>JALGRB010000018.1:0-600000 GCA_023091065.1 Dianthus caryophyllus
GTCTTATAATGATAATTATGCTAAATTGAATTGAGTTATACCTTGTTTGATCACTAAACAATGAATTATGAGTATGTTAATTGAATATATGACTTGTAATGTTTTATAATCATATTGTACTCCGTATGTATGGTTGGTTATGATGATATTGTGACTTGTGTGTGTATGAGTATGGATGTTGTGGATGTATGGTTGTGTTGGAGTATTTGAGACAGGTTAACAGGTTAACAGGTTATGCTTGAGTTAAGTTTGCACATGGGTACTGTTCTGGCACATGTGTGAGGAGATACAACGTCCTAGGATGGACGGATACCGCCCATGATCCCCTCGGCTATTCTTGTTGTTTAGTTAGAGCGACTATGGGTTCTCAACCAGAAGGGTTAGAGACTATTGTTATTTATGTCGTCACCGTTGTTGTTGCTCGGTGGAATTTGGCCAAATTTAGACTTGTGATTATTGAGGAACTTTTTGTTGCTGTTCCGCCATAGGGTTTGGGTGATTCTTGTTGCTTCACCCAGTTCTCCGCGCTTACTCTCGCAATTGGTTGGAAGAAGGACCGTCGTGTGAGCTCGATTGGTTTGGTCACAACCTTGGTTGTCTTGAGTGTGGTTATTGCTTGTGTTTGTATCGTTGTTCTATTGTTGTATGTATTGTTGTTTATGTATTTATACGTTGGTTACGCCGTAGGCCAGGTGAACTTGTTGCATTGTTGTTGTTTGCATTTGTTATGTTAAAATATGACTGGGGAGCACCTAGTTACTCCCCACTTATTGTGGTTGTTGCCTCTCTTTTATAGGTATGCGCGAGACGGGATTGAGTGAGTTGGATGCGAGGAAGTGACCGTGTACACCTTAGAAGAGATGTGACCTTGTTTAGATTCTTTGGACTTTTGTTTTGGTTTTGGTTGTAAGGGGTATTTATTCCCCATTTTGTTAGGCCTCAAGGCCTACCCTTTACCTTTTCGTTTTCCTTTAGTAGTTTGTTTGAGTAATAATCAAGACTCTACGGTGTTTCATACCGTGATTTCAGTTTTAAAACCTTTATCTTTTCTAAAACCTTTTTAATCATATTTTATCTCTTTTGAAAAATCCGGGTTGTTACAGTTGGTATCAGAGCGAATACGCTCCCAACTCTCTTAGTCGAGTGAGTAGGATTTGACTTAGAACACCGAGTGAGAGCGTTGGGTAGACACACTAGGGGGTTTACGTTGTTTTGTATGTGTTTGTGTAGTTACTTGAAGTGGCATGTCTAGTAAATGTCGCTATCACCTATGCTTTTGTGTTGCAGATGACCAGAAACGGAGAAGGAGCTAACAACAATGACTTGCAACGCATCCGCCGACTCAAGGATGCTATAGTGATACTAGTACCTCTGTGTCATTCCTTTTTCCTTCATTGATCGATCAAACTCATCTTACTTCCTTTATTTCCATATATAATCTCAATACTCTTTCCACGGGAGAAACCGTTTCATGTTCACTCCTATTCGAGGATATCCCTATTTCTATTGGGCAATCCATCTTCGCTACCTACCATGTGTGTTTTAGTTTGACCGAGTTGGGTATAATTTTGGGGTATGCGAGGCTTGGTGGAGTTGACCTAGGCTAGGAGAGCTATCCTTTCGTTATTGGGGTGAGTAGGGTTAGTTGTTCTTAGGATGGACATCGTAGCGGTAGACTCCTTCCACTTGTTTTGGGTGTCACTTTGTTCTCAAGTTTCGAGGACGAAACTTCTTTTTAGGGGGTAGGATTATAACCCCCCGACTTTTTCTAATTTATTTTATTCGCTTTCTTTATTCGTTAATTTCCTAAACTAGTGATTTTCCATTTTTAGCTCGGGAAATCATTCTTTTTTTTGGTGAGTCGGGTCTTGGTTATGGTTGAAGTAGACCGAGTCCATGGGTGAGCTTAGGAGAGTCTTAGAAGCATGGGTAAGTAAGGGTATAAGTGAGGGTTGAAGGAAAGAAGGGAAGAAACGAGAATACGCTCTAACATGGGTCAGAGCTAGCAGCTCCATCAGAGGAGCTAGCCGCTCCATCAGAGGAGCGAGCCGCTCCTGCAGAGCGAGCCGCTCTGGGCTCCAGAGCGAGCCGCTCCTCTACGCGGGATCAATTTTTAGGGTTTTCCCGTGTTTTCTTTTGGCTCAAGACAACATTATATTTCGTATCTTCCTAAACCTAGCAACCTAATAATCTGATAAACTTCTCCATTCTCTCATTCCTCTCATCCCATCTACATTCATCCTTCATTCATCCCTCATAATCTTTTCACAAAATTCATCCAAGCTTTCTCTCTTTTGCCCTAACTCTTTCCTAACCTTTTTCCTTAGTGTATGATCTTCTTCTTCTCTCTTTTATTTTCTGGTTTCATTTTATTCTATGTATTTTTATGCTTTGTATTCATTATTTGTATGTTTTGGCTTGGATCATCAAAGGAGAAGGAGACCTTGAAGAAGGAGACACCATCTTGATTGAAGAGGAGGAAGAATAGCTAGGAGTTACTCTTGAAAAGGTAACTAGGTGTGATCTAGTTGTGTTTTAACATGTATGAGGCCTTTGTGTTGATAATCTTGTGTTCTATGATGTTGTTCTAATGAGTGAATGCAAGTTTGTGTTGTTTGAATGTTGTTTTGTCATAAAATCATGCTAGATCTATGGCCTCATACTAGGGTTGTCTTATATTCATGTTTTCATGCATAATTTTCATATTGTATCATTAGTCATGCTTGTAATTTGATAAAAATCGGTTTGGTGCTTGTTGTTGTTGTTGGCCGAGAATGGTGAGAGAGGGCCGTGGCTCTTCTCTTGCTTTTCTTCTTGTTTTCTTCTTGTTTTGGCTTAATCATGATGAATCTTGATGTTTGTATTAATCACCTAAAGTTAAACTATGATTATTGATAATTTGATTTAGTCTAAAAGTGTTTGTATGCATGTTTTAATGAGATAACCATATTAATCGATGATTGGACACATGTGAGTCGAATGTTGTGCATGAATTTGGAGGATGTGTGGGTTGGCCGTGAGTGGTGCAGGCTGGCCGTGTGTGGGGTGTGTGTGTGATGGCTTGCTTGTCGCTTGTTTGAGTCTTGGCATGTCTTATAATGATAATTATGCTAAATTGAATTGAGTTATACCTTGTTTGATCACTAAACAATGAATTATGAGTATGTTAATTGAATATATGACTTGTAATGTTTTATAATCATATTGTACTCCGTATGTATGGTTGGTTATGATGATATTGTGACTTGTGTGTGTATGAGTATGGATGTTGTGGATGTATGGTTGTGTTGGAGTATTTGAGACAGGTTAACAGGTTAACAGGTTATGCTTGAGTTAAGTTTGCACATGGGTACTGTTCTGGCACATGTGTGAGGAGATACAACGTCCTAGGATGGACGGATACCGCCCATGATCCCCTCGGCTATTCTTGTTGTTTAGTTAGAGCGACTATGGGTTCTCAACCAGAAGGGTTAGAGACTATTGTTATTTATGTCGTCACCGTTGTTGTTGCTCGGTGGAATTTGGCCAAATTTAGACTTGTGATTATTGAGGAACTTTTTGTTGCTGTTCCGCCATAGGGTTTGGGTGATTCTTGTTGCTTCACCCAGTTCTCCGCGCTTACTCTCGCAATTGGTTGGAAGAAGGACCGTCGTGTGAGCTCAGTTGGTTTGGTCACAACCTTGGTTGTGCCGTGTGGTTATTGCTTGTGTTTGTATCGTTGTTCTATTGTTGTATGTATTGTTGTTTATGTATTTATACGTTGGTTACGCCGTAGGCCAGGTGAACTTGTTGCATTGTTGTTGTTTGCATTTGTTATGTTAAAATATGACTGGGGAGCACCTAGTTACTCCCCACTTATTGTGGTTGTTGCCTCTCTTTTATAGGTATGCGCGAGACGGGATTGAGTGAGTTGGATGCGAGGAAGTGACCGTGTACACCTTAGAAGAGATGTGACCTTGTTTAGATTCTTTGGACTTTTGTTTTGGTTTTGGTTGTAAGGGGTATTTATTCCCCATTTTGTTAGGCCTCAAGGCCTACCCTTTACCTTTTCGTTTTCCTTTAGTAGTTTGTTTGAGTAATAATCCGGGCTACACGGTGTTTCCGCCACCGTGATTTCAGTTTTAAAACCTTTATCTTTTCTAAAACCTTTTTAATCATATTTTATCTCTTTTGAAAAATCCGGGTTGTTACAGTTGGTATCAGAGCGAATACGCTCCCAACTCTCTTAGTCGAGTGAGTAGGATTTGACTTAGAACACCGAGTGAGAGCGTTGGGTAGACACACTAGGGGGTTTACGTTGTTTTGTATGTGTTTGTGTAGTTACTTGAAGTGGCATGTCTAGTAAATGTCGCTATCACCTATGCTTTTGTGTTGCAGATGACCAGAAACGGAGAAGGAGCTAACAACAATGACTTGCAACGCATCCGCCGACTCAAGGATGCTATAGTGATACTAGTACCTCTGTGTCATTCCTTTTTCCTTCATTGATCGATCAAACTCATCTTACTTCCTTTATTTCCATATATAATCTCAATACTCTTTCCACGGGAGAAACCGTTTCATGTTCACTCCTATTCGAGGATATCCCTATTTCTATTGGGCAATCCATCTTCGCTACCTACCATGTGTGTTTTAGTTTGACCGAGTTGGGTATAATTTTGGGGTATCACGAGGCTTGGTGGAGTTGACCTAGGCTAGGAGAGCTATCCTTTCGTTATTGGGGTGAGTAGGGTTAGTTGTTCTTAGGATGGACATCGTAGCGGTAGACTCCTTCCACTTGTTTTGGGTGTCACTTTGTTCTCAAGTTTCGAGGACGAAACTTCTTTTTAGGGGGTAGGATTATAACACCCCGGCTTTTTCTAATTTATTTTATTCGCTTTCTTTATTCGTTAATTTCCTAAACTAGTGATTTTCCATTTTTAGCTCGGGAAATCATTCTTTTTTTTGGTGAGTCGGGTCTTGGTTATGGTTGAAGTAGACCGAGTCCATGGGTGAGCTTAGGAGAGTCTTAGAAGCATGGGTAAGTAAGGGTATAAGTGAGGGTTGAAGGAAAGAAGGGAAGAAACGAGAATACGCTCTAACATGGGTCAGAGCTAGCAGCTCCATCAGAGGAGCTAGCCGCTCCATCTGAGAGGCGAGCCGCTCTGCAGAGCGAGCCGCCTGGGCTCCAGAGCGAGCCGCTCTCTCTGTGGGATCAATTTTTAGGGTTTTCCGTGTTTCCTTTTGGCTCAAGACAACATTATATTTCGTATCTTCCTAAACCTAGCAACCTAATAATCTGATAAACTTCTCCATTCTCTCATTCCTCTCATCCCATCTACATTCATCCTTCATTCATCCCTCATAATCTTTTCACAAAATTCATCCAAGCTTTCTCTCTTTTGCCCTAACTCTTTCCTAACCTTTTTCCTTAGTGTATGATCTTCTTCTTCTCTCTTTTATTTTCTGGTTTCATTTTATTCTATGTATTTTTATGCTTTGTATTCATTATTTGTATGTTTTGGCTTGGATCATCAAAGGAGAAGGAGACCTTGAAGAAGGAGACACCATCTTGATTGAAGAGGAGGAAGAATAGCTAGGAGTTACTCTTGAAAAGGTAACTAGGTGTGATCTAGTTGTGTTTTAACATGTATGAGGCCTTTGTGTTGATAATCTTGTGTTCTATGATGTTGTTCTAATGAGTGAATGCAAGTTTGTGTTGTTTGAATGTTGTTTTGTCATAAAATCATGCTAGATCTATGGCCTCATACTAGGGTTGTCTTATATTCATGTTTTCATGCATAATTTTCATATTGTATCATTAGTCATGCTTGTAATTTGATAAAAATCGGTTTGGTGCTTGTTGTTGTTGTTGGCCGAGAATGGTGAGAGAGGGCCATGGCTCTTCTCTTGCTTTTCTTCTTGTTTTCTTCTTGTTTTGGCTTAATCATGATGAATCTTGATGTTTGTATTAATCACCTAAAGTTAAACTATGATTATTGATAATTTGATTTAGTCTAAAAGTGTTTGTATGCATGTTTTAATGAGATAACCATATTAATCGATGATTGGACACATGTGAGTCGAATGTTGTGCATGAATTTGGAGGATGTGTGGGTTGGCGTGAGTGGTGCAGTGGCCGTGTGGGGTGTGTGTGTGATGGCTTGCTTGTCGCTTGTTTGAGTCTTGGCATGTCTTATAATGATAATTATGCTAAATTGAATTGAGTTATACCTTGTTTGATCACTAAACAATGAATTATGAGTATGTTAATTGAATATATGACTTGTAATGTTTTATAATCATATTGTACTCCGTATGTATGGTTGGTTATGATGATATTGTGACTTGTGTGTGTATGAGTATGGATGTTGTGGATGTATGGTTGTGTTGGAGTATTTGAGACAGGTTAACAGGTTAACAGGTTATGCTTGAGTTAAGTTTGCACATGGGTACTGTTCTGGCACATGTGTGAGGAGATACAACGTCCTAGGATGGACGGATACCGCCCATGATCCCCCCGCGTATTCTTGTTGTTTAGTTATAGCGACTATGGGTTCTCAACCGTAAGGGTTAGAGACTATTGTTATTTATGTCGTCACCGTTGTTGTTGCTCGGTGGAATTTGGCCAAATTTAGACTTGTGATTATTGAGGAACTTTTTGTTGCTGTTCCGCCATAGGGTTTGGGTGATTCTTGTTGCTTCACCCAGTTCTCGCTTACTCTCATGATTGGTTGGAAGAAGGATCGTCGTGTGAGCCCAGTTGGTTTGGCCACAACCTTGGTTGTGCCGTGTGGTTATTGCTTGTGTTTGTATCGTTGTTCTATTGTTGTATGTATTGTTGTTTATGTATTTATACGTTGGTTACGCCGTAGGCCAGGTGAACTTGTTGCATTGTTGTTGTTTGCATTTGTTATGTTAAAATATGACTGGGGAGCACCTAGTTACTCCCCACTTATTGTGGTTGTTGCCTCTCTTTTTTTATAGGTATCTGTGAGGCAGGATTGAGTGAGTTGGATGCGAGGAAGTGACCGTGTACACCTTAGAAGAGATGTGACCTTGTTTAGATTCTTTGGACTTTTGTTTTGGTTTTGGTTGTAAGGGGTATTTATTCCCCATTTTGTTAGGCCTCAAGGCCTACCCTTTACCTTTTCGTTTTCCTTTAGTAGTTTGTTTGAGTAATAATCCGGGCTACACGGTGTTTCCGCCACCGTGATTTCAGTTTTAAAACCTTTATCTTTTCTAAAACCTTTTTAATCATATTTTATCTCTTTTGAAAAATCCGGGTTGTTACAGTTGGTATCAGAGCGAATACGCTCCCAACTCTCTTAGTCGAGTGAGTAGGATTTGACTTAGAACACCGCCTGACGGCGCTGGGTAGACACACTAGGGGGTTTACGTTGTTTTGTATGTGTTTGTGTAGTTACTTGAAGTGGCATGTCTAGTAAATGTCGCTATCACCTATGCTTTTGTGTTGCAGATGACCAGAAACGGAGAAGGAGCTAACAACAATGACTTGCAACGCATCCGCCGACTCAAGGATGCTATAGTGATACTAGTACCTCTGTGTCATTCCTTTTTCCTTCATTGATCGATCAAACTCATCTTACTTCCTTTATTTCCATATATAATCTCAATACTCTTTCCACGGGAGAAACCGTTTCATGTTCACTCCTATTCGAGGATATCCCTATTTCTATTGGGCAATCCATCTTCGCTACCTACCATGTGTGTTTTAGTTTGACCGAGTTGGGTATAATTTTGGGGTATGCGAGGCTTGGTGGAGTTGACCTAGGCTAGAGAGCTATCCTTTCGTTATTGGGGTGAGTAGGGTTAGTTGTTCTTAGGATGGACATCGTAGCGGTAGACTCCTTCCACTTGTTTTGGGTGTCACTTTGTTCTCAAGTTTCGAGGACGAAACTTCTTTTTAGGGGGTAGGATTATAACACCCCGACTTTTTCTAATTTATTTTATTCGCTTTCTTTATTCGTTAATTTCCTAAACTAGTGATTTTCCATTTTTAGCTCGGGAAATCATTCTTTTTTTTGGTGAGTCGGGTCTTGGTTATGGTTGAAGTAGACCGAGTCCATGGGTGAGCTTAGGAGAGTCTTAGAAGCATGGGTAAGTAAGGGTATAAGTGAGGGTTGAAGGAAAGAAGGGAAGAAACGAGAATACGCTCTAACATGGGTCAGAGCTAGCAGCTCCATCAGAGGAGCTAGCCGCTCCATCAGAGGAGCGAGCCGCTCCTGCAGAGCGAGCCGCTCTGGGCTCCAGAGCGAGCCGCTCCTCTGGCGGATCAATTTTTAGGGTTTTCCGTGTTTTCTTTTGGCTCAAGACAACATTATATTTCAGATCTTCCAAAACCTAGCAACCTAATAATCTGATAAACTTCTCCATTCTCTCATTCCTCTCATCCCATCTACATTCATCCTTCATTCATCCCTCATAATCTTTTCACAAAATTCATCCAAGCTTTCTCTCTTTTGCCCTAACTCTTTCCTAACCTTTTTCCTTAGTGTATGATCTTCTTCTTCTCTCTTTTATTTTCTGGTTTCATTTTATTCTATGTATTTTTATGCTTTGTATTCATTATTTGTATGTTTTGGCTTGGATCATCAAAGGAGAAGGAGACCTTGAAGAAGGAGACACCATCTTGATTGAAGAGGAGGAAGAATAGCTAGGAGTTACTCTTGAAAAGGTAACTAGGTGTGATCTAGTTGTGTTTTAACATGTATGAGGCCTTTGTGTTGATAATCTTGTGTTCTATGATGTTGTTCTAATGAGTGAATGCAAGTTTGTGTTGTTTGAATGTTGTTTTGTCATAAAATCATGCTAGATCTATGGCCTCATACTAGGGTTGTCTTATATTCATGTTTTCATGCATAATTTTCATATTGTATCATTAGTCATGCTTGTAATTTGATAAAAATCGGTTTGGTGCTTGTTGTTGTTGTTGGCCGAGAATGGTGAGAGAGGGCCGTGGCTCTTCTCTTGCTTTTCTTCTTGTTTTCTTCTTGTTTTGGCTTAATCATGATGAATCTTGATGTTTGTATTAATCACCTAAAGTTAAACTATGATTATTGATAATTTGATTTAGTCTAAAAGTGTTTGTATGCATGTTTTAATGAGATAACCATATTAATCGATGATTGGACACATGTGAGTCGAATGTTGTGCATGAATTTGGAGGATGTGTGGGTTGGCCGTGAGTGGTGCGGTGGCGTGTGTGGGGTGTGTGTGTGATGGCTTGCTTGTCGCTTGTTTGAGTCTTGGCATGTCTTATAATGATAATTATGCTAAATTGAATTGAGTTATACCTTGTTTGATCACTAAACAATGAATTATGAGTATGTTAATTGAATATATGACTTGTAATGTTTTATAATCATATTGTACTCCGTATGTATGGTTGGTTATGATGATATTGTGACTTGTGTGTGTATGAGTATGGATGTTGTGGATGTATGGTTGTGTTGGAGTATTTGAGACAGGTTAACAAAGTTAACAAAGTTATGCTTGAGTTAAGTTTGCACATGGGTACTGTTCTGGCACATGTGTGAGGAGATACAACGTCCTAGGATGGACGGATACCGCCCATGATCCCCTCGGCTATTCTTGTTGTTTAGTTAGAGCGACTATGGGTTCTCAACCAGAAGGGTTAGAGACTATTGTTATTTATGTCGTCACCGTTGTTGTTGCTCGGTGGAATTTGGCCAAATTTAGACTTGTGATTATTGAGGAACTTTTTGTTGCTGTTCCGCCATAGGGTTTGGGTGATTCTTGTTGCTTCACCCAGTTCTCCGCGCTTACTCTCGCAATTGGTTGGAAGAAGGATCGTCGTGTGAGCTCAGTTGGTTTGGTCACAACCTTGGTTGTGCCGTGTGGTTATTGCTTGTGTTTGTATCGTTGTTCTATTGTTGTATGTATTGTTGTTTATGTATTTATACGTTGGTTACGCCGTAGGCCAGGTGAACTTGTTGCATTGTTGTTGTTTGCATTTGTTATGTTAAAATATGACTGGGGAGCACCTAGTTATCCCCACTTATTGTGGTTGTTGCCTCTCTTTTATAGGTATGCGAGACGGGATTGAGTGAGTTGGATGCGAGGAAGTGACCGTGTACACCTTAGAAGAGATGTGACCTTGTTTAGATTCTTTGGACTTTTGTTTTGGTTTTGGTTGTAAGGGGTATTTATTCCCCATTTTGTTAGGCCTCAAGGCCTACCCTTTACCTTTTCGTTTTCCTTTAGTAGTTTGTTTGAGTAATAATCCGGGCTACACGGTGTTTCCGCCACCGTGATTTCAGTTTTAAAACCTTTATCTTTTCTAAAACCTTTTTAATCATATTTTATCTCTTTTGAAAAATCCGGGTTGTTACAGTTGGTATCAGAGCGAATACGCTCCCAACTCTCTTAGTCGAGTGAGTAGGATTTGACTTAGAACACCGAGTGAGAGCGTTGGGTAGACACACTAGGGGGTTTACGTTGTTTTGTATGTGTTTGAGTAGTTACTTGAAGTGGCATGTCTAGTAAATGTCGCTATCACCTATGCTTTTGTGTTGCAGATGACCTGAAACGGAGAAGGAGCTAACAACAATGACTTGCAACGCATCCGCCGACTCAAGGATGCTATAGTGATACTAGTACCTCTGTGTCATTCCTTTTTCCTTCATTGATCGATCAAACTCATCTTACTTCCTTTATTTCCATATATAATCTCAATACTCTTTCCACGGGAGAAACCGTTTCATGTTCACTCCTATTCGAGGATATCCCTATTTCTATTGGGCAATCCATCTTCGCTACCTACCATGTGTGTTTTAGTTTGACCGAGTTGGGTATAATTTTGGGGTATGCGAGGCTTGGTGGAGTTGACCTAGGCTAGGAGAGCTATCCTTTCGTTATTGGGGTGAGTAGGGTTAGTTGTTCTTAGGATGGACATCGTAGCGGTAGACTCCTTCCACTTGTTTTGGGTGTCACTTTGTTCTCAAGTTTCGAGGACGAAACTTCTTTTTAGGGGGTAGGATTAGAACACCCCGACTTTTTCTAATTTATTTTATTCGCTTTCTTTATTCGTTAATTTCCTAAACTAGTGATTTTCCATTTTTAGCTCGGGAAATCATTCTTTTTTTTGGTGAGTCGGGTCTTGGTTATGGTTGAAGTAGACCGAGTCCATGGGTGAGCTTAGGAGAGTCTTAGAAGCATGGGTAAGTAAGGGTATAAGTGAGGGTTGAAGGAAAGAAGGGAAGAAACGAGAATACGCTCTAACATGGGTCAGAGCTAGCAGCTCCATCAGAGGAGCTAGCCGCTCCATCAGAGGAGCGAGCCGCTCCTGCAGAGCGAGCCGCTCTGGGCTCCAGAGCGAGCCGCTCCTCTACGCGGGATCAATTTTTAGGGTTTTCCCGTGTTTTCTTTTGGCTCAAGACAACATTATATTTCGTATCTTCCTAAACCTAGCAACCTAATAATCTGATAAACTTCTCCATTCTCTCATTCCTCTCATCCCATCTACATTCATCCTTCATTCATCCCTCATAATCTTTTCACAAAATTCATCCAAGCTTTCTCTCTTTTGCCCTAACTCTTTCCTAACCTTTTTCCTTAGTGTATGATCTTCTTCTTCTCTTTTATTTTCTGGTTTCATTTTATTCTATGTATTTTTATGCTTTGTATTCATTATTTGTATGTTTTGGCTTGGATCATCAAAGGAGAAGGAGACCTTGAAGAAGGAGACACCATCTTGATTGAAGAGGAGGAAGAATAGCTAGGAGTTACTCTTGAAAAGGTAACTAGGTGTGATCTAGTTGTGTTTTAACATGTATGAGGCCTTTGTGTTGATAATCTTGTGTTCTATGATGTTGTTCTAATGAGTGAATGCAAGTTTGTGTTGTTTGAATGTTGTTTTGTCATAAAATCATGCTAGATCTATGGCCTCATACTAGGGTTGTCTTATATTCATGTTTTCATGCATAATTTTCATATTGTATCATTAGTCATGCTTGTAATTTGATAAAAATCGGTTTGGTGCTTGTTGTTGTTGATGGCCGAGAATGGGGAGAGAGCGGGCCATGGCTCTTCTCTTGCTTTTCTTCTTGTTTTCTTCTTGTTTTGGCTTAATCATGATGAATCTTGATGTTTGTATTAATCACCTAAAGTTAAACTATGATTATTGATAATTTGATTTAGTCTAAAAGTGTTTGTATGCATGTTTTAATGAGATAACCATATAAATCGATGATTGGACACATGTGAGTCGAATGTTGTGCATGAATTTGGAGGATGTGTGGGTTGGCGTGAGTGGTGCAGTGTGGCGTGTGTGGTGTGTGTGTGTGATGGCTTGCTTGTCGCTTGTTTGTGTCTTGGCATGTCTTATAATGATAATTATGCTAAATTGAATTGAGTTATACCTTGTTTGATCACTAAACAATGAATTATGAGCATGTTAATTGAATATATGACTTGTAATGTTTTATAATCATATTGTACTCCGTATGTATGGTTGGTTATGATGATATTGTGACTTGTGTGTGTATGAGTATGGATGTTGTGGATGTATGGTTGTGTTGGAGTATTTGAGACAAAGTTAACAAAGTTAACAAGGTTATGCTTGAGTTAGGTTTGCACATGGGTACTGTT
This sequence comes from Dianthus caryophyllus, assembly GCA_023091065.1. Taxonomy (NCBI): domain Eukaryota; kingdom Viridiplantae; phylum Streptophyta; class Magnoliopsida; order Caryophyllales; family Caryophyllaceae; genus Dianthus; species Dianthus caryophyllus. Next base: position 12,613 of record JALGRB010000018.1, read on the forward strand.
CTGGCACATGTGTGAGGAGATACAACGTCCTAGGATGGACGGATACCGCCCATGATCCCCTCGGCTATTCTTGTTGTTTAGTTATAGCGACTATGGGTTCTCAACCAGAAGGGTTAGAGACTATTGTTATTTATGTCGTCACCGTTGTTGTTGCTCGGTGGAATTTGGCCAAATCTAGACTTGTGATTATTGAGGAACTTTTTGTTCTTTGTTCGCCATAGGGTTTGGGTGATTCTTGTTGCTTCACCCGGTGATTCTTGTTGCTTCACCCGCCTCCGCTTACTCTCGCAATTGGTTGGAAGAAGGATCGTCGTGTGAGCTCAGTTGGTTTGGTCACAACCTTGGTTGTGCCGTGTGGTTATTGCTTGTGTTTGTATCGTTGTTCTATTGTTGTATGTATTGTTGTTTATGTATTTATACGTTGGTTACGCCGTAGACCAGGTGAACTTGTTGCATTGTTGTTGTTTGCATTTGTTATGTTAAAATATGACTGGGGAGCACCTAGTTACTCCCCACTTATTGTGGTTGTTGCCTCTCTTTTATAGGTATGCGCGAGACGGGATTGAGTGAGTTGGATGCAAGGAAGTGACCGTGTACACCTTAGAAGAGATGTGACCTTGTTTAGATTCTTTGGACTTTTGTTTTGGTTTTGGTTGTAAGCGGTATTTATTCCCCATTTTGTTAGGCCTCAAGGCCTACCCTTTACCTTTTCGTTTTCCTTTAGTAGTTTGTTTGAGTAATTATCCAAGACTGCAGTGTTTCCGCCACCGTGATTTCAGTTTTAAAACCTTTATCTTTTCTAAAACCTTTTTAATCATATTTTATCTCTTTTGAAAAATCCGGGTTGTTACAGTTGGTATCAGAGCGAATACGCTCCTAACTCTCTTAGTCGAGTGAGTAGGATTTGACTTAGAACACCGAGTGAGGCGTTGGGTAGACACACTAGGGGGTTTACGTTGTTTTGTATGTGTTTGTGTAGTTACTTGAAGTGGCATGTCTAGTAAATGTCGCTATCACCTATGCTTTTGTGTTGCAGATGACCAGAAACGGAGAAGGAGCTAACAACAATGACTTGCAACGCATCCGCCGACTCAAGGATGCTATAGTGATACTAGTACCTCTGTGTCATTCCTTTTTCCTTCATTGATCGATCAAACTCATCTTACTTCCTTTATTTCCATATATAATCTCAATACTCTTTCCACGGGAGAAACCGTTTCATGTTCACTCCTATTCGAGGATATCCCTATTTCTATTGGGCAATCCATCTTCGCTACCTACCATGTGTGTTTTAGTTTGACCGAGTTGGGTATAATTTTGGGGTATGCGAGGCTTGGTGGAGTTGACCTAGGCTAGGAGAGCTATCCTTTCGTTATTGGGGTGAGTAGGGTTAGTTGTTCTTAGGATGGACATCGTAGCGGTAGACTCCTTCCACTTGTTTTGGGTGTCACTTTGTTTTCAAGTTTCGAGGACAAAACTTCTTTTTAGGGGGTAGGATTGTAACACCCCGACTTTTTCTAATTTATTTTATTCGCTTTCTTTATTCGTTAATTTCCTAAACTAGTGATTTTCCATTTTTAGCTCGGGAAATCATTCTTTTTTTTTGGTGAGTCGGGTCTTGGTTATGGTTGAAGTAGACCCGAGTCCATGGGTGAGCTTAGGAGAGTCTTAGAAGCATGGGTAAGTAAGGGTATAAGTGAGGGTTGAAGGAAAGAAGGGAAGAAACGAGAATACGCTCTAACATGGGTCAGAGCTAGCAGCTCCATCAGAGGAGCTAGCCGCTCCATCAGAGGAGCGAGCCGCTCCTGCAGAGCGAGCCGCTCTGGGCTCCAGAGCGAGCCGCTCCTCTACGCGGGATCAATTTTTAGGGTTTTCCCGTGTTTTCTTTTGGCTCAAGACAACATTATATTTCGTATCTTCCTAAACCTAGCAACCTAATAATCTGATAAACTTCTCCATTCTCTCATTCCTCTCATCCCATCTACATTCATCCTTCATTCATCCCTCATAATCTTTTCACAAAATTCATCCAAGCTTTCTCTCTTTTGCCCTAACTCTTTCCTAACCTTTTTCCTTAGTGTATGATCTTCTTCTTCTCTCTTTTATTTTCTGGTTTCATTTTATGCTATGTATTTTTATGCTTTGTATTCATTATTTGTATGTTTTGGCTTGGATCATCAAAGGAGAAGGAGACCTTGAAGAAGGAGACACCATCTTGATTGAAGAGGAGGAAGAATAGCTAGGAGTTACTCTTGAAAAGGTAACTAGGTGTGATCTAGTTGTGTTTTAACATGTATGAGGCCTTTGTGTTGATAATCTTGTGTTCTATGATGTTGTTCTAGTGAGTGAATGCAAGTTTGTGTTGTTTGAATGTTGTTTTGTCATAAAATCATGCTAGATCTATGGCCTCATACTAGGGTTGTCTTATATTCATGTTTTCATGCATAATTTTCATATTGTATCATTAGTCATGCTTGTAATTTGATAAAAATCGGTTTGGTGGTTGTTGTTGTTGTTGGCCGAGAATGGTGAGAGAGGGCCATGGCTCTTCTCTTGCTTTTCTTCTTGTTTTCTTCTTGTTTTGGCTTAATCATGATGAATCTTGATGTTTGTATTAATCACCTAAAGTTAAACTATGATTATTGATAATTTGATTTAGTCTAAAAGTGTTTGTATGCATGTTTTAATGAGATAACCATATAAATCGATGATTGGACACATGTGAGTCGAATGTTGTGCATGAATTTGGAGGATGTGTGGGTTGGCCGTGAGTGGTGCAGGCTGGCCGTGTGTGGGGTGTGTGTGTGATGGCTTGCTTGTCGCTTGTTTGAGTCTTGGCATGTCTTATAATGATAATTATGCTAAATTGAATTGAGTTATACCTTGTTTGATCACTAAACAATGAATTATGAGCATGTTAATTGAATATATGACTTGTAATGTTTTATAATCATATTGTACTCCGTATGTATGGTTGGTTATGATGATATTGTGACTTGTGTGTGTATGAGTATGGATGTTGTGGATGTATGGTTGTGTTGGAGTATTTGAGACAGGTTAACAGGTTAACAGGTTATGCTTGAGTTAAGTTTGCACATGGGTACTGTTCTGGCACATGTGTGAGGAGATACAACGTCCTAGGATGGACGGATACCGCCCATGATCCCCTCGGCTATTCTTGTTGTTTAGTTATAGCGACTATGGGTTCTCAACCAGAAGGGTTAGAGACTATTGTTATTTATGTCGTCACCGTTGTTGTTGCTCGGTGGAATTTGGCCAAATTTAGACTTGTGATTATTGAGGAACTTTTTGTTGCTGTTCCGCCATAGGGATTGGGTGATTCTTGTTGCTTCACCCGGGGTGATTCTTGTTGCTTCACCCAGTTCTCCGCGCTTACTCTCGCAATTGGTTGGAAGAAGGATCGTCGTGTGAGCTCAGTTGGTTTGGTCACAACCTTGGTTGTGCCGTGTGGTTATTGCTTGTGTTTGTATCGTTGTTCTATTGTTGTATGTATTGTTGTTTATGTATTTATACGTTGGTTACGCCGTAGACCAGGTGAACTTGTTGCATTGTTGTTGTTTGCATTTGTTATGTTAAAATATGACTGGGGAGCACCTAGTTACTCCCCACTTATTGTGGTTGTTGCCTCTCTTTTATAGGTATGCGCGAGACGGGATTGAGTGAGTTGGATGCAAGGAAGTGACCGTGTACACCTTAGAAGAGATGTGACCTTGTTTAGATTCTTTGGACTTTTGTTTTGGTTTTGGTTGTAAGCGGTATTTATTCCCCATTTTGTTAGGCCTCAAGGCCTACCCTTTACCTTTTCGTTTTCCTTTAGTAGTTTGTTTGAGTAATTATCCGGGCTACACGGTGTTTCCGCCACCGTGATTTCAGTTTTAAAACCTTTATCTTTTCTAAAACCTTTTTAATCATATTTTATCTCTTTTGAAAAATCCGGGTTGTTACAGTTGGTATCAGAGCGAATACGCTCCTAACTCTCTTAGTCGAGTGAGTAGGATTTGACTTAGAACACCGAGTGAGAGCGTTGGGTAGACACACTAGGGGGTTTACGTTGTTTTGTATGTGTTTGAGTAGTTACTTGAAGTGGCATGTCTAGTAAATGTCGCTATCACCTATGCTTTTGTGTTGCAGATGACCTGAAACGGAGAAGGAGCTAACAACAATGACTTGCAACGCATCCGCCGACTCAAGGATGCTATAGTGATACTAGTACCTCTGTGTCATTCCTTTTTCCTTCATTGATCGATCAAACTCATCTTACTTCCTTTATTTCCATATATAATCTCAATACTCTTTCCACGGGAGAAACCGTTTCATGTTCACTCCTATTCGAGGATATCCCTATTTCTATTGGGCAATCCATCTTCGCTACCTACCATGTGTGTTTTAGTTTGACCGAGTTGGGTATAATTTTGGGGTATGCGAGGCTTGGTGGAGTTGACCTAGGCTAGGAGAGCTATCCTTTCGTTATTGGGGTGAGTAGGGTTAGTTGTTCTTAGGATGGACATCGTAGCGGTAGACTCCTTCCACTTGTTTTGGGTGTCACTTTGTTTTCAAGTTTCGAGGACAAAACTTCTTTTTAGGGGGTAGGATTGTAACACCCCGACTTTTTCTAATTTATTTTATTCGCTTTCTTTATTCGTTAATTTCCTAAACTAGTGATTTTCCATTTTTAGCTCGGGAAATCATTCTTTTTTTTGGTGAGTCGGGTCTTGGTTATGGTTGAAGTAGACCCGAGTCCATGGGTGAGCTTAGGAGAGTCTTAGAAGCATGGGTAAGTAAGGGTATAAGTGAGGGTTGAAGGAAAGAAGGGAAGAAACGAGAATACGCTCTAACATGGGTCAGAGCTAGCAGCTCCATCAGAGGAGCTAGCCGCTCCATCAGAGGAGCGAGCCGCTCCTGCAGAGCGAGCCGCTCTGGGCTCCAGAGCGAGCCGCTCCTCTACGCGGGATCAATTTTTAGGGTTTTCCCGTGTTTTCTTTTGGCTCAAGACAACATTATATTTCGTATCTTCCTAAACCTAGCAACCTAATAATCTGATAAACTTCTCCATTCTCTCATTCCTCTCATCCCATCTACATTCATCCTTCATTCATCCCTCATAATCTTTTCACAAAATTCATCCAAGCTTTCTCTCTTTTGCCCTAACTCTTTCCTAACCTTTTTCCTTAGTGTATGATCTTCTTCTTCTCTCTTTTATTTTCTGGTTTCATTTTATGCTATGTATTTTTATGCTTTGTATTCATTATTTGTATGTTTTGGCTTGGATCATCAAAGGAGAAGGAGACCTTGAAGAAGGAGACACCATCTTGATTGAAGAGGAGGAAGAATAGCTAGGAGTTACTCTTGAAAAGGTAACTAGGTGTGATCTAGTTGTGTTTTAACATGTATGAGGCCTTTGTGTTGATAATCTTGTGTTCTATGATGTTGTTCTAGTGAGTGAATGCAAGTTTGTGTTGTTTGAATGTTGTTTTGTCATAAAATCATGCTAGATCTATGGCCTCATACTAGGGTTGTCTTATATTCATGTTTTCATGCATAATTTTCATATTGTATCATTAGTCATGCTTGTAATTTGATAAAAATCGGTTTGGTGGTTGTTGTTGTTGTTGGCCGAGAATGGTGAGAGAGGGCCATGGCTCTTCTCTTGCTTTTCTTCTTGTTTTCTTCTTGTTTTGGCTTAATCATGATGAATCTTGATGTTTGTATTAATCACCTAAAGTTAAACTATGATTATTGATAATTTGATTTAGTCTAAAAGTGTTTGTATGCATGTTTTAATGAGATAACCATATAAATCGATGATTGGACACATGTGAGTCGAATGTTGTGCATGAATTTGGAGGATGTGTGGGTTGGCCGTGAGTGGTGCAGGCTGGCCGTGTGTGGTGTGTGTGTGTGATGGCTTGCTTGTCGCTTGTTTGTGTCTTGGCATGTCTTATAATGATAATTATGCTAAATTGAATTGAGTTATACCTTGTTTGATCACTAAACAATGAATTATGAGCATGTTAATTGAATATATGACTTGTAATGTTTTATAATCATATTGTACTCCGTATGTATGGTTGGTTATGATGATATTGTGACTTGTGTGTGTATGAGTATGGATGTTGTGGATGTATGGTTGTGTTGGAGTATTTGAGACAAAGTTAACAAAGTTAACGTGTTATGCTTGAGTTAAGTTTGCACATGGGTGCTGCTCCGGCACATGTGTGAGGAGATACAACGCCCTAGGATGGACGGATACCGCCCATGATCCCCTGGCTATTCTTGTTGTTTAGTTATAGCGACTATGGGTTCTCAAACGTAAGGGTTAGAGACTATTGTTATTTATGTCGCCACCGCTGTTGTTGCTCGGTGGAATTTGGCCAAATTTAGACTTGTGATTATTGAGGAACTTTTGTTCTTTGTTCCGCCATAGGGATTGGGTGATTCTTGTTGCTTCACCCGGGGTGATTCTTGTTGCTTCACCCAGTTCTCCGCGCTTACTCTCGCAATTGGTTGGAAGAAGGATCGTCGTGTGAGCTCAGTTGGTTTGGTCACAACCTTGGTTGTGCCGTGTGGTTATTGCTTGTGTTTGTATCGTTGTTCTATTGTTGTATGTATTGTTGTTTATGTATTTATACGTTGGTTACGCCGTAGACCAGGTGAACTTGTTGCATTGTTGTTGTTTGCATTTGTTATGTTAAAATATGACTGGGGAGCACCTAGTTACTCCCCACTTATTGTGGTTGTTGCCTCTCTTTTATAGGTATGCGCGAGACGGGATTGAGTGAGTTGGATGCAAGGAAGTGACCGTGTACACCTTAGAAGAGATGTGACCTTGTTTAGATTCTTTGGACTTTTGTTTTGGTTTTGGTTGTAAGCGGTATTTATTCCCCATTTTGTTAGGCCTCAAGGCCTACCCTTTACCTTTTCGTTTTCCTTTAGTAGTTTGTTTGAGTAATTATCCGGGCTACACGGTGTTTCCGCCACCGTGATTTCAGTTTTAAAACCTTTATCTTTTCTAAAACCTTTTTAATCATATTTTATCTCTTTTGAAAAATCCGGGTTGTTACAGTTGGTATCAGAGCGAATACGCTCCTAACTCTCTTAGTCGAGTGAGTAGGATTTGACTTAGAACACCGAGTGAGAGCGTTGGGTAGACACACTAGGGGGTTTACGTTGTTTTGTATGTGTTTGAGTAGTTACTTGAAGTGGCATGTCTAGTAAATGTCGCTATCACCTATGCTTTTGTGTTGCAGATGACCTGAAACGGAGAAGGAGCTAACAACAATGACTTGCAACGCATCCGCGACTCAAGGATGCTATAGTGATACTAGTACCTCTGTGTCATTCCTTTTTCCTTCATTGATCGATCAAACTCATCTTACTTCCTTTATTTCCATATATAATCTCAATACTCTTTCCACGGGAGAAACCGTTTCATGTTCACTCCTATTCGAGGATATCCCTATTTCTATTGGGCAATCCATCTTCGCTACCTACCATGTGTGTTTTAGTTTGACCGAGTTGGGTATAATTTTGGGGTATGCGAGGCTTGGTGGAGTTGACCTAGGCTAGGAGAGCTATCCTTTCGTTATTGGGGTGAGTAGGGTTAGTTGTTCTTAGGATGGACATCGTAGCGGTAGACTCCTTCCACTTGTTTTGGGTGTCACTTTGTTTTCAAGTTTCGAGGACAAAACTTCTTTTTAGGGGGTAGGATCAGAACACCCGACTTTTTCTAATTTATTTTATTCGCTTTCTTTATTCGTTAATTTCCTAAACTAGTGATTTTCCATTTTTAGCTCGGGAAATCATTCTTTTTTTTTGGTGAGTCGGGTCTTGGTTATGGTTGAAGTAGACCCGAGTCCATGGGTGAGCTTAGGAGAGTCTTAGAAGCATGGGTAAGTAAGGGTATAAGTGAGGGTTGAAGGAAAGAAGGGAAGAAACGAGAATACGCTCTAACATGGGTCAGAGCTAGCAGCTCCATCAGAGGAGCTAGCCGCTCCATCATAGGAGTGAGCCGCTCCTGCAGAGCGAGCCGCTCTGGGCTCCAGAGCGAGCCGCTCCTCTACGCGGGATCAATTTTTAGGGTTTTCCCGTGTTTTCTTTTGGCTCAAGACAACATTATATTTCGTATCTTCCTAAACCTAGCAACCTAATAATCTGATAAACTTCTCCATTCTCTCATTCCTCTCATCCCATCTACATTCATCCTTCATTCATCCCTCATAATCTTTTCACAAAATTCATCCAAGCTTTCTCTCTTTTGCCCTAACTCTTTCCTAACCTTTTTCCTTAGTGTATGATCTTCTTCTTCTCTCTTTTATTTTCTGGTTTCATTTTATGCTATGTATTTTTATGCTTTGTATTCATTATTTGTATGTTTTGGCTTGGATCATCAAAGGAGAAGGAGACCTTGAAGAAGGAGACACCATCTTGATTGAAGAGGAGGAAGAATAGCTAGGAGTTACTCTTGAAAAGGTAACTAGGTGTGATCTAGTTGTGTTTTAACATGTATGAGGCCTTTGTGTTGATAATCTTGTGTTCTATGATGTTGTTCTAGTGAGTGAATGCAAGTTTGTGTTGTTTGAATGTTGTTTTGTCATAAAATCATGCTAGATCTATGGCCTCATACTAGGGTTGTCTTATATTAATGTTTTCATGCATAATTTTCATATTGTATCATTAGTCATGCTTGTAATTTGATAAAAATCGGTTTGGTGCTTGTTGTTGTTGTTGGCCGAGAATGGTGAGAGAGGGCCATGGCTCTTCTCTTGCTTTTCTTCTTGTTTTCTTCTTGTTTTGGCTTAATCATGATGAATCTTGATGTTTGTATTAATCACCTAAAGTTAAACTATGATTATTGATAATTTGATTTAGTCTAAAAGTGTTTGTATGCATGTTTTAATGAGATAACCATATAAATCGATGATTGGACACATGTGAGTCGAATGTTGTGCATGAATTTGGAGGATGTGTGGGTTGGCCGTGAGTGGTGCAGGCTGGCCGTGTGTGGTGTGTGTGTGTGATGGCTTGCTTGTCGCTTGTTTGAGTCTTGGCATGTCTTATAATGATAATTATGCTAAATTGAATTGAGTTATACCTTGTTTGATCACTAAACAATGAATTATGAGCATGTTAATTGAATATATGACTTGTAATGTTTTATAATCATATTGTACTCCGTATGTATGGTTGGTTATGATGATATTGTGACTTGTGTGTGTATGAGTATGGATGTTGTGGATGTATGGTTGTGTTGGAGTATTTGAGACAGGTTAACAGGTTATGCTTGAGTTAAGTTTGCACATGGGTACTGTTCTGGCACATGTGTGAGGAGATACAACGTCCTAGGATGGACGGATACCGCCCATGATCCCCTCGGCTATTCTTGTTGTTTAGTTATAGCGACTATGGGTTCTCAACCAGAAGGGTTAGAGACTATTGTTATTTATGTCGTCACCGTTGTTGTTGCTCGGTGGAATTTGGCCAAATTTAGACTTGTGATTATTGAGGAACTTTTTGTTGCTGTTCCGCCATAGGGTTTGGGTGATTCTTGTTGCTTCACCCGGGGTGATTCTTGTTGCTTCACCCAGTTCTCCGCGCTTACTCTCGCAATTGGTTGGAAGAAGGATCGTCGTGTGAGCTCAGTTGGTTTGGTCACAACCTTGGTTGTGCCGTGTGGTTATTGCTTGTGTTTGTATCGTTGTTCTATTGTTGTATGTATTGTTGTTTATGTATTTATACGTTGGTTACGCCGTAGGCCAGGTGAACTTGTTGCATTGTTGTTGTTTGCATTTGTTATGTTAAAATATGACTGGGGAGCACCTAGTTACTCCCCACTTATTGTGGTTGTTGCCTCTCTTTTATAGGTATGCGCGAGACGGGATTGAGTGAGTTGGATGCGAGGAAGTGACCGTGTACACCTTAGAAGAGATGTGACCTTGTTTAGATTCTTTGGACTTTTGTTTTGGTTTTGGTTGTAAGCGGTATTTATTCCCCATTTTGTTAGGCCTCAAGGCCTACCCTTTACCTTTTCGTTTTCCTTTAGTAGTTTGTTTGAGTAATTATCCGGGCTACACGGTGTTTCCGCCACCGTGATTTCAGTTTTAAAACCTTTATCTTTTCTAAAACCTTTTTAATCATATTTTATCTCTTTTGAAAAATCCGGGTTGTTACAGTTGGTATCAGAGCGAATACGCTCCTAACTCTCTTAGTCGAGTGAGTAGGATTTGACTTAGAACACCGAGTGAGAGCGTTGGGTAGACACACTAGGGGGTTTACGTTGTTTTGTATGTGTTTGAGTAGTTACTTGAAGTGGCATGTCTAGTAAATGTCGCTATCACCTATGCTTTTGTGTTGCAGATGACCTGTAACGGAGAAGGAGCTAACAACATTGACTTGCAACGCATCCGCCGACTCAAGGATGCTATAGTGATACTAGTACCTCTGTGTCATTCCTTTTTCCTTCATTGATCGATCAAACTCATCTTACTTCCTGATACATGTTATTTATATACGTTTTATGCCCCCGGTTCAGTCGCATTTAGCTGCATTTACTCGTGATCTTTACTAGTTTTATGAGCTATTTGTTATATATCTCGATACTGCTGCCTTTTATTTGCATTTTGCAGGTTTTGGTGGTTTTGAGCCAAAACCCGAGACGTTAGGAGCATTACGAGAACCGAGCCGAGAAGACCAAACCCAAGCACGTGCAGGAGCTCGAGAACTCGAGACCAAGGACCAAAAGACTAAGAAGATACGAGTTATAAAAGGCCCAAAAGCAATAAAGAAGGAAATGGGCCTAGGAACAAGACAAAGCGAGCAGACCAGTGATTCGAGCCGGCCGATGCGGGACTGCCACAACTCCCACGTTTAATTCGTCGGTTTTGTTTTAATTTATGGTAATTAGTTGAGGGGGCATATAAATAGACCTCTTAGGGCCGAAAATCAGTTTATGCTTTATTTTTCATAAGTTTAGTCTTAGTTTAGTTTACTGCTTTCTTTTATTTCTCTCTCAAAACTCTAGTTTTAGTTTACTTTGAAGATTCATCGCTTTGTAACCGTCGGTACTCCGTAAGATTTCAGGTTTATTTCAATTGCTTTTATCTATTCTTTGCTATGTCTTCTTTATGCTATTTCGCTTTGCCTTTAATTATGAGTAGCTAATTTCCTAATTAGGGTTTAGGGGAATTTGTGACATATGATTTAGGAACATGTTTTAGGATTAAATTGGTTGATTAAATTGTGCTCTTGATTTCTTTCTACGCGTTTTATATCAATTGAATTAGGATTATTTCGCCTGATCACCGAGTTGTCCGAGTTTAATTGAACCTGAGTATGTTTTGATTTAAGATCGAAAGCCGAGTTAAAACTAGACTTACGCGAGTTAGATGAGTTGAATTTAGTAAGTTGCGAGAGCCCGCTAAATTTGCTTAAGGCTAAAATTGACTCGAGAGAGCGTTTTACAAACCTAGTCAAGTTGCACAGTTTAACTCTTCCGTCTTATTAACTTGCGTTCCTGAATCATTGTCATATATGACCCCGATGCCCTAATCTTTCCCTTATTATATTTCTATTCATTTGTTTTATTGCCTGCTTTAGTTTGTAGCTAAACCAACACCCTTTTCACACCCCTGAGATTGACCTGTTCTGCCGACTTTAACCTGAGACTACACCGTTTCCCTGTGGATTCGATCCCTACTTGCTGCTATCTGCTGTTAGTTGTCATTTAGGTTTATTTTGATATAGGCGATACGACTTTAGCCCTTGTCAATTTTGGCGCCGTTGCCGGGGAAACGGCTTAGTTAGTTTTAGTTTTTGTTTGTCGTTACAGGTTTATCTCCCTTGTCTCAAGGAACCTAGTTCCTTGAGACCGTTTTTAATTGTTTCCTTGTAGTCTTGTTTATGCACAGTCACCTACAAGGTTTGATTCCTTTGAGCCTGAACCTGAGCGAGCTTTTCATAGACTCAGTAAGGAAGCAAGAAAATTAATTGATCTTGATTTCGAGGAAGCGTCGTGATTCTGAGTCTAGTGCAATAATCGTCCCTACTGAGAGGACACACCTCCTATTACTCCAGGTTCATCACCTCCACGGCGACTATGCCTAAACTTTCTAGTCACTCGTTGCCCAAGACGAGTCGATCCCCGCAGGGTTCACTATACCCAACACGGTCCAGGTAACTTTGAGATTCGTCCGCCTTTCTATCTTTGGTGGAGCGCAATCGGTTTGGTGGCAATCCCACCGAGGATCCCGGAAACACATGCGAGTTTTACGGACTCGCTCCACAATCAAGCGGCATCGGATTACTCGAGAATCAGTTAGGAAATGTCGTTCCCTTTCTCACTACGTGACCGCGCTCGTGAGTGGATCAACGATTTGAACAAGGAAGTCTGCGGGTATAACGGATTGGCGAGTCTAGCTCTTGCATTCTATCGCAAGTTCTATCCTCCAGAGCGGACTAACCAACTCCGTAGTCAAATTCAGGGGTTCCAACAGAATTTTGATGAGACGTTCTTTGAGGCGTGGGACCGTTACAAACGGTTGATTCGTGAGTGTCCGCATCACGGACTGGGCGATTGGTTGATCATTATGACGTTTTATAATGGGTTGTACGCCGAGAGTCGAGCTATTCTTGACTCAGCTGCTGGAGGTCGGTTTGCTAATAATACCGACGATGATAAGGCATGGCAAACAATTGAGGAGATGGCTGTTCATTCGGCTCAGTTTGGTAAGCCAAGGGGTAATTCACGGTCCGCACACAACGACCGTGGAAGTGAGAGCACGAATGCAATTATGAGCCAACTTTCTGAGCTGAATAGGAAGTTTGATGCTATGCAGGGGAGTTCGAGTGCCCATGTTAATGCTGTTGCAGGGCATGATTCAGGTCACACTACGGTATCTTTGCACCCAGGAGCGAGTTTACGCGTACCATTCCAATAATCAAAACCTGCCGTACCAGAATCAACCGGGTTATGATCGGTCGCTGCTATCCTATCGCAACAATAATATACTTAACCCGACTCCCCAACCTCCACAAAATACCCCTTACCAACCTCCCTACAAAACTCAACCACAACCCCCGCCTAACTACCAAAAACCCCTGTACACACCCCCACCCCACAGTGCAGATCCTATGGCCGAGACTAGGGCCATGATGTCACGCAGATCTGGCGGTGATGATGGCTATGCAGAGTCGCAGAAGACAATGATGCAATTCGTGCAAAAGAGCGATCAGGCTAAGGACGCAGCTATAAAGAACTTGGAGAATCAAGTGGCTCAACTCGCTACTTCGCAAGCTGCGCGTCAACCAGGCTTCCTACCATCGCAGGGCCAACCTCCTAACCCTCCTCCCGATACTGCGTGTGCGATTACGTTGAGGAGCGGTACTTTTTATGATGATCCGAGGCCAAAAGCGGCCGACCGGTCGGCCGGCGCCGTCAACCTACTGGACTGGGTGCGGGTAAGAATGATTTGGGTGTTAATTCGGGTGTTCCTGTTGCTGCTCCAACGCCCCCGATTCCGATTCAGCTCCCATTTCCGGGTCGACAACGTGAAGAGTCCGCGGCTAAGTTTAAAAAGTTCGTCGACGTCATCAAAATGCTTCAGGTAAATGTTCCCTTCCTTGACCTTGTTACTCAAATTCCTGCTTATGCAAAATTTTTGAAGGAGGTCTTAGCTCGTAAGCGAACATTAGAGGATGTGTCGACCGTAGCTTTTGTAGGGGAGGCTAGCACTAGGTTGCAAGGTGGTAAACCTCCTAAACTTAGTGACCCAGGCACCTTTTCTATCCCCTGCTCCATTGGTAAGTTTGTGGTTCGCAATGCTTTGTGTGACCTTGGAGCGAGCGTGAGTGTCCTACCCCACTCCCTTTACCAAAAGATGAGCTTGTCAGCTTTACAACCCACTAGCATTACATTGCAGATGGCTGACCGCTCCGTAAAGCGCCCTTTAGGCATACTACAAGACGTCCCAGTACAGGTTGGAAAGTTCTTTATCCCTGTCGACTTTGTAGTGGTTGATATGCCCGAGGATGTCCACATACCTATCATTTTGGGGAGACCTTTCCTGCACACTGCTGGTGCAGTTATTGACGTGGGCAATAGGACGATAGCCTTTACGGTGGGGGGTGAGAGGTTGACTTTTACCCATTCTGACACCCCGCGGTCGCCTATGCGTTTAGAGTCGGTTTGTGCTGTTAATGTTATACCTCCGTCTCACTCTACTGGAGACACTTTGGAGGTCGCTTCTTTTGTCTCCTCGTGTGCAGGTTCTCTACAGGATGGCTGCAAGGTTGGTTTGGGGGAGAGGAAGCTGATAAAAGCTGATTTATTTGACGCTAGTGATGGAGGAGGGCCTACGGTTCAGGAGCTTGGAGCCCAGGGGCGATTTGACGAGCCTTTTCGCGATCGAGGACCCACGATAAATGACTACGCTACGCTACCTCGAGTTGGAGAAGTACTTTGGCGAATGGATGCTATTTCGCCGAGCGAAGCTGTCGCAAATGGCCAACAACCTTGGCCTCCGTATTAATAATGATTTTGGAGCTTCGAAGAGTCGCGCGGGACTATAAACCAGCGCTTCCGGGAGGCAACCCGATGACGTTGTACTTTAGTTTGCACTTGTACTTTGTTTGGTTTGATTTTATGACTTTTGGTTTGATTTTGAGCGCGAGAGGACGAGGGTCTTTATGACTAATTTTAGCGCGCAGGTACTTTTGGACTTTGTCCTTAGTATTTTTGAAGAAAACGCTACGAGTATGCATGCCGGTAAACTCTGCATTTAGACTCGAGCAAGTCTGGTGGAATTTGAAACAGGAAAACACGCGAAAAAAAGCGTGCACGAGCCGTGGCCGGCCGGCATCTGCGACCCTGGTGCTCTATTGCTCCGCTTTCTTGCTTCTTGCGTCTTTGTCTTTGAAGTGCTTCATCGTTGGGTGATTTGGGCCTTACATACGGGGATTTTAGCCCCACTCCATGATTGACTTCGGTTTGGGGGAGCTCCAACCTTATCAAGTGAGCCCTCTTTACCTCTTTTTACCCTCTTTCTCGTCTTTACTTTCCTTACTCCTTATGATTTGTGTCCTCCTCTGCTTTTGTGGTTCTGCTGTTTTCCACATTGAGGACAATGTGTGATTTGGTTTGGGGGAGGGAAGCACTTTCGCGCTTTTCATTTGCATTTTCATTTTTGTGTGCATTTATTATGAAAAACCCAAAAAACAATCGAAAAATTCAAAAAATTACAAAAATATGAGTCTTTTTGATCCGCTTTGTCCTGCTTTGCCTAGTTTGGAGAATGGATTAGTGCATTAACTTTGATCTTTAGTATCTCTGAGTCGACTTTCTATCGCCTTAGCTTGCACGATTGGTTTGTTTCCTGTTACTAGATTGCGAGCCTTAACACTAACCCACTTGTATCTGCTTAATTCTTTCTGCTTTTCGCTTGTTTACTTTCGACTTTGACATTCGAGCTTGGCAATGGTTTGTGGAATGTTGGTATGTTGGTTTGTGGTTTGCGTGGAATGATCTTTTATTTGTTGGAGCAATGCTTCGATGCTCTCGGAGGGGACTCATTGATTTGAGTAACCACAGTGGCCATGAATTTGGTTGCGACCGGGAGTATGAGCAATAATGTAACCCTTAAGGAAATATGTGTACCCGAGCGCGATTTTTACCGAGTGAACGTCAAGCTAAACGGTACTACATACGAGGGATGCTCCACATTTTTGAGAAAAGAAAAAAAAAAAGAATGCAAGAAAAGAAAAGAGAACAAGTGGTAATGATTTGGAGAGATTGGATGATGGTTAGTGGTACGATCGGTTGGCCTTGCTTGAATTGATTTGTCGTTAGTTTTACTATTGCGCAGGCGTTAGAGGCTAGTGATATAATGTGGTGTGAACGGTTGAGACTTGTGCTCTATTTACGGTGAAATAGACTTTGGTTGTAATGTTTATGTGCATAGGTCGTCCACTTCGAGATACTAGCGTGATTAGTTCGTGTCACTTTGATTTTCTCCGATGCTATTTGCTTGAGGACAAGCAAAGGTTTGGTTTGGGGGAGTTTGATACATGTTATTTATATACGTTTTATGCCCCCGGTTCAGTCGCATTTAGCTGCATTTACTCGTGATCTTTACTAGTTTTATGAGCTATTTGTTATATATCTCGATACTGCTGCCTTTTATTTGCATTTTGCAGGTTTTGGTGGTTTTGAGCCAAACCCGAGACGTTAGGAGCATTACGAGAACCGAGCCGAGAAGACCAAACCCAAGCACGTGCAGGAGCTCGAGAACTCGAGACCAAGGACCAAAAGACTAAGAAGATACGAGTTATAAAAGGCCCAAAAGCAATAAAGAAGGAAATGGGCCTAGGAACAAGACAAAGCGAGCCACCGGTGAGTCAGCCGGCCGGTCTGGACCGCCGGCCGGCCTCCCACGTTTAATTCGCTTCGGTTTGTTTTAATTTATGGTAATTAGTTGAGGGCATATAAATAGACCTCTTAGGGCCGAAAATCAGTTTATGCTTTATTTTTCATAAGTTTAGTCTTAGTTTAGTTTACTGCTTTCTTTTATTTCTCTCTCAAAACTCTAGTTTTAGTTTACTTTGAAGATTCATCGCTTTGTAACCGTCGGTACTCCGTAAGATTTCAGGTTTATTTCAATTGCTTTTATCTATTCTTTGCTATGTCTTCTTTATGCTATTTCGCTTTGCCTTTAATTATGAGTAGCTAATTTCCTAATTAGGGTTTAGGGGAATTTGTGACATATGATTTAGGAACATGTTTTAGGATTAAATTGGTTGATTAAATTGTGCTCTTGATTTCTTTCTACGCGTTTTATATCAATTGAATTAGGATTATTTCGCCTGATCACCGAGTTGTCCGAGTTTAATTGAACCTGAGTATGTTTTGATTTAAGATCGAAAGCCGAGTTAAAACTAGACTTACGCGAGTTAGATGAGTTGAATTTAGTAAGTTGCGAGAGCCCGCTAAATTTGCTTAAGGCTAAAATTGACTCGAGAGAGCGTTTTACAAACCTAGTCAAGTTGCACAGTTTAACTCTTCCGTCTTATTAACTTGCGTTCCTGAATCATTGTCATATATGACCCCGATGCCCTAATCTTTCCCTTATTATATTTCTATTCATTTGTTTTATTGCCTGCTTTAGTTTGTAGCTAAACCAACACCCTTTTCACACCCCTGAGATTGACCTGTTCTGCCGACTTTAACCTGAGACTACACCGTTTCCCTGTGGATTCGATCCCTACTTGCTGCTATCTGCTGTTAGTTGTCATTTAGGTTTATTTTGATATAGGCGATACGACTTTAGCCCTTGTCAATTCCTTTATTTCCATATATAATCTCAATACTCTTTCCACGGGAGAAACCGTTTCATGTTCACTCCTATTCGAGGATATCCCTATTTCTATTGGGCAATCCATCTTCGCTACCTACCATGTGTGTTTTAGTTTGACCGAGTTGGGTATAATTTTGGGGTATGCGAGGCTTGGTGGAGTTGACCTAGGCTAGGAGAGCTATCCTTTCGTTATTGGGGTGAGTAGGGTTAGTTGTTCTTAGGATGGACATCGTAGCGGTAGACTCCTTCCACTTGTTTTGGGTGTCACTTTGTTCTCAAGTTTCGAGGACGAAACTTCTTTTTAGGGGGTAGGATTGTAACACCCCGACTTTTTCTAATTTATTTTATTCGCTTTCTTTATTCGTTAATTTCCTAAACTAGTGATTTTCCATTTTTAGCTCGGGAAATCATTCTTTTTTTTTGGTGAGTCGGGTCTTGGTTATGGTTGAAGTAGACCCGAGTCCATGGGTGAGCTTAGGAGAGTCTTAGAAGCATGGGTAAGTAAGTGTATAAGTGAGGGTTGAAGGGAAGAAACGAGAATACGCTCTAACATGGGCCAGAGCTAGCAGCTCCATCAGAGGAGCTAGCCGCTCCATCAGAGGAGCGAGCCGCTCCTGCAGAGCGAGCCGCTCCTGCAGAGCGAGCCGCTCTGGGCTCCAGAGCGAGCCGCTCCTGTACGCATGATCAATTTTTAGGGTTTTCCCGTGTTTTCTTTTGGCTCAAGACAACATTATATTTCGTATCTTCCTAAACCTAGCAACCTAATAATCTGATAAACTTCTCCATTCTCTCATTCCTCTCATCCCATCTACATTCATCCTTCATTCATCCCTCATAATCTTTTCACAAAATTCATCCAAGCTTTCTCTCTTTTGCCCTAACTCTTTCCTAACCTTTTTCCTTAGTGTATGATCTTCTTCTTCTCTCTTTTATTTTCTGGTTTCATTTTATGCTATGTATTTTTATGCTTTGTATTCATTATTTGTATGTTTTGGCTTGGATCATCAAAGGAGAAGGAGACCTTGAAGAAGGAGACACCATCTTGATTGAAGAGGAGGAAGAATAGCTAGGAGTTACTCTTGAAAAGGTAACTAGGTGTGATCTAGTTGTGTTTTAACATGTATGAGGCCTTTGTGTTGATAATCTTGTGTTCTATGATGTTGTTCTAATGAGTGAATGCAAGTTTGTGTTGTTTGAATGTTGTTTTGTCATAAAATCATGCTAGATCTATGGCCTTATACTAGGGTTGTCTTATATTCATGTTTTCATGCATAATTTTCATATTGTATCATTAGTCATGCTTGTAATTTGATAAAAATCGGTTTGGTGCTTGTTGTTGTTGTTGGCCGAGAATGGTGAGAGAGGGCCATGGCTCTTCTCTTGCTTTTCTTCTTGTTTTCTTCTTGTTTTGGCTTAATCATGATGAATCTTGATGTTTGTATTAATCACCTAAAGTTAAACTATGATTATTGATAATTTGATTTAGTCTAAAAGTGTTTGTATGCATGTTTTAATGAGATAACCATATAAATCGATGATTGGACACATGTGAGTCGAATGTTGTGCATGAATTTGGAGGATGTGTGGGTTGGCCGTGAGTGGTGCAGGCTGGCCGTGTGTGGTGTGTGTGTGTGATGGCTTGCTTGTCGCTTGTTTGAGTCTTGGCATGTCTTATAATGATAATTATGCTAAATTGAATTGAGTTATACCTTGTTTGATCACTAAACAATGAATTATGAGCATGTTAATTGAATATATGACTTGTAATGTTTTATAATCATATTGTACTCCGTATGTATGGTTGGTTATGATGATATTGTGACTTGTGTGTGTATGAGTATGGATGTTGTGGATGTATGGTTGTGTTGGAGTATTTGAGACAGGTTAACAGGTTATGCTTGAGTTAAGTTTGCACATGGGTACTGTTCTGGCACATGTGTGAGGAGATACAACGTCCTAGGATGGACGGATACCGCCCATGATCCCCTCGGCTATTCTTGTTGTTTAGTTAGAGAGACTATGGGTTCTCAACCAGAAGGGTTAGAGACTATGGTTATTTATGTCGTCACCGTTCTTGTTGCTCGGTGGAATTTGGCCAAATTTAGACTTGTGATTATTGAGGAACTTCTTGTTCTTTGTTCGCCATAGGGTTTGGGTGATTCTTGTTGCTTCACCCGGGGTGATTCTTGTTGCTTCACCCAGTTCTTCGCGCTTACTCTCGCAATTGGTTGGAAGAAGGATCGTCGTGTGAGCTCAGTTGGTTTGGTCACAACCTTGGTTGTGCCGTGTGGTTATTGCTTGTGTTTGTATCGTTGTTCTATTGTTGTATGTATTGTTGTTTATGTATTTATACGTTGGTTACGCCGTAGGCCAGGTGAGCTTGTTGCGTTGTTGTTGTTTGCATTTGTTATGTTAAAATATGAGTGGGGGGCACCTAGTTACTCCCATCGATTGTAGTTGTTGCCTCTCTTTTTTTTATAGGTATCTTGTGAGACGGGATTGAGTGAGTTGGATGCGAGGAAGTGACCGTGTACACCTTAGAAGAGATGTGACCTTGTTTAGATTCTTTGGACTTTTGTTTTGGTTTTGGTTGTAAAGGGTATTTATTCCTGTGGAACCCGGGAACCGCGTTCGGGGGACCCAACTCGGCGTCTTGCTTAAGGGCGGATTTAAAGTTAAAAAAGATTAAGTTGGAAAAACCTTTAAGAACTGTTATGGAGTCGCCACCTATTTATCGCGGAAAATAGGAACCTGCTACCATGTTCTAAGTTAAAAACATGTCTTAGATTTCGGAGCACGCCGACACCCCTAGATCTAAGGCTTGTGAAACCAGATTGGATTCAGGGTGAGGGTACTTTAGAAAAAGAGTTAATTCAAATAATGATTTATGAAAACCTTTTAGAAAAGCCTATGTAAAAATAGCCTCTACTGACCTAGAACAATCCTTGTAAGATGATATTTGAGCTAATGTTATCGCTACGTACAAGTGCGATAAGTTTGTAAAAGAATGCAGATCTGGATGCAAAAAGATTGATTAAAACCCTCGCTTTAGCATGTTTAACTTGTTAACGAATACAGTTGATTAAAGGTCGAATTCGTTGTTTAAGTTGATTTTAATGCAAAATAAGAAGGTGCAAGATGCATGCAAATAAAATAAAGTTCAATTGTCCATTGGTTTATTTTATAAGGTCAGTTCTTATGCGACTTTGGCGTGTCATCGGATATGGAGTGTACCAAGTAAATAGAACACTTGGATTGCAAGCGCTTTGGGTGCCAAAGCCGAAGCAAAGTGTAGACCCCATTGTTAGTCCATAGAAAATAAGAAAAAGCTTTGATCCAAGTGGATCGGTACCTACCTTGTCCTGACGCTTCAGATCTGGGCAGAGCTTCGCTTCTTGAACTTAAAAGGAGGATGAATTCAACACGGGATGGTGTGTTGAACTCAAAGATTTGAGTGCTTGAGGCTTTGTGGATGTGAAAGGGTGTAAGATGAGAATTTGGGGTGTAAAAGATGTATTCTGGTTGTGAATTGTTGTGTAAATTGTGTTTTCTGGTCGAGGGTATATGGGTGTATATATACAAAAAACCTCGGAGAAATTAGGAAATCGGGGATAAAAACAGGCCTAGGAACCGGATAGCCTTATGCGGTTGCCTGGGCAAACCGCATAGGCTTATGCGGTTTCCTCCCCAAACCGCATAAGCTTATGCGGTTCGAGGGTGTGGTTTTTGTGTAGTTTCCTAGTTTCGGTTGAATTGTATCTTTGAAAGATTTCGAGATAATCTCAAACGTGAAGCTCAAGAAAACCCCTTGGATATTTCTGAGATATTTTGTGATGCTTAGGGCTTTGGAGTGCGGGCCAAAGGCTGGGTTTGGGCTCGGTTTCGGGCCCGAGACCCTAAAATGAAAGGGTGTATTTGCATAGTTTTTGTGAAATAAGGTAAGGCGTGAAGCCGTATTTTGTGTAAGAGGGGCTAAATAGCGGTTTTAGCTACCGCCTAAATTTAGGAATTTAGGAATCTTTGAATTAGACCTTGTTAATGTAAAAGGGCTAATTGTAGTGCAAATGCGAAGCTCATGCCAAATGAAGCGGGACAAGGACCTAGCTAGACTCCAAATGGACAAAATGAACGTTTATTTAAAGCGATGTAAAGCGACCTAAATCATTTTAACATTTAAAACGACTCAAAATGAATTCGACATTAGTTAGAACCGTTTAAGTCAACGTTAAAGCATGCGTAATAAAAGTCCGTGATACATCACAGGGTTTTATTTGGGAGGGTACGGATATGGGTATCCACAGAGCCCCCAGTTTGACTGAGCTCGGACTAGAGCGCTAGTCAAACTCCTACGACCATATCCGGACCATTACAGTCTAGATACAGTCAGCGGAACGAAGCATGTGTCCATGGGTGAAACGAGGGCTTCGAACCGGGCTAAACGGGGAGGGGCGTGCGCATTTTAAGGACTTGGCGGTCCGTGCATGCTATAAGGGCCTGCCGCCCTGCTGAATCTCTTCGTCGTGCTTGTTGTACTGTCATTGCTGGTGCCTTTGTATATGCTTGGTATCATCGGATGCCTGGTGCTGGTGCTTGTAATGTCTTCGTATTGCATGTGTACTTTGTAAGATGTTTGGGTATGCGTGAGGTGTATAATTGAGAAGGGGTGCTTGTGTAGGTGTAGGTGTAGGTGTCGTGAAAGAGTGTCCGTGTAATGCTTGAACTCGCCGAGGAGTGACTATGTAACAACCTGGTTTTTAGTCGACTTTAATTACTAAGGCGGAAATTAATTAAGTCTTAAACCAGAGTCATTAATTATACATAAACCCAAAATGTTACATCCTCGTTCGAGAGTTGAATAATACAACTCTAAATACGGTAGTTAAAAGAGTAGCGTTATATATTACATATCTCTGAAACAATAAAAGTAAAGCATAAAAGCGTCTCGTGGCCCCATCCAAAATCCAGCTCCTGGACCACGAACGCCCTGCACAATAAACTATGGGGGATGCCATTGAGACAAATGACTAGCTATGCTCATACTTACCCTCGATTTCAATTACTTTGGTTTAATATTATCGCTTTATAAACATATCATTATGATAAAACATAAACATGCTTAATACATATAGCATATAAAGACATATAAGTCATAATAAGCATGCGGTTTAAAGCGATAAATCATATAAGCATGATATTCAAACATGAAGGCAAATAGCATATAATAGCATATCAATAGTATCACAATAATTCAATAGCATTACAAGGCGATATCGGATCGCAATCAAACATACGTATCTTATCATTCTCCTCATGCAGACTCGATTCAATTCAGAAAGTTGTGGTCTTTAATTTTCGAAGATGGTACACACTCATTCTCATTTAAACATATAACAGACAACACATCGCTACGAGCACGACCACTTTGAGTAGGCCCTTGTACTCGATCGATTGCATCTCACTTCCATAGTGCAGAGGCTTACTCGACTCGTAAACCACGCCGAATACTATAATACTTGCATCTCATCCTCTAGTGTTCGAAATGATTGAACTTCGAGATACAATCTCGTCAAGTAATCTTTCTGAGGTAAGAGCGAATGCTAGTGTCGCGCCCACTAAGAACGAAACACGGCAAGGAGACCACCGCTATAATCGCCCAAATCGGCACGGATGCCCTGTTAACTTTAGCGAAATAGGGGAATAAAACCCTAGTCTAGTACATGTACACTAGTATCCAATTTAAGAATGGGCTATGCTAATCATAGAGCACCTTAACTCAGGATAAAACGACTATTTCCTAAAGCCTGAGACAAAAGCCTTGGCATATTCAATTATCTTGTCCGGCAATGGCGACCGCCACAAGACTATCTTAGTCCCACTTCACTTACTACGATTGACGTTTTCATATCTGAGGCCCAAGCTTGACCTTTTATTTAAACTTACTCAAGATTTATTATTTATTTGATATTACATATCACATATTACTAGACTCTCCTAGTCTCAGCGTCAAACGTTTAAGTATTTGTAGGTTTCATATGATCACATAACACGTTCGTTTGTTATTTGAAGTGTTGTTAATTATTAATGTTTTCAAGTTTCTAAATTGAAACGTTTATTAGTATGTCAATTTTATTTATGTGTTTTTCAAACACTTTAGGTTATTTACTTCTTCATTTTAAATTTTCTATACTTAGTAAAATTTTCAATTATTTCGATGTTCACTATTCACTTGACACTATTCATTGGTCTCTATTCATCGTATTTTATACGTATTTTTATACGTATTCGTATTTTTATACTTCGTATTCTATACGTATTTTTATACTTATACGTATTCCTATACTTGTACGTATTTTATATTTATGCGTATTTTTATACGTATTCATATATATTAATATATTTCCTAAGTATAAACTAAAATTTCATTTTTATTTGCTAAGTACAAAAATTCTAGTTTCAAAGTCGTTAGGTTCGTTTTGTACTTAGGCGATTTTTGAAAATATTCTAAAGTCTAGTTTTAAAAATATTAAGTTCGGTTTGTATTTAGTCATTTATGAAAATATTCGAAAATCATAGTTTTAAAAACGTTAAGTTCATTTTGTATTTAGTCATTTATGAAAATATTCTAAAATTCTAGTTTTAAAAACGTTAAGTTCGGTTTATAAAAGGTGATCAATGATATTTATTTTAAAACGAGACTTAGTTAAATTTAGTCATCTATCTATTTAAGTTAATGATAGTATCGTGGATGATTCATTTATAGTCCGTATGTCCAAGCTCAATAATCCAATAGCAAAGGTAGTAGCACACGATTTAGTTCATTTTTATAACGGTTACATATTTTTATCGGTTTATCGTATTTCATTTATAACTAAAACAATTTATACAAAAATTCAATTCTAATTACTATTTAACTTTAGTGACTTAGTGATAATTTCATTTTAGTCAAATTTAGTCAATTAAAAATGAAAATGCCGTGTACAACATATCTAATACAAAAATTGATTTATTTCTTTTAATTTCTTAAATCTAACTTATTAACTAATAATTAAATTATTTTAACAATTAAACTAAAAAGTGATAAAAGTAAATTTTAACCTAAAAATGGTGAAAATGCCGTGAGTAGGTAGTAGTAGTTTCCAAATTTTCATTTTTCGATTTTATCGGTTTTTAGCTTAAAGTCTTTATATTTTAATTATTCTAATTATACTAAAACGATTTAAACTAAAATGAAACTTACTAACAATTTCATTTATATTTATGAATAGTGTTTTTCAACACTTTAAATTTCTAACATTTTAATCTAAATGATTTATAATGTTTTAGTTGATTTATAGTATAATACTAAGTGATATATAAAACAATAACTAAACATAAACATAAATTATTAACAAACATAAATTAAAATGAAATCAAAATGAGTAACAAGTATGAACATCAACATGAATAACTCAAGAACACACATGAAGAACTCAAGAACAACTCAAGAACACTTATTTCGATTTTGATAATTTATAATTTATTTTCCTAAATTAATTCTTTTCATATGGTAACATCCATTTTAACTAACTTAATCTAACATATTATTTACAAAAATTAAAAGTGAAAATTTATTAAAAAAAATAAAGAAAACCGTGTATATGTAATATATATATATATATAAATTTTCATTTTTGATTTTAATCACTTTAAACTCATTTTTAATATTTCACATAATTTTTATATAACATTACTACTTCATTAAAACATAAATAAACATAAAAATCATATGAACATAAATTAAAAATGCTCAAAATTAATTTAACTAACATATGAACAATATTACTACAATTACACTATTATCATTATTACCTATTTATTATCATTTTATTATATAACACATAAACATATAAGTTCATACAAGTGATGTTTAACATATTTAACATAATTTTCATATCCATAAAATCATAATAACAAAACAAATTAATTTACTAAAAAGATAATACAAGACATAGTTAGTCACCTTTGATCGGTAAGTTTATTGGTTGTGGGATCGACTATATTATCCAAGTCTAAGTCTTCACCCTCAAACCTGTCTTCACCTTCAAATAAACCCAGTAAAATATAAGCTCCAAATACCCAAAGATGTCTAAGAACACTAGTGTAATATTAGAGTAATATTTAGGGTTTTTATTTAGGAAGTTTTAAGTGAAAAATGAAAGAAAATAAAGAGAGAAAAAGAGAGTAAGGTGGCCGGCCAAATGAAGAAGAAAAAGAGGTGATTTTGTACTTAGAATAAATGAAAATGATGTTATGCAATTAGGTTAAATGAAATGTGTAGTATAAGTTTTGATTTATTAAGAAAATAATGTTTTATTATTATGTAATTAGGGAACCAAATGATCATAGTAGACTTACTAATGTCAACATTACTATTAGGTGTAGAAATTGTCTAATTTGTGTTTAAAAATGTTTTCCTCGAATTTGGTCAGTTTTAAAAAGTCGGGCGTCAAAAGCGATAAAAGTTAATGTGTGCGCGTTTGACGATTTTTCGAAATATGTCTACTTTTAAATTCTAAGACTAAATTATTTATTTCATTATTCAAAAATTTTGAAAAGTGTTAAAGAAGTCGATAAATTTTACAAAACAAAAGTTTAGTAAAAATTGTGATTTTGAAGGCTAAAAGGCTTAGGATTTGATTTAGGCTTTGAAATTAGAAATTGATGGCTAATTAATGAATTAAATTAACACGGGGTGTTACAGACTATGTAGAGTGAAGTGCTTGGAGTTAGGTGTATATTGCAGAGTGCTTGTGCTTGGGCTCGTCGAGGAGTGTCTATGTAGTTGTGGTTGCATATGATTGCCTTCTATTGAGGAGAAAATGATGTAATGCTCGTGAAGAGCGTTCGTGCTTCTGCTTCTGTACCGTACATTAAATGCTTAATATACGCGTATGGCGGACCGTAGGTGACGCCTTAATCCAAGCACGGGACGTACTTGGAGTTGTATTAGAGCTAGGATGAATTAGGGATCGAAAAGTAGGCGTAAAACGAGAAAAAAACCGAGAAAAGCCAAGGGCGGGAACCGCATAAGCTTATGCGGTTCAGGGGACAAACCGCATAAGCCTATGCGGTTTCCCCTGTTGGCTGTAGGGGCTATATAAGGCTCGAGTGCACCGTATGTTTGCCATTACACTTCATTTTCGATTTTCTAACTCTAAAAACACCATTTTTCGATTTCTCAACCGATTTTGCTCATTTTCGTTGCGTTGCCTTGCTATGGAATGAGGTAATGCTCCATTTTAACTTGCTTTTACGTTGTTTGTTGTTGTAATTAGCTAGTTTTGCCTTGAAATGTTGAAAAGACGGGTTTTGGATGAAAACCCGAGTTTTGCTTCAAATTTGCCGTTTGAATGCTTGAAATTGTCGCCATTGTGTTGCATTATGCCATGTGAGCGTGTATGTGTGAATTGATTGTGATTTAGACCGTCTTTGTGTGAAAAACGTCCAAATTAGGTTTCGGGCCCGAAAACGAACCCGGATTTTCCGACCCGGAATATCAATTAAACTTCGGTGTAGGATGCCCATAGCGAGTATAGCATGCCTATAGCGTTAGTTTTGCGAAAAAGTCGAGTTAGGGCTTTCAATTCGCCGTCTTAAGTCGTAGTTTTACGGAGTAATTAAGGCGAATTGGGGGTTTTTGATCGGAGTGACCAAAATGCAATTGCTTGTAATGGGTTATTGTTGGGGGCTATTATGGCGCGTAGAAACCATAAAGTTGTAATTTTGAAGTGCAGAGAACGGTTTTCGGCTTAATTGTGAATTAGGCCTAAAAATGCTCTGTGAAGTGTATGGTGTAATGTGTTTAAAGGGATGTATATGTATAATGTGTGTATTATTTTGTGTGTATTTGTGTATGTGTATGCCAAGTTGTATGCTTGCATGTATTATAGCTGTATGTATTGGTTGTGTTTGGTTGCAGGGGAAGATTCTAGTCGTGTATTCACGGTCGAAATCCCGTAGGAGTGCTAGCTCGAGGACCGAGGGAGCCTCTAGCTCGAGTGGTTTGAGGCGTACACGTAGCGAGAGGGAAGCCGACCCTCGTGATTTGTCCACGAGACGTGGGCAGTCACGAGGTAGGGGTCGTGGGAGGCATGTCCCTGTGCCTGATCCTGAGGAGGAGGAGGCGGATGCGTTTGCTCAGGAGTTTGTGGACGAGCTGGAGGCTGAGATGGATGTTGCTGAGGAGGCTGTGGAGGTTGCGCCTAGAGCGAGTAGCTCTAGGCCGCGAAAATCACGTGCGAACAGGGCGTTTGCTAAGGGCTGGGATGGCCATAACCTTCTACTTGCCCCGGAGAGACACGTTTCCTATCGAGCGACGATGGGTTGGCAGAAAGGTTCGATGAGGACTTTCTCGGGCGTGTCGTCCGTAATGTGTGTTTTTGAGGAGAAGCTTGCGGGAGCGCGAGCCTGGTGTCTTACGTAGTGCTTTTGGCCGTTAATTCGGCCATTGGAGGGAGATTGCAAGGAAAAGCGGGGCAGCGAACCGATGTTGATCGGGGCCTTCCTGAGCAGTATTGGGACACCACGACGACGTTCCATATGCCCGGCTTTGAGGCCGGCATTACCTTGTCTGAGTATGCGGTCATAACGGGGCTGCCGTTCGGGGACCGTGACATGAGCTTTGAGTTTGCGCCGTCCGTTGTGGACGAAGTTGTGACTGATGCGATCGGCGGTGGTTTGGAGGTGATTTGCGAGGGTGCACCACCTTATACTTTCAAGACGAGCTATATCTTGGAGTATTTTGAGGGGAAAACCGAGTATAGCCCCTCGGAGTGGAGTGACGAGCAGAATGCTCGTATGTGGCTGTGGTGGTTTGTCAGCGCCGTGTATTTCGGCGATAAAGGTGAGCGGGCGTCGACATCGGTCCTTATGCATCTCCTGGATTGGAATGCAATTGGGACGTTCGACTGGGTGACGCCGTCTTTGGGTTTGTGCATTCGTTTCTGCATGGATGCCGTGAGACCACGGGTCATGGATCGAGGGTCGAGACTGTCCTTATTCTCGCCTGGATTCTTGATGGAGGTACGTGTTAATTCTGTTTTTTGTTTCGGGTGCGTTGTTGTTTGTTTTCTTTGTCTTTGTCTTTGTCGTCTTTGCCTTTGTAACGTGTTTGTAACGTGTTTTTGTTTCTTGTGTGTGCAGTCATGGATTCTTAGCCATTTTCCTTTTCTGCTCCCCCCGCATGCTCTGACGATCGTGAAGGAGTACCCGTGATGCGTGCACAGAACACGTCTGGCCGTCTTTGCGTTTAACTGGTCGTATGACGAGGTTCGGGATCGTCTGAACCGGATGGGGTTTGATGAGGTTAGTGCTTGAACCATTTTAAATAGAGTGTACTTAAAATGATTGTATTGTATTTGTATTTATGAGTGTTTGTCTTGTCCTTGTTTGTAGTTCGTGCCGTTCCCGTGGGGCCAGTACAGGAATATTCCTGAGGGCATTGGAGCTAGGTTTGCGGTCACGAGACCAGCGCTTTGTGCACAGCGGCGCCGTATGGGCGGTTTGGTACCTTGAGAGGCGTTTGGTCTTTCAGGCAGATGGCGACTCGGTGGTGCCTGGGATCCGCCGAGGGTCTTGTTTGAGCGGAGGGTTTCGCCGGGATCGGGTGGCGCTGCGGGGAAGGAGAGTCGGTGAGTCTTCTGCATCTGGGGGAAGACTATGGCGATTCTTTGAGTCACGGCTTGCGTGTGGGCCGATTGAGGTATGCTTGCTTCTTTTGAGGGTGCGTAAGGTAATTTTTGCGAAAAATTTCCCTGACGTGTGCGTTTTGAAATTGTTTTGTAGGAATTTGATCAGGAGATGGCGGGCGGCTGGTGACTTCCTACCACCGCTGAGTCTGACGAGTCGGGTGTCGTCGTACTTTCACTTTGCCGACGTACTTGCCGGTGACCACCGACGGGCATGGGCCAATTTGGGCGAGGAGGGTGAAGAAGGTATGTATCTTTGTTGTATATGTGAGTGAGCCCCCAGTTTGATCGAGGTATGAAGTATAACGATGATCAAACTAGTGAGATGCGTGTTTTTGTGTTACCCCCTCGAGTTTGGCTTAATTTGAGTGAAATTAAGGCAAAGTGGGGATGAGCGCTGTTAATTTGAAATTTCCCCCCTAAGTTTGACTTGATTTGAGTGAAATTAAGGCAAAATGGAGAGAAATGTGAAGTGTTTTTTGTGTTGTGTATCAACAGGTGGCTAAGGAGGCGCATAAGAAGCTATGGCGGATAGCCAACAGGTGGAGGATGGCTTGGGTTGAGCAGGCTGCTCAGTTGTGTCAGAGCCGGGCTGAGACGGCTCAGATTCGGCGTGAGTTTGACGAGTATCGTCGTCGTCATCCCGAGTGAATTTGTGTAATAAAGATTGTATGAACCTTTATGTACATGTCGTTGTAGCTTGAACTTTGAACGTGATCGTTGTAGCTTGAACTTGATTGTCGTCGATAAACCTGTTTGGTACGCTTGTTTGAAAAATGATATGATTCCCGAGTGGGATGTTTTGATGTTGATTTTAGATTGTGAAAATGTTTTTGCAAAAGGTTCATTTTAAATGTTGAAATGAGCTTGTATGAATGTCGAAGATGTTTGTGTTTTGACTCGTGGTATGAATCGTATATGCTAAAGTGAAGTGTAATGCTGCGGTGTGGGGAACAACAAGAAGATGTCGTAGGGTGGTGTAGTTTGTGGTGTTTTAGGGAAGACGAAATTAGGAAAAGTTGAGAAAAACCGGCCCCTGAAACAGCATAGGTTTATGCGGTTTGGGTCGCAAACCGCATAGAGCCATGCGGTTTCTTTGATGTCTGCAGTAGCTTTGTATTTCCATATTTCGGACATTGTTTTCCTATATACGGAGAGGGGGTGCGTGCCATAATCTTCACTCACAAACACTTCTCTTCTTTTCTTTTGCTTTAGATTTTTGCTCTCATAAATATATTAGGTATATTTATAAAAGTTTTTTGTATTCAAGAAAATGGTGGAGCATTTTGATGCTCTTTTGAAGAGGTGGACTTCTTCACTAAGCTCGGCAATGAAGAGGCTCTGGGTCTTCTAAAGGTATGTGAAGTTGTAACTCCATTCAATCTTTAATAATAATTTTTTGCATGAACATTTGTTTTGTTCTGAATCTGACTATTCTCTACATTGCTTTGTCTTTTCACTTGTAGTCCCTTGGCTTTCTGGTAGCACTCGTCACCCGCTCGGGCGAGTGCGCCAGGCCAGTGGCCGAACGCAGGCGATGTGAAGCTCTCTGGACAGAGGGTAACTGCTGCCCTGGACAAGAGGAAGTGGCCAGAGAGTAGTTGCTGTCCTTCGCCTGCCCCCAGCCCAGACATGAAGAAAAAGATGAAGATGGAAAGACCAACCCCTTCCACCAGTGAGCTGCGTATCCCTCTGCTGTCCGAGTACTTGAGCCCTGATGCTGCTGTCGCGTAGAACTTGATGGAAAACTTCGCCTCTCAACACCCCGCGGAAATCGACCTGTCTGACCCCGTCATACTTTCTCGCCAGCTCTCCACCTGTGCTGTTCAGGTGCTGGACACTCCTTTGTGCTGCCACACTTACTTGCTTCTTATATTCATCGTGCTAATTCTTGATTCCTTTACCCCATAGCTGGTGAACCTGGCGGCTAACTTGGGCTGCCGCATTCCCGGTCTTGAAGCTCGCCGTCTGAACGCCGAGAGCCAGCATAAGATGGCCCATTAAACAATGGAGTCCTTCAGAGGCGAGGTGGAAACACTCAGGAAAGCTATGGACAAATACAGACGCTTGGCGGAGAATAACATGAACAGGTGCCTAGACTTGGAAACCATCCACACGAAGCTGACCACTGAAGTGAAGGCTCTGAGGGAACAACAGGTCAAGCATGCCCAGGAGGTAAACGACCTTAGTGCCTATTGGACCCTCAGGACCAGAATTGATATGATGAGCGCTTCCCCAGAGGAGCGAGCTAAGTGGGATCTGGAGACTGAGCTGGAGACATTCAAAGGGATGTTTCCTGGGGAGTTCATGGACGAGGGAGAAGCTTCCTCAGCGCAGCCAGCGGAGGAGGTCCAGGAGACAGTGGCAGCGACAGCGGTACCTGAGGAGGCGGCAGTAGAAGAAGAGAAAGGTGAGACAGCTGATAAGGCTAAATCATCACGCCTCAATCAAAATAAACCTAACGAACAACTAACGGAAGCTAGTGGCAAGCAGGATCGTATCCACAGAGAAACGGAGTAGTTATAAGCTAAAGTCGGAGTAAACAGGTCTAACTCAGGTGTGAAAAAGGGGTTTGTTTTAAACTATAAACTAAAACAAGTAATAATAAAGATGAATAGAAATCAATAAGAAGAAGGATTAGGGCATCAGGTTCATCATGACAATGATTCAGGAACTCAAGTTCATAAGAAGGAAGCGATAAACTGTGCAAATGATTAGGTTTGGAATACGCTCTCTCAAGTCAATATTAACCATAAGCAAATTTAGCGGGCTCTCGCAACTTACTAAATTCCACTTATCAATCTCGCGTAAGTCTAGTTTTAACTCGGCTTTCGATCTTAAATCAAAACTTACTCAGGTTCAATTAAACTCAGACAAATTCGTTGATCAGGCGAAATAATCCTAATTCAATTGGCATAAAACGCGTAGAAAGAAACTCAATTGCACAATATATTCAACCAGTTTAATCTAAAAACATGTTCCTGAACCAAGGGCACAAATTCCCCTCAAACCCTAATAAAGAAATTAGCTACTCATACTAGAAATCAAAGCAAGACAATAATAAAAATAAGACATAATGAAATAATAGCAATTGAAATTAAAACCTGGAATTATACGGAGTACCGACGGTTACAAGGAAATCGATCTTCAAACGAAACTAAAACTGGAGTTTTGAGAGTATGTAAAAGGAGAGAAAATAATAAGCAGTAAAACTAAACTAAACCTAACTTTAAACTTGTGAAAATAAAAGCCAAACTAAAGATAGATCTTAAGTTCACGAACTAAGAACTAAGAGTATTTATATAGTTTCCCAAACATAAACTCGGATTAAAAACAAAACCCGACGAAAAATACTCCTCAGCCGGCCTGGCTGGACCGGCCTGACCAACTTCTTGGGCCGGCTCTGGTGACCTTCAATCCTTGGCCCAACTCTCTCTTGGGCCATTACTTCCTTCGTAGACCTTAGTCCTTTGGTCTTTCTTTATCTTCCCGAGCTCCTACGCGAGCTCGAGCTTGGTCTTGTCGTCTCAAATCTCGTATTTGCTCCATTTGCCTCGGGTTTTGGCTCAAAACCACCAAAACCTACAAAATATAAATAAAAGGCAGCAGTATCGAGAAATATAACAAATAGCTCATCGAATCATAATGAATATGAATAAATGCAAGCTAAATGCGACTAAACCGGGGGCATATAATGTATATAAATAGCACTGATCAAACTCCCCCAAACCAAACCTTTGCTTGTCCTCAAGCAAAAAGCATCGGAGAAAATCAAAGTGACACGAACTTATCACGTTAGTATCTCAAAGTTGACGACCTATGCACATAAACTTACAAACCATAGATTATTTCACCGAAAATAGAGCACAAGTCTCAACCATTCACACCACATTATATTACTAGCCTCCTACGCTTTCGCAATAAAACTAACGATACAGGATATTTAAATTCAAGCAAGGCCAACCGAACATATCACTTTCCATTCCATCTTTCTTTCCACATCATTCCACTTTTTTTCTTCTTTCTTTTCTTTTCTTTCTCTTTTTTTTTCTTTAATGTGGAGCATCCCTCGTATGTTATACCGTTTAGCTTGACATTCACTCGGTAAAGATCGTGCTCGGGTAAACATATTTCCTTAAGGGTTACATCATTGCTCATACTCTCGGTCACAACCAAATTCATGGCATTGTGGTTACTCAAATCAATGAGTCCCCTCCGAGAGCATCGCAGCATTGCTCCAACATAATTAACATCCATCTATTTCATTCCACAAGCCAACTATCCAAACATTCCACAAACCAATTGCCTTACTTGAATGCCAAAATCGAAAGCAAACGAACGAAAAGCGATAAGAATTAAGCAAACAAGTGGGCTAGTGTTTGAGACTCGCAATCTATTAACAGGAAACAAACATATAGTGCAGGCTACGACGATAGGTTTTCAACTCGGAGATGCTAAAGATCAAAAATAGCGCACTAATCAATTCTCCAAACTGGACAATTCAGACCAAATTTTTTGGAATTTTCAAATTTTTTTTTGGATTTTTAAAGTAATGCACACAAAATGAAAAATGCAAGTAAATAAGCGCGAAAGTGCTTTCCTCCCCCAAACCAAAATCACACATTGTCCTCAATATGGAAAACAGCACAACCACAACAGCAGATAAGGACAAAAAGAATATGGGGTAGGGAAAAGAAAAGCGAGAAAAAGGGTAATGGAAGCTCACTTTATAAATTTGGAGCTCCCCCAAACCAAAGCGAAACATGGAGTGCGGCTATAAATCCACGAATATGCGTCCAATTTAGTCCAGCTATGTAGTACTTCGGATTAGCACGCGAGAATAAGCGAAGCGAGCGTCGAGAACACGGGGGTGGCCATTTGGCACCCAGTTTTCACGATTTTTGCGTTTTCCTCTGTTTCAAATTTGAGCTCTGACGGCCGATGCGAGCCGGCGGCCGGTCGGACCGGTGGGATGCCTTCTCGTGAGCGTTCTCAACATACTAAGGACCCAAAAGTCCATAAGTACCTGCGCGATAAAATCACAAAATAATACCCTCGTCCTCGCGCGCTCGATAAAAACCAAATGTCATCAAAACAAACCAAACAAAGTAATGTACAATAAAATTACAACGTCATCGGGTTGCCTCCCGGAAGCGCTGGTTTATAGTCCCGCACGACTCTTCAAAGCTTCAAAATCATGTATAATCAGGCCAAGGACGTTGGCTACTAGCGACAGCTTCACTCGGCGAAACAACATCCGTTCGCCATAGAACTCTTCCCTCTCGGGGCAGAGCAGCATAGTCCATCACCGTAGGTCCTCTATCACGAAATGGCTCTCCAAATCTCCCTTGTGCTCCCGGCGACTCCATCCTAGGACGTTCTCCTCCATCATTGGCGTCGTATATGTCAGTTTTTAGCAGCTTTCTCTCCCCCAAACCATCCTTGCAGCTGACCTGTGATAAACCTGCACAAGGAGAAGAGACACGCAAAACCTCCAAAGTGTCTCCAGTAGAGTGAGACGGAGGTACAGAATCAATAGAGCAAACCGACTCTAGACGCATAGGAGACCGCGGAGTACTAGATTGGGTAAAAGTAAGCTTCTCACCCCCCACCGTGAATGCTAAGGTCTTATTGCCCACGTCTATAACTGCACCAGCAGTGTGCAGGAAGGGTCTCCCCAAAATAATGGGATTGTGGACATCCTCAGGCATGTCGAGCACTACTAAGTCCACAGGGATAAAGAACTTTCCAACCTGTACAGGGACATCTTGCAGGATACCTAAGGGACGCTTAACAGAACGGTCAGCCATCTGTAAGGTAAGACTAGTGGCTCCCAAATTTGTCATATTCATCTTCTAACACATTGAATAAGGTATGACACTAACACTGGCTCCCAGGTGACATAAGGCGTTCTTGACCACAAACCTACCTATGGAGCACGGGATAGAAAAAGTCCCAGGGTCACTAAGTTTAGGGGGTTTACTACCCTGCAACCGAGTACTAGCCTCCCCGACAAAGGCAACAGTCGAGACATCATCAAGCTTACGCTTCCTAGCTAAGACTTCCTTTAAAAACTTAGCGTACGCGGGAATTTGAGTAACAAGGTCAATGAAGAGGACATTTACTTGAAGAGCTTTGATGACATCCACGAACTTTTTGAACTTAGCCTCGGGCTCTGCACCTCGTTGTCGACCTGGAAATGGGAGCTTGATCTGAATCGGGGGCGAAGGAGTAGCAACAGGAGTATCAGAATGAACACCCTAATCATCTTTCCCCAGAGTGTTGTGTCCAAATGTTGATGACCCCGCCGGCCGACCGGCCAAGGCGCTTTTTCCTCGGTTCATCGTAAGACGTACCGCTCCTCAATGTAATAGAACATGCGGTATCGGGATGTGGGTTAGGAGGATTACCCTGCGATGGTAAGAAACCCGGATGACGCGAAGCTTGTTAAGTGGCGAGCTGAGCCACTTGATTCTCCAACAACTTTATTGCTGCGTTCTTGGCTTGCCCATCCTTTTGCATCTGCTGCAGCATCATTTCTTGTGACTTCTGCACTGCCAACGTCACCTGCTGCATCTGCATCATCATGGCCTTCATCTCAGCCATAGGATCGGGAACCTGCGTGGGTTGTGGTGGTGTGTAGGATGGTTTTTGGTAGTTAGGTGGGGGTGGTTGAAAATTTTTGTGAGGGGGTTGATAAGGGGCATTTTGTGGAGGTGGGGTTGGGTTAAGTACGTTCTGGTTACGATAGGATAAGAGCGACCGATCATAACCTAGTTGATTCTGGTAAGGCAGGTTCTGAGAGTAAGACTGATATGCGTGAACCTGCTCATGGGGTGCAGCATACCCCGTAGAATAACCTGAATCGTGCCCCGCAATAGCATTAACATGGGCACTCGACGAACCATTCCCCTGCATAGCATCAAGCTTCCTATTTAACTCAGAAAGTTGACTCATAACTGCACTTATATTCTCATTTCCACGGTCGTTGTGCGCGGACCGTGAATTGCCCCGTGGCTTCCCAACTGGGCCGAATGAACCGCCATTTCCTCAATTGTTTGCCACGCTTTATCATCATCAGTATTATTAGCGAATCGACCTCCCGCGGCCGAATCAAGAATAACGCGACTCTCAGCATACAATCCGTTATAAAACGTCATAATAACCAACCAATCGCCAAGTCCGTGATGCGGACATTCACGAATTAACCGTTTGTAACGGTCCCACGCTTCAGCTAATGTCTCGTCAAAACTTTGCTGGAATCCTGGAATTTGACTACGGAGTTGGTTAGTTTGCTCCGGAGGATAGTACTTGCGATAGAAAGCAAGAGCTAGACTCGGCCAATCCGTAATACCCGCAGCAGTCTTGTCAAGATCCGTGATCCAATCCCGAGCTCAATCACGTAGAGAAAAAGGGAATGGCATCTCCCTAATCTGGTTTTGAGTGATCCCATTCTGCTTAATTGTCGAGCAGTAATCCGTAAAAACCTGCATATGTTTCCCGGGATCCTCCGTAGGATTGCCGCCGAATTGATTACGCTCCACCAAAGTAAGAAAGGCGGGGCGAATCTCAAAGTTGCCCGTCAAGGTTGCGGGCATTTGGAATCCATCAGGTATGGACTCCGTCTTAGGTAACGAGTGACTATAGAGTTTTGGCATGGTCACTGGCTCCTCTAAATCAATAACAATGTGTATATTGTCCTCTTCGCAGGACGATTGTTCCGCATGAGTTTCCTCGTCTGAACTCTGCACACTCTCAGTTGCGTAGGCCTCGGCGATTTCCTTGAAGAAGTTACGCGTACGGTGCAAGGTACGCTCAGGTTCAGGATCAAAAGGGACTAAACCTGTTGGTGACCTGCGCATAAATAACTCAAAGGAAACGGTGAGAACGGCCTAAAGGAACTAGGTTCCTTGTGACAAAAGAGATAAACCTGCAACTACTAACAATAACTACTACTTGCAAAGCCGTCTCCCCGGCAACGACGCCAAAATTGATAAGGCTAAATCGTCACGCCTCAATCAAAATAAACCTAACGAACAACTAACGGAAGCTAGTGGCAAGCAGGATCGTATCCACAGAGAAACGGAGCAGTTATAAGCTAAAGTCGGAGTAAACAGGTCTAACTCAGGTGTGAAAAAGGGGTTTGTTTTAAACTATAAACTAAAACAAGTAATAATAAAGATGAATAGAAATCAATAAGGAGAAGGATTAGGGCATCAGGTTCATCATGACAATGATTCAGGAACTCAAGTTCATAAGAAGGAAGCGATAAACTGTGCAAATGATTAGGTTTGGAATACGCTCTCTCAAGTCAATATTAACCTTAAGCAAATTTAGCGGGCTCTCGCAACTTACTAAATTCAACTTATCAATCTCGCGTAAGTCTAGTTTTAACTCGGCTTTCGATCTTAAATCAAAACTTACTCAGGTTCAATTAAACTCAGACAAATTCGTTGATCAGGCGAAATAATCCTAATTCAATTGGCATAAAACGCGTAGAAAGAAACTCAATTGCACAATATATTCAACCAGTTTAATCTAAAAACATGTTCCTGAACCAAGGGCACAAATTCCCCTCAAATCCTAATAAAGAAATTAGCTACTCATACTAGAAATCAAAGCAAGACAATAATAAAAATAAGACATAATGAAATAATAGCAATTGAAATTAAAACCTGGAATTATACGGAGTACCGACGGTTACAAGGAAATCGATCTTCAAACTAAACTAAAACTGGAGTTTTGAGAGTATGTAAAAGGAGAGAAAATAATAAGCAGTTAAACTAAACTAAACCTAACTTTAAACTTGTGAAAATAAAAGCCAAACTAAAGATAGATCTTAAGTTCACGAACTAAGAGTATTTATATAGTTTCCAAAACATAAACTCGGATTAAAAACAAAACCCGATGAAAAATACTCCTCAGCCAGCCTGGCTGGACCGGCCTGACCAACTTCTTAGGCCGGCTCTGGTGACCTTCAATCCTTGGCCCAACTCTCTCTTGGTGATGTATGTTATTTATATAGCTTTTATGCCCCCGATATAGTTGCATTTAGCTCGCACTTGCTCGATTTCATTGTTGTTTTAGTAGTTATATGCTTTATATTGCGATACTGCTGCTCTTTATCTATATTTTGCAGGTTTTGGCGGTCCTGAGCTAAAACCTGAGTCATGTGGAGCATTTACGAGTATCGTGACGTCAAGACCAAGCTCGAGAGCGAATATGGAAGTCATACGATGATTTGGGACGTCGAACCTATAGGTTCAGAGCAAACCTATAGGTTCAGGATGAGTGCACAAGACCAAAAGTTGCTGGAAATTGTTAAAACCTATAGGTTCTGAGCAAACCTATAGGTTCTAGATACGTGAATCAAGTGCGTGTTCTTTGGAAGTTCTTTGCGATTGTTAAAACGCTTCGGTTTGACTGGAGCCGATCGGTTCCACCACCTAAACCGATCGGTTCTGACCCGAACCGGTCGGTTCTGTTAGGTTTATTCTCCGAATTTTCGTGCTCTTATAAATAGACTCGAGTTAGGTTTTAGACTTAGGCTACGTTTTATTTTTACTGCTTTAGATTAGAAACTACTTTTCCTCTCTTTTAAACTCTCAAAACCTTAGTTTAGCTTTACTTACTCTTGCAAGATTCGATCTTTTACATTGCAATTCCCGATTACTTCAGGTTTAATTCAATCGTTCTTGTTTTATTTCATTATGTCTTTTGTTATCAATTGCTTTGCTTTTACTCTTATTATGCATAGCTAATCCTTCAATTAGGGTTTAGGCTGATTGTGAATTGGTTCAGGAACATGTTATAATTACTTTTACTGATTGAATTTGTGCAAGTTGATTTCTTCCTACGCGTTTCATTATCAATTGAATTTAGGGACGCCTTTATTAAATTGAATTTAGGTTGTTTCTGTTTAAGATCGAAAGCCGAATTGAAACTAGACTCACGCGTAATTGATAAGTTGAATTTAGTACGTAGCGAGAGCCCGCTAAATTTGCTTAAGGTTTAAATTGACTCGAGAGAGCGTTTCCTCAAACCTAATCGCTTGCATGATTTCAATTGATTGATAATCCCTTTTGAGTTGATTCCTGAATCTATGTCACATGACCCCGATGCCCTAATCTCCCTCTCTTATACCTTTTCATACCTTCTTACTCATTGTTCGTAGTTTAGACCTTCAAAACACAAACCTTTGTTACCTTGAGACCGACCTAGATTAGCTAGCATCCTCTTAACTACATCCTTCTCCCTGTGGATTTCGACCCTGCTTACCACTAGCTTTGTTAGTTGTTTGTCTAGGTTTATTTTGATTAGGCGTGACGGCTTTAGCCTCATCAATTTTGGCGCCGTTGCCGGGGAGACGGTTAGCTAGTTTTAGTTTGCTTGTTAGTTAGCTAGGTTTTTCTCTCTTGTCTCAAGGAACTTAGTTCCTTGAGACCGTTTCTCATTGTTTTCTGTAGTTTGTTCATGCGCAGGTCACCTCGGACTCTAGTTCCCTTTGAGCCCGAGCCTGAACGAGCACTACATAGGCTACGTAAGCAAGCGATTCAAATAGTTGATCTTAATTTTGAGGAAGCGTCGCAAGGGGAGTCTAGTGCAACGCAATCGTCCTACGAAGAGGACACACCTCCGTTTACTCCATTATCTTCACCGCCTGTGACTATGCCTAAACTTTCTAGTCACTCGGTGCCCAAGCCGGAATCCATTCCTAATGGGTTCACGATGCCCGCTACGTTACAGGGCAATTTCGAGATCCGCCCCGCCTTCTTAAATTTGGTGGAGCGGCAACAGTTTGGTGGTTATCCCACTGAGGATCCTCGTCGGCATATGCAAGTGTTTACCGACTACTGCTCTACGATCAAGCAGGCCGGGATCACCCATAACCAGATAAGGGAAATGCTATTCCCTTTTTCGTTGAAGGATCGAGCCCGTGATCCATCCGTGAATGGATCACAGACCTCGACAAGGAGGTGGCTGGCATCACTGATTGGAGCGGGTTGGCCCTTGCTTTTTACTCCAAGTTTTACCCTCCCGAGCGTACTAACCAGATGAGAAGTCAAATTCAAGGCTTCAAGCAAACATTTGATGAATCTTTCGCTGAAGCTTGGGAGCGGTACAAGAAGTTGATAAGGGATTGTCCTCACCACGGGCTGAGTGATTGGCTTGTGATCATGACCTTCTACAATGGGTTATATGCTAAGAGCCGTGCCATCCTTGATTCTGTTGCGGACGGACGTTTCGCTAACAACGTCGATGACGACAAAGCTTGGGGTTTGATCGAGGAGATGGCGATCCATTCATCTCAATTTGGGAAGCCACTGGGTAATTCACGGTCCGCGCATAATGACCGTGATAAGGAGAGCATGAGTGCGGTCCATAGTCAGCTTGTTGCGCTAACTGCGAAAATTGACCAGCTGCATGGTGTTAGTTCTTCGGGTGCTCATGTAAATGCTATTGCAGGGCACGATGTTGGTTTTTATTCTACGGGGTATGCTGCACCCCATGAGCAAGTTCATGCTTACCAATCCTACTCACAGAACTTGCCTTACCAAAACCAACCCGGTTACGATCGCTCGCTTTTATCTTATCGTAACTAAAACGTGTTGAACCCGACTCCCCCACCTTCACAAAACCAACCCTACATCCCTCCTCACAAAAACTACCAACCACCTCCACCTAACTACCAAAAACCACCTTACACTCCACCCCAACCTGCAGGACCCGATCCTTTGGCCGAGATGAAGGCCATGATGTTGCAAATGGCCAAGAATCAGGAGACCATGATGCAACAAATGTAGAAGAGCGAGCAAGCCAAGGACGCCGCGATCAAAATGCTAGAGAATCAAGTGGCGCAGCTCGCCGCTTCACAAGCGTCACGTCAGCCGGGTACTCTGCCACCCCAAGGTAATCCTCCTAACCCTCCTCACGATACAGCATGTGCTATTACTTTGCGTAGTGGTACAGTTTATGATGGCCCAAAGCATCCGGAGGAAGAGGAGAAGAACGGGGCAAGCAACACGGCCAAGCCGTGTGAGCATAGGCCTGCTCAGCGACAGCGGCTCGCGGATGATGCTGTTAAGGAGAAAACACCGGAGATTCAAATCAAGCTTCCCTTTCCGGGTCGTGTACGTCCGGTTGACATGGACCCACAGTTCAGTAAGTTCTTTGAAATCCTTAAGACTTTGCAGGTTAATATCCCCTTTATTGATTTGGTCAAACAGGTTCCTGCTTATGTCAAGTTCCTTAAGGAGGTCCTAGCTAGGAAACGTACCATTAATGAGACCGAGACAGTGTCTTTTGTGGGGGAGGGGAGTGCTCTTTTGCAGGGTAGTTCACCCCCTAAGCTGATCGAGTGACCCCGGGACCTTTTCTATCCCTTGTTCTATAGGGAAGTACGTGGTCCAAAATGCTTTGTGTGATCTTGGGGCTAGTGTCAGTGTCATTCCCTACTCCATCTGTCAAAAACTGAACATGACTAAGTTAGGAGTTACCTCTATGACCTTACAGATGGCCGACCGAACTGCGCAGAGACCCTTAGGTATCCTAGAGGACGTCCCGGTTAAGGTGGGGAAGTTTTATATACCCGTAGACTTCGTGGTCCTAGACATTCCCGAGGACCCCCACATCCCGATCATTCTAGGGAGACCTTTCCTGCACACTGTAGGTGCTGTAATAGATGTTGGGAATAAGACCCTAAAGTTCTCGGTAGGGGGGGAAAAGCTTACCTACACGAAGTCTAGTATCCCTCGCTCCCCTATGCAGCCTGAGTCTGTTGCTGCTATTGACCTTTCCCCTCCGTCTCACTCTACTGGAGACAATTTGGAGGTTGTTTCTTCTACTTTGTCTTGTGCAGGTCCTACGCAGGTTGGCTACGATCCTGGTTTGGGGGAACGGAAGGCTACAAAGGCGGATGTCTATGCTCCTAGTGATGGAGGTGGAGACCCACAGTTTGCGATGCCCGGCGCCCGCAGTTGTTTTGGAGAGCCCTTTCGCGATGGCCTCCCGTGCGTGATGGGTTATGCTGCTCTTCCTCGCGACGGTCGAGTTTTATGGCGAACGGATGCTATTTCGCCAAGTGAAGGTTTTGCTAGTGGCCAACGTCCTTGGCCCAACTGGACATGATTTTGAGTTTGACGACGGTCGTGCGGGACCATTATAAACCAGCGCTTTCCGGGAGGCAGCCCGTTGACTTTTTGTAATTTGTTGTACTTTGTACTTTGGTTTGGGTTGTTTTGGATGACATTTTAGACTTTTCTTTTGAGCGCGTGAGGACGAGGGTTTTATAATTGCTTTAGCATGCAGGTACTTGAGGACTCTTCGTCCTTAGTAGTTTTGAGACAGGCCTCGAAGAAGGCCTTGGCCGACCCCTCTCCTACTGATTCGGCCTCACCTCTTCTCGCATGCTACTCCGAAGCACTACATAGCTGGACTGAAATGGATGCATATTCGTGGATCATAAGCCGCACTCCATTCTTCGCTTCGGTTTGGGGGTGCTCCAACTTGATCATGTGAGCTTTCTTTACCCCTTTTCCCTTGTTTCCACGTTTTTATTTTCCTACCCCCGTCTTTTATGTGTCCTTCTCTGTTTGTGGTTATGCTGCTTTCCACATTGAGGGCAATGTGTGATTCTGGTTTGAGGGAGGAAAGCTCTTTCGCGCTTATTCTTTTGCATTTTTCATTTTGTGTTTGCATTTTTCATTTTGTGTGCATTTCTTAAAAATTTTGCAAATTCCAAGCCTATTTTGGGTTGTATTGCCTAGTTTGGAGAGTTGATTAGTGTCCTTATTTTGATCTTTGACATCTTCGAGTTGAAAATCCATCGTCGTAGCTTGCACTGTATGTTTGTTTCCTGTTAATAGATTGCGAGTCTCAAACAATAGCCCACTCATTTGCTTAATTCTTATCGCTTTTCGTTTCTTTTACTTTCGATATTGGTATTCTTGTGAGGCATTTGGCTTGTGGAATGTATGGAATGTTGGCATGTGGTTTGTTTGGATGGATACTAATAATGATGGAGCAATGCTTCGATGCTCTCGGAGGGGACTCATTGATTTGAGTAACCACAATGGCCATGAATTTGGCTGTGACCGAGAGTATGAGCAATGATGTAACCCTTAAGGAAATATGTGTACCCGAGCGCGATTTTTACCGAGTGAACGTCAAGCTAAACGGTATAACATACGAGGGATGCTCCACATTTGAAAGAAAAAGAAAAGAGAAAGAAAAGAAAAGAAAAAATGGAATGATGTGGTAAGAAGGATGGAATGGAAAGTGGTACGCGCGGTTGGCCTTGCTTGAATCCAATTATCGTTAGTTTAATTTTTGCGAAAGCGTGAGAAGCTAGTAATACGATGTTGGTGTGAATGGTTGAGACTTGTGCTCTATTTTCGGTGAAATAGACTATGGTTGTAAGTTCTTGTGTATAGGTCGTCAGCTTTGAGATACCGACGTGATAAGTTTGGATACTTTGATTTTCTTCGACGCTGTTTGCTTGAGGACAAGCAAATGTTTGGTTTGGGGGAGTTTGATGTATGTTATTTATATAGCTTTTATGCCCCCGATATAGTTGTATTTAGCTCGCACTTGCTCGATTTCATTGTTGTTTTAGTAGTTATATGCTTTATATTGCGATACTGCTGCTCTTTATCTATATTTTGCAGGTTTTGGCGGTCCTGAGCTAAAACCTGAGTCATTTGGAGCATTTACGAGTATCGTGACGTCAAGACCAAGCTCGAGAGCGAATATGGAAGTCATACGATGATTTGGGACGTCGAACCTATAGGTTCAGAGCAAACCTATAGGTTCAGGATGAGTGCACAAGACCAAAAGTTGCTGGAAATTGTTAAAACCTATAGGTTCTGAGCAAACCTATAGGTTCTAGATACGTGAATCAAGTGCAGAAGTTGCTGGAAGTTGCTGCAGTTGTTAAAACCGCTCAGTTTGACTGGAACCGATCGGTTCCACCACCTAAACCGATCGGTTCTGACCCGAACCGGTCGGTTCTGTTAGGTTTATTCTCCGAATTTTCGTGCTCTTATAAATAGACTCGAGTTAGGTTTTAGACTTAGGCTTTGTTTTATTTTTACTGCTTTAGATTAGAAACTACTTTTCCTCTCTATTAAACTCTCAAAACCTTAGTTTAGCTTTACTTACTCTTGCAAGATTCGATCCTTTACATTGCAATTCCCGATTACTCCAGGTTTAATTCAATCGTTCTTGTTTTATTTCATTATGTCTTTTGTTATCAATTGCTTTGCTTTTACTCTTATTATGCATAGCTAATCCTTCAATTAGGGTTTAGGGTGATTGTGAATTGGTTCAGGAACATGTTATAATTGCTTTTATTGATTGAATTTGTGCAAGTTGATTTCTTTCTACGCGTTTCATTATCAATTGAATTTAGGGACGCCTTTATTGAATTGAATTTAGGTTATTTCAGTTTAAGGTCGAAAGCCGAATTGAAACTAGACTCACGCGTAATAGATAAGTTGAATTTAGTACGTAGCGAGAGCCCGCTAAATTTGCTTAAGGTTTAAATTGACTCGAGAGAGCGTTTCCTCAAACCTAATCGCTTGCATGATTTCAATTGATTGATAATCCCTTTTGAGTTGATTCCTGAATCTATGTCACATGATCCCGATGCCCTAATCTCCCTCTCTTATACCTTTTCATACCTTCTTACTCATTGTTCGTAGTTTAGACCTTCAAAACACAAACCTTTGTTACCTTGAGACC
Source organism: Dianthus caryophyllus (assembly GCA_023091065.1). NCBI lineage: Eukaryota > Viridiplantae > Streptophyta > Magnoliopsida > Caryophyllales > Caryophyllaceae > Dianthus > Dianthus caryophyllus. The sequence continues at coordinate 57,443 of JALGRB010000018.1, forward strand.
GACCTAGATTAGCTAGCATCCTCTTAACTACATCCTTCTCCCTGTGGATTTCGACCCTGCTTACCACTAGCTTTGTTAGTTGTTTGTCTAGGTTTATTTTGATTAGGCGTGACGACTTTAGCCTCATCACTTGGGCCTTTACTTCCTTCGTAGACCTTAGTCCTTTGGTCTTTCTTTGTCTTCCCGAGCCCCTACGCGAGCTCGAGCTTGGTCTTGTCGTCTCAAATCTCGTATTTGCTCCATTTGCCTCGGGTTTTGGCTCAAAACCACCAAAACCTGCAAAATATAAATAAAATGCAGAAGTATCGAGAAATATAACAAATAGCTCATAGAATCATAATGAATACGAATAAATGCAAGCTAAATGAGACTAAACCGGGGGCATATAATGTATATAAATAGCACTGATCAACAGCCTCTGGGGCTGAAAATTAAAGTTATGTTTTGTTAATCTGAACTTATTTTGGGTATGCTTTGAAAGAAAATTTGCTGGGGGGTATGCCCCTCGTAATCTGGTTTGTAAATAACTTAACTCTCGTTTTGCTTTAGACTTATGTCGTAATATTCACCATGGGTGGCCATGGTGGGTAAATTTCTTACGTTTTGGTTATGCTATGTATGCTTATGCTTATCTGTGTTTGTTTCGTGTTTGTTTTGGTGCGCACAAATTTGTTTTGACTTTGTTATGTAGCAAGCATGCGTTTAGAAAGTCTAGGCGACCACACCTTGGAGTTCTATTTTCGGACATTACATCCCTGTCCCATTTTTGCGATCGTCTTTGCCGCCTTCTTTGTATCTGATTTGGCTTTGTGTTTCTTTGTCTTCTTCTTGATCTGCTCTGCTTGTCTGCTCGAAGTCCGCTCGCTAGCCTGTCAAAGACAGATGTGGGTCGTGACCCATGCGTTTAGCTAACGACTCTCCGACGCTCAAGTCAGTAATGATTTTGATAAAAAAGTAAGAAATTATTTGAAGTTTAGAAATTAATTGTTGTGTATAGTGAGTTGATCATATGTGGTACAACTTAAGATGTAGCGCGTTCCATGCTCTTGGAATCATTTTGCTTTCCAGAGTCTGCAGCCTATATGAACCCATACCAACCACTGAATCGATCAGATAAGGACCTTCCCATGTAGGTGCTAGCTTTCCTGCAGCTCTGTCCCGTGTGTTCTGGAACACTTTTCTTAGGACAAGATCTCGTGTCCTGAACATTCGAAGTCTGACGTTCTTGTTGTAACTCTTAGCCACTGACTGCTGGTACACAGCCATCCTTATTGCCGCCAGATCTCTCAGCTCTTGAACTGTGACAAGATTATCACACATTATGTCTGAATTTTCAGCAGTAGTGTTCAGACCATACCTGGTAGTTGGTACTTGCACTTCAACCGGCAGTACTGCCTCGCAGCCGTAGACCATTGAGTATGGTGTCTGCCCTGTAGCCCTCTTGGGTGTGGTCCTGTCAGCCCACAGCACCAGAGGTAATTCTTCAGCCCACCTTCCTTGCTTTTCCATCAACTTCTTCTTTATGCAATTCATCACCACTTTGTTGCTTGACTCTGCCTGGCCGTTTGCTTGTGGATACCGTGGCGCCGAGGTCACCAAGTTTATGTTCCATTGTTTGCAATAGTCCCTAGTCTTGTTACCTACGAACTGAAGTCCATTATCGCACACGATTTCTGAAGGAATTCCGTATCTGCTGATGATATTCTTTTTGATGAAAGCCATCACTTCTTTCTCGGTCACATTTTTGACTGAAACAGCTTCTATCCACTTTGAGAAGTAATCAGTCATGGCTAGCATGTAGACTTTCTGGCCTGGAGCTACTGGTAGCTTCCCAACTATGTCCATGCCCCACTTCATGAATGGCCACGGAGCTGAGATGGAGTGCAACTCCTGTGAGGGCTGATGGATGACTGGAGCGTGTTTCTGGCAGGCATCACACTTTAGCGTATACTGCGCACAATCCAACTTCAAGGTTGGCCAATAGTAACCCATTCGTAAGACTTTGTTCGCCAAGCTTCTGCCACCTGTGTGGTTCCCACATTGTCCATCATGAATCTCTGACATGACTGTCCTGACCTGGTCAGGTTCCAAGCATCGAAGATAGAGTCCATTGAAAGATCTTTTGAACAATACGCCTTGAATAATCGTGTATCTAGAGGCTTTGATTTTGAATGCTCTACCTTCAATTTTGTCATCTGGTAATTTGTCGTGAAGTAACCATTCATAATACGGTTTCGTCCAGCTCTGGGCTGCCTATAATGTATTCTGGCAAACTGGCTGCACCTTCTGGATAGCTGGTTCCAGAATATGTATGATAGGAACGTTGTCCAGCATTTGTGGTTCGAAAGCTGAACCGATGTTGGCCAGAGCATCAGCCTGCACGTTCTGATCCCTGGGCACTTGCTCAACAGTAACACTATTAAATTTTTCAAAAAGAGATTTTACCAAATCGAGGTAAGCCACCATCTTAGAATCCTTATCTGCATACATACCGTTGATCTGGTTGGTTACCAATAAAGAATCTACCTTTACCTTCACATTTCGTACACCCATATCTAGGCACACGTTCAGACCCGCAATCAAGGCTTCATACTCAGCCTCGTTGTTGGTAGTTCTGAACTCACATGACATGGCCTGGACTATCTTGTCCCCCTGTGGCGATTTCAGGACCACTCCCAGTCCTGTCCCCCTGACGTTGGCTGAACCATCTGTCCAGAGTTCCCACACGCCCTGGTTCTCTGTCAGCTATAACACTTCCTTGGCAGCCTGCTCACTTAGTGTGGGAGTGAAATCAGCCACAAAATCAGCTAAAGCTTGGGACTTGATTGTTGTCCTGGGCTCATATGAGATATCATACGTACTCAACTTGACTGACCACTTAGCCATCCTTCCTGAAAGTTCTGGCTTACACAACACAGACTTGACAAGAACATTAGTGCGCACAATAATATGATGAGACTCAAAATAAGGACGTAACTTTGGACAAGCTACTGTTAATGCTAAAACAAATTTTTCCAGAACCGTGTACCTGGTTTCAGCATCTAACAGACTTTTACTTACATAATACACAGGACGCTGTTCCCCTTCAAGTTCTCTGACCAGGACAGCACTTACAGAAAATTCCGTCACAGATAGATACACAACCAGCGGCTCCCCTGGTTCAGGTTTTGACAGCAATGGAGCAGACGACAAGTAACTCTTCAATTCTCGAAATGCTTTTCATGCTCGTCTTCCCATGCAAACTGCTTATTCTTCCTTAGCATATCATAGAATGGTCTGCACCTCTCTGAAGATCTAGATATGAACCTGTTCAGAGCTGCTACGCTGCCCGTTAACTTCTGTACATCCTTTGGGTTCTGGGGGATGCCAAGTTCATGACTGCTTTAATTTGCTCAGGACTGGCCTCTATCCCTCTTTTCGTCACCATGTACCCTCGGAATTTGCCTGTGGTTACACCAAAAGTACACTTAGTAGGTTGTAATTTCATATTATACTTTTCGAGAATCTCAAACGCCACGGCTAGGTCACGGATATGATCTTCAGCTTTCTTTGATTTGACCACCATGTCATCGATGTAGACCTCCATGATGCCCCCAATCTGATCCTTGAACATCATGTTTACCTGCCTTTGGTATGTAGCACCTGCATTCTTCAAACCAAAGGGCATAGCTTTGTAGCAGTAGGTTCCTCTAGTGGTCATGAACGCCGTGTGCTCCTGGTCTGGAGGGTGCATCCTGATCTGATTAAATCCACTTGCTGCGTCCATAAAGGTCAAGACCTCGTGCGCTGCTGTTGCATCCACCATAGCATCTATGTGGGGCAGAGGAAAACAATCTTTCGGACATGCTTTGTTCAAATCCGTGTAGTCCACACAGACTCTCCACTTTTCGTTCTTTTTCTGCACCACGACCACATTCGCCAGCCACTCAAGATACATCACTTCTTTTATCATGTCCATGTCTAGCAGTTTCTGTACTTCTTCGTTCACGATCTCATTCCGTTCTGGAGCGAATTTCCTGCGTTTCTGCTTGACAGGCTTGATACGAGGGTCAATATTTAACTTATGAGAAATAACATCGTGGTCGATCCTACCATATCACGATGGGACTAGGCAAAACAGTGCTCCTTACTCTTTAGGAAGTCAATCAAGGCAGGCCTGATTACCTCTGGAGCATCAGAGCCAATCAGAACTTTCCTGTTAGGTTTGTCCTGCGTTAAAACCACTTCATCTGTCTCCATGTAGGGGACAGGATTCTCGACATTCCTGACAGGCTGCTTTAATTGCTATGCAAGGGACTTACCCAGGCTGGAGGGTTTCAGGGCTGTCCTGTAACACTCCTGGGCGGTCTGTTGCTCACCCCTTACCGTTGCTGTCCCCCACTTGGTTGGGATCTTGACACATTGATAATATGTGGAAGGTACCGCCTTAATGTTGTGGATCCATGGACGACCCAATATGACGTTGTATGAGGACAAAGAGTCAATCACGCAATATTTCTCGAACGAGGTTACCCCTTCGACGTATGTTGGCAAAGTGATCTCTCCCAAGCTATGCTTTGTTTCTCCACTGAAGCCAACCAAGACGCTGGACCTCTTCGTAACATCTGACTCCTTCAGCCCCATTTCTTCCAGCGCACTTATCATTATGATATTGACAGAACTGCCACCATCTACCAGAATTCGCCTGACTAGACAGGTCCCAATCTGCAGTTTGATCACTTGCCCATCATGGTGTGGCCCATGCACTCCTTCCAGATCTGACTCGTCGAAGGTGATTGGCTGGATAGACTCTGGCTGGCTTTCTTTGAGGGGTCTCTGCTGTTCTCCACGCCTACGCTTAGCGTGAGAATAGGTCAGTCCACAAATGTCAGAACCACCAGAAATAAATTTTACCTCATGTGTTACAGGGGGTGGTTGATCTTTTGGCTGGTGTTACGACCAAAATTATCACCCTCCAGAACAGTCAGTCCTGGACTGGCTGAGAGTTAAGAAGAACGAAAGAAGAAGATAGGCGAGACAATAATGGTCAACATTAGGTCAGACGTGACGGTTATAGTCCAAGCATCAAGGAGATAGTGAGTATTTACAGAATTGGCAGTTCTGGAATTATTCATAGTCAAAGTCAAGACTGAAGTCTACGCAGGACTGACAAGACAGGACAGACCAGAGCTTAACTAGGTAGTTATCCTCAGAAGTGGAATAGCAGGTGTGCAGTTGGCAATCCTTGCAGAACAAGACAGAAGTATAGATCATGGGTGGTTATTTAACTACCTAAGATCATGGGTAGTTATTGGCATGCAGTTCTGCGGATCAGAGTAGAAGTCATAATGGGAAGTTACAAGTCATGCATAGTGGGTAGTTATCCAACTACCTAAGTTCATGAGATAGTGGCCCTAGATTTTAGGAGTTGTATTGTGAGCATTCTACCTATATATAGAGGCCCACTTAGTCATTTTGAGGGAGCTTTTTAGAGAGGTTTTTCCTTAGGTTTTCCTTATACTTTCACATAGAAGTACACATAATCGAGGTATTAGCATTATTCGCTAGTCTCTCCTACGAAAGTCATCCTATTGTAACCAAAAGCCTTGTAATCACCATGAGATTAATAAAAGAAGTCCTGGCTTGGTAGCCCCCAGTTTTCCCCATCTTCTTCTCGGGTTTCTGCGTCATCAATCTCGTTGTCCCCTCAATTCTGCTCGGAGAAGGCTATGTTCTGCTCTGTTTCATCAAACTTGTAGTCGTCAGTTCTGTTCGGAGAATATTATGTTCTATTTTGTTTCGCAAACAGTACTAGTTGGCCCATATTAGCTCTTTTTCACCCTTGTAGAAAATTTACCAAAACAAATTGGCGCCCACCGTGGGGCATCTAGTTTATTAGTTTGTGATACTCTCTTCTAAAAAATCCACAAAAAACACACTCTTGTCACGACCACATGGTTGACAAGACCCTTGAACAACTAGTACAATATTTGGATAAATCTCGCTCGAGGATTGCCTCAATTCTACAAGAAAATACAAGACTCAAAGAGATTGAGTCAGTCTTGAATCGGAGCAGAACTCCAGCGAGATTAGTGGTTACAACTCAAGAATCAGGCCAGAATTGTCCTTGTCTTTCATCATAAAAAGAAAAGTTTTTTCCTATCATGATGGGGACAAAGGCTTTGAAGATCAACTCGAAGAGGACTCTCTTAGGAAATAAAAGCTTCTCCTAAGAAAAAGGACTCTTCTCTTCGACAATATCGCGGTTTTGAAGGATGTTCCAAAGAAATTCAACGTTCCATCAATTGAAGTTGTGCTATAGAACAAAATATCCTCAAGACCACGTTGCGCAACATAAACAGAGGACGCTCACAGTTCTTATTCCCGAAGATTTGAAGGAGACTTGCACGTGCAAAGGCTCCGGTTCTGTAATGTCAGCCCTGAGCAATTCTGGACAGATCTATTCCGCCATGTTCTGGACAATTTTCTCTACGCCTGTAGATGGCATGTTTGACAGTGATGTCCTGGGTAGGACCTCCATTTTGTTCTGCTCCTCAGCTTTCAACTCCTGGAACCCTGGAGTAGGTGTGATAACTCCACTTGGAATGGGTGGAGGTTGCACGTCAGAACTACCAGCCAGAATAGCTTCCGTCGTTTGCTGGAGTAGTGCAGAGTTGAACAAAGAAAAGATCTCAATTCTGAACTGTGACAGTTCTGGGACAGTTCGTACTTACAAGCAAGGGTCGTCATACTTGAAGAAGATGGCTCCAACAAACAGAACAACGGAGTTTGTGTCAGAACAGGCCTAACAAGAAAGCTGGAAGAGGTCGTCAGCAGAACAGAACTGGTTCAAACCGGAGACAAGAGTGAATAAATGTCCACTCATCCAGCCCCAAGCTAAGATAAGAGATTTTGAATACTCTCTTGTTTTTTGTTCTGCACTGATAATCTAAAAATTAGAAGTATTGTATTCAGTTCTGGACTGATAATCTCGATATTAACAGTCTTGTTCTGGACTAATAGTCTCGATATTAATAGTTTTGTTTTCAATTCTGGATTGATAATTTTGATATTAACGGTCTTGTTATAGATTTTTCAGGATTGATTTCCAAGCTTGAGAGTCTTGTTACAGATGTTTCAGTTCTGGACGCTTGAAGGACACAACCAGTCCTGCACGGAGGAATACGAACAAGACTGAAAAACCACAATCACAAGAGCCAAATCAATCTCCACCTTTTTCTCCTTACACTCATAAAGTTTATTATGCTAATGACGGTTCTAATATTTGGGGTTTGGCTTGTGTTACAGTACCAGAAATGATAACTTAAGAAGAAATGATGTCGTCCCCAACAGAACTAAACAGAACTGGAAACTAGTGACTCGTGGTCACGGAGATCGTCAAGGCAGTTCTGAATGGTCATGCTTAGTGTCTTGGAATAAATGAGAATCAACCATGATAAACTCACTACAAATTTTAACATGCTTGTGGATTCTACGGAGAGACCTAGGCCAACATATTTTGGGCAAAATTTCTCTACCTACAAAGGGAGTCTCTTCTCTTATTATTTTATTGATTTAATTTGATGACGTTGTATATCTTGCTTTGTATGTTTTAATTCATAATATCATGCTCGTGCCTTCGACGTACCACTAATATGTCAAAATGTCAATCAAGTAGGGAATAATAATGATCAATGGAGAATGGCAGAATACACAAGAATGCTACAGCGTAGGCTCCAAGAACAAAGACATCCTCGACCACTCCTGTTCTGGTGAGAAACTACTGGTAGGTGATGTACCGACCAGAATCAGGTATGACCTTGGTAGTTAACCTTTTTTACAGTCCAAAGTATCCTGTTCTGCGTGGACTCGCTTTGACAGGACTGGTATAAGTCATGTCCTGGTCTGATCGCTCAAAAGTCTGACGATGGCCCAAAGTTCAAGTCTGTACAGTGGAGACGCAAGAGATTTCCTCTAGAAAGGAAATAATTAACGACGAGGTTCAAAAGCTTCTAGACATGAAATGGTAAGAATACACAAGAATGCTACAGCGTAGGCTCCAAGAACAAAGACATCCTCGACCACTCCTGTTCTGGTGATAAACTACTGGTAGGTGATGTACCGACTAGAATCAGGTATGACCTTGGTAGTTAACCTTTTTTACAGTCCAAAGTATCCTGTTCTGCGTGGACTCGCTTTGACAGGACTGGTATAAGTCATGTCCTGGTCTGATCGCTCAAAAGTCTGACGATGGCCCAAAGTTCAAGTCTGTACAGTGGAGACGCAAGAGATTTCCTCTAGAAAGGAAATAATTAACGACGAGGTTCAAAAGCTTCTAGACATGAAATGGTAAGAGAGGTAATGTATCTTGATTGGTTAACCATCGTAGTAATCATCCGACAAAAACATGGTATGTTTCAAGTGTTGATTATGTTTATTTAAGATAAAGTTTGCACATAGATTCTTTTTATCTACCCAATACTAACGTTGTGCTTGCCAAGATTTCAGGATACAAGTAGCTTACAATTGTGGATGCTTTCGTCAAGTCCAATCAAATCGAAGTGTATCCTACTCATCAAGAGATGAATTTTATTTTTTGCATAATATATTTTTAATTTGTTACGCCTTACACTTTGAGAGATGTAGGAGCAACCTACCAAGGAGGTAATTAGCACAATGTTGGAGTATTTTTATTGGGGACACAACGAAGGTGTACACGTATGATTCGGTGATGAAGTCCAAGAGTGTCAAAGATTACATTCGACGCTTGTAAGAACTGTTATTCAGTTCTGTGCAGATCATACCAATTATCCAGTTCTGATCGATGAAAAGGATAATCTACGATACCCCATATTTTGTGCAAGTAAGAACCTCTTGGATGCCGGAATAAGGTACACTCTTCGAGAAATATACATTTTTACTTAATTAATGTATATTGCAAAGTTTAATCTTATTTTAAGAATTATCATGTTATTGTCCGGACTAACTTTTCAGTCAAGCCAGTCTTGAGAAAGTCTGGGCTGTCCTGGAGAATGGTTATATGGTTTTTGTGCAGATCGTTATGTATAACATCAGTTGCAGGCCAAGACTGCCATCAAGTCAGAATGGCAGATTTTGTGGCGAATTTCAGTTCTGGTCTGGAGGAAGACTCCGGCCTTGAGATTTTGGTCAAGAAAGAATAATGAAAGCTTAGACCTTCTATACTGATAAAGTTGCTAATGTCAGCGGACCAGGACTGACACAGTCCTGAAATCGCCACAAGGGGACAGAATAGCCAAGGTTGTAAGTTGTGAAACTTGTTACAGATCTGATTTTCAGTCTTGTCTTGATCTTATGATTAATTTTCTCATATGTTATTATTTCATTTCTATTATCTTTTAAATTTTGTTAGTGATTATTATTTTTTACAAATCTGAATTTTTCTAACGCTTGAAGATGATTGATTTTGCATGAGGTATTTTTCAAATTTGCATGCTAACGGTTTTGAGCAAGAATCAGTCATATAGTCTTCAGCACTCTACCGTTGGAAGAATTTCAAATTTTGCAGAGGTAAACCATTGTTACAATGATCAGCCAAGTCAGGTTTGAATTTTTATCAATTCTGGTTTGACGTCTATAAATAAGTCTTGATGCTTATCTCTTGAATCTTGACCTTTTTATTTCCTACCCGTTATATTTTCTGGTTGTTTCTCTTCTGCTCGTTGTGTTCTGACTTATCTTTTCAGAATTGTTTCCTTGAGTTTGCTAAACGTTTCCCTTGAGAAAACTAGGGGCATCTTTTATGTCTTGAATTTACATCTTTCAAGACTGTCAGCTCTGAAGTTTTAGCAAGTCACTAGTACTGTCGAAGTCAAGATTCGCAAGTCAGCGCTGGTCAAAGCAAGTCAACCCAACAAGTAGTATGAGGGTGATGTATTCATTGGTACGTGGTCGACAAGACATTCACAGAAGTGATTGTCAGAACATGTTTGAATTTTCGTTCAGTTCTGATCCCGAATTTTAATCCTGATCTGGTACGTGTCTTGCATAATTTTTATGTTGTCTTTGTAGCCGTTGCTTTTTGAGTTTATTTAACCTTATACCAACGTGATCGAACTTCCTGAACAGTCTCATATTCTTATTGTTCAAGGTTGACGAGTAGTTTCAAGAAAGGTTAAAGGTTATAATTTTTATGCGAGCTCACATGTTTTTTAAGAAGTATGTGGCAAGTGAAAATTCACGGTGTTAGAGATGACGAAAGAATGTCAAGATAGAGCTTTATGTAGAAGATTGTTGTCCTTGTTTTCTAAACTACAAAGTGGGGCACTGATGACACTAGAAAGTTGTCATTCGCTCCAGAACAGACGTTGTCGTTCGCTCCAGAACAGACGCTGTCGTTCGCTCCAGAAGAGACGCTGTCGTTCGCTCCAGAAGATAAGTTGTCATTCGCTCCAGAACAGAACAGACATTGTCGTTCGCTCCAGAAGAGACGTTGTCGTTCGCTCCAGAAGAGACGCTGTCGTTCGCTCCAGAACAGACGCTGTTGTTCGCTCCAGAAGAGACGCTGTCGTTCGCTCCAGAAAAGACGCTGTCGTTCGCTCCAGAACAGACGCTGTCGTTCGCTCCAGAGTAGACGCTGTCGTTTGCCCTAGAGCAGCAGTTGTCATTCGCCCTAGAACAAAAGAAGTCATCTGCTCCAAGACAGAAGATGTCGTTTGCTCCAGAATAGAAGCTGTACATATTTGAAACACTGAAAGAGGTAATTTCGTTATTAAGGAGAGAAAAATCTAAAGGTACGCAATTCATCGCTTGTTGTTATTAATAACAAGTTGGACGTTAAGTTAGTTGCATCAACCTTTACAGCTTTATAGCTTTTTATAGCTTTTTATAAGACATATTTCTTTCTTTCTAACTTGTTTATGTTCGTGAAGAAGTTATCTTTCCAGAATTGGTTATTCAAACACCAAGGTATGTCCTATTTATTCTAGATTCTAAAATTATTCTTTGTTCACTAACCTTGAAAACTTTGAACGAGTGTGAAATGCAGTAAAGATTACGTCGACCTCGTATCAAGGTGTTATATATGGTGAGAAGATTCAACAAGAATGTCAAAGTGAGAGCCCTTGGAGAAGGAGAATTATTTTAGAGAAATATATTCAAGAATGCAAGAGATGTAGCATCAAACAAGTTTGCTCAAGTTGGAAAGGTCCTGATTAGCCCTGTAAAACTAGCTGTTGTATCCATTCTGCTCTGTTCTGAGTCATCTGTGCAGAGTTGTTTCCTCAAGATTGTTGAACACTGCTCTTGAGAAAACAAGGGGCATTTGTTACGACCAAAATTATCACCCTCCAGAACAGTCAGTCCTGGACTGGCTGAGAGTTAAGAAGAACGAAGGAAGAAGATAGGCGAGACAATAATGGTCAACATCAGGTCAGACGTGACGGTTATAGTCCAAGCATCAAGGAGATAGTGAGTATCTCTGAGGTGGCGATTACGGAATTATTCATAGTCAAAGTCAAGAGTGAAGTCTACGCAGGACTGACAAGACAGGACAGACCAGAGCTCAACTGGGTAGTTATCCTCAGAAGTGGAATAGCAGGTGTGCAGTTGGCAATCCTTGCAGAACAAGACAGAAGTATAGATCATGGGTGGTTATTTAACTACCTAAGATCATGGGTAGTTATTGGCATGCAGTTTTGCGGATCAGAATAGAAGTCATAATGGGAAGTTACAAGTCATGCATAGTGGGTAGTTATCCAACTACCTAAGTTCATGAGATAGTGGCCCTAGATTTTAGGAGTTGTATTGTGAGCATTCAACCTATATATAGAGGCTCACTTAGTCATTTTGAGGGAGCTTTTTAGAAAGGTTTTTCCTTAGGTTTTCCTTATACTTTCACATAGAAGTACACATAATCGAGGTATTAGCATTATTCGCTAGTCTCTCCTACGAAAGTCATCCTATTGTAACCAAAAGCCTTGTAATCACCATGAGATTAATAAAAGAAGTCCTGGCTTGGTAGCCCGCAGTTTTCCTTATCTTCTTCTCGGGGTTTCTGCGTCATCAATCTCGTTGTCCCCTCAATTCTGCTCGGAGAAGGCTATGTTCTGCTCTGTTTCATCAATCTTGTAGTCGTCAGTTTTGTTCGGAGAATATTATGTTCTATTCTGTTTCGCAAACAGTACTAGTTGGCCCATCTTAGCTCTTTTTCACCCTTGTAGAAAATTTACCAAAACAGCTGGTCACGCTCCTCTTCTGATCGTCTATTCCCGGGCAGGATATCCTTTAGATACCCATTCTTGAGCAGATGCGCCACCTCTCTCCTCAGCGCTATGCACTCCTCGGTTGTATGGCCGATGTCTGCACGATATTCGCACCACTTGGTCGTATCCCTCCTGGGGTTTGGTTTCTCGTTTGCTTTGGGCCATCTGACTGCTGCTCCTAGCTTGTCCAGTTTGCAAAGGAGTCCTGAAGAGTCTACCGAGAAGCAGTACTCTGATATTGGTGGAGGTATCCTCGGCTGCTCTATCTGCTCCTCCACAGCGTTAGTCTCTTTCCTGACTAGTCTCTGGTACGGAGCTGGTATGTGTGGAACCCGGGAACCGCGTTCGGGGGACCCAACTCGGCGTCTTGCTTAAGGGCGGATTTTAAAGTTAAAAAAGATTAAGTTGGAAAAACCTTTAAGAACTGTTATGGAGTCGCCACCTAATTATCGCGGAAATTAGGAACCTGCTACCATGTTCTAAGTTAAAAACATGTCCTAGATTTTGGAGCACACCGACACCCCTAGATCTAAGGCTTGTGAAACCAGATTGGATCCGGGGTGAGGGTACTTTAGAAAAAGAGTTAATTCAAATAATGATTTATGAAAACCTTTTAGAAAAGCCTATGTAAAAATAGCCTCTACTGACCTAGAACAATCCTTGTAAGATGATATTTGAGCTAATGTTATCGCTACGTACAAGTGCGATAAGTTTGTAAAGAATGCGGAATCTGAGATGCAAAAAGATTGATTAAAACCCTCGATCAGTTTAGCATGTTTAACTTGTTAACGAATACGGTTCAGTTAAAGGTCGAATTCATTGTTTAAGTTGATTTTAATGCAAAATAAGAAGGTGCAAGATGCATGCAAATAAAATAAAGTTCAATTGTCCATTGGTTTATTTTATAAGGTCGGTTGCTTATGCGACTTTGGCGTGTCATCGGATATGGAGTGTACCCGAAGTAAATAGAACACTTGGATTGCAAGCGCGCTGGGTGCCAAAGCTGGCGCTAAAGTGTAGACCCCTTTGTTAGTCCATAGAAAATAAGAAAAAGCTTTGATCCAAGTGGATCGGTACCTACCTTGTCCTGACGCTTCAGATCTGGGCAGAGCTTCGCCTCTTGAACTTGAAAGGAGGATGAATTCAACACGGGATGGTGTGTTGAACTCAAAGATTTGAGTGCTTGAGGCTTTGTGAGTGTTTTTAGGTGTATACCGTGCTAGACGGTATATTTTGTGGGACCCATGTGTGGGCACTAAAACTAAGAAGAGAGGTTGTGAGAAGAGAGGGTTTTCTTGTGTGGAAAACTTGTGAGAATAGGTCGTGCGAGGGGTTGTATATATAGGAGAATAGCCGAGAGAAAATAGGAAAGCAGGGGAAAAAGCCGGCAAACCGCATAGCCTTATGCGGTTTGGTGGGCAAACCGCATAGGCTTATGCGGTTTGCACCATGAGCCGCATAAGCTTATGCGGTTTGCTGGTGTGGTTTTAACTTCGAGATTTCGTATTTCCTTAATCCGGATTGCCTAATCTTGGGAATATTCGGCATAATCTCTTTGCTTGTGCTCCAAGAAGACCTAGTATGATCTTCTAGAGAGTTGTTGAGGGCTTTGGAGTGCGGGCCAAAGGTGGGTTTGGGCTCGGTTTTGGGCCCGAGACCCGAAAATGTGAAAAGGGTGTATTTGTATAGATTTTGTGAAATAAGGTAAGACGTGAAGCCGTATTTTGTGTAAGAGGGGACTAAAGGGAAGATTTAGCCACCGGGCCTAAATTTAGGAATTTAGGAATGCTGAATTAGACCTTGTTAATGTAAAAGGGCTAATTGTAGTGCAAATGCGAAGCTCATGCCAAATGAAGCGGGACAAGGACCTAGCTAGATTCCAAATGGGCAAAATGAACGTTATTTAAATGCGATGTGAGGTGACCTAAATCATTTTAACATTTCAAACGACTCAAAAATGAATTCGACATTAGTTAGAACCGTTTAAGTCAACGTTAAACATGCGTAATAAAAGTCCGTGTTACATCACAGGGTTTTGTTTGGGAGGGTACGGATATGGGTATCCACAGAGCCCCCAGTTTGACTGAGCTCGGACTAGAGCGCTAGTCAAACTCCTTCGACCATATCCGGACCATTACAGTCTCGATCTGATCGGTGAGCGAAGCATGTGTCCGTGGGTGAGACGAGGACTTCGAACCGGGCTAAACGGGGAGGGGCGTGCGCATTTTAAGGACTTGGCGGTCCATGCATGCTATAAGGTCCTGCCGGCCTGCTGGTGTCTTCGTCGTGCTTGTTGTCGTTTGTTGGTGCCTTTGCGTGTTGATGCTGGTGCTTGTAATGTCTTCATGTTGCATGTGTATAAGGGGCTAAGGTGCAGGGGTGCATGTGCTTGCAAGATGTTTGGGTATGCGTGAGGTGTATAATTGAGTAGGGGTGTTCATGTGGATGTAGGTCTCGTGAAAGAGCGTCCGTGTAATGCTTGAACTCGTCGGGGAGTGTCTATGTAGAGTGAAATGCTTGGAGTTAGGTGTATATTGCAGAGTGTTTGTGCTTGGGCTCGCCGAGGAGTGTCTATGTAGTCGTAGTTGCATATGATTGCCTTTCGTTGAGGAGAAGGTAGTGCCGTTGTCGCTTCTTGATGCCTTTCTTGTATTTATTCGATCACCGTCGCTTATCTTTGATGCCGGTGTTGATGTTGAACTGGGTCTCGCCGAGGAGCGCAGGTGCTTAGTGTAGTATTTGCTGGAGAAGTACTAGTTTGCTAGGGAAGGGTGTATATGTATGGTCTCGCCGAGGAGCGTAGGTGTAGTTGTGGTTGTTTGGGAGAGTGATGGTGTTTCGTCTTGTTAGGGGTGCAGGTGTATATTCGCCGGGATTATGGTCCGAGGAGGGTGTATGTGCTCAAGTGTACGGCTTCGTGTAATTGCTTGGATGTGCTGAATGTGCTGATGCAGACGCTTTGTAACACCCCGTGTTAATTTAATTCATTAATTAGCCATCAATTTCTAATTTCAAAGTCTAAATCAAAACCTAAGCCTTTTAGCCTTCAAAATCACAAGTTTTACTAAACTTTCGTTTTGTAAAATTTCTCGACTTCTTTAATACTTTTTAAAATTTTTGAATAATAGAATAAATATTTTAGTCTTAGAATTTAAAAGTAGAAATATTTTGAAAAATCGTCAAACGCGCACACATTAACTTTTATCGCTTTTGGCCTTGAGCTTTAAAACTTACCAAATTCGAGGAAAACATTTTAAAACACACTTTAGACATTTTCTAGCACAAATAGTAATGGAAGACTATTAGGAGCTAGTTGAAAGTTTTGGTCCCCTAATTACATATTAATAAAACATTATTTTCTTAATAAATCAAAACTTATACTACACATTTCATTTAACCTAATTACATAACATCATTTTCATTTATTCTAAGTGCAAAACCATCTCTTTTTCTCCTTCATTTGGCCGGCCACCTTAGTCCATTTCTCCTCTATATTTTTCTTTCATTTTTCACTTAAAACATTCTAAATAAAAACCCTAATAATACTCTAATAATTTACTAGTGTTCTTAGTATACTTTGGGTACTTGGAGCTTACTTTACTACGGGTTTTTGAAGGTGAAGACGGGTACTTGGGTGAAGACTTAGACCTTGATAACTTAGTCGATCCGGATAACCAATAATCATACCGACTAAGGTGACTAACTATGTCTTATATTATCTTTTTAGTAAATTAATTTGTTTTGTTATTATAATTTTATGAGTATGAAAATTATGTTAAATGTGTTAAACATCACTTATATGTACTTGTGTGTTTAGGTGTTGTATAATAAAATGACAATAACTAAATAATATACTAAATAGATTATTGTAGTAGTTTTGTTCTATGTTTAGTTAAATTAATTTTAAGCATTTTTAATTTGTGTTCATATGATTTTTATGTTTATTTATGTTTTAATGAAGTAGTAGTGTTATATAAAAATTATGTGAAAAATTAGAAATGAGTTTAAAGTGATTAAAATCGAAATTAGAAATTAAATGTTCATATACATTATACTCGGCATTTCCACTTTTTTTTAATATATTTTCACTTTTAATTTTTGTAAATTATATGTAGTGTTAAGTTAGTATAAATTAGATGTTCCTATGAAAAAAAAACTAAATTAGGAAAACAAATTATAAATTATTAAAATCGAAATTAGTGTTCTTGAGTTTTATTATGATCTTCATGAGTGTTCTTGAATTCTTCATGTTGATGTTCTTCATTATTGTTCATTTTGATTATGTTTTAATTTATGTTTGTTATTATTTGGTGTTTATGTTTAGTTATTGTTTTAGGTATTGTTATTACTATATATTAAATCAACTTAAAACATTATAAATCATTTAGTTTAAAAAGTTAGAAAATTAAAGTGTTGAAAAACACTATTCATAAATATAAATGAAAAGTTTAGTAAATTTCATTTTAGTTTAAACCGATTTAGTATAATTAGAATAATTACAATATAAAGACTTTAAGCTAAAAACCGATAAAATCGAAAAATGAAATTTTAGAACCACCTATACATGCTCACGGCATTAGGCCTATTTTTAGATTAAATTTTGCTTTTATCACTTTTTAGTTTATTGTTAATATAATTTAATTATTAGTTAATAAGTTAGATTTAAGAAATTAAAAGAAATAAATCAATTTTGATATATATATTAAGTCACACGACATATGCATTTTAAATTGACTAAATTTGACCAAAATGAAATTATCATTAAGTCACTAAAGTTAAATAGTAATTAGAATTGAATTTTTGTATAAATCGTTTTGATTATAAATGAATTATGTTAAACCGATAAAAAAATGAGTAACCGTTATAAAAATGAACTAAATCGTGTGATACTACCTTTGCTATTGGATTATTGGATTTGGACATACGGACTATAAATGAATCATCCACGATACTATCACTAACTTAAATAAATAGACGACTAAATTTAACTGAGTCTTATTTTAAAATGAATATCATTATCACTTTTTACAAATTGAACTTAACATTTTTAAAACTAATATTTTAAAATGAAAATCATTACCACTTTATACAAAATGAACTTAACGTTTTTAAACTAGACTTTTGAAATATTTTCAAAAATCACTAAGTACAAAACGAACCTAACGACTTTGAAACTAGAAATTTGTACTTAGAAAATAAAAACAAGTTTAGTATTATACTTAAAATATCTTAAGTATAAAAATACGTATAAATATAAAAATACGT
This sequence comes from Dianthus caryophyllus, assembly GCA_023091065.1. Lineage (NCBI taxonomy): Eukaryota > Viridiplantae > Streptophyta > Magnoliopsida > Caryophyllales > Caryophyllaceae > Dianthus > Dianthus caryophyllus. The sequence continues at coordinate 74,929 of JALGRB010000018.1, forward strand.
ACAAGTATAGGAATACGTATAAGTATAAAATACGTTTAGAATACGAAGTATAAAAATACAGATACGTATAAAAATACGTATAAAATACGATGAATAGTGACCAATGAATAGTGTCAAGTGAATAGTGATTTATGAATAGTGAAAAGTGAATAGTGAAATACTGAAAATAATTGAAAATTTTACTAAGTATAGAAAATTTAAAATGAAGAAGTAAATGACCTAAAGTGTTTGAAAAACACATAAATAAAATTGGACATACTAATAAACGCTTTGATTTAGAAACCCGAAAGCGTTAATAATTAACAACACTTCAAATAATAAACGAGCGTGTTATGTGATCATATGAAACCTACAAATACTTAAACGTTTGTGGCGAGACTAGGAGAGTCTAGTAACATGTGATATGTAATATCAAATAAATAATGAATATTGAGTAAGTTAAATAAAAGGTCAAGCTTGGGCCTCGGATAAGGAACGTCAATCGTGAGTGAAGTGGGGTTTAAGATAGTCTTGTCGCTGATCGTCATTCTTGGGACAAGATAATTGAATATGCCATGGTTTTGCCACAGGCTTTAGGAAATGGTCGCTTTATCCGGAGTTAAGGTGCTCTACGAATAGCGTGGCCCATTCTTAACGTGGATACTAATGTACATGTACTAGACTAGGGTTTAATTCACTCTATTTCGCTAAAGTTACCAGGCCACCGTAACATTATGTGCATATGCGCTTTACGGTTCTGTCTCCTTGCCGTGTTTCGTGTTTATTGCACGCGACACTAGCATTCGTTCTTGCCACATGTAAAGATCACTTGACGAGATTGTATCTGAAGTTCGAATCATTTCGAACACTAGAGGATGAGATGCAAGTATTATAGTATTCGGCGTGGTTTACGAGTCGAGTAAGTCTCTGCACTATGGAAGTGAGATGCAATCGATCGTAGTACAAAGGCCTACTCGATTAGTCGGGCTCGTAGCGATATGTGTTGTTTGTTGTCCGATTAAATGAGAGCAGTGTGTACCATCTTCGAAAATTAAAGACCACAACTTTCTGAAATGAATCGAGTCTGTATGATGATTATGATACATTATATATGTTTGTATGCGATCTGATATCGCTTTGTAATCCTGTTGTATATTGTGACACTATTGCTATGCTATTATCTGTTATTTGCCTTCCTAATTGAATATCATGCTTATATGATTTATCGCTTTAAACCGCATGCTTATTATGACTTATATGTCTTTATATGCTATTTGAATAAGCATGATTACATTTTTATCATAATGTTGTATTTATGAAGCGATAATATTAAATCAAAGTAATTGAAACCGAGGGTAAGTATGAGCATAGCTAGTCACTGTCCGCTCAGCGGGCATCCCCCCATAGTTTATTGTGCAGGACGATCGTGGACCAGGAGCTGGATTTTGGATGGGGCCACGAGACGTTTTTACGCTTTACTTTTGTTGCTTTTGAGAGATATGTAATATATTTAACGCTACTCTTTTAAAGTACCGTATTTAGAGTTGTTTCATTCAACTCTTGAACGATGGTTGTAATATTTGGGTTTATGTATAATTAATAACGCTGGTTTAAGACTTAATTAATTTCCGCCTTAGTAATTAAAGTCGACTAAAAACCAGGTTGTTACACGCTTGGTGTTTATGTTAGTGATTTGCTGGGGAAGTCGAAGGGTATGTCTTGGACTCCGTAGGAAATGTCTGTATAGGTGTGTGGACTCCATGGGGAGGAAGCGATACTCCACAGGGACGTGTAAGAGGGTGTAAGGACTCGTGAAGAGTGTTCGTGTTTACCTTCATGCACTGTATTAAATGCTTAGTACACGCGTATGGCGGACTGTAGGTGACGCCTTAACCAAGGCATAGCGCATAATGTATGTGCTAGCGCTTGGGGCGGTATGAGTGACGCCTTAACCATGAAAGCTTGCGTCTATGAAGAAAAAATGAGGAGAAAGCGTGGAACAAAACATGCTCTGAAATTGCACAGTAGACTAGTGACTCTTAGGGAATCCACTTATCAATTGGCGACTTGGCGTGAACTCATTCGCACATGCTGCAGTTTCAAATCCGGAAATATTCGAACTCGCGATTTTCCTTTCGAGATCTTCAATTTCGCTTGCTTCGACCATGAAACGTGGTATCTGGTGATTCGTTTGGATTCGTATGATACGTGTCTCTTGGACTTGGAATGCATGGTGCTTGGGATGTTTCTTGGATATGTTAGGGTACTTGGTGCTTGGACCTACGTTCGGGTGTTGCTTGTCTGATGCACACATGAAAGTGTTATGCTTTTAGTGTCCATGTTCATGTTTGTAGCGGTTCTGGAGGTGTCGCTCAACCGTAGATGCTTATGTTGATGTGGGTATTTATAGCAAGGGTGTCTTCGAAAATGCGAAAAATTATCCCATTTTTCGTTGTAAAGGTTTAATTCTTGATAGGAAGCGTCAGCCCCCAGTTTGACTGAGTTATGGTGTCGGTGTTGTAAAGGTTTAATTCTTGATAGGAAGCGTCAGCCCCCAGTTTGACTAAGTTATGGTATATAACGATAGTCAAACTATGTAAAAGGCTATGGGTTGCAGTAGGATAAAGGTGTTTTTGGATTACCCCCTTGAGTTTGACTAAGTTTTGTATGAAAACTGAGTCAAAGTGAAGAGTATGGTGTTTGGTTTTGAAATTTCCCCATGATTTGGCTTAATTTGATTGAAATTAAGGCAAAATGGAAGAAGAATATAAGCGTGGGCGGAGCGAGCGATTCAATTTATGTCGTGGTCGTCTTTGAGGTGGCTTGGGTTGATGACTTTGGCGAAATCTGCCGTCTTCACCATTAGTTGTATTAGTATGCTTGTGTAATAAGGATTGTGTGAACCCTTGTTTACATTTCGTATCTTTGGTCTGTAGTGTTAGTAAGCTAGGTTTGAAAAACGAAATGATTCCCGATTGGGATGTTTGGATGAAAATGTTTTTGTTGAAAAATCATTTTTGTGAAAGATTCATTTTAGTTGTCGAAATGAGCTTTAAAAATGAACATTTGAAATGTCGGTTGTAAGGCTTCATGCAAGATGAAAAAGCGTTTTGACGTTGTGAGCTTAAGCTAGAGTTGTGAAGACCGTGGAGGGTCATTTGAGTGCAAAGGTTGAAAAGCCCCCAGTTGTCGAGGATGAGAATTCGGTAGAATCTCAACACGGAGTAGGGTGTAGTGCTAGGTTCGGTTGTGCTTTGCGTAAGTCGCCTCGTATCCTGAGCGTGGAATCAAACCGGCGTAGTTCGAAAGAGCTTTTGCTTAAAATGTGTTAACTCGAGTGAGTTAAATTCGAAGAATGTTGTTTCTCAAAATGTATTAACTCGGGTGCCGAGTTAAATTTTTGGAAAAGCTTAGACTTCGAAGGTTCGAGATGCATTTCAAGAACTTGAGATGCATTTTCGAAAGATACATTTTGATTGCGAAAGGGTGTGTTTGCAAAAAGTGAATTGCAAAGTGCTTTCATATTAACTCGAGTATTGGGTTAACTTTGAAAGGTGATTAGCTAATTTGAGGGTGCATTGCCTCGTGTAAGTTTGAAAAAGCGTGTGGTTCCGTGGGAGCGTTTTGAAAACTGGAGAGTTTTTGAAAGGAGCGGTTTAAATGTCGCTAAATTGTTTGATTGGAAGAGGATTGACTCGACATGTGACTCGATGCTTAAAATGCCGAAAAGTTTGCAAAATAGAGACGAATCGTATGCGTGATTTGGGACTCGACGGTTGCATGAATGCCATATTCGGGAACACGTGCGTTGGTGGAGCCCCTAGTGGTGCTTGCTTGTCTGCGGTGGGATGCTGTTGTTCCTGCAAAACAGTGTTAGACCAAAAAGCAGAGTACTACTCCTAAGTCTATGACAACTTTGCCTTGACGAATTCGTTTTAGTCGCCTCGATAAAGAAATAGTTTGCCTTTGAACTTTGTGAATTTTTGTGGGCACATCCTTGGCATGGAAAGCTTTGGACGAGGAATATTTTGTGGATTTTTGTAAAAGGTTGGTTGAGCTCGGGAGAGCGGCCTACGTATCCGTGGTTACGGAATCAAACCTAGCGTAGTTCCGAAAGGGGTGTTTAAGGGCGTGCATGAGGTGTTTATCTGGAAAGGTGCGTGTTTAAGGATCCACCTGCAGGAGGTGGGTTTGTTTTTGTGGAAAGGTGCGTGTTTAGGGACCCGCCGGTCCAGGGGTGTTTTTGTAAAAGGTGCGTGTTTAAGGACTCGCCATTCAAGGGGTGTTTATGTGTTTGACCTTGATACATTGCATCCTAAGGGTGGGTTCTCCTTAGTTGATCTAGGTGGTTGCTTGCTACTTACATTGTTTCTTCAATTTGGAATTTCAAGGACACGGCCACTCGTTTAGGCTTGATTCTTGCCTTTGGGGTTTATTTTCGCTTATTGATTTTTAAGCTTGTTGACTTCTTAAGCTTTTTGACTTCTTAAGCTTTTGACTTCTTAAGCTTTTTGCTTAGTTGTTTTGCCCCTTGTTCCGGAGCTTTTGAGACTTTTGCTTTTTGGTGACTTTGGTTTTTGACCTTTGTACCTTGTATTCCCGTTTGGTTTGAGAATATCCCACGCCCTGTATGGCTTGGGCTTGAGCTCGGACCCTGCTAAAACCCTGTGGCTCGGTGGTCACTTGTGATCGTGTGTCTATCACGCCGAGCTCCTCTGACAAGTTTGTTTGCTTATCAGGCACGCGATCGAGTACGCGGAGGACGATCCAGGAATACTCGTACTTTTGGTCGCGATCAAATTCATGACCACTGTGGAGCTCCAAATTAATGGATCCTCCTCCAAAAGCAGCGGAGTAGTAGACCACAAACAGACTAGTAAACCTTAGGTGTTTAGTCGTCGGAAGCTTTCTTGTCTTTGTGTCCTTGATTTAGTTAACTTGGACCTTCGTACCCGGCCTAGATCTCCTTCGGATAGCTACTCCTAGGATGCAATGTATGTTGGTGTAGAATTGTGTTTTTTTATGAGAAAAAGTGTGTAAAAAGGAAGCTGGGTTGTAGGCAAACTTATTCCTTTATCGATTTGTTAAAAATGTCGTACGTCGAAGACTCGATTGCCCTTGACTGACAGAGTTTGACTCAATGTTTAAAAACTCGACCCGTATTGAAAAGACTCGAATTTCTTGAGGAGATCCGTGAGATCGTCGGTGGCGCCTTGATGGATTCTTCGCTGGGTGCTCGAGACGCACATGTCTCGGATGGGGTTGATGCTCGCGTCGGGACTTGGCTCATGCATACTTAGATTTGTCTTTGATTTTGCAAAAGTTTTGTTTTCGCTAAAAGCAGATGTTTGTTGAGCAAAATGTGTTGTCACATTTTGGCTCGATGTAAAGCGTTTGAAATCAAATCAGATAAGCTCGTGTTAGTGGCTTGTCGGTGAAAGTGTGAATCGATTCGGAATTGGCGATAGGCTATTCGAATCAAGGGTGTTGAAAATGTGATGAAGACGGTTATCTTGTTTTCATACATTGATTTGAAAGAGGTTAGATTAAAGCGACTATGAGCCACTAGGTCTAACCGTGAAGGATTTCTTGAGGATGATGCTAGTTCATTCCTAGGTTTTGTTGTCTTGTGAAAAGAGGTGTTTGGATTAAAATGGCGGTAGGCCATTTTGAATCATGGATTTCGAAAATGTTTATTTTGCTAGATTTGTTTTCAAGAAAAGGTCCATTCTCGGGTTTGAAAATGTTTGGTAATAAATGGGTTACAATGAGTGTGGGTCATATAGTTCATTTATGTTTTGGAATGTCACGAGAATAAAGTGATTATTCTCGGGTGTTTTGAGGAGACTGTTTGTCTAGATCAAACCGTCCTGACTATGGGTCATTCGGTTCGAAGGAAGGATTTTTGAAAAAGGTTATTTCAAAAACGTGATGAGGATTTTGTGAAAGTAGTTCGTAAGAGGATTTGGGCCAAGACGGTTATGAATCATTTGGTCTGATGAAAAGTCCGCGAGATTGGGCTTGGCCATTCTCGGGTTTTGTTTGCTTGAAAAAGGCGATTTTTGCTGAAACGAGTCGACTTTGGGCTGTTTGGCCCAAAGAGATTTGTAAAGAGAATGTCGTTATTTGTTTTGCAGAAGTGAGGAGATTTTTGAAAAGAACTTATTTCAAAAACGGGTGTGTTTTGCTTGGTTTGTAAAAATAAGAAGATTTTGAAAAGAATTTATTTCAAAAATGGGAGTGTGTTGCTTTTTTTGTAAAAGTGAGGAGATTTTTGAAGAGAGCTTGTTTCAAAAATGAGAGTGTATTGCTTTAGGAGCAATGTTGTGCCTAAGAAGTCTTCGAGGCAAGAACGCGTGTGCGGATCTTGTCTCGACGTTGAAATGTGTTTGATTTGCATTCGTCGAGCCCATGTTAACGGTTCATCGTTAAGGGCTCGAGCCTAGATGCATGGAAAGGATTCGACTCGTGAACGGTTAGCTAGTCGAGTCGAGGATGTTGAGAATGGATTGGTTTGTGTGACGTGTATCTAGTTAGTCCTACTAGGATCAATGTTCATTTTAGGCGTTCATTTTAGCTCATGTCGTTGTTTTGAAAGACCTTTTAAGCTTGAAAAAGGAGGTTTTCGAAAAGGTTTTCGCTAGGGAAAGCTTTTGAGGCGAGGATGTGTGCGCACATCTCGTCTCGATGTTAAAAATTTTGCTTTGCACCCGTCGAACTAGTGTCGGTGATTTGCCGAGGTGAGCTCGAGTTCGGATGTGTAAAAGAGAATGGATTCGACTCGAGAGTGGTTAACAAGTCGAGTCGAGGATGTTAAAAGTGGAGTCTAGGCCGTGTGACCTAGAGGATTGAAATCCACGAGCTCGGGTTTTAGTCCTTGCTCGGGTTTTTGCTTGTTAGTGAAAAAGGAAATTTTGAAAAAGCTTGTTTCAAAAATTCGCGAGAGTTTTGTTTGAAAAGGGTTAGTCTTGTTAGGTGTTAGGTTCGTTTATCTTTGAAAAGTTTAAGCGAGTTTTCGAAGATATGAATGCAGATGCTCGTTTTGAAAAAGACCATGGAGTGCATAGCCTCGAACTTGTACGTATGACTCAAGAAGGGTGAAAATGAGTCAGTCGGGTACACCTCCAACTACCTCGAGTACGCTTTGGCAGATACTTAACCCCTTCATTTCCTTACGCCGGGGCGATAGGTTTTCTGAAGGGAGCACTGGGGCGGTCGAGATAGCCGTTTTCGGCAAGCCGTGGAGGGGCGAGAGGAAAGCTAGTCCGGCATGTGCTTTATCGAGTGGACAAGCCTGCATGTGGGAACCACCTCTCGAGGGTGCAAAGGGTGCCTAGATTCCAAAAGGAATGGACTCTAAACGAATGTGCATAGCTCAAATATGTATACTTGGATTGTTCAAGGCTTTCAAGTTTCACCTCTTTATTTTTAAAAGAAAAAGCTAGTTTTAAGTTTTAAAAATAAGATCTCCCCAATGAGTCGCCAAACTGTGGAACCCGAACCGCGTTAGGGACCCAACTTCGGCGTCTTGCTTAAGGGCGGATTTTAAAGTTAAAAAGATTAAGTTGGAAAAACCTTTAAGAATCTTATGGAGTCGCCACCTAATTATCGCGGAAATTAGGAACCTGCTACCATGTTCTAAGTTAAAAACATGTCCTAGATTTTGGAGCACGCCGACACCCCTAGATCTAAGGCTTGTGAAACCAGATTGGATTCGGGGTGAGGGTACTTTAGAAAAAGAGTTAATTCAAATAATGATTTATGAAAACCTTTTAGAAAAGCCTATGTAAAAATAGCATCTACTGACCTAGAACAATCCTTGTAAGATGATATTTGAGCTAATGTTATCGCTACGTACAAGTGCGATAAGTTTGTAAAAAAATGCAGATGCAGATGCAAAAAGATTGATTAAAACCCTCGATCAGTTTAGCATGTTTAACTTGTTAACGAATACGGTTCAGTTAAAGGTCGAATTCATTGTTTAAGTTGATTTTAATGCAAAATAAGAAGGTGCAAGATGCATGCAAATAAAATAAAGTTCAATTGTCCATTGGTTTATTTTATAAGGTCGGTTGCTTATGCGACTTTGGCGTGTCATCGGATATGTTGTGTACCCGAAGTAAATAGAACACTTGGATTGCAAGCGCGCTGGGTGCCAAAGCCGGGGGGGCGCTAAAGTGTAGACCCCTTTGTTAGTCCATAGAAAATAAGAAAAAGCTTTGATCCAAGTGGATCGGTACCTACCTTGTCCTGACGCTTCAGATCTGGCGAGCTTGCTCTTGAACTTGAAAGGAGGATGAATTCAACACGGGATGGTGTGTTGAACTCAAAGATTTGAGTGCTTGAGGCTTTGTGAGTGTTTTTAGGTGTATACCGTGCTAGACGGTATATTTTGTGGGACCCATGTGTGGGCACTAAAACTAAGAAGAGAGGTTGTGAGAAGAGAGGGTTTTCTTGTGTGGAAAACTTGTGAGAATAGGTCGTGCGAGGGGTTGTATATATAGGAGAATAGCCGAGAGAAAATAGGAAAGCAGGGGAAAAAGCCAGCCTGGGAAACCGCATAGCCTTATGCGGTTTGGTGGGCAAACCGCATAGGCTTATGCGGTTTGCACCATGAGCCGCATAAGCTTATGCGGTTTGCTGGTGTGGTTTTAACTTCGAGATTTCGTATTTCCTTAATCCGGATTGCCAAATCTTGGGAATATTCGGCATAATCTCTTTGCTTGTGCTCCAAGAAGACCTAGTATGATCTTCTAGAGAGTTGTTGAGGGCTTTGGAGTGCGGGCCAAAGGTGGGTTTGGGCTCGATTACGGGCAGAGACCCGAAAATGTGAAAAGGGTGTATTTGCATAGATTTTGTGAAATAAGGTAAGACGTGAAGCCGTATTTTGTGTAAGAGGGGACTAAAGGGAAGATTTAGCCACCGGGCCTAAATTTAGGAATTTAGGAATGCTGAATTAGACCTTGTTAATGTAAAAGGGCTAATTGTAGTGCAAATGCGAAGCTCATGCCAAATGAAACGGGACAAGGACCTAGCTAGACTCCAAATGGACAAAATGAACGTTATTTAAATGCGATGTGAGGTGACCTAAATCATTTTAACATTTCAAACGACTCAAAAATGAATTCGACATTAGTTAGAACCGTTTAAGTCAACGTTAAACATGCGTAATAAAAGTCTGTGTTACATCACAGGGTTTTGTTTGGGAGGGTACGGATATGGGTATCCACAGTATGTTATTTCCACGCTGAGCTGGAGCTTTGCGTGAAGTCCTCTCGTTGTCCTGGTAGCGTGACCTGAACTGCTGGTCCTCTTCTACCCTGATCTGGGCTAACGTCTTGGCCTGCACATCCTCAAAGGTAGAACAAGGATAACGGGTCAGTTCTATATAAAGGGTAGAATCTCTTACCAGACCCTGCCTAAAGGCCTCGATCGCTGTTCCGATATCGCATCGTGGTTTAGACACTTTTTCCTTGTTGAATCGGTGCAGGAAATCCCTGAGCGATTCACCCTCCTCCTGGATGATCCTGTACAGATCGTTGGTCTGCTTCTCCAGCATCCTACTGCTGGCGAACTGAACGTTGAAGAGGTTGATGAACTCAGCGAAGGTCTTGATGAATTCTGACGGGCAAGTTGATATACCACGACTGCAGGGCTGGTCCGGTCAGCGTTGAACCAAAACTCTTACACATGCACGCCTCACGCTTCTCCATAGGTATGGCCGCATTAAACATGCGCTGCCTGTACTGAGCCACGTGCTCCTGAGGATCTGAGGTCCCATCATAGAGCTTCAGGTTCGGTGGAGTGTACTTCTTTGGCATTTCCACCATTGCTATGTAGTCGTCGAAGGGTGAGTCTGCATAGCTGTTGGGCGTAGCCGTCTCTATCGGTGGTGGAAGTCCTGGAACTTTGCGCACCAACTCTGCAAGTTTTCCCATCTCGTGCATCATGTACTGCATCACCTGTGCAGCCGTAATCGCCTCTGGATCTTCAGGCTGCTCTGGCTGCTCTGGCTGCTCTGGTGGGGGGTTACCTCCAGCAGCGTTCTCTGCAGGAATGCCTCCAGCAGTATTCGCAGGAGCAGACTTGGACGAACCTGCACCAGAAGAGAAGATAGAAAAGTCAATTCGTTTGATCACATCAGAGATAGGCGTACCTGGTTGGATTCGAGATCTTGAAGCTTTCGTCTTGGAGGTTATGTCCAATTGCTTCTTGAGTTCTGCCTCGGCTTCCTTTGAGCGTGCAGCTTCTGCCTGAGCATTCGCCGCAGCATGCTGGGCTTCCAACGTTGCTTGCTGGGCTTCCAATGCTGCTTGCTTGGCCTGCTCCCACTACAAAAAAAACTGCGAATAGTGACGGAAAAATCCGTCACAAATCAGTCATTTCCGTCACAAAAACCAGTTTTGTGACGGAAAACCCGTCACAAAAAGTACTCGCAAATTATGGTCACAAAAAAAAAATTGTGACGGAGTACCCGTCACTAAATTATTTGTGACGGACTTGTGACGCCTATTCCGATAGAAAAAATGTGACCAAAGTCAAGATTCAGTCAATATTTGTGACGGGTAATCCGTCACAAAACTGACTTTTGTGACGGGTAATCCGTCACAAAACTTGTGAAGGTCAATTTGCAGTGAAGTTTTGTGACGGACAATCCGTCACATATAATGATATTTGTGACGGACTACCGTCACAAAATTCATTTTTGTGACGGATTACCCGTCACAAATTGTTTTTTTTTTTTTAAAAGTTTTGCGACGGGTAATCCGTCACATAAAGAGCTGTTTTTTTTTGGCAGAAAACCAGCCCCTGCCGTATGTCCACAATGTTAATACATTGTTTTCTATTTCCTGTACCTGCAATGTGTAACACATTCGTCGACCGCCAAGCGGGATAAAACATTAAAGTCGACCGCCAAGCGGGAATTAATCAACACAACAACAAACCATAATTTTCAAGTCGACCGCCAAGCGGGATAAAACATTAACATACTAACAAGTCAAGACGATATATACATATTATATATGTTTTTAAGTGCAATGCCGACATAGTTTATCATAATTTTAAAACAATATAAAACATACTAAACTGGGGGGACCTGTTGGCTACCGAATCCGTGACCGTCATCGGCGAAGTCATCCCTAGGACCTGGTGTCGGCCCACTAGAGCACGTCGGGTTAGGAAATGTGAATCCATGATTTGCAGCCATGAACTCCATCATCATGTCGCTCCTCTTCCTTTGCTCAGCAAGTTCTGCTTCTATCGTACTCACTTTATCTTTAAGTTGATTATTTTCCATTGTCATCTTAGAGACCAAACTTGGTGAGTAAGAGGAAATCGAGTGCCGGGCGATCCTGTTAGCCGGTGGAATGAACAACTCTGGGGCATTGCTCTATCCCAACAAGCGCATCTTTTGGTCAAATCCGCCGCGCGGCGTTGTACGCTTGAAAGGGATCTAATGGCGGTTGTCCATCGGGAACTGGCTGAGACATTTGCTGTTGATACGCCGCCTAAAATTACAAAACACAAACTAGTAGTTAAATTAAGACAACACTTGTAATACTACAAAAACTGTAAGAGAATAATATAAACATAAAAAAGCTAGTCAAAATAATAATAAGTATTTTAATTCGTTATAATTAATCTAACACTTACGTCAGTTTGGGATGCTCGAGGACAAACCCAATTTCCTTTCTTGTCTTTTTTTGACCTTTCCATGAGCTTGTAGGGTGTCGCCTGATCACCCTACATATAGTATACAAAAAAAAAACTTAGTTTAGATAAATGCAAATAATCAAATTAAATTTATAATATACATCAAAACAATATTTATCAAATACTTACTAACTCCTTAAAAGCCACAACTGCGTTCTTTCGGCCAAGAGTGTGTGTCCCACTTGCTTTTCCTTCTTTTTCTCCTGACCTTCTATTCACTTTGTTTGTCTGTGAAACCTTAGCAAAATTCGGGTCTTCTTCAGCTCTTCTCTTCAGCCTTTGCCAATGGGTTTCGGATATCCAATTTGGCCTCTTTCTCGCTTTGGCAGCCGCACAAATCGTCTGAGTGATCCGCCTCTTGACCTTTTTCTCCCACTCAGCTTTCAACGGATACCCAGGCTGATCGGGTCGAACATGACTCTGTAAAAATGATGAACATATACATATTAAAAATAGATAAAGTACTTTTATAGTATATAAACTTAAAGTAGATCATTAAACATTATTATTCAAGTTACCTCAAAATATCTAAACATTTTCTCTCGCTGCTCATGGGTCGTCTCACTCCAATTAGTGACGTACTCGTTGTATGTACGAGTAAACGAACGAGTCACCTGTTCGCTAATCTCCGGATCCTCCCACCTTCAAAACGCAAATGTATACAAATATTGTAGTTAAAACAAAATTAAACATATAAATGATAAATGAATTTAATTAAATGCAAACATTTAAAACATTACTTACCAGTAGCCTCTAAGACGGGTCTCTGAAAGCACTACCTGGTCCCGTGCGGCTGGAGTCTGAATCTGGGTCTGAGTAACTGAAGATGACCCAGGACCACTCTGAGTGTTGAGCGTAGTCGCATCCTCATCCTCACCCTGAAACTGAAACTGACTGTCGATGAAATCCTCCTCATCCTCCTCTACTCCATCATCTTCTCCTCTACGACGACTACCACTCCCAATTCTGAACATTTGCTTGGTTCTTTGCATAAGACTCTTGCGTTTATCATTCATTTCTAGCTTGAAATAAGTAAAATTGTTACTTTACAAATATAATGTACACATCAATTGTCGGCAAATACAATCATATAGTTCACGTAAAGGATCAATATATAATTCAATATATAATTCAAATACAAACATATAGTTCACAAAAATAAAAATGAAGCCAACGGCGAAATTCAAAATTTTTTTATTACACATTGATTAGAGAAAACGAATATTACAACTAATCATCCTCACTATCATTGTCATCATCAGTACTTGATAATATAATATCATCATCTGAAAAAAGCAAGCCAATTTCTTGCTCTTCGTCATCCTCATCCTCATCAGTACTTGATAATATAATATCATCATTAATTAACTTCATCTTCATCTTCATCTTCTCCTTCTTCGTCGTTCAATTTTTCTTCTTCGGTTTCCAATAAAACCACATCTACATCTTCATACCCATCCACATTTTCAAAGTTTTCCTCCAAAATTGGTGAAATTGAATGATCATTCACCACCACAGCTTCTTGGAAAAAACTTTCTTCAATTGGAGCGTCTACATGTGATCTTGCCTTAATTTTAAAAACCGCGGACCATTGAATACCTTTTTTAGTGGATGGATACGGAGCATAACAGACTTGATCAACTTGATAAGCCAACACGAATGGGTTATGTCCGCGAAGTTTCTTTGTTTGATTAACATCGACAAGTCCGTATATCTTATGGATTGCGAGTCCTTGTGGAGAATTGTCAAACCAGTCACATTTAAACAATGTGACTCTATGGATCCGTTCACCGGTGTAGTAAGCAAGCTCAATTATTTCATTTAGGATTCCATAATAGTCTAACCCTTCTGTAGTGCTCACGCAAACACCATTACTTAAGGTGGTTTTAGAAATATCAACTCCTTCCTTAAAAGCACGAAATTTATAACCATTGATAGAATATCGTCTCCAAGTTCTCACCCATGTACTAGGACCCATTGCTAGAGCCTTTAGTAAAGGATCTTGCAATCTATAAGCCTACAATATTAATTAAGAATGTATAAATGTATTATTTCAAATTTTTTGATTTTTTATATGTATTTTCTTAATTAAAAAGGGTACTTACTTCATTTCTGAACCATTTCGGCCAACTTTTTTCATGTTTGCTCCAAACATCGTCTAAGCAAACAGCGTCAGCAAATTTATCTTTCACATATGTCTCAAACTCCCTGTTTTAATTCATTAACATAATTTTAGTCATTAATATATTCTAAAATTTCACAAGTAATAACTTATATAGTTATTATTCAAGGAACTTACTCTTCATAACATTGTAATAGTTTTCCACAATTCCTAAGCACATATAAGTGGGCGTCCTCCAACTCTTTTGAATCCAAATACCTCTCTTTACATTTTCCAGTTGTAGTTCCCAATTCTTCATTAAACAACTCAGGAAGATTTGAATTTCCCCCGTCAGCCGAATTCGAAGCGAGGTCCAAATCTTTAGCTTTGGTGTCTATATGATCTTCGAAATATAAAGAACAGAAATTCGAAATTTCTTCCAACAAATAAGCATTGCAAATGGAGCCTTCGACTCGAGCTTTGTTAGAGATCTTCTTTTTCAAATGATTAAGAAACCTACATAGGAATTGGTATATTTTGAATTCATAATTACTTATTATACATAAATCACATAACCTAGATGATTGATGTTGAAATGAATATTTCATTAATATTTTACCTCTCAAATGGATACATCCATCGAAATTGGACAGGTCCGCCAACTTTCGCTTCATACGGCAAATGAATGGGCAAATGTTCCATAGAGTTGAAGAACGACGGGGGAAATACCTTCTCTAACTTGCACATAATTTCAGGGATGTTTGACTCCAATTGTTCCATAGATTCAGTCTTAATTGTTGATGAACACAAGTCTCGAAAGAATTGGCTGATCTCAGTTATTGCATTCCAGGAACTTGTTGGGAGCAAGTGTTTCAAGGCAACAGGAAGTAAACGCTCCATGAATACATAACAATCATGACTTTTCATGGAATGCAACATCAACTTCACATGATCAACGCACCTACTCAAATCTGAAGCATAACCATCAGGAAATTTCAAAGATCCAACCCATTCGCATAGAGCCTTCTTTTCATCAGTTGTTAAAACAGACCTTGATGATATGGGTCGTTTTAAGCAATGTTCTTGAAAGTCAGCTTTACCCTTAGGTCCAAATGAAGTCTTTCCTGGTACATCCATCACCGTGTTGATAATTTGCTCAAAAACGTTTTTCTCAATGTGCATAACATCTAAATTATGTCGAATCAACAACGTTTTCCAATAAGAAAGTTCCCAAAAAATGCTTTGCTTCCACCACCCTTGCTTTTGATCTTTCAATTTTTTCAATTCTAGAGGAGAAGCTTGAACAATTTTGGGCAAATTATTTACTGATTTCCACACATCGTCACCATTTAATTGGGCTCTTGCAATGCGATTTTCATTAGGTCTTTTCTTCAAAAACTGCTTACAATTCTTGCGAAAAGGATGATCGTGTTTCAAAAATTGACGGTGACAATCAAACCAACACACCTTCCCACTATGCTTCAGCCAAAACGACCTGTGATCTTTGTCCAGACAATAAGGACAAGCACGATATCCAGTTGTGCTCCAACCAGAAAGCATGCCATAGGCCGGGAAATCATTGATCGTCCACATTAAGGCAGCCTTCAATTGGAAATTTTGTTTTCTAGAGACATCATAAGTGTAGACACCATTTTCTTAGAGTTCTTTCAACTCCTTAATCAACGGCTGAAGGTACACATCCAAATTTCCCTTAGGATTTTTTGGACCTGGAACAATTAACGATAGGAACATAAACTGTCTCTTCATGCACAACCATGGTGGTAAATTGTACGGAGTAAGCATGACCGGCCAACACGAGTAAGATTTCCCAAATTGGCCGTAAGGTGAAAATCCATCCGTACACAAACCCAGCCTGATGTTGCGTGGCTCACTTGCAAATTCTGGATATTCTCTATCAAAATGTTTCCACGCTTCTCCATCACTCGGATGTGCCATCGATCCACTTTCTCTTAATCTGGAGTTCTTATGATGCCAAGTCATCTCCCCAGCTATGTGCTTGGTCGCATATAATCGTTGCGCCCTTGGCGCAAATGGAAAGTAAATCATCGTTCTGCGAGCTTTCCGCTTCCCACCAGAATCTTTTGGACTCTTGAAACGAGATGTATGACATTTTTTGCATTCTTCCAAATTGATATTTTCTTCCCAGAATAGCATACACCCATATGCACACACATCAATCTTCTCATGTGGCAGTTGCAGACTCTTTAGCACATTCTTAATCTCGTGAAAGTTACGTGACATACGATTATCTTTAGGAATCATGTCCCCAATGTACGCCAAAATACTATTCACGCATCTTAGAGATAAGTTATGCTCACATTTAAGTGTTAACAATCTAGCTGCCGCTTGCAACAAACACATTTTACTTCCTTCGAATACAGGTTTTTCGGCTTTATTCAACAATTTAAATAATTCAGCAACTTGGGGGTTTGGAGTTTCATTATGCACTTCTTCATTACAATGATCAGGGTTCAGTTGTTCCTCCATAATTTGATCAATATTATCTCGTAGTGCATTTTCAACCAACTCTCGGTAAGGGTTTTCACTAACTATGGCAACGGTACTTTCTTCTGGGAGAAGCTTTTCACCATGATAAGTCCATGTGTAGTAGTTATCAACAAAACCATTACTGAAAAGATGACTTTGAACGTCCATTCTTCTCTTAAAACTTATGTTTTTGCATTTTTTGAATGGACACTTCATTTCACCTAAGTTTTTATAATCGTTACATTGTTTCGCAAATGCAATAAAATCTTTCACCCCATTTGCAAATGCTACTTTAGGTTTTTTCTTCTCATCTAATCTTTCATACATCCAATCACGTTCCGTCCTTTTCATGTTATTGTATCTACATTTGAATGTGTATTATAATGTATTGATCATAAAGAAACAATTACACTAATTACAAAGCAATGCATTCAAAATCAATACAGTTACTAAATAATAACAATCAATTTAATTAAGCATGGTATTTAGAGGAAATATATGTATTGTCGTCATTATTCACCATCTTTGGGTCCTTATCACTCCAACCTAAACCCATCAATGTACATTCCAAGTCACTAGTAGACACACACTTGAAATTTATTATTGAGAAAAAAATTCGGCAGCAATTCCCCTCAGTTCTCCAAATACACGATGTGTAATAAATAATTACTACACATATGAATTTAGAGAACATATAAGAAATTGTCACCAAACTTTTTCCTCAACAATAAATAACAAATGTATGTTTACTTCCTAAGTGACTTGAAACGTACAAAGACAGTCCCAAAATGGGGACTATTCAAAAATTGCTCCTAATGAACAATTTTTGAACGGGTGCTAGGTCAAAAAAAAATATTTTTAAACATTTTCAATTAATTTGAGATCGTCATAACAATCCTAATAATCACACATTATCATCAAATTCACATAACAATCACACATTATCATAACAATCATAACAATCACCCTAATATCAATTATTTCAACATTATTCATAACAATCACACATTATCATCAAATTAACCTAACACTAACAATAATTTTCAATTCAACACTAACACTAATTTCCAATAACACTAACCTAACACTAACAATAGCTTCTATCCTAAATCATTCAACACTAACACTAACAATGGCTTCTATCCTAAATCATTCAACACTAACCTAACACAATACTAATACTAATCATGGTTTCTATCCTAAATCATTAACATAAAATAAATAAACATAAATTAGAAATTAACTAAGAAAGAAAAAATTACCTAAACAAATGACTGAAATTAGTTGAGGGCGGGATTAGGTCGGCGACCGGAGTAGACGGAGATGACCGGAGCAAAAGGAGGTGACCGGAGAGACGGGAAAGGGTGGGGCGATTTTGGGGCGATTTGGGTAATTAGGGTTCGAAAGAAAAAGAAAGAGGGAAATGGGGAAGACAGCCGCGGCTGCTGTGGTATAATAATAAAACTTGTGACGGGTAATCCGTCACAAGTCCGTCACAAAAATATAAACTTGTGACGGATTACCCGTCACAATCATTTAATCAAATTTTTCCGTATTTTTACTAATTTGTGACGGGTAATCCGTCACAAATTTCAGTATTTTGTGACGGATTACCCGTCACAAATTTAAAAAAAAAACTAAAAAATTGATATTGCGCTACAGCTGTCTTGAACTAAAAAAACTTCGTATTTTGTTTTTTTGTGACGGGTAATCCGTCACAACTTTCAGTTTTTTGTGACGGATTACCCGTCACAAAGCAAAAAAAAAAACGAAATAAATGATATTGCGCCACAGCTGTCATGAACTAAAAAAAAAAACTTCGTATTTTTTGTTTGTGACGGGTAATCCGTCACAAAAGTCAACTTTTTGTGACAGATTACCCGTCACAAATATATTTGGTTCTCGCGCGGAGTTAAAATTTCTTATGGCGCCAATGTATGAAACGGAATTGTGACGGATAGTCCGTCACAAAATTTGGCGCGTTAAATTTGTGACGATTTACCCGTCAGAAAATTTTTCCCGTCACAAATCCGTCACAATTCCGTCACACAGATAGTTTTTGTGACGGATTTTTTTTCCGTCACAAATGTTCCGTCGCTATTCACATTTTTTTTGTAGTGTCCAATGCTTAATGGAATTTCAAGAGAACCTCGTTGTTCTGATCCGCCATCTCTGATTTTTCTGAGTCTGTGAGGGTTGTTTTTGGAATATAGAGAAGGTTTTTTGTGGATTAATAAACTAATATCCCCACAGACGGCGCCAAACTGTTCGGGGTGATTTTCTCACTCTAATCGTATTTAGTAATTTTGGGTTTATTAGTATTATCCTTAATATGTGATGAACTACTATCGAGATTGACTATGTGTTGGAGATAGCGAAAATAGAAATAATGCAAATAAAGAAAGGACACACGAAATTGTTTACGAGGGAAAAACCCTTAGAAGTAAGGGAAAAACCACGGGCACCAAGCCAGGAGAGGATTTGTACTATGTTTCGTGCAGAACGTACAGAACGGTCAGAACTTCCAGACTACGAGAATACAATCGCGAGTAATTATCAGTGAATTTAGAGTGTTTGAGTATGAGTTTAGCAGTAGTTGATTAGTTCCTTTGATTATGATTTTCTTCCCTTTTATAGGCTTCTAATAACGGCATTATTTTGGTTGTTAATGGCTTCCTTGGATCTCGCTGCACATTAACTCCCTCCATATTCTTCTCCTGTAACGTCTGAGCTGTGTAACTGCTTTCATTGAATGAGAATCATCCTCCTTTATTGTCGCTGAGCTGGTGCTGACGTAATCCACACTACAACGTCATTCTTCCACCTTTCTCTTGGGCTTCCCTCATTTGGACTTCACTTGACCTTGGCCCATCAGACCTTTGACGTTGACTTTCGTTGACCGACTTTCCTCTCCTTGACTTGGGCCTTTGTTTTGTACTTTGGACCCATGAGGGTATTTTGGGCCCAACAAATTCCATTTAAATCTTTGAGAAAACGTCATTGCAACAGACCCCTAATTTCTGGGATTAAAATTTCACTGAGGATAGTTATAAAATAAATTCCTTTAAATTATGAAAACATCTTAGAAACGTGATTTAAAAATTTTTATGAACTTTAAGTCCTTTATGGTGATACTATAAAAAGGATTTCGAAATCAGAATTTATTTAGTGTCCCAAAATAAATTGACAACACAGAATAGTAGATGACAGATTTTTACGATTCGATTCTTGTTAGGTTTATGTGTTTTCTAAACAAGGATTAAGACAAGGATTAAGCACGAAATTAAGGTTCAAGGAATAGGTAAGAGTCTTACTTAGAAGACTTAGAATGTGGTAAAAAGGATCCTCCAAACCCTTGTTGAAAAACCCGACTCAAGATTACCCGTACTCGAACTTGTGTGGTTGAGAGCTACTTACGAGACCTTTTTCTATGGAATTTTTGAGAGAGATTTTTCTGAGAATTGAGTGATAAAGATGAGTGAAAATGATGAATGAAATGACTCTAATAAGTGAGGTTTATATAGGGTTAATTAGGATTAAATGGGAGAGCCAATTACACTCCCCCATGCTTAATATCACACGGTCAACAAGGAGGCAAAGGGGCTGATTTTTGCTTGGTTATTTGATGAGTTTTACTCATTTAATTCTTGTTATTTAAGGTTTAATAAATGGTATTTTAACTAACCAAGAGATGATTAATGAAACAAGGAGGAAGAATGCATGTATTTGTTGAATAAATAATTAAGTTAAATATTAATGAGTCCTACCTTTAAATGCATTTGTTGAATAAATAATTAAGTTAAATATTAAAATATATTTGGTTTATCTAATCCAAAAGGTATTTGATAAAATATACAAGTATGCATAAATATATATCGTACTAAGGATTGTATTAGATTAAATTTCTCTCATTTAATAAAATGTGACCCAAAATATATTTGAACTCCACCAAAATATTTATTTTTCATATATTATAAGCCAATAAGATACTTTTAAAGACGTCCTTGAAATAACATTTAAAATGACGTTTGTTCTTGAAATAGTTGTAGAGTAAAAACAAACTTTTATAATAAAACAAACTTTTATAATAATTATAAGTTTTGAATGACGTATGGACTCTTAGTATTAATATAAGTTGTCTTAAGGATTTCTGTGAGCTTGCTTAACTGAAATGAGACTAAAGAGTTGACCTTAATTAAGCTGAGCTATGAAATGTAAATCAATAAGGTCTTAAAATTCTCGGGTATTACAGATTCTTGTTGCTTCACTCGGGGTGATTCTTGTTGCTTCACCCAGTTCTCCGTGCTTACTCTCGCAGTTGGTTGGAAGAAGGATCGTCTTGAGTGCTCAGTTGGTTTGGCACGTCTTGGTTGTGCCGTGTGGTTTGATTGTATATGTATTATTGTTCCATTGTTGTATGTTAGTTGTTTTTGTTTTTGTACTCTGATAATAGGCCGTAGGCCAGGTGAGCATGTTGCATTGTTGTCTATGTATGTTATGTTAAAATATGACTGGGGAGCACCTAGTTACTCCCCACTGATTGTGGTTGTTGCCTATCTTTTATAGGTATGCGCGAGACGGGATTGAGTGAGTTGGATGCGAGGATGTGACCGTGTATTACCTTGGAAGAGATGTGACTTTGTTTAGACTTTTGGACTTCTATTTTGGTTTCGTTTTAGACTTTATTTCGGACTTTGGACTTTTGTTTGGATTTGGTTTGTACGGGGTATTTACTCCCCATTCTGTTAGGCCTCAAGGCCTACTCTTTTACTTTCAGTTTTCTTTAGTAGTTTGTTTGAGTAATAATCCGGGCTACACGGTGTTTCCGCCACCGTGATTTCAGTTTTAAAAACCTTTATTTTCTTAATACCTTTTTAAAACGTATTTTATCTCTTTTGAAAAACCCGGGTTGTTACAGCAAGTACCTACGGTTTGGCAACACCTTCAGAACCACTACAAGAAAGAAACAAATATAACAAAAGCACTATGCTAACACAATAACACGCGACCAAGCGTTCAAACCAAAGCATCAAGCATCTTAGCACCCGAGCATGGGTTCAAGCACCAAAGCGTAAAGCATCCAGCACTAAAAAATGAGTTCGAAGCATAAAGCAAACATCGATCACTATCACGACCAAGCGCAACGCACGAAGAACGAGGATTTTGGTGGAAATCATACGAGAATCAATGTTTTGGTGGTAGAAAATCACAAGAGTTGAACGAACCCTTCCTCGTTTGTTTTTGGCTACTTAAACGATGGCCTTGGCCGGCCCTTGAAACCGCATGGGTTCAAGCGGTCTCCTGCCCTTATTTTCACGCGTTTTTCTTCACTTTTAGGCCCATATTTGGATTCCTAATTCATTTTGGCCCGAATATGACCCTTGGTATACCCCATGCCTTTGGTTAAGGCGTCACCTACAGTCCGCCACGCGCTTATTAACATTTAGTATGCGACACGAATTAGAAACATGACACTCTTTTACGATTACTGAAGCGCGCGCAAGGCACTCCTACATTCCCCACGGAGCTCAAAGCACCTACAAATTACATCCCAAAGGATCATTACATGCTACACTTTACATCCCTCAGCGGATCACAGGTTCGCCAACGAGTCTCATTTACATAAGCATCATATTCTCCCCCATTCTCAAACGGAAGATGAATACATACAAAAGCAACTACACGAGCACTCCCTAGCGAGTCCAAGCACGAGCATTAAGCACCTACAAGGCATCTACAATCACAAACGCATTAATAACAACAGCTGCACCGAGCACTATACAACTACACATGCGCTCCTCCGCGAGACCAAACAACTACAACTGCACTTGCGCTCCTCGGCGAGACCATGCATATGCATCCTTCCCCGGCGGACTAGCACTCCCCAACGGATACTACAGTAAGCACCTGCGCTCCACAAATGAGACCCAAAGAAAAGCATAAGCACAAAGATCGCGAATAGCACTACGCAAAGAAGCACCGCAATCTGCATTTCAGCAGGCGGCAGGCCCTTACAATATGCACGGACCGTCATGTCCTTGAACGTGTTGCCCCGCTCTGGATGGCCCGGTTCGGAGCCCACGTCTCACCCAAGGACACATGCTCCGTTCCGCTGATAGTATCAAGACTTTAATAGTCCGGATACTATTGTGGAGTTTGAATAGCGCTTTAGTCCAAGCTCAGTCAAGTTGGGGGATCTGTGGATACCCGTATCCGTACCCTCCCACAAAAAGCCCTGTGATGTAACAACGGACTTTTATTTGCATGCTTTACGTTAACTTAGACGATATTAACTATGTCGAATTCTGAGTTGAGTCGTTTAGTGTCGAGTTGAGTTGTTTAGTGTCAAGTTGAGTCGATGAGTCATCACGCTTAGATAAATGTCCTTCGGTTCATTTAGTGTCTAGCTTGTCACGCGTCCCGATTCGTCCAGCATTAGCATCCAATTCGCAATTTAATTAGCCCTTTTACACTAATTAGGCCTAATTCAATTCTCCTAAATTCCTAAATATAGACCCGGTGGCTAACACCGCCATTTAGCATTTTCTTTTGCACATTACGACCTCGCGGGTCTCCACATTTCGAAATATTCACCCAAATGCACCCCTTTTACATTTTCGGGTCTCGGCCCAAAAATTGTGCCCAGCCCGTTCTTGGTCCGCTTTCCTAGACTCAGAGTTCTCTCAAAATATCTTGTGTAGCTCCTAAAAGACTATCACTTGGTATTCTCGAGGCCCAAGCAAGAGATTATACTGTATATTTCCAAAATACATTGAACTGGATTTAGGAAACTACAAGGTTCTTCCTAATGCTCTTGTAATCTCAAATATAAATACCCCCTACCCCCAACACAATCAGAATCATGAATTCACAAGCTTTTTTTTACAGCATACACACAAATCTCACAAAAGCCTCAAGCACCCAAATCTCTCAATTGTTCACACATCCCGTGTTGACTTCTCCCCTTTTGTTCAAGCGAAGCTCTGCTGGTTTCAAGCTCGAGACACGTATGTCTTGGTCCTAATTTTGGATTGAGTTTTTTTCTTTGCTTTTTAACTAACAAAGGCACTACACACTAGTGTCTAACCCGACTTTGGTTCGCGGGCCCATTTTTCACATTAAGATGGGCATGCACCTCGAAAGCACACCACACTCGTAACATACCTCGCTAAAGTCGCATAAGTACGCCCCCTTAAAATGAACCAAATGGACTTTATTTTAAGTTTATGCATCTGCATCCTCATTCTTGCATTAAATCAACTTAATAATGAATTCGTCAATAACTGTACCGCTTTTGTTAACAAGTTGAAGCATGCTTAACTGATGGTTTTAACAATCTATTGCATATGCATTCATACACTTTTCTTGCATTTAATATCGCACTTGTACGTAGTGAATTACTTAAGCTCAAATATCTCCAATGGATTGTTCCAGGGTTAATAGTGGCTATTTTTCTAAAATAGGCTTTTCTAAAAGGTTTTCATAAAACAACTTGAATTAATCTTAGGAAAAGTACCCTCACCCCGAATCCAATCTAGTTTCACAAACCGAGATCTAGAGGTGTCGACGTGCTCCGATATCTAGGACGTGTTCTACAGCTTAGGACATGTTTGCAGGTTCCTAGTTACCGCCATAATTAGGTGGCGACTCCAATACAGTTTTAAAGGTTTTTCTAACTTAATCTTTTTAACTTTAAACGCCCTTAACCAAGACGTCGAGTTGGGTCCCCGCAACCCGGGTTCCACAGGAATGTGTTTGTATTTTGTGGAGAATGTGCACGTTTAGGGGCATGCCGGCCCACAGAGTGTATTTGTAAAAGTTGCACGTTTAAGGGTATGCCAGCCCATGAAGTGTGTTTATGTGTTTGACCTCTATACATTGCTGTAGGGATCGGATCCCATTCACTAATCAAATATTAGTGTAAATCAAATTACTCTAATTTGATGAGCAAGATCTATGTAGTTACAAACATACTTTGTTACAAGTTTATAGAAATTTATACCTTCTTACAAGGAATAAAATGGGCACAAAACTAGAACTCCTTTCTAGTTTTGTTTCTTGAGCTAACAACATGGATGATCCTCCAAACCCGAGTTTCCATAATAGGAAACCTCCTCTTAGTCGCACCCAAGAACAACTCCAAAACTACTAGTGACTTTGATCTAGAAATCACTAGTAGATACTTGGTAATATGTGAATATTATTATTACTAACACTTAGTAATATTATAGATATTATTAGAACTAGTTTCTAATAGTTTTTAGAGAGTTTTGAGAGAGATAGAGATAATGAAAAATGCATGCATCTCATCTCTTTCTTTTCCGTTTCTCTTATAAGCAAAAAGAGAAAAACAATAGTGTGTGAGACACACACAAGTGGGCCGGCCTAAGTGAGGAGAGAGAGGTGAGTTTAGAGCATGCTTATGTTGATAAGAACAATCACATGAAACATAATCATCATGTCTTGCATGCTTAAAGCAAAAGCTATAAAACAAAATGAATAAGACAAGAAGGAATCTTATTCCTTCTCCCCTCTATTTTGGACGGTCCAAGGGGCCCTAAATGGGTCTTATTTTGTTTTCAATATTTGTCCCACAAATACTTATAATTTATCACTTGATCATCTAATATGATAAAGTATAAATTATCAAATTAAACTCTTAACTCTCCTTTTATATATATGTACACTTACATACATATTAAAATTGTACTTTTACTAATCTCATTAGTAAAATATACATGATTAGTGAATTAACGGTTAATCACTAATTCCCATCTCCACTAATAATTTTATCGATATAAAATTCAATCATCCGAGTTCACAACTCGATTTCTCTCTAAATTAATTCACTGACTAACCGTTAGTCAAATTATCAAGTCACTAATCTAATCGTATCTCATACAATTAATTATCTTTCTTATTTGGAGTACGTTCCTATAGGTGTGACTTAAAGGGATCAATTGATTACCGCCGTTCTCACGACAATAACGTCAAACTCTAGTCAACCAACCGTTATTGATTTACGTTAATCAATTGACAATAATACAGGATTATCCCCATGTATTCCTTAATTGAGATTTATTAAGTAATCGCACTATTGTGGAGGACACATACTCCAACAATCTCCCACTTGTCCGAGACAAGTTGTGCATTACCAATTCTCATGTCCGTTTCACATCTCCCACTCGATGCCAGGAGTCTTACAGTCGATTTGCATCCCGAGATAAATATCGTGAGTGGTTTCCTCGATAAGGAGAGTAGGTATCTGACCGGGAATCTACCGTAGATTCTTACCGAGCGTACCACGCATTTTCAATGACTACTCCTCGAGTGGCCCAAAGATGTTTTACCCTGACGAGGGTGGACATTTCCTTCCACTCGATTGTCTTTGTATAATGCAGATCACCATGACCCCAAAGATGCCCTTATAACCCCCTTTCACGGCATGGCTTAGGACAAAAATGAAAGTCACTCGGAAACTGCACCGACTCAGACAATCAGTTCCAGTCAAAGAATCGACTCAAAGGAATACTATAGAATTCCCACCACGACCAGGTTTCAATCCCATTGAAAAGGAATTCTATAAGCGTCACTACCCGACAGAGTGTCTGACAGTCTGTCTATGCAAACGATCAGTCATCACATATGACCCTATGGTGTTGAACCCACCATCGATCGACTTGCAATCTAGTCTCTCCGAGACGTCACCTCATGTGAGAGATCAGGGACCAAATACTTAGTTTATACCGTTCACTTGAATATGTTCAATGTTGTCACACAACTATTCGGATTAACAAAGTATGCATTCTAAATGACTTAAAAGAGTAAATATACTCTAAACAATGAATGTTATTTTCATATATGTAATAGGATACGTTATCCATTACATATCTCAGAAACAAAAGGAAATCTGGCATACGCCTCAAAACAATAGAGGCCGTGTGAGCGTCATGCTTAGCCCTCGAAAGAGGCTTGGTTAAAGGATTAGCGATGTTATCGTCTGTCCCAACCTTACAAATATCTATTTCCTTCATTTCCACATTATCTCTTATAATATGGTATTTCCTCAATATGTGTCTAGACTTAATATTAGACTTGGGCTCCTTTGCATGAAAGATAGCCCCACTATTATCACAATAAATAGTGATTGGATTTGCGGCACTAGGGACTACTCTTAGTCCATCCAAGAACTGCCAAATCCATACAGCTTCTTTAGCAGCTTCCGAAGCTGCCAAATATTCAGCTTCTGTTGTAGAATCCACAGTGACACTTTGCTTGAAACCTTTTCAGCAAATAGCACCCCCATTTACTAAAAGACATAGCCAGATTGGGATTTCAGATCATCCCTATCGGTTTGGAAACTTGCATCCGTGTAACCCTTTACACGTAGCTCAAGTTCTCCTCCAAACACTAGAAACGAATCCTTAGTTCTTCTCAAGTACTTAAGGATGTTCTCTACAGCTATCCAGTGACTCTCACCGGGATTGGCTTGATACCGGCTCGTCATGCTCAAGGCAAAAGCGACATCGGGACGAGTGCACATCGTAGCATACATGATTGATCTTACAGCGGAAGCATAAGGGATCAATTTCATGCGTTCAATTTCCGCAGGAGTCGTAGGACATTGAGATTTCTTCAATGTTATTCCTACACTCATCGGAAGAAATCCTCTCTTGGAGTCTTTCATATTGAACCTATCAAGAATCTTATCAATATAAGTTTCTTGACTTAATGCTAGTATCCGTTTGGATCTATCTCTATAGATCCGGATACCCAAGATGCGTTGTGCCTCTCCCAAGTCCTTCATTTGGAAATGGTTTCCCAATTCCACCTTTACCGAGTTTAAACTTGGAATATCATTTCCAATTAGTAGTATGTCATCCACATACAAAACAAGGAAGGTTACTTTACTCCCACTAAACTTCATGTATAAACAAGGTTCCTCGGTACTTCGAGCGAAACCCTTTTGTTTTATGACATGATCGAATCTATGAATCCAACTCCTTGATGCAAGCTTAAGACCTGCATGCTTTCTTAGGGTTGGATGTATCTACAAAACCTTCAGGTTGTGTCATGTACACTTCCTCTTCTAGAATCTCATTCAAGAAGGCGGTTTTTACATCCATTTGCCATATTTCATAGTCATGAAATGCGGCAACCGCTAAGATTATCCTTATGGATCGAAACATTGCAACTGGTGCAAAGGTTTCATCATAATGAATACCCTGGACTTGTGAAAAGCCCTTTGTCACCAATCTAGCTTTGTAAACATCTATATGTTTATCTATGCCGAGTTTGATTTTGAATATCCATTTACACTGAAGGGGTCTCACTCCTTCAGGTAAATCTACCAAGTCCCAAACTTGGTTCTCGTACATAGAATCCATTTCGGATTTCATGGCCTCAAGCCATTGGTCGGAGTTGGGGCTACTAATAGCGGCCTTGTAGGTTGAGGGTTCGTTGCTTTCGAATAACAACAAATCACCCTCCTCCTCGATGTTACCGAGGTAGCGGTCAGGTTGATGACTAACTCTTCCTGACCTCCTAGGGATTACAACCGTGTCAGAAGACGAGGGAACAGTTTCCTCATTTTCTGCGTCGGTTTGTGGCTCTTGAACTTCATCAAGTTCAAATTTTCTCCCACTCTGTTTTCTAGAAATGTATTCATTTTCTAGAAAAACAGCATCACGAGCCACAAACTCTTTGTTCTCGTGAGGGTTGTAGAAGTAATAACCACACGTTTCCTTAGGATAACCTACAAATAGGGAACCTTTCCCGTCCATATCTCATATGGAGTCTTACTGGAGACTTCGATTTAGTGAGAATACAGCATACGATAGCGCAAAGCCCCAAAACGATCCAGGAAGCTCACTTTGACTCATCATAGACCGAACCATATCTAGCAAGGTTCGGTTTCTCCTTTCTGCAACACCATTCAACTGTAGTGTGCCCGGAGGAGTCCATTGTGATACTCTACCACAATTATTAAGAAGTGAATCAAACTTATTTCTTAGATATTCGCCACCACGATCCGATGGTAGTGCTTATATCTTCTTATCAATTGGTTCTCAACCTCATTTTGAAATTCTTTGAATTTCTCAAGAGCATCACTCTTATGCCTTATTAAGTAGACATAACCATATCTACTTAAATCATCGGTAAAAGTAATGATGTAATGATATCCTCCTCTAGCGGTGATGTTTAATGGACCACACACATCGGTGTGTATGAGTCTTAGAAACCTCACTTGCTCGTGTCCCTTTACCACTAAAGGGTGCACGAGTCATTTTGCCTTAAAAGGCAAGCATCGCACGTACCATATGATTCGCAATCAAATGGTTTGAGAACATTGGTCTCAACAAGTCTCTTTGTGCGTCTATCGTTTATGTGACCTAAACGACAATGGCAAAGGTAGGATTTGTTTGATTCATTCGTTTTGAGCCTCTTGTTCTCTATATGATCAACATCATTGACATCATTTAAAACATAAATACCTCCAATTGAAATGGCTTCACCATAAACCATTTCATTAAATGAAAAAGTAAGTCGATTGTTCTTAATCATAAAAGCCTTCCGTATCAAACACGGAGACGGAGATAAGGTTTTTCGATAGAGTTGGTACAAAATAACAGTTATTCAAATACAACTCTAAACCACTAGCTAGAGTGAGTACATAGGTTCCCACGGAAACGGCCGCTACTCTAGCTGCATTACCCATGCGAAGATCTACATCACCCTTGGCTAGTGCTCGCAAATTTCTCATTCCTTGCAAGTGATTGCAAAGGTGAGATCCACATTCGGTATCACATACCCATGTAAAAATGCAAGCATGATTTATGTCAATCATATAAAGACTAGAAGGAACAATATCTTTGGATGTCGCACATCCATCATTCTTTTCCTTCAAGGATTTGAGACAATTGCGCTTCCAACGACCGGGTTTGGGCTTGCTATTCTCAATAGCCTTTCCCTTACCCTTATCTTCCTTGAACCGAGCTTTATAAGCTCCCTTCCCTTTCTTAACCCTAAAGTTTATGTTCTTCAATCTCATTGAAAGACATCTTTTCTCTCAATCTCATTCACTTTTATGCTCTCTAGGTTGAAGCACAACGTCGTTACTCTAGTGAATATCTCATATGCACTTTTGTGAGTAATGAAGCGAAGTTTGAGAGTAGGTGACATTGACCAAATCAACACATTTTAAAGTCATTGTCCACCTTTAGGTGCTCATCGTAGGCGGCTCGTGCCGCCGCGGTGGCCCTAAGTCCGGGTTCGGCGGGAGGTTGTTCGGTAAGGTATTTAAGCACATTGTCGGATTGAGCGGCACCCCTTATAGTCGAATCCCATTCGACAAGGTTGCTACCGTCAACTTTTAGGATACATTTGTCCATCACGGTTCTCAACCATGAATATTTACCCAAAATGGGTGCGGGAGTTGAGGTTGTCATTGCGATTTGAAATAAATTATTCTACAATAAATATGAGGAAATTAACATTCATTGTACATTAATGACATTTGCTAAAACTCTTTTTAAAACAAATGTCCATTTATATAATGATCTCCCACGAAATTATATAAATGATTCCAAGACTCGTTTTTCATATAAAATTAGACATCTCATGTTTCCTTTTATATAAAAACGATAAGTCAACACTTGACTAATTCTACACTAGAATGCTTGGTTGATGATTTTCTATAAAATGCATCGATTAGCACCAAATAACTCTTATTCGGTTGAGTCCAAACCAAATTAGCACGGGACTTCCTCCCACTACTTACCCATGGTAACAAGGTTCCACGTTGCGGAGGTCCTCACGAACATGGGGTTCATAGTCGCTACATTTGGAAAGGCTTAATCTCAATTCATTTATTAAAAAATGTGGGTGATCTTGTCAATTTTTAGTCAATTAAATTCTTTATAAGTGAACTAATTTAAGAATGGCGACCTAAAAACGACAATCGGAGTGGGATATCGTGGCATGCATGGCGATTTAGGCATGTGTGCGGAAAATAAGCAAACCAACAAGCATGATAAAGCAAGCATAAACCTAGTATGGCCACCTAAAAGTAATTAAAATACAAGGAGCTACAAATTGGAAACCAACTCCTTTGGTCCCTCTTCATATGGACTTCATCCAAGGCTCCTCCTTGCTACCTTTAGAACACTTCTAAGGCTCCATGTCGATCTCCATCACCGGTCTTCGATTTACAAATAGTTACAAGTATGATTTACAAATGAATACATAGCAATCCTATTATACATTTATAAATGAAATGAACTATTAAATTACAAACCGGCGATACGAGATCGCATTTAATTACAAACCACACGATATTCCCTTTCATTACGGGCAATATCGGTAAAAATAACAAATTATGGCCATACTAGTAAGAACAAACATTCATTCAATAATAAACATTCATCCAAACATGCATAATGTAAAGCTTATAAATAAAAACATGCCAAAATCGCCCTAAACAATAATCGCATTAATTCGTTTAAAACCGATCTCATTTTTAATCGATTAATCTCATATTAATCAATAATGCTTAAAACACCTTTTAAGCTTGAACCAAAACTTCTAAACTGATTTAGAACACCCAAAATTAGTTCATACTAACTTATGGTGATTTTAGTTCATAAACTTGGTCATTTGCTAATTAGATGTACTTTAATCATAACCCTTTTATGAATAAAGCTTTATAAAATCAAAATAAAATAAAATAAAACCATTTTTATTTTGACAAAATTTTGTATATTCTGGAACACTTCCAAAATATCAGAAATGAAAAGTTTGGTCAGAAAATATTTACGAATTATTTTATATAAAATAACATACGATTTTATCGATTTTATCTCATAAAATCAAGAAACCGTCTAAAACAGTGAGGAAAAATCCCAAAGTTATACGAGAGCATCCTCATAATGTGTAAAAATATTGCTATAAATATCATCTCTAGAAAACAACGTTTACTATATTTTTGGACATAAAATGCAAACAATAACGATTTTAAACAAAAATATGAATAAATATTCAAAACTCAAAATCTGACTTTGAAAATTTACATGCAGAATGTATAAATATGAAATATCACTGTGTAAAACTTTCGTGACCAGATTCGAACTATAACTATTTATAGTAATTATTTTAGCCAAAACCACACTTTTTGACTCGGTTTTGTATAAAAATCATTTAAATTAGCAAACAAATTTCAAAAATTACGAAATTTGACCAGTAACTTCATGAGACCAGAAACTTTGCATGCAATAACAATATCGTGTTAAAACCATTTTTAACACTATTTTCGGATTTTATCATATTTATTCTCAATAAATATATAAAACTCCAAAAATAACAAAATAAATTTGTAACTACAAGCCTTGGCTCTGATACCACTTGTAGGGATCGGATCCCATTCACTAATCAAATATTAGTGTAAATCAAATTACTCTAATTTGATGAGCAAGATCTATGTAGTTACAAACATACTTTGTTACAAGTTTATAGAAATTTATACCTTCTTACAAGGAATAAAATGGGCACAAAACTAGAACTCCTTTCTAGTTTTGTTTCTTGAGCTAACAACATGGATGATCCTCCAAACCCGAGTTTCCATAATAGGAAACCTCCTCTTAGTTGCACCCAAGAACAACTCCAAAACTACTAGTGACTTTGATCTAGAAATCACTAGTAGATACTTGGTAATATGTGAATATTATTATTACTAACACTTAGTAATATTATAGATATTATTAGAACTAGTTTCTAATAGTTTTTAGAGAGTTTTGAGAGAGATAGAGATAATGAAAAATGCATGCATCTCATCTCTTTCTTTTCCCTTTCTCTTATAAGCAAAAAGAGAAAAACAATAGTGTGTGAGACACACACAAGTGGGCCGGCCTAAGTGAGGAGAGAGAGGTGAGTTTAGAGCATGCTTATGTTGATAAGAACAATCACATGAAACATAATCATCATGTCGTTGCATGCTTAAAGAAAAGCTATAAAACAAAATGAATAAGACAAGAAGGAATCTTATTCCTTCTCCCCTCTATTTTGGACGGTCCAAGGGGCCCTAAATGGGTCTTATTTTGTTTTCAATATTTGTCCCACAAATACTTATAATTTATCACTTGATCATCTAATATGATAAAGTATAAATTATCAAATTAAACTCTTAACTCTCCTTTTATATATATGTACACTTACATACATATTAAAATTGTACTTTTACTAATCTCATTAGTAAAATATACATGATTAGTGAATTAACGGTTAATCACTAATTCCCATCTCCACTAATAATTTTATCGATATAAAATTCAATCATCCGAGTTCACAACTCGATTTCTCTCTAAATTAATTCACTGACTAACCGTTAGTCAAATTATCAAGTCACTAATCTAATCGTATCTCATACAATTAATTATCTTTCTTATTTGGAGTACGTTCCTATAGGTGTGACTTAAAGGGATCAATTGATTACCGCCGTTCTCACGACAATAACGTCAAACTCTAGTCAGCCAACCGTTATTGATTTACGTTAATCAATTGACAATAATACAGGATTATCCCCATGTATTCCTTATTAAGTAATCGCACTATTGTGGAGGACACATACTCCAACAATTGCATCCTAAGGGTACGTTCTCCATAGTTGATCTAGGCCGCTTGTTGCTACTGCTTGGTCTTCGATTTGGAATTTCAAAGACTTTGCCACTTGCTAAAGGGATTTTAGGCTTTTTTTGAATTTTGCTTTGTCCCTTGCTTCAGAGCTTTGAGACTTTTTGCTGTTGTTTTTTTTTTTTTTCTGCTTTTTTTTTTTGCTTTTGGTATTCTTATTTGTATTTGAGAATATGTCACACCCTATGTGGCCTGGGCTTGAGCTTGGACGTTACTAGACCTTGTGGTTCGATGGTCGCTTGTGATCGTATGTCTATCATGCAAGACTCCTCTGACAAGTTCGTTTGCTTATTAGGCATGCGATCGAGTACGCGGAGGGCGATCCAGGAACACTCGTATTTCTGGTCATGATAAAATTTATGATCACTGTGGAGCTCCAAATCAATGGATCCTCCTCCAAATACGGCGGAGTAGTGGACCACAAGCTGACTACTGGACCTTAGGTGTTTAGTCGTCGGAAGCCTTCTTATTTTTGTGTCTTGTATAGACGTTGCCTTTGACCTTTGTATCCGGTCTAGACCTTCTTCGGATTGTTACTCCTAGGATGCAATGTATGTCGGTGCAGAATGAATTTGTATAAGAAAAGTTGTAGATACCCGTATCCGTACCCCCCCAAATACAAACCCTGTGATGAAATGGACTTTTCACAAAAAGCATGTTTTTAACGTAATGTCAAAACGGTAAATTTTGTCGAAAACATTTTAAGTCGTTTAACGCATAAATGATTTATTTGCATGTCGTGTAAAATGAGTATTCGTTTAGTCATTTTATTTAAGTCGACCCAACACAAAAACAAGCATTTTCCCACACAAGAAAAGCCCACAAAAGCACGACAAAAAACCGAAACACGAAACACGAAAACCGAGCCAAATAATCAACTTGTTGATCATACGGCCCCAAAGTCAACCCACTTGCCCACTACACCTTACACACCTAGGGGGACAATGTCATACTACAAACGGCGCTACAAATTTGTCAGAAAAAGAAGGGAAAATCGCCAGAACACTGGCGATTTTCATGAAAATCGCCAGTCCCCTGGCGATTTTCTCCTTCTCTTCTGACATTCTGGCGATTTTCTGGTTAATCGCTGGTTCACTGGCGATTTTCTCTTTGTTACGGCGGTTTGGCGCTCAAAACCTTATAAATACACCCCTTATTCAACCATTTCAAAGCATGAATTATCATCACTCTCTTCTCTATCTACTCCTCACTTACTCTCGACTCAAAAACGGGTTCCTGACCCGACCCGGTATTGGCATTGCGAACCCGTATTCGTAATACGGTTGTAGCAATTCGGACTTCTGATCCGTCTTAAACCTCGCCAATATCGCATAAGCAACGACACAATTAACAATGAACAAACGGACACCACTTTACATTATGCAAATTCTCATTTACGCATTAAACGACTAAACATGATTTCGACAAAACTTGTACTGTCTTCATTAGTCTTAAAACATGCAAAACTGAGGGTTTTAAACAAACTTTTACATACACATGAGTCGGAAAATAGTATTTAAATGATTATTCAAACAATGAATTATCGTTTTGTGCACATTTCCTATAGCAACCCGTCACAGCTTTGACGTATACATTTGCTTTTACGCATATTTATCGAGTCACATATCGCACTTGTACGTAGCGGTTTGCATTTGCTTAAACATCGAATTATACACTGTTTTCAAGCTAGTAATGGCTACTTTTACGTAGGCTTTTCAATTACAGTTTTTCATAAAACATTTTGACAAACTTTTGGAGAGTACCCTCACCCCGAATCCGCTCTGGTTTCACAATTGCCTTAGATGGATAGGTATCGACGCACCTTGAACTCTAAGATTCGTGTCTTCGAGTCCAAGACGCGCTGAACGGGTCCAAATTCCCACATAATTTGGTGGCGACTCCGAAAACGGCTTTTAAATGATTTTCTAATATTTCTTTAAAATGCTTTAAACAAATTACGCAATGACATCCCCCATAGCAAATCGAGCAAGATCCGCAGAGCGTGCTTGTACGCGCCGCTCTTTCACATCATTTCCCGCGCCGTGCATTCCGCCCCATGACATTTAATCGAGGGCGGGCGCGCGCGGGGCGTCGAGAAGGGATCCCGATCCGGTATCCTCAGTTGGCGACTCCGCTGGGGACGAGCATGTTTTTTTTTATTATTTTGAAAACTAGCTTTTCATTTTATTTTAAAAACATAAAGAGGTGAAACTTGAAAACTTGAGAACAGTTTTAAATTCGATGTTTGAGCACATACAACCGTTTGAGTCGAATCCTCCTGATTCATAACCACATCCCTCGAGGGACGGCCCCAAGTAAAAACTTGCTTCATAAGCGAGTATACTCTGGACACGTCTATCTCTCACCCTTCCATGATCACAAGTATGGCATCTGTACAAGTGAATCGTAGCAGTCAAACTCGAACGCTCTAGACCCCGTATTGAATCCACACTCAAATGTGTGTGATCTTGCGGATAACTCTACACAAACGTTGCGGGAATGACCGGAAGGAACCTTACCCTGTAAGCCAAAAACCCGTGTCTATACGTACAAATGCGAGGCTATAGTACCCTCACTATAGCCGTCTTTCAAAATGCATCATACATACGCACTTTACAACATTGCATTTACATTTTCAAAAAAAAAAACACGAACGAACAGTTCTCTTTGCAACTTTTGAAATAACATTTTTCAAAACCTTTCGTATAAGCCGGCTGACCTATAGTCATTTCGGCTTAGCACGACAACACAGTCTTTCAAAACGCCCGCGAATAATCACTATATACGCAGGGCCTTTCAAAAACGTAAATGGATTACGTGACTCGCGGTCACCGTAATTCATTTATAGCAATACATCTTCACATTGCAAAACCAGAGAATATCAACATATTCCTGCGGAACATACCCAAAATAAACGGCCTCGGCCTTTTACAAACTTTTTTGCAAAACTCTCGTCGAGCCGATTGACCTCTAATCACTTCGACTTGACAAACATCTCTTACAAACAAACAAAACTCGGGAATGGTCATACCCAATCACGTCACTTACGCTGAATCGACTGACCTACAGTCATTCGACTCAGTTCATTTTACACAAAACACGTAAAAACGATCAAAACCGCTTTACACATTTTAACATCCCCTGGCCGACTAGCCTATAGTCTGCCTTTAGTCGGATCCAAAACTTTTCATTGCAATCCAACAATGAGCCCACGACGACATGCTGTTAATATGGGCCCCTAGGATTCAAGCACAAAGCGTCTTTTACATCGAGAATGGAAACGCGTCAACGTGTTTCTAACTCAAAAGCTTTCCAAACATTTTGTCAAAGCACGACGAGCTGTTTTAACAATACTCACAACACATTTTTTTTGAAATAAACATTTTTCAAAATTTTTGCAAACCGACTAACTAATAGCTGTTTTGGTTTTAAGCAAAATAAGCTATCTTTTCAAAAACAAAACCCAGGGATAATCACAAAATTCCCGCCTACATTTCAAAAGCATAATCAGACTACATGACTCGTCGTCGTCTTAGTCCTTTTAATACAAACCTTTTTCTGCAAAGCAAACTCGAGGATGACAACATGTCCTCGATGATTTTTCACGACACATTGCACGACCTATGCCCGTTTTAAGCATTTTTGAAATATCATTTTTCCAAAATTCTTCAAACAAATCGGCTCACGGCCATTTCACCCAATCACTCTTTTACAACTAAGCAAACACGGGAATGCCCAAAAGCAGTCCCTAAGCAAACACGGGAATGCCCAAAAGCAGTCCCTAAGCAAACACGGGAATGCCCAAAAGCAATCCCTAAGCAAACACGGGAATGCCCAAATGCAATCCCTAAGCAAAGCCCGGGAATGCCCAAAAGCACTCCCTCGGACTTTTCCACGGCCATTTCAGGCCCAAGCATCATTTTAGCAATCAAGCAAAGTCTGGGAATGCCCCAAAGCACTCCCTCGGACTTTTACAGCCAAGCAAAGCCCGGGAATGCCCAAAAGCACTCCCTCGGACTTTTTCCACGGCCATTTCAGGCCCAAGCATCACTTTTACAACCAAGCAAGACCCGGGAATGCCCAAAAGCACTCCCTCGGACTTCTTCCACGGCCATTTCAGGCCCAAGCATCATTTTAACAATCAAGCGAAGCCTGGGAATGCCCAAAAGCATTCCCTCGGACTTTTACAACCAAGCAAAGCCCGGGAACGCCCAAACGCACTCCCGCAGGCTTTTTCTTCGGCTATTTCAGCCCAAGGATCACTTTTATAACCAAGCAAACCCAGGAATGCCCAAGCGCAGTCCTGCAGACTTTTTCATCTAGTCTGAACGACCTATAGTCGTGCCAACTATGCACCTTCAAAGCAAAAACGGCAGAACGTGCAGGACCGTTCTCATCGCATTTCAAGCATCTCCGACTTAACTAACTAAACGCTCTTAAGTCGAATCCTTATCCATGCATCTAGGCTCGAACCCTCAACGATGAACCGTTAACATGGGCTCGACAGATACAAAGCAAACACGTTTTAACATCGAGACGAGATGCGCGCACGCATTCTCGCCTCAAAAAGGCTTCCTGGGCACAACATCGTTCCTAAAGCCACACACTCTTATTTTTGAAATAAGCTCTTTTCAAAAATCTTTTCACTTTTACAAGACAAGCAACACTCTCTCATTTTTGAAATAAGCTCTTTTCGAAAATATCCGTGTTTTTACAAAACAAGCAAAACTTTTACATTTTGAAATAATCACGTTTCAAAATTCCCTCAACTTCGAAATAAACACTTTTCAAAAAACCGGGTCAAACTTTTGCATTTGACCCACTAAGCACTCTTTACAAGTCACTCGGGAATAATCATCACATTCCCGAATCTTGTCAAAGCACAAATGGACTACATGACCCTTGGCCATCGTAACCTATTTATCTCAAAGCATTTTCATAAAGCAAAACCCAAGAATCTCGTCGCATTCTTGGAGACTTTTCATTCCAAGCGGCCCACGGCCCTTCACATTTTGAAATAACATTTTTCAAACTTTGTCAAGTCAACTAGTCTATACCTAGTTCGATTCGACCCAATCGCAAATCTCTGCAACCGTCCGGGAATAATCACTACATTCCCGAGACCTTACAAAAACGTCAATGATCTGCATGACTCGAGGTCATCATCTGCCAATTTCTAGCAAAACACTTTCACAAGCCCAAACCCAAGAATTACACAATATTCTTGTTGGACTTTATGCGGCCCTGCGCCTTCTTGACTTTTCAAATAAAGCACTTTGCAAATCTCATTGGGCCAAACGACCTAACGTCGGCCTGATTCAATAAACATCATCTTTTACAAGCAAGCAAAGCTCGAGAATGGCCAAGCCCAATCTCGCAGCCTTTTCATTGGTTCGAATGGCCCATAACCATCTGGACTCAATTCCTCTTAAGCAAAAAGCACGTGGACGAAGACACCTGTCCACATCCCACCTTAACATCTTCAATCCGACTAGCTTATCGCTATCACGGATTCACTCCAAACAATTCTATCGCAATCCTACGATAGGCCCACGACGACATGTCGTTAACATGGGCCAATCGGATTCAATGAAAACTCTTTAGCAAATGAGTCAGAAACGTGTCAATGCGTCTCTAGCTCAAACACCTTCCAAGCAATTTGTCAAAACACGACAAATGGTTTTCACGAAATCCTCATCACATTTTTGAAATTACATTTTTCAAAGATCCTTCCCTCGAACCGAATGACACATAGTCATGATGGTTTGACCCACTCAAGCAATCTCTTCAAAGCATCCAAGAATAATCACTTTATTCTTGTGACATTTCCAAAACATAAATGAGCTACATGACTCGCCGTCATAGTAACCCATTTATTACAAAGCATTTTCAAACCCGAGAGTGGTTACTCATTCTCGTGGACCTCTTCTCAAAAGCAAATCAAGCAGCTCACGGCCTTTTAACATTTCTTTCAAAATAAGCACTTTTCGAAATCTACGGTTCAAATGACCTACCGCCATTTTAATCCAAACATCTCTCTTTCACGAAACAACACAACCTGGGAATGGACTAGCATCATCCCACGGTTTCTTCACGGTTAGACCAAGTGGCTCATAGTCGCTTCAAGCTAACCCTCCTTCAAACAAAATGCATGAAAACGAGCATAACCGTCTTCATCGTGATTTTCAATCACCCTTGATCTCGTAGCCAATCGCTACTCTAAACCGACTCACTTTTTCATCGCAATCCAAATGACAAGCCCATAACGACACGCCGTTAACACGGGCTTATCGGATTCGATCTCAAAACACCTTTTGCATCGAGCCAATATGTGACAACGCATTTCTGCTCAACAAAACATCCTGCTTTTGTCGAAAACAAAATTTTTGCAAAATCAAAATCGAATCTACGTATGCGTGAACCGAGTATCGACGCAAGCATCAACCACATCTGAGACATGCGCGTCTCGAGCATCCAGCAAAGCATCCATCAAGGCACCAACGACGGTCTTGCGGACCACATTAAGCGGCTTGCAATGTTTTCAATACGGGTCGAGTCTTAAGCATCGAGTCAATCTCTGTCAGTCTAGGACAATCGAGTCTTTGACGTACGACATTTTAACAAATCGATAAAGGAACAAGTTAGCCCGCAACTCAGCTTCTTTTTTCTTACACAAAATTCATTCTGCACCGACAAACATTGCATCCTAGGAGTAGTCATCCGAAGGAGGTCTGAACCGGATACAAAGGTCAAAGACAACAACAATACAAGACACAAAAACAAAAAGGCTTACGACAACTAAACACCTAAGATCCAGTAGTCAACTTGTGATCTACTACTCCACTGCTTTTGGAGGAGGATCCATTAATTTGGAGCTCCATAGTGATCATGAATTTGATCATGACCAGAGGTACGAGTATTCCTGGAGCGCCCTCCGCATACTCGATCGCGTGCCTAATAAGCAAACGAACTTGTCAAAGGAGTCCGGCGTGATAGACATACGATCACAAGCTACCACCGAACCGCAGGGTCTAGCAAAATCGAACCACAAGCCCAGGCCAAAAAAGACGTGACATATTCTCAAGTACAAACGAGAAAACAAAAGGCAAGAATGTCTCGAAGCTCTGAAGTAAGAGACAAAGATACAAAAAGCAAAAATATCTCGAAGCTCTGAAGCAAGAGACAAAGATACAAAAAGCAAAAAAGTGTCAAAGCTCTGAAGCAAGGGACAAAGCAAAAAAAAAAAAAAAAGCCTAAAAAGCCCTCTAGAAAGTGGCGAAGCAAGCAAAGGGCAAGAAGCATTGAAGCCCACAAACAAGTGGCATAGTCTTTGAATTTCCAAATCGAAGACTCGACAGAAACAACCAGTGGCCTAGATCAACTAAGGAGAACCTACCCTTAGGATGCAATGTATCGAGGTTAAACACATAACACATTTCACGGACAGGCATGTCCTTAAACGTGTACTTTCTTTTACAAAACACAATCATGGGTCGGCATGCCCTTAAACGTGCACCTTTTACAAATATATTCTACAGGCCGGCATGTCCTTCAACATGCACATTCTCCACAAAAAAACAAACACAATTCAACGGGCCGGCATGCCCCTAAACATGCACTTTCAAACTTTATACAAAAAAGCAAACACAACTCTTGGGCCGGCATGCCCTTAAACGTGCACCACCCGAACTACGCTGGTTTGATTCCACCATTGTGGATATGTAGGCCGCTCACCCGAGCTCAACCAACCCTTTACAAAAATCCACAAAACATTCTTCCGTCTAAGGCTCATTGAGCTAAGGACGTGTCCACACCAAAATCACAACCCAAAAAGCAAACTGTTCCTTTATCGAGGTGTCTAAAACGAATAAGTCGAGGCAAGGTTATCCTAGACCTAGGAGTAATACTCTGCTTTTTAGTCTAACTCTGTTTTGCAGGAACAACAGCGTCCTACCGAGGATAAGCAAACACCACTGGGGGCTCTAACAACGCACGTGTTCCCAAATGTGAGATTCATTCAACCGTCGAGTCTCGAGTCACGCATATGATTCGTCTTTGTCTTTCAAAGTTTTCGGCATCCCAAGCATTCCATAAACATCGACTCACACATCGAGTCGATTCTCTTCCAATCAACACGCAATTTTGGCGTCAAAAACAATTTGGCGACATTCAAACCGCCCTTTTCAAAACTTTTCGCTAAACAAGATCACCGCGGTAGATGCCCTTAAACATGCACGAGCCAACACGTCCTTCAAACAGCTCGTTAGCATTTTCAAAAGCATTTTTCAAAAATTAACTCAACACTCGGGTTAATACATTTTGAACAAAAGCATTTTCAAAAACACTTTGCATTTTCGAGCGACTCTTTTTGAAAAATACATTTCAGAAGCACTAACCATGCAGGCACAATGCAAAAGGCAAAGTTGACAAAGAGCATGACATGAGTAAGCATCTACGACGCCCAAAACACAGTCATGTGCAACAACTACGCACAACAGCACCGGATACACTCTCCCCAACGCTACTGGAAACAACCTACTCAAAACACCACTAGATACATCCTATCCGACCAACGCAACCGCAGCCATTCAAGCTTCACAAACACAACGGAACGCATTCTCCTCTCACCCACAAAACAAAGGCAAAACACAAATCGTCGTCAAACGAAAAAACACCTACGATATCTAAATTGACACTCGTACTTCCCTAAGCTGAAAACTCCTTCCTAAACGGGAAAGATACATCACAATGACTAACTACAAAAACAACTGTCAACCAGACCATCATAATGCAACATACACCTCCAAACTCACAAAAACAGGGGGCTGGCACCTCACCTTAGATCACATGTAAACACGACAAATAGATGTCCCTTGCGAACATCCCAAAACAAAAACAAAAGCCCTACCTCGATAGGTCTACAAACAGATGTCCCTTGCAAACATCCCAAAACAAAAACAAAAGCCCTACCACCATAGGTCTACAAACAGATGTCCTTCGCGAACATCCCAAAGCAAAAACAAAAGCCCTACCTCCATAGGTCTACAAACAGATGTCCCTCGCGAACATCCCAAAGCAAAAACGAAAGCCTTACCTCCATAGGTCTACAAACAGATGTCCCTCGCGAACACCCCAAAGCAAAAACAAAAGCCCTACCTCGATAGGTCTACAAACAGATGTTTCTCGCAAACGTCCCAAAACAAAAACAAAAGCCCTACCTCAATAGGCAAACAAAAACAAATGTTCCTCACGAACACCCTACAACAACAAATACAAAAGCAAAAACCCTATCTTAATAGGCCCGCAACCAGACATCTCTACACAAAAATCTCGCAATCATCACCCAAACAGGACCTTGCACCACGGACCGACATGTCCTTAAACATGTACCACGGACCGACATGTCCTTAAACATGTACCATGGACCGGCATGTCCTTAAACGTGCACCTCTTTACAAAACACACTTCTTCGGCCGGCATGCCCTTAAACGTGCATCTCCTACAAAGCAAATGCATGGGCCGGCATGCCCTTAAACGTGCACACCATTCACAAAATGCAACTCCGAACTACGCCGGTTTGATTCCATTTTACGTGAATACGTAGGCAGTTTGCAAAAAGCACAACCGATATTCAACACAAAACGACACGCCTGAAACCTAGGAAAGGTCAAAGGCATGGTCAACACAAAAACGGCATGCCTGAAGCTTATAAGTCAAAAGCATTGTCAACACAAAAAATGACACGCCCAAAGCCTACACTAGACGAAGGGTACAATCGACACAAGAGTTAATCCAAAGCTTTAAAAGCAACATTCAACGCAAAACAATACACAAACAACAACAAAACACAAAACACAAAAGCAAAATCAAAAAGCAGGAATACAGCTCAATCCACGGGCTACATTCAAAAGCAAAGACACACACGCAGCAACTACAAGTTTGACTAAAGTTTTAACATCAAAAACTAACTCAAACTGGGGGCTAACTTTTGAAGCAAACATCGCAAGTTTGACTAACGTTTTAGCATCAAAAACTAACTCAAACTGGGGCCTAACTTTTGAAGCAAACATCGCAAGTTTGACTAACCTTTTAACATCAAAAACTAACTCAAACTGGGGGCTAACTTTAAAAGCAAAACCACAAAGTTTTTCCTCCGCACAACACAAGCATTCACGATCCAGATGGCCGTCAACCTCTTCACACACAAGCACACGAAACAACTGCAAGGTTCGAGCTTTCAAAATACAACGCGCAAAAACATTCCCTTCTCGTGAGGATGCGTCCTAGCATACATTCCAAGCGGATATACAACACAAAACGTCATACAAAAACAAAAACAAAAACAACTACCTTCCAAGCAGACATACGTCTACAAAACAACAAGCAACAACAACAATACAAACCACACATCTCAAACATCACACATACATCCAAGTCCGATTATACACAACCTCACATATACATGGCACCGCCAACAGATATGCACGAAGCAACAACACGAGCTGCAGCACCCATGACAAACATAGCAACAAACCTCAGCAAAGCTCGTTAAGCACACTTCACAATTAGACACAAACAAGCACATGCACTTTAAAAAGCAACAGAACGCGAGCACCAAAAGGCAAATCCCAAACAAGAGGTCCAAACGAGAAAACAAGCTCTCTCCACGACAAGACATCCGGCAAAAAGCACTAGCAGAACTAATTCAAAACTAGGTTCAGCTCAAATTTCTCCCGAAGGCAAGACAAACTATACACCTGATAGCACAAGCCAACATAACATAAACTAACTCACCTCACAATCACGCTACAACACGA
The DNA here is from genome assembly GCA_023091065.1 of Dianthus caryophyllus. Classification (NCBI taxonomy): domain Eukaryota; kingdom Viridiplantae; phylum Streptophyta; class Magnoliopsida; order Caryophyllales; family Caryophyllaceae; genus Dianthus; species Dianthus caryophyllus. The sequence continues at coordinate 118,732 of JALGRB010000018.1, forward strand.
ACAAATCAACTCAAGCAAAAACGGTTTAGCAACACCTCAAACTGCCTCACGCAAAAACCGTTTAGCAACACCTCAAATTGCCTCACGCAAAAACGGTTTAGCAATACCTCAAACTGCCTCACGCAAAAACGGTTTAGCAACACCTCAAACTGCCTCACGCAAAAACGATTTAGCAACACCTCAAATTGCCTCACGCAAAAACGATTTAGCAACACCTCAAACTACCTCACGCAAAAACGGTTTAGCAACACCTCAAACTGCCTCACGCAAAAAACGGTTTAGCAACACCTTAAACTGCCTCACGAAAAAAACGGTTTAGCAACACCTCAAACTGCCTCACGTAAAAACGATTTAACAACACCTCAAACTGCCTCACGTAAAAATGGTTTAGCAATACCTTAAAACCACCTCATGTAAAAAAGGTAGGCATCACCTTCAAAACCAGCGTAAGCACAGACACAAACACAAACATAAGCACTAACATAATTGCAGAAACAACTGAACACTCCGACACGATAAAAACACGCGTCTCAACACATAAATACAAACACTCGACAACAGGGTCAAGCACTAGACATTCAAACATAAGGCATAATCCAGAGCGCTCAAAAACATGAGCCAATCATATACACTCTTTACGAGTCAAAACACATACACTCTTTACGAGTCAAAACACATACACTTTTTACAAGTCAGGAAAAATAAACTCTCTACAAATTAAACAAAAACGCTCTTTCACGAGTCAAAACATATACACTCTTAACGAGTTAAAACAAAAACACTCTTTACGAATCAAGACAATACCCTCTTTACGAGTCAAGACAAAAACACTCTTTACGAGTCAAAACACATACACTCTTTATAAGTCGAGACGAAAACACTCTTTCACGAGTCAGGACACATATACTCTTTACGAGCCAAAACACATACACTCTTTACGAGTCAAAACACAAACATTCTATACAAACCGAAATCAAATACACTCTTTCACGAGTTAGAACAACATACACTCTTTACAAGTCTAGACGATATACTCTCCACTAGTCAAAGCACATATACGCTTCACGAGTCAACATACATACACTCTTTACGAGTCAAGACAAAAACACTCTCTACGAATCAAGACAAAAACGTTCTTTACAAATCAAATTACATACACTCTTTACGAGTTAAAACAAATACACTCTTTACAAGTCAAGACGAAAACACTCTTTCACAAATGAAAAACATATACACTCTTTACGAGTTAAAAATCAAACAACAAATCAAATAAATATGCTCCTCACGAGTCAAATACGTATACTTTTCACAAATCAAAAACACGTACACACTTTACAAGTCAAGTACGTATACACTCTTTACGAGTCAACAAGACAAATACATATGCTCTTCCACGAATCAAAAGCAAATACATACTCATTGAAAACAAGTCAAGCACCCAAGCATTTACACTTTTTACAAGTCAAACAGCTAATGCACATGCCTCCTTTACAAGTCAAACATCTACACTCTTTAACGAGTCAAACACCTAAAACATCTACACTTTTTAACGAATCAAACACCTAAAACACATGCCTCCCTTACGACACAAACACTATGCACGAAACCTCTTCTACGAGTCAAACATCAAACACATGCCTCTTTTACGAGTCAGACACTATGCAGGAGCCTCTTTCATGAGTCAAACAACCCAACACGTACCTCTTTTACGAGTCAAACACCAAACACGTACCTCTTTTACGAGTCAAACACCAAACACGAGCCTCTTTTACGAGTCAAACACAAAAGCACATTAACACAAGCACGAGTCAAAAACACCATACCTCTTTACGAGTCAAACATCAAGACACATACACTCTTTTACGAGTCAAAAGCAATTACGCTCTTTTACAAGCCAACCACCGAGCACTTACACATGAGCACCAAGGCATAAACACTCTTTTACGAGTCAAACACGTACACTCCCTTACGAGTTAAACACGTAAACACGCACCCTCTTTTGCAAATCATACATCCAAGCATTACACTCTTTACGAGATAATATCAAAACACAAGCACTCATACATGAACACAAGCACGCATACATGAGCACAGGCACGCGAGCAAGCGTTTACACAACACGAAATTCGGCCAGACTACAAAACGCCAGCAAGAAGCATCCGACATCAGCAAACGGTTCAAAGACACCAGACGTCAACAGGCAGGCACGCCTTTAAGCATGCACGGACCGTCATGTCCTAAAACTTGTTGTCTCGCCCCGCATTTCCCGGCACTAAGTCCTCGTCTCTCCCTCGAGACACATGCTTAGCGCCGCCGGGTGGTATCGAGGCTGTAATGGTCCGGATACTATCATTAAGTTTGACTAGCGCTTTAGTCCAAGCTCAGTCAAACTGGGGGCTCTGTAGATACCCGTATCCGTACCCCCCCAAATACAAACCCTGTGATGAAATGGACTTTTCACAAAAAGCATGTTTTTAACGTAATGTCAAAACGGTACATTTTGTCGAAAACATTTTAAGTCGTTTAACGCATAAATGATTTATTTGCATGTCGTGTAAAATGAGTATTCGTTTAGTCATTTTATTTAAGTCGACCCAACACAAAAACAAGCCTTTTCCCACACAAGAAAAGCCCACAAAAGCACCTGAGCACGCCTCCCGAGGCGTCAGACGCTGAAACCGAGCTCACGTCTAAACACATTTCACAAAAACAACCCAAGCACACAAAAACGGCCCAAAACACGCAAAAAGGCCCAAGCACCCGAAACGGACCAAAATGCGTCCCGAGTCACATTCTTACGAAACACATTCTCACAAAGTCGTAAAATAATATATTACAATATTATTTTATTTCGAGCCAAAATCGAAAAGCACGACAAAAAACCGAAACACGAAAACCGAGCCAAATAATCAACTTGTTGATCATACGGCCCCAAAGTCAACCCACTTGCCCACTACACCTTACACACCTAGGGGGACAATGTCATACTACAAACGGCGCTACAAATTTGTCAGAAAAGGAAGGGAAAATCGCCAGAACACTGGCGATTTTCATGAAAATCGCCAGTCCCCTGGCGATTTTCTCCTTCTCTTCTGACATTCTGGCGATTTTCTAGTTAATCGCTGGTTCACTGGCGATTTTCTCTTTGTTCTGACAGTTTGCGGCGCTCAAAACCTTATAAATACACCCCTTATTCAACTATTTCAAAGCATGAATTATCATCACTCTCTTCTCTATCTACTCCTCACTTACACTCGACTCAAAAACGGGTTCCTGACCCGACCCGGTATTGGCATTGCGAACCCGTATTCGTAATACGGTTGTAGCAATTCGAACTTCTGATCCGTCTTAAACCTCGCCAATATCGCATAAGCAACGACACAATTAACAATGAACAAACGGACACCACTTTACATTATGCAAATTCTCATTTACGCATTAAACGACTAAACATGATTTCGACAAAACTTGTACTGTCTTCATTAGTCTTAAAACATGCAAAACTGAGGGTTTTAAACAAACTTTTACATCACATGAGTCGGAAAATAGTATTTAAATGATTATTCAAACAATGAATTATCGTTTTGTGCACATTTCCTATAGCAACCCGTCACAGCTTTGACGTATACATTTGCTTTTACGCATATTTATCGAGTCACATATCGCACTTGTACGTAGCGGTTTGCATTTGCTCAAACATCGAATTATACACTGTTTTCAAGCTAGTAATGGCTACTTTTACGTAGCCTTTTCAATTACAGTTTTTCATAAAACATTTTGACAAACTTTTGGAGAGTACCCTCACCCCGAATCCGCTCTGGTTTCACAATTGCCTTAGACGGATAGGTATCGACGCACCTTGAACTCTAAGATTCGTGTCTTCGAGTCCAAGACGCGCTGAACGGGTCCAAATTCCCACATAATTTGAAAACGGCTTTTAAATGACTTTCTAATATTTCTTTAAAATGCTTTAAACAAATTACGCAATGACATCCCCCATAGCAAATCGAGCAAGACCCGCAGAGCGTGCTTGTACGCGCCGCTCTTTCACATCATTTCCCACGCCGTGCATTCCGCCCCATGACATTTAATCGAGGGCGGGCGCGCGCGGGGCGTTGAGAAGGGATCCCGATCCGGTATCCTCAAAAGTGAGCAAAAAAAGGAAGCTGAGTTGTTGGCAAACAAGCAAAACTCTTTCATTTTGAAATAATCGCGTTCAAAATTCCCTCAACTTCAAAATAAACACTTTTCGAAATTCCGGGTCGAACCAAATAGTCCTTCACTATTCCGATTCCACCCACTAAACATTCTTTACAAATCACTCGGGAATAATCATTACATTCCCGAATCTTTTCAAAGCACAAACGGAATACGTGGTCCTTGGCCATCGTAACCAATTTATCTCAAAGCATTTTCATAAAGCAAAACATGAGAATCAGGTCACACTCACTACAACAATTGATCACTTGGGCCACGATTTATGCCACGGAAATTCGTGGAACGTGGCAAATTTTCATGTAGCCACGGGAAAAACTATTTGACATGGCCACGGAAAAATTTTATGCCACGGAAGAAATATTTCGTGGCCAAAAATCACTTGCGCCATGGAAAAAGTTATAAACGTGGCAAAAACGTTCATTTAGCCACGATTAAAACTTTATCCGTGGCGCAAGTAATTATCTGCCACGAGCGCATTTATCTCGTGGCAAAAAAAATTCTTTTGTAAACATATTAAATTAAAATTAACATGTCACAAAATAACGATAACATAAACTAATACTCCGTATATGATAATAAGCTCATTTATCCTGTGGCAAAAAATTGTAGTATAATAAAATCCTCATACGTGTTTTATAAAATAATTTCAAAACGTTTCTTGTTTCGGTAGAATCACTATTTGAATATTTAATCAAAGATACCCATTAATCTCAGTTATTTTCTATAAATATTTTCTAAATTTTCTACGATACACATATAAACTATTTTTTTTTCATTAAAATACACATATTAAATGTAGTATAATCATATTAAATCAAAATTAATATGTGACATAATAAAGGTAACATCGCATGATTTTATTTTATATATTAATGACATAAGTGTTACAACTTCATTCTTAAATAGTAGAGTGAAAATATGTTTTTGAGATACACAATGTTATTTTAATATTTTAACGCGTTTATTCCGAAAATTTTTATAAAACTTATTGCATAAAAAAATTCTAAAAAAGAGTTCAAGATATAAAAGAAAAGAAGAACATAAGCTTAATAAAGTTAATTATACAAAATTTATACTTTGTACGTTCATCTAAAATATTGTTTGATTTAAATAATATAGTAAAATAATTAAAACTTTATAAGTATCTATAATTTTAAGTCTAATAATTTTGAAATTAATATTATTAATTCAAATATTACATTAAAATAGCAAAAAAGTAACAATTTAAAGTTCAAATAAATATTGAGCACAAAAATAATCAAAAATTTCTAAGTGGCATAGTGGTTAATACCTCATCTAGTAAATGAGAGGTCATGGGTTCAAATCCTTTTATCAACATTATTTTTAGCCACGGAAATTTTATTACGTGGCAAGATAAATATAAACCACAAAATCATTCGCCACGTGATTATCCGTGGCAAAAAACATACATTTAGCCACGGGATAATCCGTGGCAGAAAAATGAAATCATGCCACGATTTAGTTTTTCCCGTGGCTATTTATTTGCCACAGCCACTTGCGCCACGACCTAAATTTCCGTGGCAAAGTGTTATAGCCACGGAAATTTAGTACTTGCGCCACGACCGTGGCGCAAGTGTCAAATTGTAGTAGTGACTCTTGAAGACTTTTCATTCTAAGCGGCCCGCGGCCCTTCACATTTTGAAATAGCATTTTTCAAAATTTCCGTGTCAAGTCAACTAGTCTATACCTAGTTCGATTTGACCCAATCGCAAATCTCTTCAACCGTCCGGGACTAATCACTACATTCCCGGGACCTTTCAAAAACATCAATGGGCTACATGACTTGGTCATCGTATGCGAATTTCTAGCAAAACGCTTTCACAAGCCTAAACCCATGAATTACATAATATTCTTGTTAGACTTTATGCGGCCTCCGACCTTCTCAACTTTTCAAATAAACCACTTTGCAAATCTCTTTGGACCAACCGACCCAAATTCGGCTCGATTCAATAAACATCATCTTTTACAAGCAAGCAAAACCCGAGAATGCCAAGCCCAATCTCGTAGTCTTTTCATTGGTTCGAATGGCCCATAACCATCTCAACCCGATTCCTCTTAAGCAAAAAGCATGTGGACGTACAAACCTGTCCACATCATACCGTAGCATCTTCAACCCAACTAGCTTATCACTATCACGGGTTCACTCCAAACAATTCCATCGTAATCTCACGATAGGCCCACAACTACGACATACCGTTAACTTGGGCTAATCGGATTCAATGAAAACTCTTTAAACATCGAGTCAGAAACGTGTCAACACGTCTTTAGCTCAAACACCTTCCAAAAATTTTGTCGAAGCACGACAAGTTGTTTTCACAAAATCCTCATCACCTTTTAAAATAACATTTTTCAATAATCCTTCCTTCGAACTGAATAACCCATAGTCATGATGGTTTGATCCAGACAAACAGTCTCTTCAAAACATCCAAGAAAAATCACTTTATTCTTGTGACATTTCCAAAACATAAATGAACTACATGACTCGCGGTCATTGTAGCCCATTTATTACAAAGCATTTTCAAACCCGAGAGTGGTAACCCATTCTCAAGGACCTCTTCTCGAAAGCAAAATCAAGCGGCTCACGGCCTCTTAACATCTCTTTCGAAATAAGCACTTCTCGAAATCATCTGATCAAATGTATCACAACCATTTTGATCCGAACATCTCTCTTTCACAAAACAACAAAACCCGAGAATGAACTAGCATCATCCCATGGATTCTTCACGGTTACACTAGCACAAAATTAAGCCAAAAAAACGCAAAAAATGTTGGAGTATGTGTCCTCCACAATAGTGCGATTACTTAATAAATCTCAATTAAGGAATACATGGGGATAATCTTGTATTATTGTCAATTGATTAACGTAAATCAATAACGGTTGGCTGACTAGAGTTTGACGTTATTGTCGTGAGAACGGCGGTAATCAATTGATCCCTTTAAGTCACACCTATAGGAGCGTACTCCAAATATTTAAGCTAATTGATTGTATGAGATACGATTATATTAGTAACTTGATAAATCGACTAACGGTTAGTCAATGTATTAATTCAGAGAGAAATCGAGTTGTGAACTCGGATGGTTTAATTTTATATCGATAAAATTATTAGAGGAGATGGGAATTAGTGATTAAACGTTAATTCACTATTTATGTATATTTTACTAATGAGATTAGTAAAAGTACATTTTTAATATATGTGTAAATGTACATGTATATTAAGGAAGAGCTTAATTAATTTACACTTTATTATATTAGATAATTAAGTGATAAATTATAAAGTATTTGTGGGACAAATATTGAAAACAAAATAGGACCCAAGACACCCCCCTTGGACCGTCCTAAATGAGGAGGAAAGGGAAGGAAGCTTCTCTTGGTTTTTGTCTTATTTGTTTTGTTATCTAGCTCTTGTAATTTGCATGTAAAAGCATAATGATTTGCATGCAACAAATTACACTACTCAAGAGAAAGTCTCTTCTCTTCTCTTCTCTAGTTGGCCGAAAAAAAAAAAAAGAGGTGTGCTAGACACACTTCTTATTGCTTGTGTTTCTATAAATCACAAGGCCTTAGGAAGAGAATGCTATTTTATTCTTTTTCTCTCCATCTCTCTCATTTTCTCTCTAACTAATACTAAGGGGGCGTTTGGTTTGAATAGGGGAAAGGCTAAGGGAATAAGAAAAGGATTCAAGGTGAAATGAAAAGGAAAAGTAATAAAATCTCTTTGATTAAAAAATGTGTTTGGTATACAATTTCTAAAGAATCAACCCCTCCACACAACCATCAAATACAAACCAACCATCCCCATAAACTTGCACCACCACCACAAAAATGTTAGCACCACCCTACCGCCACCGCCGGCAAGCGTTCACCGCCGGAAAACGGCCACCACCTCAATGATGCACCACCACCGTCAACGCCCGACCGGCAAGCCACCACCACCGTGACTTTTTCACCACCACCTAGAAACCCTTTTCCAACCTTTGAGAATCCTTTCTCCACCCTCAAGAACACCAGATTTGGTCTTTTTAGAGAGGCAAGGTGTTTTACGGTGGTAACATGGGTTGCCGGCAATGGTTGGTAGGACGGGGGAGGAGACTCGCTGGTGACGGCGGAGGAAGGTCGCCGGTGACGGCGGAGAAAGGTCGCCGGTAAACGGCGTAGGAAGGTCGCCGGCGGTGTGAGTCGATTGTGACGGTGACGTTTGGTGGTGACGCCAACTATGGTGGTGTTTATTGGGGGTGCTCAAGGAAAGGGAAACCAAATCCCTTGGGGGGGAGGGGATTAAAATTAAGAGTACTTGGGAGATTGAGGAAGAATGGGGAGGGGAATGAAAAGTGAAAAAATGATGAAACAAACATTAAGAAAGGGAATGGGGGATATTGATTCTCTTTCCCTTTCCTAAAACCCTCTAACCAAACACACCCTAATATTATTCGTTCTAAGTATTACTAAGTGTTAGTAATAATAATATTACATATGATCAAGTATTACTAAGTGATTTCTAGATCAAAATCCTTAGTATTTTTGGTGTAGTTGTTGGGTGCATCTTTTAGGAGGTTTCCTATTTTGGAAACTTGGGTTGGAGGATCATCCTTGTTTATAGCTCAAGAAACAAAACTAGAAAGGAGTTCTAGTTTTGTGCCCATTTTATTCCTTGTAAGAATATATAAATTTCTATAAACTTATAACAAAGTATCTATGTAACCACATAAATCTTGCTCATCAAATTAGAGTAATTTGATTTACACTAATACTTGATTAGTGAATGGGATGAGATCCCTACAAATGGTATCAGAGCTTAGGCTTGTGGTTACAAATTTATTTTGTTGTTTTTGGAGTTTTATATATTTATTGAGAATAAATATGATAAAATCCGAAAATAGTGTTAAAAACGGTTTTAACACGAGTTTTTTATAGCATGCAAATTTTCTGGTCTCATGTTATCACTGGTCAAATTTCGTAATTTTTGGAATTTGTTTGCTAATTAAAATGATTTTTATACAAAACCGAGTCAAAAAGTGTGTTTTTGGCTAAAATAATTACTATAAATATTTATATTTGGCATCTGGTCACGAAATTTTTACACAGTGATATTTCATATTTATACTTTCTTCATATAAACTTTCAAAGTCAGATTTTGAATTTTGAATATTTATTCATTTATTTGTTGAAAATCAGTATAAAATGCATTTTAATGTCCTAAATATAGTAAACGTTGTTTTCTAGACATAAAATTTATACCAATATTCTTATACGGAAAAAGGATGCTAACGTATAAATTTAGGATTTTACCTCACTGTTTTGGACGTTTTGTTGATTTTATGAGATAAAATCAATGAAATCGTATTATATTTGTTCCAAAATTCATATGTAAATATTTTTGATCTGTTGTGAAATAATAAGAATAAGAGAGAATAGAGAGATCGGAGAGAATGTGTAGAGATGTATGTATTCATTCCTTATGAGGGTTACATATATATAGTACACATTAGGAATAAGGGTTTCAGTTAAACCCTAGTTGTATAGAATAACTAATGGGCTTTAGGCCAATGGACGTCCACATATATTATTCATAACACTCCCCCTTGGATGTCCATTATTAAAATATATATACCTCATTAAAACCTTCCTAGAAAAAAAATCTCGTGGGAAAAAAACACTAGCGAAAGATAATAGTACAACATTCTCAAAACACGCATAAACAATATGCTGCCTCGTTAAAACCTTTCCATGAAAAACCCAGTGGGATAAAATCATGGTCAAGGAAAAAGAGTACAGCGCGTGTCTACTCCCCCTGACGATTGCATCCGTTGCTTTACTTGTCTTGATATGTACCATTATGATGATACTTTTTTGTCTTCAGTAAATAATTCTTCGTAATAGATAAATTCGAAGCAATCGTTGATCGAATAAATCATGACCACCATTTTCCTTTAAAGCTCGCAATATGCAGAAGACCGTAATGTTCTTGACTTCATTTGAAATAATATTTCGATTTCCTTGTTTGAGAATATCTCCGTTTTCACCATTCGTAGGCATACGTGCAACTTCCTATAACAGTTGTCGTCCAGGCAAAGTGATAATCACAAATATCGCCAATTTGTGTGTCGACCATGCTGCCTCGTTAAAAACCTTGCTAGGAAAAACCCATTGGGACAAAAAACCTAGTCGAAGGGAAAAAGAGTGCAGCAACCATTCGTACATCATTGAATAATTTTATCTCTTCAGGAGATACCTTTTCAGAATTATGATAAGAATTTGAAATCCGCAATAAGTATTTCAAGGAGATCGATCGCACGGATTAATAATCCCATCATGAATCGGAATTATCCCTCCAATATTATGGTTCTTTCAAACCGTGGATTTCATTAGTTTTGTAACCATTCAAAACATTACACAGTCTCAAACTTCCGGTCGAGACAATAAAGAATGACTTGCAACTCTTTAAGAGTTTCAAAATTCCTCTATATGAATTCAAACCGTAAAATTCAATTATTATACTACTCCGTAGTATTAAATTGATACGTGCCCATAACCGCAATCATTATAGAGGTTCATGAGTTTCCCGAAAACTCAATTGATTCGTCATTACCAATTTGACGATCATCCATCATACACTCCTATATGGAGTTACAAATCGTAGGAGCATATATCTCCTTATAAACATTTGTATATATAAACGAAAATATTGTCAATCATGAGTATGCATATGACATGAACTAAAAGTTAACGTATATATGTTTTAATACATGCAATAATTGGTATCGAAACTAAAAGATATATGCAAATGATTAACTTATTCTCTATATGCATATGATGACTCGATAATGCAAATTGTACAGTTTTCGAATCAAATACATTTTAATGGACTCCACGTCCTTTGATAGACTTCATGTCTATGAGCTCCTTTCAAACCATAGATTATGTCGACAAACAAAATGTACTTATGTATTAGATGCATATCGGTTACGTTCTTTACACGTATCGATACCATTTTATCATCTCGTGATATAGTCAGTACTGATTGATGATATCTGAATATATGAGGTACCATAATTCCATTCACTTTCCAATATAGGCCATCTAATGTCATTCAGATATCTATGTCACTTCCAGGACATCTCAATTTCTATAGATGTACCAATTGCTTATTCTTGCCACCAAGTTATGTAAACCGATATGACTTTCATACTGCACCCCGTGTGTAAGTGTTGTTCAATTTGGCAAGAATTTCAATGTTCATTACAAATACTCTTCATGACTAATCTATAGCTCGATACGCCTTAGACCAGGTCATACATGTCTATAGTCAAATCATAAATTTCAATGAATAAACATACCACATTTCGATAAGGTGATCAAGTCGTATACTATAGTACATCACTATAACCAAATGAATACCATCATTTTAGTTTTAATGAACCTCTATTTGATGCACATTATATTTCAAATGAATCACTGAACTTTCGGTTCAGTTGAGGATCAAAACCAATTGTCCGTTTTTACCAGCTTTCCTTATCATCCTCCCCCTAAGGTGGTAAAACTATCAACACCAGATAGATTTAATGGACAACTGATCACTATAACCACCTTATATAACATTACATATCCTTTTTATGCCATAATCATAAATTTATTTAAAGGATAGAACATGGGGAGTCGAATCGTATTATGCAGTTGGCATAAGTGCTGAATTATAATGCCCAATTTAGGAGATCAATAACCTTATGTCATAATTAAACTGTGATAATCGAGGGCGGGCGCGCCGTGCATTCCGCCCCATGACATTTAATCGAGGGCGGGCGCGCGCGGGGCGTCGAGAAGGGATCCCGATCCCAGATCCTCGATTAGCGACTCATTGAGGACGAGCATGTTTTTTTTATTATTTTGAAAACTAGCTTTTCATTTTATTTTAAAAACATAAAGAGGTGAAACTTGAAAACTTGAAAATAGTTTTAAATTCGATGTTTGAGCACATACAACCGTTTGAGTCGAATCCTCCTGATTCATAACCACATCCCTCGAGGGACGGCCCCAAGTAAAAACTCGCTTCATAAGCGAGTATACTCTGGACACGTCTATCTCTCACCCTTCCATGATCACAAGTATGGTATTCGTACAAGTGAATCGTAGCAGTCAAACTCGAACGCTCTAGACCCCGTATTGAATCCACACTCAAATGTGTGTGATCTTGCGGATAACTCTACACAAACGTTGCGGGAATGACCGGAAGGAACCTTACCCTGTAAGCCAAAAACCCGTTTCTATACGTACAAATGCGAGGCTATAGTACCCTCACTATAGCCGTCTTTCAAAATGCATCATACATACGCACTTTACAACATTGCATTTACATTTTCAAAAAAAAAAACACGAACGAACAGTTCTCTTTGCAACTTTTGAAATAACATTTTTCAAAACCTTTCGTATAAGCCGGCTGACCTATAGTCATTTCGGCTTAGCACGACAACACAGTCTTTCAAAACGCCCGCGAATAATCACTACATTCGTAGGGCCTTTCAAAAACGTAAACGGATTACGCGACTCACGGTCACTGTAATTCATTTATAGCAAAACATTTTCACATTGCAAAACCAGGGATTATCAACATATTCCTGCTGAACTTACTCAAAATAAACGGCCTCGGCCTTTTACAAACTTTTTCGCAAAACTCTCGTCGAGTCGATTGACCTCTAATCACTTCGACTTGACAAACATCTCTTACAAACAAACAAAACTCGGGAATGGTCATACCCAATCCCGTCATTTACGCTGAATCGACTGACCTACAGTCATTTGACTCAGTTCATTTTACACAAAACACGTAAAAACGATCAAAACCGTTTTTACACATTTTAACATCCCCGGCTCGACTAGCCTATAGCTGTCTCGAGTCGGATCCAAAAACTTTTCATTGCAATCCAACAATGAGCCCACGACGACATGCTGTTAATATGGGCCCCTAGGATTCAAGCACAAAGCGTCTTTTACATCGAGAATGGAAACGCGTCAACGTGTTTCTAACTCAAAAGCTTTCCAAACATTTTGTCAAAGCACGACGAGCTGTTTTAACAATACTCACAACACATTTTTTTTGAAATAAACATTTTTCAAAATTTTTGCAAACCGACTAACTAATAACTGTTTTGGTTTTAAGCAAAATAAGCTATCTTTTCAAAAACAAAACCCAGGGATAATCACAAAATTCCCGCCTACATTTCAAAAGCATAATCAGACTACATGACTCGTCGTCGTCGTAGTCCTTTTAATACAAACCTTTTTCTGCAAAGCAAACTCGAGGATGACAACATGTCCTCGATGATTTTTCACCACACATTGCACGACCTATGCCCGTTTTAAGCATTTTTGAAATAACATTTTTCCAAAAATTTTCAAACAAATCGGCTCACGGCCATTTCACCCAATCACTCTTTTACAACTAAGCAAACACGGGAATGCCCAAAAGCAGTCCCTAAGCAAACACGGGAATGCCCAAAAGCAGTCCACTAGCAAACACTGAATGCCCAAAAGCGGTCCACTAGCAAACACGTGAATGCCCAAAAGCAATCCCTAAGCAAACACGGGAATGCCCAAATGCAATCCCTAAGCAAAGCCCGGGAATGCCCAAAAGCACTCCCTCGGACTTTTCCACGGCCATTTCAGGCCCAAGCATCATTTTAGCAATCAAGCAAAGTCTGGGAATGCCCCAAAGCACTCCCTCGGACTTTTACAGCCAAGCAAAGCCCGGGAATGCCCAAAAGCACTCCCTCGGACTTTTTCCACGGCCATTTCAGGCCCAAGCATCACTTTTACAACCAAGCAAGACCCGGGAATGCCCAAAAGCACTCCCTCGGACTTCTTCCACGGCCATTTCAGGCCCAAGCATCATTTTAACAATCAAGCGAAGCCTGGGAATGCCCAAAAGCATTCCCTCGGACTTTTACAACCAAGCAAAGCCCGGGAACGCCCAAACGCACTCCCGCAGGCTTTTTCTTCGGCTATTTCAGCCCAAGGATCACTTTTACAACCAAGCAAACCCAGGAATGCCCAAGCGCAGTCCTGCAGACTTTTTCATCTAGTCTGAACGACCTATAGTCGCGCCAACTAAGCACCTTCAAAGCAAAAACGGCACAACGTGCAGGACCGTTCTCATCGCATTTCAAGCATCTCCGACTTAACTAACTAAACGCTCTTAAGTCGAATCCTTATCCATGCATCTAGGCTCGAACCCTCAACGATGAACCGTTAACATGGGCTCGACAGATACAAAGCAAACACGTTTTAACATCGAGACGAGATGCGCGCACGCATTCTCGCCTCAAAAAGGCTTCCTGGGCACAACATCGTTCCTAAAGCCACACACTCTTATTTTTGAAATAAGCTCTTTTCAAAAATCTTTTCACTTTTACAAGACAAGCAACACTCTCTCATTTTTGAAATAAGCTCTTTTCGAAAATATCCGTGTTTTTACAAAACAAGCAAAACTTTACATTTTGAAATAATCACGCTTCAAAATTCCTCAGCTTCGAAATAAACACTTTTCAAAAAACCGGGTCAAACTTTTGCATTTGACCCACTAAGCACTCTTTACAAGTCACTCGGGAATAATCATCACATTCCCGAATCTTGTCAAAGCACAAATGGACTACATGACCCTTGGCCATCGTAACCTATTTTTCTCAAAGCATTTTCATAAAGCAAAACCCAAGAATCTCGTCGCATTCTTGGAGACTTTTCATTCCAAGCGGCCCACGGCCCTTCACATTTTGAAATAACATTTTTCAAACTTTGTCAAGTCAACTAGTCTATACCTAGTTCGATTCGACCCAATCGCAAATCTCTGCAACCGTCCGGGAATAATCACTACATTCCCGAGTCCTTACAAAAACGTCAATGATCTGCATGACTCGAGGTCATCATCTGCCAATTTCTAGCAAAACACTTTCACAAGCCCAAACCCAAGAATTACACAATATTCTTGTTGGACTTTATGCGGCCCTGCGCCTTCTTGACTTTTCAAATAAAGCACTTTGCAAATCTCATTGGGCCAAACGACCTAACGTCGGCCTGATTCAATAAACATCATCTTTTACAAGCAAGCAAAGCTCGAGAATGGCCAAGCCCAATCTCGCAGCCTTTTCATTGGTTCGAATGGCCCATAACCATCTGGACTCAATTCCTCTTAAGCAAAAAGCACGTGGACGAAGACACCAGTCCACATCCCACCTTAACATCTTCAATCCGACTAGCTTATCGCTATCACGGATTCACTCCAAACAATTCTATCGCAATCCTACGATAGGCCCACGACGACATGTCGTTAACATGGGCCAATCGGATTCAATGAAAACTCTTTAAGCAGCGAGTCAGAAACGTGTCAATGCGTCTCTAGCTCAAACACCTTCCAAGCAATTTGTCAAAACACGACAAATGGTTTTCACGAAATCCTCATCACATTTTTGAAATTACATTTTTCAAAGATCCTTCCCTCGAACCGAATGACACATAGTCATGATGGTTTGACCCACTCAAGCAATCTCTTCAAAGCATCCAAGAATAATCACTTTATTCTTGTGACATTTCCAAAACATAAATGAGCTACATGACTCGCCGTCATAGTAACCCATTTATTACAAAGCATTTTCAAACCCGAGAGTGGTTACTCATTCTCGTGGACCTCTTCTCAAAAGCAAATCAAGCAGCTCACGGCCTTTTAACATTTCTTTCAAAATAAGCACTTTTCGAAATCTACGGTTCAAATGACCTACCGCCATTTTAATCCAAACATCTCTTTTTCACGAAACAACACAACCTGGGAATGGACTAGCATCATCCCACGGTTTCTTCACGGTTAGACCAAGTGGCTCATAGTCGCTTCAAGCTAACCCTTCTTCAAACAAAATGCATGAAAACGAGCATAACCGTCTTCATCGCATTTTCAATCACCCTTGATTCGGGTAGCCTATCGCTACTCCAAACCGACTCACTTTTTCATCGCAATCCAGCGACAAGCCCATAACGACACGCCGTTAACACGGGCTTATCGGATTCGATCTCAAAACACCTTTTGCATCGAGCCAATATGTGACAACGCATTTCTGCTCAACAAAACATCCTGCTTTTGTCGAAAACAAAATTTTTGCAAAATCAAAATCGAATCTACGTATGCGTGAACCGAGTATCGACGCAAGCATCAACCACATCTGAGACATGCGCGTCTCGACCATCCAGCAAAGCATCCATCAAGGCACCAACGACGGTCTCGCGGACCACATTAAGCGGCTTGCAATGTTTTCAACACGGGTCGAGTCTTAAGCATCGAGTCAATCTCTGTCAGTCAAGGACAATCGAGTCTTTGACGTACGACATTTTAACAAATCGATAAAGGAACAAGTTAGCCCACAACTCAGCTTCTTTTATCTTACACAAAATTCATTCTGCACCGACAAACATTGCATCCTAGGAGTAGTCATCCGAAGGAGGTCTGAACCGGATACAAAGGTCAAAGACAACAACAATACAAGACACAAAAACAAAAAGGCTTACGACAACTAAACACCTAAGATCCGGTAGTCAACTTGTGATCTACTACTCCATTGCTTTTGGAGGAGGATCCATTAATTTGGAGCTCCATAGTGATCATGAATTTGATCATGACCAGAGGTACGAGTATTCCTGGAGCGCCCTCCGCATACTCGATCGCGTGCCTAATAAGCAAACGAACTTGTCAAAGGAGTCCGGCGTGATAGATATACGATCACAAGCGACCACCGAACCGCAGGGTCTAGCAAAATCGAACCACAAGCGCAGGCCAAAAAAGACGTGACATATTCTCAAGTACAAACGAGAAAACAAAAGGCAAGAATGTCTCGAAGCTCTGAAGTAAGAGACAAAGATACAAAAAGCAAAAATATCTCGAAGCTCTGAAGCAAGAGACAAAGATACAAAAAGCAAAAAAGTCTCAAAGCTCTGAAGCAAGGGACAAAGCAAAAAAAAAAAAAAAAAAAGCCTAAAAAGCCCTCTAGAAAGTGGCGAAGCAAGCAAAGGGCAAGAAGCATTGAAGCCCACAAACAAGTGGCATAGTCTTTGAATTTCCAAATCGAAGACTCGACAGAAACAACCAGTGGCCTAGATCAACTAAGGAGAACCTACCCTTAGGATGCAATGTATCGAGGTTAAACACATAACACATTTCACGGACCGGCATGTCCTTAAACGTGCACTTTCTTTTACAAAACACAATCATGGGCCGGCATGCCCTTAAACGTGCACCTTCTACAAATATATTCTACAGGCCGGCATGTCCTTCAACATGCACATTCTCCACAAAAAAACAAACACAATTCAACGGGCCGGCATGCCCCTAAACATGCACTTTCAAACTTTATACAAAAAAGCAAACACAACTCTTGGGCCGGCATGCCCTTAAACGTGCACCACCCGAACTACGCTGCTTTGATTCCACCATTGTGGATATGTAGGCCGCTCACCCGAGCTCAACCAACCCTTTACAAAAATCCACAAAACATTCTTCCGTCTAAGGCTCATTGAGCTAAGGACGTGTCCACACCAAAATCACAACCCAAAAAGCAAACTGTTCCTTTATCGAGGTGTCTAAAACGAATAAGTCGAGGCAAGGTTATCCTAGACCTAGGAGTAATACTCTGCTTTTTAGTCTAACTCTGTTTTGCAGGAACAACAGCGTCCTACCGAGGATAAGCAAACACCACTGGGGGCTCTAACAACGCACGTGTTCCCAAATGTGAGATTCATTCAACCGTCGAGTCTCGAGTCACGCATATGATTCGTCTTTGTCTTTCAAAGTTTTCGGCATCCCAAGCATTCCATAAACATCGACTCACACATCGAGTCGATTCTCTTCCAATCAACACGCAATTTTGGCGTCAAAAACAATTTGGCGACATTCAAACCGCCCTTTTCAAAACTTTTCAGTTTTCAAAACAGTATCACGGGCCGGCATGCCCTTAAACATGCACGAGCCAACACGTCCTTCAAACAGCTCGTTAGCATTTTCAAAAGCATTTTTCAAAAATTAACTCAACACTCGGGTTAATATATTTTGAACAAAAGCATTTTCAAAAACACTTTGCATTTTCGAGCGACTCTTTTTGAAAAATACATTTCAGAAGCACTAACCATGCAGGCACAATGCAAAAGGCAAAGTTGACAAAGAGCATGACATGAGTAAGCATCTACGACGCCCAAAACACAGTCATGTGCAACAACTACGCACAACAGCACCGGATACACTCTACCCAACGCTACTGGAAACAACCTACTCAAAACACCACTAGATACATCCTATCCGACCAACGCAACCGCAGCCATTCAAGCTTCACAAACACAACGGAACGCATTCTCCTCTCACCCACAAAACAAAGGCAAAACACAAATCGTCGTCAAACGAAAAAACACCTACGATATCTAAATTGACACTCGTACTTCCCTAAGCTGAAAACTCCTTCCTAAACGGGAAAGATACATCACAATGACTAACTACAAAAACAACTGTCAACCAGACCATCATAATGCAACATACACCTCCAAACTCACAAAAACAGGGGGCTGGCACCTCACCTTAGATCACATGTAAACACGACAAATAGATGTCCCTTGCGAACATCCCAAAACAAAAACAAAAGCCCTACCTCGATAGGTCTACAAACAGATGTCCCTTGCAAACATCCCAAAACAAAAACAAAAGCCCTACCACCATAGGTCTACAAAGCGGATGTCCTTCGAACATCCCAAAGCAAAAACAAAAGCCCTACCTCCATAGGTCTACAAACAGATGTCCTCGCGAACATCCCAAAGCAAAAACGAAAGCCTTACCTCCATAGGTCTACAAAGCAGATGTCCTCGCGAACACCCCAAAGCAAAAACAAAAGCCCTACCTCGATAGGTCTACAAACAGATGTTTCTCGCAAACGTCCCAAAACAAAAACAAAAGCCCTACCTCAATAGGCAAACAAAAACAAATGTTCCTCACGAACACCCTACAACAACAAATACAAAAGCAAAAACCCTATCTTAATAGGCCCGCAACCAGACATCTCTACACAAAAATCTCGCAATCATCACCCAAACAGGACCTTGCACCACGGACCGACATGTCCTTAAACATGTACCACGGACCGACATGTCCTTAAACATGTACCATGGACCGGCATGTCCTTAAACGTGCACCTCTTTACAAAACACACTTCTTCGGCCGGCATGCCCTTAAACGTGCATCTCCTACAAAGCAAATGCATGGGCCGGCATGCCCTTAAACGTGCACACCATTCACAAAATGCAACTCCGAACTACGCCGGTTTGATTCCATTTTACGTGAATACGTAGGCAGTTTGCAAAAAGCACAACCGATATTCAACACAAAACGACACGCCTGAAACCTAGGAAAGGTCAAAGGCATGGTCAACACAAAAACGGCATGCCTGAAACTTATAAGTCAAAAGCATAGTCAACACAAAAAATGACACGCCCAAAGCCTACACTAGACGAAGGGTACAATCGACACAAGAGTTAATCCAAAGCTTTAAAAGCAACATTCAACGCAAAACAATACACAAACAACAACAAAACACAAAACACAAAAGCAAAATCAAAAAGCAGGAATACAGCTCAATCCACGGGCTACATTCAAAAGCAAAGACACACACGCAGCAACTACAAGTTTGACTAAAGTTTTAACATCAAAAACTAACTCAAACTGGGGCTAACTTTTGAAGCAAACATCGCAAGTTTGACTAACGTTTTAGCATCAAAAACTAACTCAAACTGGGGCCTAACTTTTGAAGCAAACATCGCAAGTTTGACTAACCTTTTAACATCAAAAACTAACTCAAACTGGGGGTTAACTTTAAAAGCAAAACCACAAAGTTTTTCCTCCGCACAACACAAGCATTCACGATCCAGATGGCCGTCAACCTCTTCACACACAAGCACACGAAACAACTGCAAGGTTCGAGCTTTCAAAATACAACGCGCAAAAACATTCCCTTCTCGTGAGGATGCGTCCTAGCATACATCCCAAGCGGATATACAACACAAAACGTCATACAAAAACAAAAACAAAAACAACTACCTTCCAAGCAGACATACGTCTACAAAACAACAAGCAACAACAACAATACAAACCACACATCTCAAACATCACACATACATCCAAGTCCGATTATACACAACCTCACATATACATGGCACCGCCAACAGATATGCACGAAGCAACAACACGAGCTGCAGCACCCATGACAAACATAGCAACAAACCTCAGCAAAGCTCGTTAAGCACACTTCACAATTAGACACAAACAAGCACATGCACTTTAAAAAGCAACAGAACGCGAGCACCAAAAGGCAAATCCCAAACAAGAGGTCCAAACGAGAAAACAAGCTCTCTCCACGACAAGACATCCGGCAAAAAGCACTAGCAGAACTAATTCAAAACTAGGTTCAGCTCAAATTTCTCCCGAAGGCAAGACAAACTATACACCTGATAGCACAAGCCAACATAACATAAAATAACTCACCTCACAATCACGCTACAACACGAACAAATCAACTCAAGCAAAAACGGTTTAAACACCTCAAATTGCCACACGCAAAAACGGTTTAAACACCTCAAATTGCCGCACACAAAAACGGTTTAGCAATACCTCAAATCGCCTCACGCAAAAACGGTTTAAACACCTCAAATCGCTTCACACAAAAACGATTTAGCAGCATCTCAAGCTGCCCCACACAAAAACGATTTAGCAACACCTCAAACTCCTCACGCAAAAAGCGGTTTAGCAACACCTCAAATCCTCACGCAAAAACGGTTTAGCAACACCTTAAAGCGCCTCAAAAAAAGCGGTTTATGACACCTCAAGCGCCTCACGTAAGCGATTTAACAACACCTCAAAGCGCTCACGTAAAAATGGTTTAGCAATACCTTAAAACCACCTCATGTAAAAAAGGTAGGCATCACCTTCAAAACCAGCGTAAGCACAGACACAAACACAAACATAAGCACTAACATAATTGCAGAAACAACTGAACACTCCGACACGATAAAAACACGCGTCTCAACACATAAATACAAACACTCGACAACAGGGTCAAGCACTAGACATTCAAACATAAGGCATAATCCAGAGCGCTCAAAAACATGAGCCAATCATATACACTCTTTACGAGTCAAAACACATACACTCTTTACGAGTCAAAACACATACACTTTTTACAAGTCAGGAAAAATAAACTCTCTACAAATTAAACAAAAACGCTCTTTCACGAGTCAAAACATATACACTCTTAACGAGTTAAAACAAAAACACTCTTTACGAATCAAGACAATACCCTCTTTACGAGTCAAGACAAAAACACTCTTTACGAGTCAAAACACATACACTCTTTATAAGTCGAGACGAAAACACTCTTTCACGAGTCAGGACACATATACTCTTTACGAGCCAAAACACATACACTCTTTACGAGTCAAAACACAAACATTCTATACAAACCGAAATCAAATACACTCTTTCACGAGTTAGAACAACATACACTCTTTACAAGTCTAGACGATATACTCTCCACTAGTCAAAGCACATATACGCTTCACGAGTCAACATACATACACTCTTTACGAGTCAAGACAAAAACACTCTCTACGAATCAAGACAAAAACGTTCTTTACAAATCAAATTACATACACTCTTTACGAGTTAAAACAAATACACTCTTTACAAGTCAAGACGAAAACACTCTTTCACAAATGAAAAACATATACACTCTTTACGAGTTAAAAATCAAACAACAAATCAAATACATATGCTCCTCACGAGTCAAATACGTATACTTTTCACAAATCAAAAACACGTACACACTTTACAAGTCAAATGCATTATACACTCTTCTGAGTCAACAAGACAAATACATATGCTCTTCCACGAATCAAAAGCAAATACATACTCATTGAAAACAAGTCAAGCACCCAAGCATTTACACTTTTTACAAGTCAAACAGCTAATGCACATGCCTCCTTTACAAGTCAAACATCTACACTCTTTAACGAGTCAAACACCTAAAACATCTACACTTTTTAACGAATCAAATACCTAAAACACATGCCTCCCTTACGACACAAACACTATGCACGAAACCTCTTCTACGAGTCAAACATCAAACACATGCCTCTTTTACGAGTCAGACACTATGCAGGAGCCTCTTTCATGAGTCAAACAACCCAACACGTACCTCTTTTACGAGTCAAACACCAAACACGTACCTCTTTTACGAGTCAAACACCAAACACGAGCCTCTTTTACGAGTCAAACACAAAAGCACATTAACACTGTTTACGAGTCAAAAACACCATACCTCTTTTACGAGTCAAACATCAAGACACATACACTCTTTTACGAGTCAAAAGCAATTACGCTCTTTTACAAGCCAACCACCGAGCACTTACACATGAGCACCAAGGCATAAACACTCTTTTACGAGTCAAACACGTACACTCCCTTACGAGTAAAACACGTAAACACGCACCCTCTTTTGCAAATCATACATCCAAGCATTACACTCTTTACGAGATAATATCAAAACACAAGCACTCATACATGAACACAAGCACGCATACATGAGCACAGGCACGCGAGCAAGCGTTTACACAACACGAAATTTGGCTAGACTACAAAACGCCAGCAAGAAGCATCCGACATCAGCAAACGGTTCAAAGACACCAGACGTCAACAGGCAGGCACGCCTTTAAGCATGCACGGACCGTCATGTCCTAAAACATGTTGTCCCGCCCCGCATTTCCCGGCACTAAGTCCTCGTCTCTCCCTCGAGACACATGCTTAGCGCCGCCGGGTGGTATCGAGGCTGTAATGGTCCGGATACTATCATTAAGTTTGACTAGCGCTTTAGTCCAAGCTCAGTCAAACTGGGGGCTCTGTAGATACCCGTATCCGTACCCCCCCAAATACAAACCCTGTGATGAAATGGACTTTTCACAAAAAGCATGTTTTTAACGTAATGTCAAAACGGTACATTTTGTCGAAAACATTTTAAGTCGTTTAACGCATAAATGATTTATTTGCATGTCGTGTAAAATGAGTATTCGTTTAGTCATTTTATTTAAGTCGACCCAACACAAAAACAAGCCTTTTCCCACACAAGAAAAGCCCACAAAAGCACCTGAGCACGCCTCCCGAGGCGTCAGACGCTGAAACCGAGCCTCACGCCTAAACACATTTCACAAAAACAACCTAAGCACACAAACGCCCAAAACACGCTAAAAGGCCCAAGCACCAAAGCGGACCAAAATGCGTCCCGAGTCACATTCTTACGAAACACAATCTCACAAAGTCGTAAAATAATATATTACAATATTATTTTATTTCGAGCCAAAATCGAAAAGCACGACAAAAAACCGAAACACGAAACACGAAACACGAAAACCGAGCCAAATAATCAACTTGTTGATCATACGGCCCCAAAGTCAACCCACTTGCCCACTACACCTTACACACCTAGGGGGACAATGTCATACTACAAACGGCGCTACAAATTTGTCAGAAAAAGAAGGGAAAATCGCCAGAACACTGGCGATTTTCATGAAAATCGCCAGTCCCCTGGCGATTTTCTCCTTCTCTTCTGACATTACAACGATTTTCTAGTTAATCGGTTCATCGCGATTTTCTCTTTGTTCTGACAGTTTGCGGCGCTCAAAACCTTATAAATACACCCCTTATTCAACTATTTCAAAGCATGAATTATCATCATCACTCTCTTCTCTATCTACTCCTCACTTACACTCGACTCAAAAATGGGTTCCTGACCCGACCCGGTATTGGCATTGCGAACCCGTATTCGTAATACGGTTGTAGCAATTCGGACTTCTGATCCGTCTTAAACCTCGCCAATATCGCATAAGCAACGACACAATTAACAATGAACAAACGGACACCACTTTACATTATGCAAATTCTCATTTACGCATTAAACGACTAAACATGATTTCGACAAAACTTGTACTGTCTTCATTAGTCTTAAAACATGCAAAACTGAGGGTTTTAAACAAACTTTTACATCACATGAGTCGGAAAATAGTATTTAAATGATTATTCAAACAATGAATTATCGTTTTGTGCACATTTCCTATAGCAACCCGTCACAGCTTTGACGTATACATTTGCTTTTACGCATATTTATCGAGTCACATATCGCACTTGTACGTAGCGGTTTGCATTTGCTCAAACATCGAATTATACACTGTTTTCAAGCTAGTAATGGCTACTTTTACGTAGCCTTTTCAATTACAGTTTTTCATAAAACATTTTGACAAACTTTGGAGAGTACCTCACCCCGAATCCGCTCTGGTTTCACAATTGCCTTAGGACGGATAGGTATCGACGCCTTGAACTCTAAGATTCGTGTCTTGAGTCCAAGGCAGCGAAGCAGTCCAAATTCCCACATAATTTGAAAACGGCTTTTAAATGACTTTCTAATATTTCTTTAAAATGCTTTAAACAAATTACGCAATGACATCCCCCATAGCAAATCGAGCAAGACCATGAGCGTGCTTATGCTGTGGCCATTTCACATCATTTCCCACGCCGCATTCCGCCCCATGACATTTAATCGAGGCGAGCGCTACGAAGGCGTTGAGAAGGGATCCCGATCCGGTATCCTCAAAAGTGAGCAAAAAAAAGGAAGCTGAGTTGTTGGCAAACAAGCAAAACTCTTTCATTTTGAAATAATCGCGTTCAAAATTCCCTCAACTTCAAAATAAACACTTTTCGAAATTCCGGGTCGAACCAAATAGTCCTTCACTATTCCGATTCCACCCACTAAACATTCTTTACAAATCACTCGGGAATAATCATTACATTCCCGAATCTTTTCAAAGCACAAACGGAATACGTGGTCCTTGGCCATCGTAACCAATTTATCTCAAAGCATTTTCATAAAGCAAAACATGAGAATCAGGTCACACTCTTGAAGACTTTTCATTCTAAGCGGCCCGCGGCCCTTCACATTTTGAAATAGCACTTTTCAAAATTTCCGTGTCAAGTCAACTAGTCTATACCTAGTTCGATTTGACCCAATCGCAAATCTCTTCAACCGTCCGGGACTAATCACTACATTCCCGGGACCTTTCAAAAACATCAATGGGCTACATGACTTGGTCATCGTATGCGAATTTCTAGCAAAACGCTTTCACAAGCCTAAACCCATGAATTACATAATATTCTTGTTAGACTTTATGCGGCCTCCGACCTTCTCAACTTTTCAAATAAACCACTTTGCAAATCTCTTTGGACCAACCGACCCAAATTCGGCTCGATTCAATAAACATCATCTTTTACAAGCAAGCAAAACCCGAGAATGCCAAGCCCAATCTCGTAGTCTTTTCATTGGTTCGAATGGCCCATAACCATCTCAACCCGATTCCTCTTAAGCAAAAAGCATGTGGACGTACAAACCTGTCCACATCATACCGTAGCATCTTCAACCCAACTAGCTTATCACTATCACGGGTTCACTCCAAACAATTCCATCGTAATCTCACAATAGGCCCACAACTACGACATACCGTTAACTTGGGCTAATCGGATTCAATGAAAACTCTTTAAACATCTATTCAGAAACGTGTCAACACGTCTTTAGCTCAAACACCTTCCAAAAATTTTGTCGAAGCACGACAAGTTGTTTTCACAAAATCCTCATCACCTTTTAAAATAACATTTTTCAATAATCCTTCCTTCGAACTGAATAACCCATAGTCATGATGGTTTGATCCAGACAAACAGTCTCTTCAAAACATCCAAGAAAAATCACTTTATTCTTGTGACATTTCCAAAACATAAATGAACTACATGACTCGCGGTCATTGTAGCCCATTTATTACAAAGCATTTTCAAACCCGAGAGTGGTAACCCATTCTCAAGGACCTCTTCTCGAAAGCAAAATCAAGCGGCTCACGGCCTCTTAACATCTCTTTCGAAATAAGCACTTCTCGAAAACATCTGATCAAATGTATCACAAACATTTTGATCCTAACATCTCTCTTTCACAAAACAACAAAACCCGAGAATGAACTAGCATCATCCCATGGATTCTTCACGGTTACACTAGCACAAAATTAAGCCAAAAAAACGCAAAAAATGTTGGAGTATGTGTCCTCCACAATAGTGCGATTACTTAATAAATCTCAATTAAGGAATACATGGGGATAATCTTGTATTATTGTCAATTGATTAACGTAAATCAATAACGGTTGGCTGACTAGAGTTTGACGTTATTGTCGTGAGAACGGCGGTAATCAATTGATCCCTTTAAGACACACCTAAAGGAGCGTACTCTAAATATTTAAGCTAATTGATTGTATGAGATTCGATTATATTAGTAACTTGATAAATCGACTAACGGTTAGTCAATGTATTAATTCAGAGAGAAATCGAGTTGTGAACTCGGATGGTTTAATTTTATATCGATAAAATTATTAGAGGAGATGGGAATTAGTGATTAAACGTTAATTCACTATTTATGTATATTTTACTAATGAGATTAGTAAAAGTACATTTTTAATATATGTGTAAATGTACATGTATATTAAGGAAGAGCTTAATTAATTTACACTTTATTATATTAGATAATTAAGTGATAAATTATAAAGTATTTGTGGGACAAATATTGAAAACAAAATAAGACCCAAGACACCCCCCTTGGACCGTCCTAAATGAGGAGGAAAGGGAAGGAAGCTTCTCTTGGTTTTTGTCTTATTTGTTTTGTTATCTAGCTCTTGTAATTTGCATGTAAAAGCATAATGATTTGCATGCAACAAATTACACTACTCAAGAGAAAGTCTCTTCTCTTCTCTTCTCTAGTTGGCCGAAAAAAAAAAAGAGGTGTGCTAGACACACTTCTTATTGCTTGTGTTTCTATAAATCACAAGGCCTTAGGAAGAGAATGCTATTTTATTCTTTTTCTCTCCATCTCTCTCATTTTCTCTCTAACTAATACTAAGGGGGCGTTTGGTTTGAATAGGGGAAAGGCTAAGGGAATAAGAAAAGGATTCAAGGTGAAATGAAAAGGAAAAGTAATAAAATCTCTTTGATTAAAAAATGTGTTTGGTATACAATTTCTAAAGAATCAACCCCTCCACACAACCATCAAATACAAACCAACCATCCCCATAATTTAAAGTTCAAATAAATATTGAGCACAAAAATAATCAAAAATTTCTAAGTGGCATAGTGGTTAATACCTTATCTACTAAATGAGAGGTCATGGGTTCAAATCCTTTTATCAACATTATTTTTAGCCACGGAAATTTTATTTCGTGGCAAGATAAATGTAAGCCACAAAATTATTCGCCACGTGATTATCCGTGGCAAAAAACATACATTTAGCCACGGGATAATCCGTGGCAGAAAAATGAAATCATGCCACGATTTAGTTTTTCCCATGGCTATTTATTTGCCACAGCCACTTGCGCCACGACCTAAATTTCCGTGGCAAAGTGTTATAGCCACGGAAATTTAGTACTTGCGCCACGACCGTGGCGCAAGTGTCAAATTGTAGTAGTGACTCTTGAAGACTTTTCATTCTAAGCGGCCCGCGGCCCTTCACATTTTGAAATAGCATTTTTCAAAATTTCCGTGTCAAGTCAACTAGTCTATACCTAGTTCGATTTGACCCAATCGCAAATCTCTTCAACCGTCCGGGACTAATCACTACATTCCCGGGACCTTTCAAAAACATCAATGGGCTACATGACTTGGTCATCGTATGCGAATTTCTAGCAAAACGCTTTCACAAGCCTAAACCCATGAATTACATAATATTCTTGTTAGACTTTATGCGGCCTCCGACCTTCTCAACTTTTCAAATAAACCACTTTGCAAATCTCTTTGGACCAACCGACCCAAATTCGGCTCGATTCAATAAACATCATCTTTTACAAGCAAGCAAAACCCGAGAATGCCAAGCCCAATCTCGTAGTCTTTTCATTGGTTCGAATGGCCCATAACCATCTCAACCCGATTCCTCTTAAGCAAAAAGCATGTGGACGTACAAACCTGTCCACATCATACCGTAGCATCTTCAACCCAACTAGCTTATCACTATCACGGGTTCACTCCAAACAATTCCATCGTAATCTCACGATAGGCCCACAACTACGACATACCGTTAACTTGGGCTAATCGGATTCAATGAAAACTCTTTAAACATCGAGTCAGAACGTGTCAACACGTCTTTAGCTCAAACACCTTCCAAAAATTTTGTCGAAGCACGACAAGTTGTTTTCACAAAATCCTCATCACCTTTTAAAATAACATTTTTCAATAATCCTTCCTTCGAACTGAATAACCCATAGTCATGATGGTTTGATCCAGACAAACAGTCTCTTCAAAACATCCAAGAAAAATCACTTTATTCTTGTGACATTTCCAAAACATAAATGAACTACATGACTCGCGGTCATTGTAGCCCATTTATTACAAAGCATTTTCAAACCCGAGAGTGGTAACCCATTCTCAAGGACCTCTTCTCGAAAGCAAAATCAAGCGGCTCACGGCCTCTTAACATCTCTTTCGAAATAAGCACTTCTCGAAATCATCTGATCAAATGTATCACAACCATTTTGATCCGAACATCTCTCTTTCACAAAACAACAAAACCCGAGAATGAACTAGCATCATCCCATGGATTCTTCACGGTTACACTAGCACAAAATTAAGCCAAAAAAACGCAAAAAATGTTGGAGTATGTGTCCTCCACAATAGTGCGATTACTTAATAAATCTCTTTTTTTTTGGTAAAATGTAAGAAATTATATTGATAACCAAATACTTACACAAATTTGAATACAACCCTTCCACCACTAACTATTTCAATCCAATACTAACAAGCCAATTATAGGTGGACATATCTAAATCAACTTTATCTAACAAACAAAATCGTCTTCTAATCACTTGTTTCATTTGCTGTACCACCTCTTCAGGCCTATGTACGCATTCTTCTGTCCAAGCAAAATTCCGTTCTTTCCACGTGAAATAGACCAAGCACTGAACCAAAACGAACTCACACCTTTGTCTGCAATGCTTCACAGAAATCCGCAAATCAGACCTATCTTGAATAGCGAGCAACCCACCAAAGCAGACCACATTGTCATCAATTTGAGCAACCGTATAAGCACAGTCCCAAAACAAATGATCTTGAGTTTCTATTTGATCACCACACAACGGACATATCGCATCACTACAAACACCCCACTTCAACAGTTTAGTTTTCACAGATAATACTTCCCTAGCCATCAGCCAATTGATAAACCGATGCTTGGGTATAGCCCACCTGTTCCATACAAAAGACCACCACTGCACCTTAGGGAAATGCTCCCTACACAAATCATAAGCAGAACTTACAGTGTATCCCTTTACATCCAATATCCAATCACCATTTTCAAATCCACCAGCCAGCTTCGCTTTAGCCTTACACACCATCTTCCAGCCCCAGGATACATCACCTCTCAATACATATGAATCCCATGAGTTCCCATTCAAATAGACATGGCTAACCCATTGCACCCAAAGCTTCTCTGGTTGTGTGTATATCCACCAGGCCATCTTCCCAATAATAGCCCAATTCCACATGATACTATATTTGATACCCAAGCCACCTTCTTCCTTTCGGGAGCTGCACTTTTTCCCAACTAACTGGGGGTGTTCTCAACTGGTCAGGAGACCCTCCCCATAAATAGTTTCTACACACACTATTGATTTTATGAAGGACTCCCTTAGGTAACACAAATACACTCATCCAATAACCATAAATTGAAGTGAGAACAGAGTTAACTAATGTTAACCGACCAGCATAGGATAGATGTCTAGCACCAAATCCTCTTATCCGGCCAATCAGCTTTTCTACTAACTGATTACAGTCTGCTCTTTTAAGCCTCCCTACTGTAATGGGTACCCCAAGGTACCTGAATGGAAAACTACCTTCTGTAATACCAGCAACCTGCAAAATATCAGACTTAATGCTTTGTGAAACCCCATTGAAGTATGCATCAGACTTTGCAGGGCTCATCTGAAGACCAGAAGCAGCTGAGAAAGTAGCAAAGGATCTTAGGAGAACCATAATTGATCCCACATCCCCTTTGCTGAACAACAGCAAGTCATCCGCAAACATTAAGTGTGACAGTTTCAATTTAGCACACATGGGATGATATTTGAATCCCATTGTATCAGTAGTAAAGGCCAGAACCCTACTAAGATACTCCATTGCAATAGTAAACAAGAGTGGAGAAAGCGGATCCCCTTGTCGTAAGCCTTTCATTCCTTTGAAGAATCCAAAACTTGAGCCATTAAGGACCAACGAGTAGCTTGGAGTCCTGACACACTCCATAACTAAGTGAACAAACTTGCTAGGAAACTGAAGAGCATTCAACATCTGACAGAGAAAATCCCAGCTAACAGAATCATACGCCTTCTTGAGGTCAACTTTGAGTAGGAATCTAGGTGACACTGTCTTCCTCTTATAGAGGCGAACAATATCTTGACATATGAGGATATTCTCCACAATATGTCTCCCTTGGATAAAGCCACCTTGATTAGGTGAAATGATATCCTTCAAAACAGGTGCCAATCTGTTGCACAGTATTTTGGTGATACACTTGTAAAGGACATTGCAACATGAGATGGGCCGGAACTGAGTAACATTTTGTGGTCTCTCACATTTGGGAATCAAGGAAATGAGAGTGTGATTTACTTGTTTAAGTAACTTGCCAGTCTGAAAAAAGTCAGTTATAGCAGCACAGACTTGATCCCCCACCACATCCCACGCATCCCTAAAAAAGCCACTCGAGTAGTCGTCTGGTCCAGCAGCCTTGTGTTTAGGAATAGAAAACATAGCTCCCTTTATCTCTTGAGGAGTAACTGGTGCCAACAAAAGAGCAGCATGCTCAGCAGTACAGACCTGTGCCCTCCTTACAACATCCACACACACCTTTGACGTATCAGACTGGGAACCCAAAAGATGAACATAGAACTCAAGAAAACCAGCCTGGATACTATCAGGACTACAACACATTTGACCTTCAAGATCTTCGATTTGCAACACTTTATTCTGCCCCTGTTTACTTTTAAGCACAGAATGAAAATACTTAGTATTGTCATCCCCAAACTCAGCCCAATCAGCCTTAGTTTTTTGAACGTAAAACTCATATGTAGCCTTCTCTAGAGTCCTCACACTTTCCAGAGCTTCCCTCTCTTGCTGAATAAGTCTGTCATTCAATGGATCCCTCCAAAGTTGGGCCTGAAGGAATTCCAGATTCATCTTAGCTTTAACATTAGTGTTAACCACATCATCAAAGTCTTCCTTATTCAACCTCTTTAACGGTCCCTTCAACAACTTCAGTTTTCTGATAAGTTGATACATGGGGACCCCATGTACACTAGTTCCCCATATATCTTTCACACAGTCAATAAAATTAGGAGCAGCACTCCACATGTTAAAGTATTTGAAACTCCTTCTCCCATTCTCCATTACTCCAGAAGCTTGAACAATACACGGGGTATGATCAAAAATTCCCTCATTGTAAAAGTAAGCATACATGTTCATATCAGTAGCCCAAGCTTGATTCACCAACACCCTATCCAACCTACTATAAATTCTTGTTGCAAGTTCTTGCTTATTGTTCCAAGTGAAGTAAGCTCCACTAGCAACACAATCAGACACCCCACATTCTGCAACACACTCCCCAAAATCCCTCATCTCCTCTTCAGAAGTAGAACCACCTAGTCTCTCAGCAGGAACCAGAACAGCATTAAAATCACCACATATCACCCATGGTCCTAGAATAGTAGACTTAATGGAGCACAATCTACTCCATAACTCCTTTCTTTCCCTTAGATCATTAGAAGCATAGACCATGGTAAGCCCAAATGACTTCCCATCCGACAAATCTGCCACCAAAAGATGAATAAACTGCTTATTATACTCACAGACTTGCACCTGAAACATTGCAGGTTTCCATAGGACCCAAACTCTCCCACTATTATGGACCATATTATTAGTAGTTAAACTCCAGTCACCACAAAAATTACTACTAACTCTATTTAGAGACGAGGATTTAACCTTCGTCTCAAGGTACTTAATAAATCTCAATTAAGGAATACATGGGGATAATCTTGTATTATTGTCAATTGATTAACGTAAATCAATAACGGTTGGCTGACTAGAGTTTGACGTTATTGTCGTGAGAACGGCGGTAATCAATTGATCCCTTTAAGTCACACCTATAGGAGCGTACTCCAAATATTTAAGCTAATTGATTGTATGAGATACGATTATATTAGTAACTTGATAAATCGACTAACGGTTAGTCAATGTATTAATTCAGAGAGAAATCGAGTTGTGAACTTGGATGGTTTAATTTTATATCGATAAAATTATTAGAGGAGATGGGAATTAGTCATTAAACGTTAATTCACTATTTATGTATATTTTACTAATGAGATTAGTAAAAGTACATTTTTAATATATGTGTAAATGTACATGTATATTAAGGAAGAGCTTAATTAATTTACACTTTATTATATTAGATAATTAAGTGATAAATTATAAAGTATTTGTGGGACAAATATTGAAAACAAAATAAGACCCAAGACACCCCCCTTGGACCGTCCTAAATGAGGAGGAAAGGGAAGGAAGCTTCTCTTGGTTTTTGTCTTATTTGTTTTGTTATCTAGCTCTTGTAATTTGCATGTAAAAGCATAATGATTTGCATGCAACAAATTACACTACTCAAGAGAAAGTCTCTTCTCTTCTCTTCTCTAGTTGGCCGAAAAAAAAAAGAGGTGTGCTAGACACACTTCTTATTGCTTGTGTTTCTATAAATCACAAGGCCTTAGGAAGAGAATGCTATTTTATTCTTTTTCTCTCCATCTCTCTCATTTTCTCTCTAACTAATACTAAGGGGGCGTTTGGTTTGAATAGGGGAAAGGCTAAGGGAATAAGAAAAGGATTCAAGGTGAAATGAAAAGGAAAAGTAATAAAATCTCTTTGATTAAAAAATGTGTTTGGTATACAATTTCTAAAGAATCAACCCCTCCACACAACCATCAAATACAAACCAACCATCCCCATAAACTTGCACCACCACCACAAAAATGTTAGCACCACCTCTACCGCCACCGCCAAGAGCGCTCACCGCTGAAAACGGCCACCACCTCAATGATGCACCACCACCGTCAACGCCCGACCGGCAAGCCACCACCACCGTGACTTTTTCACCACCACCTAGAAACCCTTTTCCAACCTTTGAGAATCCTTTCTCCACCCTCAAGAACACCAGATTTGGTCTTTTTAGAGAGGCAAGGTGTTTTACGGTGGTAACATGGGTTGCCGGCAATAGTTGGTAGGACGGGGGAGGAGACTCGCTGGTGACGGCGGAGGAAGGTCGCCGGTGACGGCGGAGAAAGGTCGCCGGTAAACGGCGTAGGAAGGTCGCCGGCGGTGTGAGTCGATTGTGACGGTGACGTTTGGTGGTGACGCCAACTATGGTGGTGTTTATTGGGGGTGCTCAAGGAAAGGAAAACCAAATCCCTTGGGGGGGAGGGGATTAAAATTAAGAGTACTTGGGAGATTGAGGAAGAATGGGGAGGGGAATGAAAAGTGAAAAAATGATGAAACAAACATTAAGAAAGGGAATGGGGGATATTGATTCTCTTTCCCTTTCCTAAAACCCTCTAACCAAACACACCCTAATATTATTCATTCTAAGTATTACTAAGTGTTAGTAATAATAATATTACATATGATCAAGTATTACTAAGTGATTTCTAGATCAAAATCCTTAGTATTTTTGGTGTAGTTGTTGGGTGCATCTTTTAGGAGGTTTCCTATTTTGGAAACTTGGGTTGGAGGATCATCCTTGTTTATAGCTCAAGAAACAAAACTAGAAAGGAGTTCTAGTTTTGTGCCCATTTTATTCCTTGTAAGAATATATAAATTTCTATAAACTTATAACAAAGTATCTATGTAACCACATAAATCTTGCTCATCAAATTAGAGTAATTTGATTTACACTAATACTTGATTAGTGAATGGGATGAGATCCCTACAAATGGTATCAGAGCTTAGGCTTGTGGTTACAAATTTATTTTGTTGTTTTTGGAGTTTTATATATTTATTGAGAATAAATATGATAAAATCCGAAAATAGTGTTAAAAACGGTTTTAACACGAGTTTTTTATAGCATGCAAATTTTCTGGTCTCATGTTATCACTGGTCAAATTTCGTAATTTTTGGAATTTGTTTGCTAATTAAAATGATTTTTATACAAAACCGAGTCAAAAAGTGTGTTTTTGGCTAAAATAATTACTATAAATATTTATATTTGGCATCTGGTCACGAAATTTTTACACAGTGATATTTCATATTTATACTTTCTTCATGTAAACTTTCAAAGTCAGATTTTGAGTTTTGAATATTTATTCATTTATTTGTTGAAAATCAGTATAAATTGCATTTTAATGTCCTAAATATAGTAAACGTTGTTTTCTGGACATAAAATTTATACCAATATTCTTATATGGAAAAAGGATGCTAACGTATAAATTTAGGATTTTACCTCACTGTTTTGGACGTTTTGTTGATTTTATGAGATAAAATCAATGAAATCGTATTATATTTGTTCCAAAATTCATATGTAAATATTTTTGACCTGTTGTGAAATAATAAGAATAAGAGAGAATAGAGAGATCGGAGAGAATGTGTAGAGATGTATGTATTCATTCCTTATGAGGGTTACATATATATAGTACACATTAGGAATAAGGGTTTCAGTTAAACCCTAGTTGTATAGAATAACTAATGGGCTTTAGGCCAATGGACATCCACATATATTATTCATAACACTCCCCCTTAGATGTCCATTATTAAAATATATATACCTCATTAAAATCTTCCTAGAAAAAAAACCTCGTGGGAAAAAAACACTAGCGAAAGATAATAGTACAACATTCTCAAAACACGCATAAACAATATGCTGCCTCGTTAAAACCTTTCCATGAAAAACCCAGTGGGATAAAATCATGGTCAAGGAAAATAGTACAGCGCGTGTCTACTCCCCCTGACGATTGCATCCGTTGCTTTACTTGTCTTGATATGTACCATTATGATGATACTTTTTGTCTTCAGTAAATAATTCTTCGTAATAGATAAATTCGAAGCAATCGTTGATCGAATAAATCATGACCACCATTTTCCTTTAAAGCTCGCAATATGCAGAAGACCGTAATGTTCTTGACTTCATTTGAAATAATATTTCGATTTCCTTGTTTGAGAATATCTCCGTTTTCACCATTCGTAGGCATACGTGCAACTTCCTATAACAGTTGTCGTCCAGGCAAAGTGATAATCACAAATATCGCCAATTTGTGTGTCGACCATGCTGCCTCGTTAAAAACCTTGCTAGGAAAAACCCATTGGGACAAAAAACCTAGTCGAAGGGAAAAGAGTGCAGCAACCATTCGTACATCATTGAATAATTTTATCTCTTCAGGAGATACCTTTTCAGAATTATGATAAGAATTTGAAATCCGCAATAAGTATTTCAAGGAGATCGATCGCACGGATTAATAATCTCATCATGAATCGGAATTATCCCTCCAATATTATGGTTCTTTCAAACCGTGGATTTCATTAGTTTTGTAACCATTCAAAACATTACACAGTCTCAAACTTCCGGTCGAGACAATAAAGAATGACTTGCAACTCTTTAAGAGTTTCAAAATTCCTCTATATGAATTCAAACCGTAAAATTCAATTATTATACTACTCCGTAGTATTAAATTGATACGTGCCCATAACCGCAATCATTATAGAGGTTCATGAGTTTCCCGAAAACTCAATTGATTCGTCATTACCAATTTGACGATCATCCATCATATACTCCTATATGGCGTTACAAATCGTAGGAGCATATATCTCCTTATAAACATTTGTATATATAAACGAAAATATTGTCAATCATGAGTATGCATATGACATGAACTAAAAGTTAACGTATATATGTTTTAATACATGCAATAATTGGTATCGAAACTAAAAGATATATGCAAATGATTAACTTATTCTCTATATGCATATGATGACTCGATAATGCAAATTGTACAGTTTTCGAATCAAATACATTTTAATGGACTCCACGTCCTTTGATAGACTTCATGTCTATGAGCTCCTTTCAAACCATAGATTATGTCGCCAAACAAAATGTACTTATGTATTAGATGCATATCGGTTACGTTCTTTACACGTATCGATACCATTTTATCATCTCGTGATATAGTCAGTACTGATTGATGATATCTGAATATATGAGGTACCATAATTCCATTCACTTTCCAATATAGGCCATCTAATGTCATTCAGATATCTATGTCACTTCCAGGACATCTCAATTTCTATAGATGTACCAATTGCTTATTCTTGCCACCAAGTTATGTAAACCGATATGACTTTCATACTGCACCCCGTGTGTAAGTGTTGTTCAATTTGGCAAGAATTTCAATGTTCATTACAAATACTCTTCATGACTAATCTATAGCTCGATACGCCTTAGACCAGGTCATACATGTCTATAGTCAAATCATAAATTTCAATGAATAAACATACCACATTTCGATAAGGTGATCAAGTCGTATACTATAGTACATCACTATAACCAAATGAATACTATCATTTTAGTTTTAATGAACCTCTATTTGATGCACATTATATTTCAAATGAATCACTGAACTTTCGGTTCAGTTGAGGATCAAAACCAATTGTCCGTTTTTACCAGCTTTCCTTATCATCCTCCCACTAAGGTGGTAAAACTATCAACACCAGATAGATTTAATGAACAACTGATCACTATAACCACCTTATATAACATTACATATCCTTTTTATGCCATAATCATAAATTTATTTAAAGGATAGAACATGGGGAGTCGAATCGTATTATGCAGTTGGCATAAGTGCTGAATTATAATGCCCAATTTAGGAGATCAATAACTTTATGTCATAATTAAACTGTGATAATTTCCGATCACATGAATTACTCGTATGTGACTAAATGTCACTTAATATATTTTAATCCATACATGAACATTTAATTTCGAGTAATATATTCAGATCTCCAATATAATATCAATATACTCAATCTCAATGTACAGTCTTGCCATTAAAACCATTTATGATACATGAGAGAGTTTCAGCACTTTATTATTTTACCTTTAAGATAAACTCCACGTTTATCAATACGGGTATAATTAGAACCCGGATGGCCTTTATCGTCACATCTTAAGTATTTCATGTCAACATTTCTTTGTCAAAACCGTGACAAATTTTCACAAAATTGGCTACGACCCAACCAATTCGCTTATTAAATACCAAACTTGTTGACTGAAATTATAGTGCTAAACTTCCAGTTAGCAATAATTTATCGTGTAATTTTAACATTTGGCCAAATAAACCACGGATGTGACTTAGGACACTAACCGATGTGTCTCATTTATATTGGCAAGACTTGTATGTCTCAATATTTCTTTTTTAAATATATCACATGTAACAACCCGGATTTTCCAATAAATTAAAATAAAGAAATAAAAGGTTTTTTAAGAGAAAATGAAAATAAAATGAAGACCACGG
Source organism: Dianthus caryophyllus (assembly GCA_023091065.1). Taxonomy (NCBI): domain Eukaryota; kingdom Viridiplantae; phylum Streptophyta; class Magnoliopsida; order Caryophyllales; family Caryophyllaceae; genus Dianthus; species Dianthus caryophyllus. The sequence continues at coordinate 156,680 of JALGRB010000018.1, forward strand.
TGGCGGAAACACCGTGAATCCGAGTTATTACTCCCTACTCAACAAATAACGAAAGAAAGTAGGCCTTGAGCCTAGCAAACGGGGAATAAATACCCCTACAACCAACTCCAAAGGAAAACAAAAGTATAGAAAACGATAAACAAGTATAAGTCTAATCCAAAACAACCAAGAGCTAGCAACGGGGTCAACGATCCTCACGGCTTCTCACACAAACCCGTCCCCGTATGCAAACCTGCCACAAAGAAAGTAACAGCCACAATCAGTGGGGAGTAACTAGGTGCTCTGTAACAACCCGGATTTTCCAACAAAATAAAATAAAGAAATAAAAAGGATTTATAAAATAAAAGAAAATAAAAGCGAGCCACGGTGGCGGAAACACCTTGGAATCCGGATCATTACTCACTAACCAACTAAACAACGATAAAAAGATAGGCCTTGATGCCTAGAAGTGGGGAGTAAATACCCCTTACAAATCCAGCTCCAAAAATAAAAGTAAAATTATAATAATAAAACTAAACATCCTAACAAGTCTAGTAAAAAATCACTTCAAGGCTAGCTATAGGTCATCCTCACGGCATCCTCACTTGACAAACCCGATCCCGCGCTAACCTGCCACAAAGAATGTAACGATGATAATCAAAGGAGTAACTAGGTACTCCCCAGTCATATTTCAACGTAACCAAAATAGACAACAATACAACAAACAACCCAAAGGTATAGTAACTATAATGCAACCTCAAGCCAACTCATTAGCTACCAAACTCAACCAACTGTCACCCAAGAACCTGTAAACATGTATAACCAATACAACTCAACAATAACTAGTCCACTGACATACAAGCTCAAACTGTCAACAACAAGATGACAGACAACAATCAACAACCTGCAAGGTAAGCACGAACCTTTGGGTGAAGCAACAAGAATCACCCGGATGAAGCAACAAGAATCATCCAAACCCTATGGCGAACAAAGAACAAGAAGTTCCTCAAACTCATTAGTCTAAATTTGGCCAAATTCCACCGAGCAACAAGAACGGTGACGACATATATCAAACCATAGTCTCTAACCATGGTTGAAAACCCATAGTCGCTCTAACTAAGCAACAAGAATAGCCGAGGGGATCATGGGCGGTATCCGTCCACAAAAGACGTCGTAGCTCCTCGTATGCGTGCGAGCGACTGCGTACGCATACTCAACTCAAGCAATCAAACAAGTAAATTCAATAACCTGAATCAACTCACAATCAACAATAAACCAATCATCCTTAACTCAAAACCATCACAATGTCCATCATATACACAACTACAACATAATTGACCCCTTTTGTAAGCAATCTCAACACTAACCATAATCAACATGTTAAATACGGAGTAATAACCATAAGAACTCAAGAGTAGCCATAATAAACCATTATAATTCCTAAAGTTATCATCTTTCATCAACTTAATAACAATATAACCCAAATTCAAAGTAAACAAACATCCCAAATCGCATTATTATACATAAGAGTGTGAGACCAACTCAAACAAGACCAAAGACCGCAACTTTACATCTCAAACATCCCAAAGGTAACACCCTTTTCATTCATATCAACAATCAAGACATCCTCAATCAATTATATGGTCTCACACAAGTCAAAATATCACTAAGGCTACACCTAGTTACCTTTTCCAAACAAGCCAAAGAAAAGCACAGTTTTCACCCCCTTCTGTCCAGACGCGATAACAGACGATCCAGACCTCCAAATGCAAAACTGAACGGTGAAAAGGTGGCCCCAAGAGTCAGGAACATTCTGTAAAAATTTCGGCAAAATCGGACGGTCGGATCTCCGGCGATCTTCCGTTTAGTGAACCTGTGTCAGAGAAATCCGAACTTGGGTTTTCTCTCCAATTCCCCCTTTCTGATTAGGGCACACATAAATCATTCAATACATAAGTACACCACAATAAACACATATAAGAATATAAAAACTATAAAGAATAAACCTAAAACGAAAGGGATGAAAGGATTACCGTAGGAGAATGATAGGAATGAATTTAGGATGAAAAAGCGATAATCTTTGACTGAAATTAATAGAGGATTTAATGAGGATGAGATTATGAGATTTAGAGAGGATGAAGGAAGATAGAAATCAGATCTTAAGGTTGCTAGGCTAGGAGTTAATTAGATATTTAATGTCTTGATCAAAAAGCTACACAAGAAACCCTAAACCTAACCCGAGCTGGGGGTTCGGCTTGGCCCAGGGTGTACCGGTTCAAACTGACTCCTGAAAATTTGGCAGTTGCGACGGCGTCGAAAAAATACGTAGTTTAGCCTTTTGAATCACCTGAATCGGAGTTCGTATGAGGAAATTACACCGTTTTTAAGCTAATTACTCTGTTTTTAAGTTCTGACTACAGGGTAGCTTAATCAACGCGACAAGTGAACTGATTTTCTTGAGCTAAAAATGACAAAATCAAGAGAAATGAATCACGAATATGATTGAGACGAATAATAAATATTAGGAAAAGTCGGGGTGTTACAATCTCACCACCTAAAAAGAAGTTTCGTCCTCGAAACTTGAGAACGAAAGAATACCCCTAAAGGATTAAGAAAACTACCTACTCCTATGGTCCTCAAGACAAGAATCGCTAACTCTACTCACCTCGATAACAAGGGCATAGACACGCTTAACGACGCTTAAGATAACCCGACATCACATATCACCCGAATGATGCTCAACTCACTCATATAACCCTTTAATACTATTGGTGCATCTTATGCTCGACAATCTTCAAATTAGGCATATTAGCCTCACAAGACCATATCGTTCAACCAAGCATCTTACTCACCAAGTCTAACCAAAACCTCGGACGGGTTTTAACCCAAAAGGCACCATTACCCATGTTATCAAGATAACTAACGCGTAAGCTAATCCCCATATCAATGCTAATGACAAACCTCATAACCTTAATCATAACGTGATCTAAACTCAAGTCAATATCGCTCCCCATATAGTTCCACATTTTCCACAACGAAATAACCATAAATATGTCATACCATACCATCTCATTCTCAAGTCACACGTATACTAACACGTAGCAATCAAAATGTATCGTTAAAAGCTTACTACTCTCTCCACCCATTATTACCATACCCAAGTCTATCCACACCTTTCTTGAATGTCACTTCCTTACTGACCTCGAATTCTCTCCTCCCATCAATGAGTTTCCTTGTACTTAACACATACACAAAACCACAAAGATGCACACTGTCATTCATACATTATCCTTTAAAGTGCAAACCCCAAAGTTTTATCGTGCTCACTATAACCGTTAGGTTTTTCTCAAAGCCAATTATTATTGCTCACCACCATATCACTTCCCAATTCTCACTAACTCATGATTGTCACAACTCATCTAGCAACATAACTAAGTCCTCAAAAGACTCCCTACGCAGATACTATAATCTTCCTAACGTTCACTCACAATAAATTAAATCATTAATCTCAAAGACTAAGAATCACATATGCATTAACTCATAATTATAAAACGGTCTCGGGTTGCACTAGCCAAGAATCGCAAAACTAAGAATCCTCAAAAGTTACAACGACCAACCATGTGCATTAGCTAGTAAACCACTCATGCTATCAACTACTTATTAACCAAACTCTATCATCTATGACTCAAATAACAGCGACAGCCTAGGGGTCAGATCTCGAGCTAGATAAGGGTGCAACACCTTACAGCTAGATGCCAAGGAATATGATTAGAGAAATTTATCAAGGACAAGATTGATGTTAATACATCAAGAAATTTTACAAAACCGAGAACGTGAATAGCTACGGAAAGGAATGGAAAATAATAGAAGATCGACGTCTTAAAAGTCGGCGCACAGGCAATAGAACTGAAGTAGCCACTAGAAGGAAACCAAGGAATAGAATAACATAAGACCCAAATGACAAGACTAAAAGGTGATCGATAGCGTCATGATATAAAAGTGATGAGTTATGATGAATAAGAAAGAAATGAAGGAATGAAACGAATTACGTAAAAATATGACATAATAAATCTTTTGCAAGAAAACTGCTCAACAACCACCAATTAGACAAAAGAAATTTTAAATATGAAACGATGAAGGAAAAGTAGAAATATTCCTTAAGAGTTCACAAATGAAGGCATAAGACTCGTTTCCAACAAGAACTCAAATTAGTTTTGTTACGAAGGAGAGACGAAAAAGTAATTCCCGAAAAGTTTGATAGATATAGAATATGATCAGAAGATACGATTGAAAGGAGAAGTCTTAAAGTTAAGTTTCAAAATGACAGCGATTTTAGAAAAATGAAGCTACTAAAATACCAAGTAGAATAAATAATATTCAAATGAACCAAATGCTCAAATTAGAAAACTTAATAAAAGAAGGTTTAGGATAACAAAGAGGTTTTGATCAAAAGTAGATGCAATAGATAAGTGTCAGTCATGTCAAATTTGATTGAGTAAAAAGCCACCAAAATGTATTGACGCGTCTAAAAAATGAATGGAAAAGTAAAACAATACTGATTAAAATTTTCCTCAACATAGTTACAAAATAAGAAAGTACAAGAAGGATAAACGAACCATTATAGCACAAATATACAAAAATGGGTTTTGTTAATAGAACTGACTGAAAATATTTTGAAATAAAAGAGTTTAGAAATTATTTCAGCACGATCCATTGAAAAAGATGGGGATGAACATAATAAGAAATTTTATTGGAGAAAAAAGAAACTCAAACTGTAATCACGAGCTGATAGTTTTAAAACAACTGTATAATAAGATCAAGAACTAAAAGGATATACTAAGGGCAAGTGTAGCTAGCAAGCTGAAAGAGGTCCCTACGAATACGGTAGGTGACTTAGATTAAGAGCTTCCGCTGCGTGCTCTGATGGTAGGACCATACATTCGCAATTCGGCTTCAAGTTTCTTGCTCTAGCTGATCAATCGGTACGAATCAAAGACTTTAAGAGTTAAATTTCTAGATATTTCAAAAGGTCAGATGAAAGAGAGATTTTAAATTAGAATACTCAAATGATTAAATTCGTATAAACCAATAAATCAAAAAAAGAAATTAAGACAATAAATCATCAAGAGATAGATAAATTAAAATTCTCAAAGGAATTGAGCTGTCAAACAAATATTGTTAAAAGCAAGCGTCATTAATAATAAAGGGAAATGCAAAAATACATTTGATAGGAAAAATAGGAGTATTAACATTCAATAAGAAAATAGAAGTATAGGCTATTTAATCTTAAAAGATGAGTTTTGAGGAAATCAAAGATGTCGGATAATAGCTAAGAATGTAATTATTAGAATAAAACATGTTGCAGTAAAGGAATAGGTTCAAAGAGAATGATTAAATCGAATGAAAAACCTTAACCAGTTATTTTGGAGATGAACAAGGAATATTTAAAGACATATCGAGTCAGTACACGGTCTCCCATGTCACCATTATAATTGTACCTGCATCCAAAGAAAACGTGTGGTCTAATGGTGGAGAACCTAAGTCCACCATTTCGACAACTACTCATACATATGCACAAATAACGTAGACCCCCTAATGTGTCTAACCCAACACTCTCACTCGGTGTTCTAAGTCAAATCCTACTCACTCGACTAAGAGAGTTGGGAGCGTAATCGCTGATACCAAGCTGAATAACCCTGATTTTCCAACAAAATAAAATAAAGAAATAAAAAGGATTTATAAAATAAAAAGAAAATAAAAGCGAGCCACGGTGGCGGAAACACCGTGGAATCAGGATCATTACTCACTAACCAACAAAACAAGGATAAAAAGATAGGCCTTGAGGCCTAGAAGTGGGGAGTAAATCCCCCTTACAAATCCAGCTCCAAAAATAAAAGTAAAATTATAATAATAAAACTAAACATCCTAACAAGTCTAGTAAAAAATCACTTGAGGCTAGCTATAGGTCATCCTCACGGCATCCTCACTTGACAAACCCGATCCCGCGCTAACTCGCCACAAAGAATGTAATGACCACAATCGGTGGGAGTAACTTGGTGCTCCCCAGACATATTTCAACGTAACCAAAATAGACAACAATACAACAAACAACCCAAAGGTATAGTAACCATAATGCAACCACAAGCCAACTCATTAGCTACCAAACTCAACCAACTGTCATCCAAGAACACAGTAAACATGTATAACCAATACAACTCGACAATAACTAGTCCATCGACATACAAGCTCAAGCGTCAACAACAAGATGACAGACAACAATCAACAACCTGCAAGGTAAGCACGAACCTTTGGGTGAAGCAACAAGAATCACCCGGATGAAGCAACAAGAATCATCCAAACCCTATGGCGAACAAAGAATGAAGTTCCTCAAACTCATTAGTCTAAATTTGGCCAAATTCCACCGAGCAACAAGAACGGTGACGACATATATCAAACCATAGTCTCTAACCATGGTTGAGAACCCATAGTCGCTCTAACTAAGCAACAAGAATAGCCGAGGGGATCATGGGCGGTATCCGTCCACAAAAGACGTCGTAGCTCCTCACGTACGTGCCAGAACAGTACCCGTACGCACACTCAACTTAAGCAATCAAACAAGTAAATTCAATAACCTGAATCAACTCACAATCAACAATAAACCAATCATCCTTAACTCAAAACCATCACAATGTCCATCATATACACAACTACAACATAATTGACCCCTTTTGTAAGCAATCTCAACACTAACCATAATCAACATGTTAAATACGGAGTAATAACCATAAGAACTCAAGAGTAGCCATAATAAACCATTATAATTCCCAAAGTTATCATCTTTCATCAACTTAATAACAATATAACCCAAATTCAAAGTAAACAAACATCCCAAATCGCATTATTAGACATAAGAGTGTGAGACCAACTCAAATAAAACCAAAGACCGCAACTTTACATCTCAAACATCCCAAAGGTAACACCCTTTTCATTCATATCAACAATCAAGACATCCTCAATCAATTATATGGTCTCACACAAGCCAAAATATCACTAAGGCTACACCTAGTTACCTTTTCCAAACAAGCCAAAGAAAAGCACAGTTTTCACCCCCTTCTGTCCAGACGCGATAACAGACGATCCAGACCTCCAAATGCAAAACTGAACGGTGAAAAGGTAGCCCCAAGAGTCAGGAACATGCTGTAAAAATTTCGGCAAAATCGAACGGTCGGATCTTCGGCGATCTTCCGTTTAGTGAACCTGGGTCAGAGAAATCCGAACTTGGGTTTTCTCTCCAATTTCCCCTTTCTGATTAGGGCACACATAAATCATTCAATACATAAGTACACCACAATAAACACATATAAGAATATAAAAACTATAAAGAATAAACCTAAAACGAAAGGGATGAAAGGATTACCGTAGGAGAATGATAGGAATGAATTTAGGATGAAAAAGCGATAATCTTTGACTGAAATTAATAGAGGATTTAATGAGGATGAGATTATGAGATTTAGAGAGGATGAAGGAAGATAGAAATCAGATCTTAAGGTTGCTAGGCTAGGAGTTAATTAGATATTTAATGTCTTGATCAAAAAGCTACACAAGAAACCCTAAACCTAACCCGAGCTGGGGGTTCGGCTCGGCCCAGGGTGTACCGGTTCAAACTGACTCCTGAAAATTTGGCAGTTGCGACGGCGTCGAAAAAATACGCAGTTTAGCCTTTTGAATCACCTGAATCGGAGTTCGTATGAGGAAATTACACCGTTTTTAAGCTAATTACTCCGTTTTTAAGTTCTGACTACAGGGTAGCTTAATCAACGCGACAAGTGAACTGATTTTCTTGAGCTAAAAATGAGAAAATCAAGAGAAATGAATCATGAATATGATTGAGACGAATAATAAATATTAGGAAAAGTCGGGGTGTTACATGCTCCCCAGTCATATTTCAACATAATCAACATAAACAACAATACAACCCCAAATGCACGGCTAACATAGATCATCCTCAAGCTAACTCAATAGTCAACTAACTCAACCTGTGACCTATAATCAACACATAAACAACCAACCATCTTAAAAATCATACAAGCTCAACCCAAATACAACTGGTTCAATATAGTCAATCATAAACCAAATAAGCTCAACCTGTCATCAACAAAGTGACAGTCAACAACTTCAATCAAAAATCAATCGCAAGAGTAAGCCGCAGATCTTGGCGCTACAAAACACCGGAACGACAAAAGTCCCAACCCTATGGCGGAACGACAAAGTTCCTCAAGCTGTCTAAATTTGGCCAAACCCACGCGACTAAAACGGTGTCACCGCGACAAAAATGGTGACGACATTCAAATAACCACCCCTACAAAAGTGTGGCGCCCCTATAAAAGAGCTTTCAATATCCATAGTCTCGTGAGTCAGCGACAAAAACGGTTGAGAACCCACGACAGGCGGCACCGTCCTACAAAAGACGTCGTAACTCCTCACGTACGTGCCAGAACAGTACCCGTACGCACACTCAACTCAAGCATACAAACAATTCAATTCAACCTCAAGACAAATCTTAGTCAACATCAATTCAAGTATCCTATGACTCAAATCATCCCAACATCCACCTCAAACCTATTAACAACATAACTAACCCTTTTATATCCATTCTCAACATCAACTATAACCAACAATGTAATAACATGTTAAATACGGAGTAATAATCACAAGAACTCAAGAGTAGCCATAGTAAACCATTATAATTCCCAAAGTTACCATCTTTTAATCAACCTAATAACAATATAACCCAAATTCAATATACTTGATCCATAGTAAATCATTCCATAAGACATATTAGTGTGAGACCAACACAAATAAGACCAAAGAACATGATTTCATAGCACAATCAACCAAAAGTTCATAGCTTTACATACATAACAACAATCAAATCATCCTCAATCAATCATATGGTCTCACACGAGTCAAAATATCACTAAGGCTACACCTAGTTACCTTAGTTGAGATCAAATCCTTGCTAATCCTCTTCCTCCTCCACAAGAATGGTATCTCCTTCTTCTAGATCTCCTTCTCCTTTGCATAACCAAGCCAAATCACACAAGCAAAAACATACAACAAAAGAACACATAAAATAACACAAAATCTGAAAAATAAAAGAGCTAAAAGAGATCCTATACCGAGGGAATTGACTAGGAAAGGTTTAGGGCTAAAGAGAAGAAAGAAAAGATGATCAACAATGGAGTTTGATGAGTTTTGAGAGAGTTTTTGTTGGAGAATTATGAGGGATGAATGAGGATGAGATTAGGAAGATGCAAAACTGATTTGGGAGCTAGGGTAAGGAGGGAATGAAATATTATAATGTCTTGAGCAAGAAGCAAACCCAAGAAAGCCCTAAAACTCTACCCGAGTTGAGGGTTCGGCTCGGCCCATGGGAGAGCGGTTCAAACTGACTCCTGAAAGTTTGGCAGTTGCGAGGGCGTCGGAAAAATACGCAGTTTAGCCTTTTGAATCACCTGAATCGGAGTCCGTATGAGGAAATTACACCGTTTTTAAGCTAATTACTCCGTTTTTAAGTTCTGACTACAGTCTCGCTTATTCCTCTAGCCAAAAATAACAAAATTAAGAGAAATGAAATTCGAGTTTAACGAAATGAATTATTTAAATAAAAGGGGAAAAGTCGGGGTGTTACAATCTCACCACCTAAAAAGAAGTTTCGTCCTCGAAACTTGAGAACAAAACGACACCCAAAACAAATGAGGAAAAGACTACTCCTAACGATTCCTATTCTAAGGACGACTAACTCTACTCACCCCAACAACGAAAGGATAGCTCTCCTAGCCTAGGTCCACTCCACCAAACCACACGCACCTCCAAGACAAGCGCACACTCAGACCGCTAGTACGCACAAGGTAAGCAGCTAGGACGGATCTCCCCAAAAGAAGTAGGGACACCCAAGAATAGGAATTAACATGGAACAGTGTTTTCTCGTGGAAGAGTAATAAGAGTATCCTCGAAACTAGAGGAAGTGAGCTTGTAACACCCGGTGTTGTCCGAGGTTATTCGGGCCGGGTTCCCCATTGAAGTGGTCCATGTGATGAGCTCAAGTGACCTAGTGCTTAAAAGGATTGTAAGTGCTACTCATATCAACAAGATGCATCTACTTTTCTGGTGGCTCATCTTAAGAACTGTTCAGTTAAGCGTGCTTGCTGGAGAGTAGTCTTGGGATGGGTGACCTCCTGGGAAGTTCTCAGGATGCGCACGAGTGAGGACAAAGTGCGCTGGAAAGGACCCGTGTTGGTCTGTGGGCGATGTACGCAGCCTGGCGAGCTACCGTGAATAACATTTCGGCCTTTGGTTTGGGCCGGGGTGTTACAAATGGTATCAGAGCAACCCGGCGACCGGGTGGTCGAATCCTAGGTACGCACCTAGCTGGGGAGGATTCTGGAATGCTATATCGTAAGTAGCTACCAGGCGCAACGAGGACGTTGCGTTCTTCAAGTGGGGGTGTGTAACACCCGGTGTTGTCCGAGGTTATACGGGCCGAGTTCCCCGTTGAAGTGGTCCATGTGATGAGCTCAAGTGACCTAGTGCTTAAAAGGATTGTAAGTGCTACTCATATCAACAAGATGCATCTTCTTTTATGGTGGCTCATCTTAAGAACTCTTGATTAAGCGTGCTTCTTTGGAGAGTAGTCTTGGGATGGGTGACCTCCTGGAAGTTCTCGGGATGCGCCGCAGTGAGGACAAAGTCTTGCTGGAAAGGACCCGTGTTGGTCTGCGGCCGATGTCCGCAGCCTGGCGGACTACCGTGAATACCATTTCGGCCTTTGGGTTGGGCCGGTGTTACAAATGGTATCGAGCAACCCACGGCCGGTGGTCGAATCCTAGGCACGCACCTAGGTGGGGAGGATGCGGAATGCTATATTGTAAGTAGCTACCAGCGCAACGAGGACGTTGCGTTCTTCATGGGGTGTGTAACACCCGGTGTTGTCCGAGGTTATACGGGCCGAGTTCCCCGTTGAAGTGGTCCATGTGATGAGCTCAAGTGACCTAGTGCTTAAAAGGATTGTAAGTGCTACTCATATCAACAAGATGCATCTTCTTTTATGGTGGCTCATCTTAAGAACTATTCAGTTAAGAGTGCTTGCTGGAGCGTAGGCTTGGGATGGGTGTCCTCCTGGGAAGTTCTCGAGAATGCACGCAGTGAGGACAAAGTCTTGACCGAAAGGACCCGTGTTGGTTGCGTAGGCGATGTCTGCCCAGACTGGCGAGCTCTAGTGAATAACATTTCGGCCTTTGGTTGGGGCCGGGGTGTTACATAGCTAAGCTTTCTCGATCAACATAGCGGAAGTGAATGACATAAAGGCACCAATATCACTATAGCATCCTTGAGTTTGCGGATGCGTTGCAAGTTGTTGTTGGCTCCTCCTCCGTTTCTGGTCATCTGCAACACAAAAGCATAGGTGATAGCGGCATTTTACTAAGCATGCCACTTCAAGTAACTACTCAAACGCATACAAAACAACGTAAACCACCTAGTGTGTCTACCCCAACGCTCTCACTCGGTGTTCTAAGTCAAATCCTACTCACTCGACTAAGAGAGTTGGGAGCGTATTCGCTCTGATACCAACTGTAACAACCCGGATTTTCCAATAAATTAAAATAAAGAAATAAAAGGTTTTTTAAGAGAAAATGAAAATAAAATGAAGACCACGGTGGCGGAAACACCGTGAATCCGAGTTATTACTCCCTACTCAACAAATAACGAAAGAAAGTAGGCCATGAGCCTAGCAAATGGGGAATAAATACCCCTACAACCAACTCCAAAGGAAAACAAAAGTATAGAAAACGATAAACAAGTATAAGTCTAATCCAAAACAACCAAGAGCTAGCTACGGGGTCAACGATCCTCACGGCTTCTCACACAAACCCGTCCTCAGATGCAAACCTCGCCACAAAGAATGTAATGACCATAATCGATTGGGAGTAACTAGGTGCTCCCAGGTCATATTTCAACATAATCAACATAAACAACAATACAACCCCAAATGCCACGGCTAACATAGATCATCCTCAAGCTAACTCAATAGTCAACTAACTCAACCTGTGACCTATAATCAACACATAAACAACCAACCATCTTACAAATCATACAAGGTCAACCCAAATACAACAGGTTCAATATAGTCAATCATAAACCAAATAAGCTCAACCTGTCATCAACAAAGTGACAGTCAACAACTTCAATGAAAAATCAATCGCAAGAGTAAGCCGCAGATCTTGGCGCTCCAAAACACCCCGGAACGACAAAAGTCCCAACCCTATGGCGGAACGACAAAAGTTCCTCAACTGTCTAAATTTGGCCAAACCCACCGCGACAAAAACGGTGTCACCGCGACAAAAACGGTGTCGACATTCAAATAACCACCCCTACAAAAGAGTGGCGCCCCTACAAAGAGCTTTCAATAACCATAGTCTCGGGCGCGACAAAAGCGGTTGAGAACCCACGACAAAGCGGCACCGCCCTACAAAAGACGTCGTAACTCCTCACGTGCGTGCGAGCGATGCCGTACGCACACTCAACTCAAGCATACAAACAATTCAATTCAACCTCAAGACAAATCTTAGTCAACATCAATTCAAGTATCCTATGACTCAAATCATCCCAACATCCACCTCAAACCTATTAACAACATAACTAACCCTTTTATATCCATTCTCAACATCAACTATAACCAACAATGTAATAACATGTTAAATACGGAGTAATAATCACAAGAACTCAAGAGTAGCCATAGTAAACCATTATAATTCCCAAAGTTACCATCTTTTAATCAACCTAATAACAATATAACCCAAATTCAATATAACAATCACCGTAAATCATTCCATAAGACATATTAGTGTGAGACCAACACAAATAAGACCAAAGAACATGATTTCATAGCACAATCAACCCAAAGTTCATAGCTTTACATACATAACAACAATCAAATCATCCTCAATCAATCATATGGTCTCACACGAGTCAAAATATCACTAAGGCTACACCTAGTTACCTTTGTTGAGATCAAATCCTTGCTAATCCTCTTCCTCCTCCACAAGAATGGTATCTCCTTCTTCTAGATCTCCTTCTCCTTTGCATAACCAAGCCAAATCACACAAGCAAAAACATACAACATAAGAACACATAAAATAACACAAAATCAGAAAAATAAAAGAGTTAAAAGAGATCCTATACCGAGGGAATTGACTAGGAAAGGTTTAGGGCTAAAGAGAAGAAAGAAAAGATGATCAACAATGGAGTTTGATGAGTTTTGAGAGAGTTTTTGTAGGAGAATTATGAGGGACGAATGAGGATGAGCTTAGGAAGATGCAAAACTGATTTGGGAGCTAGGGTAAGGAGGGAATGAAATATTATAATGTCTTGAGCAAGAAGCAAACCCAAGAAAGCCCTAAAACTCTACCCGAGTTGAGGGTTCGGCTCGGCCCATGGGAGAGCGGTTCAAACTGACTCCTGAAAGTTTGGCAGTTGCGACAGCGTCGGAAAAATACGCAGTTTAGCCTTTTGAATCACCTGAATCGGAGTCCGTATGAGGAAATTACACCGTTTTTAAGCTAATTACTCCGTTTTTAAGTTCTGACTACAGTCTCGCTTATTCCTCTAGCCAAAAATAACAAAATTAAGAGAAATGAAATACGAGTTTAACGAAATGAATTATTTAAATAAAAGGGGAAAAGTCGGGGTGTTACAATCTCACCACCTAAAAAGAAGTTTCGTCCTCGAAACTTGAGAACAAAACGACACCCAAAACAAATGAGGAAAAGACTACTCCTAACGATTCCTATTCTAAGGACGACTAACTCTACTCACCCCAACAACGAAAGGATAGCTCTCCTAGCCTAGGTCGACTCCACCAAACCACACGCACCTCCAAGACAAGCGCACACTCAGACCACTAGTACGCACAAGGTAAGCAGTTAGGAAGGATCTCCCCAAAAGAAGTAGGGACACCCAAGAATAGGAATTAACATGGAACAGTGTTTTCTCGTGGAAGAGTAATAAGAGTATCCACGAAATTAGAGGAAGTGAGCTAAGCTTTCTCGATCAACATAGCGGAAGTGAATGACATAAAGGCACCAATATCACTATAGCATCCTTGAGTTTGCGGATGCGTTGCAAGTTGTTGTTGGCTCCTCCTCCGTTTCTCGTCATCTGCAACACAAAAGCATAGGTGATAGCGGCATTTTACTAAGCATGCCACTTCAAGTAACTACTCAAACGCATACAAAACAACGTAAACCACCTAGTGTGTCTACCCCAACGCTCTCACTCGGTGTTCTAAGTGAAATCCTACTCACTCGACTAAGAGAGTTGGGAGCGTATTCGCTCTGATACCAACTGTAACAACCCGGATTTTCCAATAAATTAAAATAAAGAAATAAAAGGTGTTTTAAGAGAAAATGAAAATAAAATGAAGACCACGGTGGCGGAAACACCGTGAATCCGAGTTATTACTCCCTACTCAACAAATAACGAAAGAAAGTAGGCCTTGAGCCTACCAAATGGGGAATAAATACCCCTACAACCAACTCCAAAGGAAAACAAAAGTATAGAAAACGATAAACAAGTATAAGTCTAATCCAAAACAACCAAGAGCTAGCAACGGGGTCAACGATCCTCACGGCTTCTCACACAAACCCGTCCCCGTATGCAAACCTGCCACAAAGAAAGTAACAGCCACAATCAGTGGGGAGTAACTAGGTGCTCCCCAGTCATATTTCAACATAATCAACATAAACAACAATACAACCCCAAATGCACGGCTAACATAGATCATCCTCAAGCTAACTCAATAGTCAACTAACTCAACCTGTGACCTATAATCAACACATAAACAACCAACCATCTTACAAATCATACAGGCTCAACCCAAATACAACTGGTTCAATATAGTCAATCATAAACCAAATAAGCTCAACCTGTCATCAACAAAGTGACAGTCAACAACTTCAATCAAAAATCAATCGCAGAGTAAGCACGCAGATCTTGGGCGCTACAAAACACCCCGGAACGACAAAAGTCCCAACCCTATGGCGGAACGACAAAAGTTCCTCAACTGTCTAAATTTGGCCAAACCCACCGCGACAAAAACGGTGTCACCGCGACAAAAATGGTGTCGACATTCAAATAACCACCCCTACAAAAGTGTGGCGCCCCTATAAAAGAGCTTTCAATAACCATAGTCTCAGAGCCGCGACAAAAACGGTTGAGAACCCACGACGGTGACCGAGTCCTACAAAAGACGTCGTAACTCCTCACGTACGTGCCAGAACAATACCCGTACGCACACTCAACTCAAGCATACAAACAATTCAATTCAACCTCAAGACAAATCTTAGTCAACATCAATTCAAGTATCCTATGACTCAAATCATCCCAACATCCACCTCAAACCTATTAACAACATAACTAACCCTTTTATATCCATTCTCAACATCAACTATAACCAACAATGTAATAACATGTTAAATACGGAGTAATAATCACAAGAACTCAAGAGTAGCCATAGTAAACCATTATAATTCCCAAAGTTACCATCTTTTAATCAACCTAATAACAATATAACCCAAATTCAATATAACAGTCACCGTAAATCATTCCATAAGACATATTAGTGTGAGACCAACACAAATAAGACCAAAGAACATGATTTCATAGCACAATCAACCAAAAGTTCATAGCTTTACATACATAACAACAATCAAATCATCCTCAATCAATCATATGGTCTCACACGAGTCAAAATATCACTAAGGCTACACCTAGTTACCTTAGTTGAGATCAAATCCTTGCTAATCCTCTTCCTCCTCCACAAGAATGGTATCTCCTTCTTCTAGATCTCCTTCTCCTTTGCATAACCAAGCCAAATCACACAAGCAAAAACATACAACAAAAGAACACATAAAATAACACAAAATCTGAAAAATAAAAGAGCTAAAAGAGATCCTATACCGAGGGAATTGACTAGGAAAGGTTTAGGGCTAAAGAGAAGAAAGAAAAGATGATCAACAATGGAGTTTGATGAGTTTTGAGAGAGTTTTTGTTGGAGAATTATGAGGGATGAATGAGGATGAGATTAGGAAGATGCAAAACTGATTTGGGAGCTAGGGTAAGGAGGGAATGAAATATTATAATGTCTTGAGCAAGAAGCAAACCCAAGAAAGCCCTAAAACTCTACCCGAGTTGAGGGTTCGGCTCGGCCCATGGGAGAGCGGTTCAAACTGACTCCTGAAAGTTTGGCGATTCTTGAGGCGTCGGAAAAATACTGTGATTTAGCCTTTTGAATCACCTGAATCGGAGTCCGTATGAGGAAATTACAGTTTTTAAGCTAATTACTCCGCTTTTAAGTTCGACTACAGTCTAAACTTATTCCACTAGCCAAAAATAACAAAATTAAGAGAAATGAAATTCGAGTTTAACGAAATGAATTATTTAAATAAAAGGGGAAAAGTCGGGGTGTTACAATCTCACCACCTAAAAAGAAGTTTCGTCCTCGAAACTTGAGAACAAAACGACACCCCAAACAAATGAGGAAAGACTACTCCTATGATTCCTATTCTAAGGGCGACTAACTCTACTCACCCCAACAACGAAAGGATAGCTCTCCTAGCCTAGGTCCACTCCACCAAACCACACGCACCTCCAAGACAAGCGACACTCAGGCCGCTGCAAAGTGCGCACAAGGTAGCGGTGAGGACGGATCTCCCCAAAAGAAGTAGGGACACCCAAGAATAGGAATTAACATGGAACAGTGTTTTCTCGTGGAAGAGTAATAAGAGTATCCTCGAAACTAGAGGAAGTGAGCTTGTAACACCCAGGTGTTGTCAGAGGTTATTAGGTAGGGTTCCCATTGAAGTGGTCCATGTGATGAGCTCAAGTGACCTAGTGCTTAAAAGGATTGTAAGTGCTACTCATATCAACAAGATGCATCTACTTTTCTGGTGGCTCATCTTAAGAACTGTTCAGTTAAGCGTGCTTCTTTGGAGAGTAGTCTTGGGATGGGTGACCTCTGGGAAGTTCTCGGGATGCGCCAGTGAGGACAAAGTCTTGTTTGGAAAGGACCGTGTTGGTGCAGTGAAGCGATGTCTGCTTGACTGGCGCTCTAGTGAATAACATTTCGGCCTTTGGTTTGGTAGGGGTGTTACAAATGGTATCGAGCAACCCGGCGGCCGGGTGGTCGAATCTGATGCGCACCTAGGCTGGGGAGGATTCGGAATGCTATATCGTAGTAGCTACCGCGCAACGAGGGCGTTGCGTTCTTCAGAGGGTGTGTAACACGGTGTTATCCGAGGTTATTGAGTAGGGTTCCCGATTGAAGTGGTCCATGTGATGAGCTCAAGTGACCTAGTGCTTAAAAGGATTGTAAGTGCTACTCATATCAACAAGATGCATCTTCTTTTACGGTGGCTCATCTTAAGAACTCTTGATTAAGCGTGCTTCTTTGGAGAGTAGTCTTAGGATGGGTGACCTCTGGGAAGTTCTCGGGATGCGCCGCAGTGAGGACAAAGTCTTGTTTGAAAGGACCCGTGTTGATGCAGAGGCGATGTCTGTGACTGGCGAACTACCGTGAATAACATTTAGGCCTTTGGTTTGGTAGGGTGTTCTGAAATGGTATCAGAGCAACCCGGCGACGGTGGTCGAATCCTAGGTACGCACCTAGGCGGGAGGATTCGGAATGCTATATTGTAAGTAGCTACCCGGCGCAAGCGAGGGCGTTGCGTTCTTCAGAAATGGGGTGTGTAACAAGTGTTGTCCGAGGTTATCACGCCGAGTTCCCGTTGAAGTGGTCCATGTGATGAGCTCAAGTGACCTAGTGCTTAAAAGGATTGTAAGTGCTACTCATATCAACAAGATGCATCTTCTTTTATGGTGGCTCATCTTAAGAACTATTCAGTTAAGCGTGCTTGCTGGAGAGTAGTCTTGGGATGGGTGACCTCCTGGGAAGTTCTCAGAATGCGCACGAGTGAGGACAAAGTGCGCTGGAAAGGACCCGTGTTGGTCTGTGGGCGATGTACGCAGCCTGGCGAGCTACCGTGAATAACATTTCGGCCTTTGGTTGGGGCCGGGGTGTTACATAGCTAAGCTTTCTCGATCAACATAGCGGAAGTGAATGACATAAAGGCACCAATATCACTATAGCATCCTTGAGTTTGCGGATGCGTTGCAAGTTGTTGTTGGCTCCTCCTCCGTTTCTGGTCATCTGCAACACAAAAGCATAGGTGATAGCGGCATTTTACTAAGCATGCCACTTCAAGTAACTACTCAAACGCATACAAAACAACGTAAACCACCTAGTGTGTCTACCCCAACGCTCTCACTCGGTGTTCTAAGTCAAATCCTACTCACTCGACTAAGAGAGTTGGGAGCGTATTCGCTCTGATACCAACTGTAACAACCCGGATTTTCCAATAAATTAAAATAAAGAAATAAAAGGTTTTTTAAGAGAAAATGAAAATAAAATGAAGACCACGGTGGCGGAAACACCGTGAATCCGAGTTATTACTCCCTACTCAACAAATAACGAAAGAAAGTAGGCCATGAGCCTAGCAAATGGGGAATAAATACCCCTACAACCAACTCCAAAGGAAAACAAAAGTATAGAAAATGATAAACAAGTATAAGTCTAATCCAAAACAACCAAGAGCTAGCTACGGGGTCAACGATCCTCACGGCTTCTCACACAAACCCGTCCCCGTATGCAAACCTGCCACAAAGAATGTAACAGCCATAATCAGTGGGGAGTAACTAGGTGCTCCCCAGTCATATTTCAACATAATCAACATAAACAACAATACAACCCCAAATGCACGGCTAACATAGATCATCCTCAAGCTAACTCAATAGTCAACTAACTCAACCTGTGACCTATAATCAACACATAAACAACCAACCATCTTACAAATCATACAAGGTCAACCCAAATACAACAGGTTCAATATAGTCAATCATAAACCAAATAAGCTCAACCTGTCATCAACAAAGTGACAGTCAACAACTTCAATGAAAAATCAATCGCAAGAGTAAGCCTGCAGATCTTGGGCGCTACAAAACACCGGAACGACAAAGTCCCAACCCTATGGCGGAACGACAAAAGTTCCTCAACTGTCTAAATTTGGCCAAACCCACTGCGACAAAAGCGGTGTCACCGCGACAAAAAGCGGTGTCGACATTCAAATAACCACCTACAAAAGAGTGGCGCCCCTACAAAAGAGCTTTCAATAACCATAGTCTCGAGTCGCGACAAAAGCGGTTGAGAACCCACGACGGTGACGCCGCCCTACAAAAGACGTCGTAACTCCTCACGCGTCGTGCGAGCGATGCCGTGACGCACACTCAACTCAAGCATACAAACAATTCAATTCAACCTCAAGACAAATCTTAGTCAACATCAATTCAAGTATCCTATGACTCAAATCATCCCAACATCCACCTCAAACCTATTAACAACATAACTAACCCTCTTATATCCATTCTCAACATCAACTATAACCAACAATGTAATAACATGTTAAATACAGATAATAATCACAAGAACTCAAGAGTAGCCATAGTAAACCATTATAATTCCCAAAGTTACCATCTTTTAATCAACCTAATAACAATATAACCCAAATTCAATATAACAATCACCGTAAATCATTCCATAAGACATATTAGTGTGAGACCAACACAAATAAGACCAAAGAACATGATTTCATAGCACAATCAACCCAAAGTTCATAGCTTTACATACATAACAACAATCAAATCATCCTCAATCAATCATATGGTCTCACACGAGTCAAAAATATCACTAAGGCTACACCTAGTTACCTTTGTTGAGATCAAATCCTTGCTAATCCTCTTCCTCCTCCACAAGAATGGTATCTCCTTCTTCTAGATCTCCTTCTCCTTTGCATAACCAAGCCAAATCACACAAGCAAAAACATACAACATAAGAACACATAAAATAACACAAAATCAGAAAAATAAAAGAGTTAAAAGAGATCCTATACCGAGGGAATTGACTAGGAAAGGTTTAGGGCTAAAGAGAAGAAAGAAAAGATGACCACCAATGGAGTTTGATGAGTTTTGAGAGAGTTTTGTAGGAGAATTATGAGGGACGAATGAGGATGAGCTTAGGAAGATGCAAAACTGATTTGGGAGCTAGGGTAAGGAGGAATGAAATATTATAATGTCTTGAGCAAGAAGCAAACCCAGAAAGCCCTAAAACTCTACAGGAGTTGAGGGTTCGGCTCGGCCCATGGGAGAGCGGTTCAAACTGACTCCTGAAAGTTTGGCGATTCTATGGCGTCGGAAAAATCTGTGATTTAGCCTTTTGAATCACCTGAATCGGAGTCAGGTATGAAATTACACCGCTTTTAAGCTAATTACTCCGTTTTTAAGTTACGACTACAGTCTAAACTTATTCCTCTAGCCAAAAATAACAAAATTAAGAGAAATGAAATACGAGTTTAACGAAATGAATTATTTAAATAAAAGGGAAAAGTCGAGGTGTTACAATCTCACCACCTAAAAAGAAGTTTAGTCCTCGAAACTTGAGAACAAAAGCGACACCCAAAACAAATGAGGAAAAGACTACTCCTAACGATTCCTATTCTAAGGCGACTAACTCTACTCACCCCAACAACGAAAGGATAGCTCTCTAGCCTAGGTCGAGCTCCACCAAACCACACGCACCTCCAAGACAAGCGCACACTCCCGGACCACTAGTAATGCGCCAAGGTAGCGAGTTAGGAAGGATCTCCCCAAGAAGTAGGGACACCCAAGAATAGGAATTAACATGGAGCAGTGTTTTCGTGGAAGAGTAATAAGAGTATCCCACGAAATTAGAGGAAGTGAGCTAAGCTTTCTCGATCAACATAGCGGAAGTGAATGACATAAAGGCACCAATATCACTATAGCATCCTTGAGTTTGCGGATGCGTTGCAAGTTGTTGTTGGCTCCTCCTCCGTTTCTGGTCATCTGCAACACAAAAGCATAGGTGATAGCGGCATTTTACTAAGCATGCCACTTCAAGTAACTACACAAACGCATACAAAACAACGTAAACCACCTAGTGTGTCTACCCCAACGCTCTCACTCGGTGTTCTAAGTGAAATCCTACTCACTCGACTAAGAGAGTTGGGAGCGTATTCGCCTCGATACCAATGTAACAACCGGATTTTCCAATAAATTAAAATAAAGAAATAAAAGGTGTTTTAAGAGAAAATGAAAATAAAATGAAGACCACGGTGGCGGAAACACCGTGAATCCCAGCTATTACTCCCTACTCAACAAATAACGAAAGAAAGTAGGCCTTGAGGCTACCAAAAGGGGAATAAATACCCCTACAACCAACTCCAAAGGAAAACAAAAGTATAGAAAACGATAAACAAGTATAAGTCTAATCCAAAACAACCAAGAGCTAGCTACGGGTCAACGATCCTCACGGCTTCTCACACAAACCCGTCCCCGTATGCAAACCTGCCACAAAGAAAGTAACAGCCACAATCAGTGGGGAGTAACTAGGTGCTCCCCAGTCATATTTCAACATAATCAACATAAACAACAATACAACCCCAAATGCACGGCTAACATAGATCATCCTCAAGCTAACTCAATAGTCAACTAACTCAACCTGTGACCTATAATCAACACATAAACAACCAACCATCTTACAAATCATACAGGCTCAACCCAAATACAACTAGTTCAATATAGTCAATCATAAACCAAATAAGCTCAACCTGTCATCAACAAAGTGACAGTCAACAACTTCAATCAAAAATCAATCGCAAGAGTAAGCACGGAGTACTAGGAGCTACAAAACACCCCGGAACGACAAAAGTCCCAACCCTATGGCGGAACGACAAAAGTTCCTCAACTGTCTAAATTTGGCCAAACCCACCGCGACAAAAACGGTGTCACCGCGACAAAAACGGTGTCACCGCGACAAAAACGGTGTCGACATTCAAATAACCACCCCTACAAAAGAGTGGCGCCCCTACAAAAGAGCTTTCAATAACCATAGTCTCAGAGCCACGACAAAAACGGTTGAGAACCCACGACAGGCGGCACCGTCCTACAAAAGACGTCGTAACTCCTCACGTACGTGCAGAGCGATGCAGACGCACACTCAACTCAAGCATACAAACAATTCAATTCAACCTCAAGACAAATCTTAGTCAACATCAATTCAAGTATCCTATGACTCAAATCATCCCAACATCCACCTCAAACCTATTAACAACATAACTAACCCTTTTATATCCATTCTCAACATCAACTATAACCAACAATGTAATAACATGTTAAATACGGAGTAATAATCACAAGAACTCAAGAGTAGCCATAGTAAACCATTATAATTCCCAAAGTTACCATCTTTTAATCAACCTAATAACAATATAACCCAAATTCAATATAACAATCACCCCAAATCATTCCATAAGACATATTAGTGTGAGACCAACACAAATAAGACCAAAGAACATGATTTCATAGCACAATCAACCCAAAGTTCATAGCTTTACATACATAACAACAATCAAATCATCCTCAATCAATCATATGGTCTCACACGAGTCAAAATATCACTAAGGCTACACCTAGTTACCTTAGTTGAGATCAAATCCTTGCTAATCCTCTTCCTCCTCCACAAGAATGGTATCTCCTTCTTCTAGATCTCCTTCTCCTTTGCATAACCAAGCCAAATCACACAAGCAAAAACATACAACATAAGAACACATAAAATAACACAAAATCTGAAAAATAAAAGAGCTAAAAGAGATCCTATACCGAGGGAATTGACTAGGAAAGGTTTAGGGCTAAAGAGAAGAAAGAAAAGATGATCAACAATGGAGTTTGATGAGTTTTGAGAGAGTTTTTGTGGGAAAATTATGAGGGACGAATGAGGATGAGATTAGGAAGATGCAAAACTGATTTGGGAGCTAGGGTAAGGAGGGAATGAAATATTATAATGTCTTGAGCAAGAAGCAAACCCAAGAAAGCCCTAAAACTCTACCCGAGTTGAGGGTTCGGCTCGGCCCATGGGAGAGCGGTTCAAACTGACTCCTGAAATTTTGGCAGTTGCGACGGCGTCGGAAAAATACGCAGTTTAGCCTTTTGAATCGCCTGAATCGGAGTCCGTATGAGGAAATTACACCGTTTTTAAGCTAATTACTCCGTTTTTAAGTTCTGACTACAGTCTCGCTTATTCCTCTAGCCAAAAATAACAAAATTAAGAGAAATGAAATACGAGTTTAACGAAATGAATTATTTAAATAAAAGGGGAAAAGTCGGGTGGTTACAATCTCACCACCTAAAAAGAAGTTTCGTCCTCGAAACTTGAGAACAAAACGACACCCAAAACAAATGAGGAAAAGACTACTCCTAACGATTCCTATTCTAAGGACGACTAACTCTACTCACCCCAACAACGAAAGGATAGCTCTCCTAGCCTAGGTCGACTCCACCAAACCACACGCACCTCCAAGACAAGCGCACACTCAGACCACTAGTACGCACAAGGTAAGCAGCTAGGACGGATCTCCCCAAAAGAAGTAGGGACACCCAAGAATAGGAATTAACATGGAACAGTGTTTTCTCGTGGAAGAGTAATAAGAGTATCCACGAAATTAGAGGAAGTGAGCTAAGCTTTCTCGATCAACATAGCGGAAGTGAATGACATAAAGGCAACAATATCACTATAGCATCCTTGAGTTTGCGGATGCGTTGCAAGTTGTTGTTGGCTCCTCCTCCGTTTCTGGTCATCTGCAACACAAAAGCATAGGTGATAGCGGCATTTTACTAAGCATGCCACTTCAAGTAACTACTCAAACGCATACAAAACAACGTAAACCACCTAGTGTGTGTACCCCAACGCTCTCACTCGGTGTTCTAAGTCAAATCCTACTCACTCGACTAAGAGAGTTGGGAGCGTATTCGCTCTGATACCAACTGTAACAACCCGGATTTTCCAATAAATTAAAATAAAGAAACAAAAGGTTTTTTAAGAGAAAATGAAAATAAAATGAAGACCACGGTGGCGGAAACACCGTGAATCCGAGATATTACTCCCTACTCAACAAATAACGAAAGAAAGTAGGCCTTGAGCCTACCAAATGGGGAATAAATACCCCTACAACCAACTCCAAAGGAAAACAAAAGTATAGAAAACGATAAACAAGTATAAGTCTAATCCAAAACAACCAAGAGCTAGCAACGGGGTCAACGATCCTCACGGCTTCTCACACAAACCCGTCCCCGTATGCAAACCTGCCACAAAGAAAGTAACAGCCACAATCAGTGGGGAGTAACTAGGTGCTCCCCAGTCATATTTCAACATAATCAACATAAACAACAATACAACCCCAAATGCACGGCTAACATAGATCATCCTCAAGCTAACTCAATAGTCAACTAACTCAACCTGTGACCTATAATCAACACATAAACAACCAACCATCTTACAAATCATACAGGCTCAACCCAAATACAACTAGTTCAATATAGTCAATCATAAACCGAATAAGCTCAACCTGTCATCAACAAAGTGACAGTCAACAACTTCAATCAAAATCAATCGCAAGAGTAAGCACGGAGTACTAGGCGCTACAAAACACCCCGGAACGACAAAAGTCCCAACCCTATGGCGGAACGACAAAAGTTCCTCAACTGTCTAAATTTGGCCAAACCCACCGCGACAAAAACGGTGTCACCGCGACAAAAACGGTGTCGACATTCAAATAACCACCCCTACAAAAGAGTGGCGCACCTACAAAAGAGCTTTCAATAACCATAGTCTCGTGAGTCGCGACAAAAACGGTTGAGAACCCACGACAGGCGGCACCGTCCTACAAAAGACGTCGTAACTCCTCACGTACGTGCCAGAACAGTACCCGTACGCACACTCAACTCAAGCATACAAACAATTCAATTCAACCTCAAGACAAATCTTAGTCAACATCAATTCAAGTATCCTATGACTCAAATCATCCCAACATCCACCTCAAACCTATTAACAACATAACTAACCCTTTTATATCCATTCTCAACATCTACTATAACCAACAATGTAATAACATGTTAAATACGGAGTAATAATCACAAGAACTCAAGAGTAGCCATAGTAAACCATTATAATTCCCAAAGTTACCATCTTTTAATCAACCTAATAACAATATAACCCAAATTCAATATAACAATCACCCCAAATCATTCCATAAGACATATTAGTGTGAGACCAACACAAATAAGACCAAAGAACATGATTTCATAGCACAATCAACCCAAAGTTCATAGCTTTACATACATAACAACAATCAAATCATCCTCAATCAATCATATGGTCTCACACGAGTCAAAATATCACTAAGGCTACACCTAATTACCTTAGTTGAGATCAAATCCTTGCTAATCCTCTTCCTCCTCCACAAGAATGGTATCTCCTTCTTCTAGATCTCCTTCTCCTTTGCATAACCAAGCCAAATCACACAAGCAAAAACATACAACATAAGAACACATAAAATAACACAAAATCAGAAAAATAAAAGAGCTAAAAGAGATCCTATACCGAGGGAATTGACTAGGAAAGGTTTAGGGCTAAAGAGAAAAAAGAAAAGATGATCAACAATGGAGTTTGATGAGTTTTGAGAGAGTTTTTGTGGGAAAATTATGAGGGACGAATGAGGATGAGATTAGGAAGATGCAAAACTGATTTGGGAGCTAGGCTAAGGAGGGAATGAAATATTATAATGTCTTGAGCAAGAAGCAAACCCAAGAAAGCCCTAAAACTCTACCCGAGTTGAGGGTTCGGCTCGGCCCATGGGAGAGCGGTTCAAACTGACTCCTGAAAGTTTGGCAGTTGCAACGGCGTCGGAAAAATACGCAGTTTTGCCTTTTGAATCGCCTGAATCGGAGTCCGTCTGAGGAAATTACACCGTTTTTAAGCTAATTACTCCGTTTTTAAGTTCTGACTACAATCTCACTTATTCCTCTAGCCAAAAATAACAAAATTAAGAGAAATGAAATACGAGTTTAACGAAATGAATTATTTAAATAAAAGGGGAAAAGTCGGGGTGTTACATCACATTACTCGTTTTGAGTACCAGGTAAATCAGAACTGATTATTAGGATAATCTTAGCTCTTTTTAGTTAATTTATCCATCCTTCCAATGGATGTAGCGATTGCAATGATTTTTAGCGATTATTCCCTCACAATATTTATTGATCACATATCGCTTGCATTTATCCCACACCATTGTTGGTGGACATAGCAAATATCAAACAAGATCATAGATCTTTGTGAATGTTTAGGACTAGCCACTTAGTCCCTCAACCACATGAAGTGGTATAATATTTATTCAATTCATTTGTAATGTCATATTCACTTCGGGGAATAATGACGACCATTTGTCAATCAAAAACATTCACATTTTCCATTAATAACTCATCATTTTTCGATCCACTAAGAGATCAATATCAATTCAAATTATTGTGGAACCCTTTTGCTCACACAATGTATCGTCCCTAAGACGATATTATTCGCATATGAGAAAGAGTATGATTTTTCTCCCATTTCTCAAATTTGCACATCTCGCATACTGAGATTGACACGCCTTTCGTGTTATGTATCCTTTTAATATACAATTTAGGCTCAAAACACCATGACATTAGCCTCAATTAAAGCCACATATTAGATTTAAGAAAACCACATTACTCATCCTCAAAAGAGGTTTCATCAATTCAATTGCGAATTTAGCAATTCATAAATTACACAAGTGGAACTCCGGCCACTGACATTTACATGTGGACTTCCGACCACTAATTTTACATGTGAACTTCTAGCCACGAACAATATTATATGATTTGAACAGTATTTCTCAAACTTTGAACTTCAGGCCAAAGTCTTACTCCACAGGATAAATATTTGGAACTTCAGGTCCAAATTTATATATGTCATATTTTAAGCCTAAAACTCTTGATCACCCATGTCAAGAGTTTTAATAGTGATATCATGGCAAATTTATTTGCTCATTCATGGATCTCCGGCCCAAAATTGTATTTAAATTAATTGTATTTCAAATAAAAACAGTCCATATGACTAAATTAAATAACACTCATGGGATCTCCGGCCCAAAAAAATTATATGAACATATCATATATAGTCGGCATGACTAATTTGTGCTTTGAGCATTGTTCATCATCCCACTTCCAGGGGAGAGAATTTTAAAGTTTATTTGCTCAATTTATGACCAACCTCGAGGTCATATTATCCTTAGCCACTTCTGGTGGAAGAACAATTTTAGTTAATTAGTTGTCACTTTTGACCATAACTGTGGTCAAACTTTCAATGACCTTAACCCTGGTCACATACTCAATCTCCCTCTATGGGAGAAAAAGTTTAACCAAAACTTATTAGATCGTCTCCGCGATCATATTATCAACTACTACAAGTAGGAGAAAAGATTTACACAAAAATTTAATTTGTAACCGTCTTTGCGGCCACATCCGCGCCCACGTCCCGTACGTGGGGAGAAATTTTAAATTGTAAGTCAGTTCTCGATAATGACCACTTCTGGTGGAAACAATGATATTAGATGAAATCTGATTTAGACCGTCTCCGCGGTCACATCCTCAATCACATCCCGTATGTGGGAGGAAATATTACATTAAGCTTAGGGAATGTCATTATATAAATCTCATAATATTTCAATTAATTTATGTCTCATGACTTTTCTCTTTCAAATCAATTATAGGGAGACAAAGTATATAACTTGTACCAAATATTATTTGACAAAATTATAATCATACTAATATAACCAACCAAACATAATACGGAGTATATCATTGTCACATATCCATACAAATAAAATCTTTACTATATAATTCAATTAAGTATAGTATCTAAACTTTTATTAAAGTCATGATACAGTCAATATCTTTGATAAAATCATCAAAATATATACCAAACATATGTATAAGGGTAAACTTTCTAAAATATGTCAATTGATAATTAAGACCTTTTGATTACCATGCAATAATAACATTTATATCATGCAATAATATTTATTCTCAATATATAACGACTTTGCATTATTAGGAACAAACAATTTAAGGTAAGATTCATGCATAGTAATATATAACTTATACCACAATAACTCAAGGTCACACAAATGACGAATAAATCTTTATTATCGATGTAATGCTTTACAAGTATAATATGGAGCATAGTACAAAACAAAAGTTTAATTGTAATCATGTAAAAAAAAAAAAAAAAAATACCATACAACTTGAATAATAATTGGATCCATATATTAAAATAAGGATAAATATTTAGACCTCTACTCACATTATTTGAAGGTGTATGTATGGTTAATGTACGCAGAATGTTAACATAATGTCGTGGTTTACACGTCGTATCGATAAAAGCATATGTACAACAAAGAGTAGTAATAAAAGCATGATTAATACGGAGTACAAATAAAAGAACAAACAAGGTGCATGTAAGATACATTAAGTTTGAGATCGTAAAAGCAAACAAAGAAACATACGGTGCATTAAAATATAGTAGATTTGTGAAGAATTTATACGGAGCATTAAAAGCAAACAAGGAAACATATGGCTCATTATAATATAGTAGGTTTGTGAAGGATATATACGGAGCATTAAAATATATACGGCGGCGTATGTACAGTTCACAAAAGAAGAGGATGCGGAAACAAATATTAACAAAGGCATCATGCAAGAGAATAATAACATAAAGAAACAAGTCATGAATAACTTACAATTGTACCGAGTAAAATTAAAAAGGAAAAGATAAGTTTCTGAAGAACAATGCCAAAAGAACGGAGGAATCTCGTAAAGGTAATAATGAAGAGATTATTATGACCAAAAAATAACCCGTAAAAATAAGAGACTTATGCTGATAACGTGTTGTGAAATAATAAGAATAAGAGAGAATAGAGAGATCGGAGAGAATGTGTAGAGATGTATGTATTCATTCCTTATGAGGGTTGCATATATATAGTACATTAGGAATAAGTGTTTCAGTTAAACCATAGTTGTATAGAATAACTGATGGGCTTTAGGCCAATGGACATCCACATATATTATTCATAACATGACCTAACTTTTCTTTTTTGATATTCTGGAAGTGTTCCTGTGGATACCCATATCCGTACCCTCCCAAACAAAACCCTGTGATGTAACACGGACTTTTATTACGCATGTTTAACGCTAACTTAAACGGTTCTAACTAATGTCGAATTCATTTTTGAGTCGTTTGAAATGTTAAAATGATTAAGGTCGCTTCACATCGCTTTAAATAAACGTTCATTTTGTCCATTTGGAGTCTAGCTAGGTCCTCGTCCTGCTTCATTTGGCATGAGCCAGATTTGCACTACAATTAGTCCTTTTACATTAACAAGGTCTAATTCAGCATTTCTAAATTCCTAAATTTAGGCCCGGTGGTTAAATCTCCCCTTTGGCCCCTCTTACACAAAATACGGCTTCACGTCTTACCTTATTTCACAAAAACTATGCAAACACACCCTTTTCATTTTTCCGGGTCTCGAACCCGAAACCGAGCCCAAACCCAGCCTTTGGCCCGCACTCCAAAGCCCTAAGCATCACAAAATATCTCAGAAATATCCTAGGGGTTTTCTTGAGCCATACGTTTGAGATTATCACGTAATCTTCCGAAGATATAATTCAACCGAAACTAGGAAACTACACAGAAAACCACCCCCTCGAACCGCATAAGCTTATGCGGTTTGGTGAGGCAACCGCATAAGCCTATGCGGTTTTCCCAGGCAACCGCATAAGGCTCTGCGGTTCCTAGGCCTGTTTTTATCCCCGATTTCCTAATTTTTCCGAGGTCTTTTAGTATATATACTGCCCTATATCAGACCTCGAAGGAGAACGGATCCCATCAGATTTTACATCTAGCATAACACACCACAAATTCTCATCATACACTCTTGCATCCACAAAAGGCTCAAGCACTCAAATCCTTGAGTTCAAAACACCATCCCGTGTTGAATTCATCCTCCTTTTAAGTTCAAGAAGCGAAGCTCTGCCCAGATCTGAAGCATCAGGACCAGGTAGGTACCGATCCACTTGGATCAAAGCTTTTTCTTATTTTCTATGGACTAACAAAGGGGTCTACACTTTAGCGCCCCCCCTCGGCTTTGGCACCCAGCGCGCTTGCACTCCAAGTGTTCTATTTACTTCGGGTACACTCCATATCCGATGACACGCCAAAGTCGCATAAGCAACCGACCTTATAAAATAAACCAATGGACAATTGAATTTTATTTTATTTGCATGCATCTTGCACCTTCTTATTTTGCATTAAAATCAACTTAAACAATAAATTCGACCTTTAACTGAACCGTATTCGTTAACAAGTTAAACATGCTAAACTGAGGGTTTTAATCAATCTTTTTGCATCTGCATCTGCATTCTTTTACAAACTTATCGCACTTATGCGTGGCGATAACATTAGCTCAAATATCATCTTACAAGGATTGTTCTAGGTCGATGAGAGGCTATTTTTACATAGGCTTTTCTAAAAGGTTTTCATAAATCATTATTTGAATTAACTCTTTTTCTAAAGTACCTCACCTTGAATCCAATCTGGTTTCACAACCTTAGATCTAGGGTGTCGGCGTGCTCCAAAATCTAGGACATGTTTTTAACTTAGAACATGGTAGCAGTACCTAATTTCGCGATAATTAGGTGGCGACTCCATAACGCTTCTAAAGGTTTTTCCAACTTAATCTTTTTAACTTTAAAATCCGCCTTAAGCAAGACGCCGAGTTGGGTCCCCGACGCGGTTCCGGGTTCCACAGGTTTGGCGACTCATTGGGGAAATCTTATTTTAAAAACTTAAAACTAGCTTTTTTCTTTTTAAAAATAAAGAGGTGAAACTTGAAAGCCTTGAACAATCCAAGTATACATATTTGAGCTATGCACATTCGTATAGTGTCCATTCCTTTTGGTATCTAGGCACCCTTTGCACCCTCGAGAGGGGGTTCCCACATGCGAGCTTGTCCACTCGATAAAGCACATGCAGGACTAGCTTTCCTCTCGCCTCCACGGCTTGCCGTGAACGGCTATCTCGGCCCAAAGGTGCTCCTTCGTAAAACCTATCGCCTGCCAGTAAGAAAATGAAGGGGTTAAGTATCTGCCAAAGCGTACTCGAGGTAGTTGGAGGTGTACCCGACTGACTCATTTTCACCCCTTTTTGAATCATACGTACAAGTTCGAGGCTATGCACTCCATGGTCTTTTTCAAAATAAGCATTTGCATTCATATCTTCGAAAACTCGCTTAAACGTTTCAAAGATAAATGAACCTAACATCTAACAAACTAACACTTTTCAAAGAAAACTATCGCGAATTTTTGAAACAAGCTTTCTCAAAACTTCCGTTTTCACTAACAAGCAAAAACCCGAGCAAGGATTAAAACCCGAGCTCGTGGATTTCAATCCTCTAGGTCATACGGCCTAGGCTCCGTTTTAACATCCTCGACTCGACTTGCTCGAGCCGAATCCTTCTTCTTTTACACATCCGACTCGAGCTCACCTCGGCAAATCACCGATATCAGTTCGACGGGTGCAAAGCAAAATCTTTTAACATCGAGACGAGATGTGCGCACACTTCCTCGTTTCAAAAGCTTCCCTTAGCAAAACCTTTTCGAAAATCTCCTTTTTCAAGCTTAAAAGGTCTTTCAAAACAAAGAAATGAGCTAAAATGAATGCCTAAAAATGAATGTGAGTCTAGTGGGTCGAGTCGTGTCACTAATATGCAAAGTGAAATGCAGGCCTAAGCTGAATACTCACCATGAATCGCATCATCACCCCTTCCTTCAAACGCTCTTCAAAGATGGCTAACCTCAATAGGCTGAGACCTCTCCGTGACCGTGTTAATCAGCTCACCAAAGACATTGACAACTTGAAGGCCTTGCATCAACTTGAAGTTGCACGCTTAGAACAACGCTCCAAGGCCGACAAGCATGTCTCCCTCCACACTCTCGTCACCCAACTCCAAAGGGACGAGGAAGATTTCACCCAATATCTAGTCCGTTGGAGAGGACTACTTGCCCAGGTTCAGAATCCTCCACACGAGGACGAACTCATGTACACATTTCTCGGTAGCTTACGACCCGAGTGGCGAAGACACTTTGACTACGGCGACGCCGAGAATTTCGAAGAACTCATTGAAATTGCCCTCGGAGCCCAAAGCAACCCCACAATCTATGACAACCCTAAGATCTTCCTCGGGTCGGCCAGTCATGGATTGCTCTACTTGGTCACACCCACCAACAACCAAATCAATGGGGTGCGGTTCGGTGATGACGAAGAGTGGCCACCCACTAACAAAACGGTAGCTCAACTCTCGACTACTCCTTCCTCGAATAAAAACAAAAGCAACAAGAAGGGAAGAAAAAGAAGGGCAAGCAAACCAAAACAAAGATCAAAAAGAAAAGGGCAAGCAGCCCGAGAAGGAAGACCAAGACGAGGTTTCACATCTCACACGCTCTGGCCGTCCTTATCAAAATATTTTCACAGATGAACATGCTAGAAAAGCAACTGCGGTCGAGAAAGGCAAGGCCGTAGCCCAAGAAGATGACCCCTCTACAAGTACACCCTTCACCTCTACAGTAATTCCACCACCTAACACGAATGAGGTGCTTCAGAAGCAACTCATTCGCACAAAAGCCGACGTTTCCATCTGGGCCCTTCTACGAGACTCAGCGGAACATAGGAATGCGTTCATCCGCGCTCTACAAATAGCATGCGCAGACGCTGAGATCTCTCCAGATCAAATGGTCAGCCATGTCACGAGAGATAGGTTACCGGGGGCTATCACCTTCTCAAACGATGATCTTCCCGCATTCGGACCAAACCACAACCTCGCCCTATACATTAGCGTAGAATGTATGAAGAAAATTTTGCCCGTGTCCCTTGTTGACAACGGATCTGCAGTCAATGTTCTACCATTGGCCACCGCACATCGCCTCGGCCTATCCGATAAAGACTTCACCCCAAGCATGGATGGAGTCAAAGCTTTCGACGGAACCCGACGTCACGTGAAAGGAACCATTTCTCTTCACATACGCAGTGGTCCCATAGAAAGAAAAGTCGAGTTTCAAGTCATCGACATGACCCCTTCCTATAACATACTCCTGGGACGACCGTGGATTCACTCCACCAAGGCCGTAACTTCTACTCTACATCAAAAGGTTAAGATCCCTCTCAACGAGGAAATCATAACCTTGAGTGCCTCAAACTTCCGAGCCCTTTTCGATACACCAAAAGAGCCCAATTCTGCCGAAATTGTGGCTGAACCCGCAGAAGACTTATGTGGTTTCGACTTCGAAGTCGGCGCTATCACACGTACACCAATCAAAACCTACAAACCTTTCAGAACAAAAAACAACAACAGCCTTTGGCTCACCATGGGTTTAGGTTATAAGCCCAAAAACGGCGACCTGGAGAAGATGGTTAAGGAAATCCAAAGACGAAAGTCAACCCACAAGGTCACCATGCGACCTTACTTCCTTGACCTGAACGCATATTTCACCCCCGGAGGAACGGTCGACGGGAATACCTCCCTTCGAGACATCATCCATTCATCCGAAGCCTGTTTCTCTAGTGAGGCCGAGCCCAACACACTCAAGGCCTCACCGAGCACCAAAAACGAAGAGATTGTCTCTACGATCATGCGAGACCGTCACTGATCCTAACTTACTCATAGCCGACGCCACGCACAAAACCCTCAACGGATGGTATAAGACGCCGAAATGGGCCAAGCGCACAAGGCCACCATTTCCGACTTTATCACCGGTGAAGGACCACTTTTCGACCATGTCACCAATCTCAAAGACAAGGACGAGAGTGATCACAACTCAAACAACTCAAGCAGCTCAAGCACCTCCAGCGGCACAGAAAACGATGAAGAAGAAGAAGAAATTCTTTTAAATTCTAATGCTCTTAGTGTCGGGTCATCTGTCGACCCATCTATCCTAAACTCTAGCTTTAGCTTAGATTTCCTTTACGAGGCTAGCTCCAAGCAATTTTCTGATTTGTCGAATAATTCTCTTCAAAATAATGAAATGAATTAATTTGCTTACGTCTTGTCTCAAGCTAATAACAAAATACAAACAAACAAAAATCAACAAACAATCAACAAAACACAAAATACAAAAGACACTAACTCATGCGAAAGTGAACAAACAAATGAATCATTAAACAAATACATTTCAAACCTTGTCTCTCCCAAAACACAAGACCCAATCATCGAGGAAACCATAACCATAAACGTGGGAACCCCCGAAGAACCAAGGGAACTACAACTAGGAGCCTCACTAGACGAACACGAGCGTATCCAATTCACACAACTCCTAAGCGAATTCAAGGACGTATTCGCTTGGTCATACAAAGACATGCCCGGCATCGAACGAAGCATCGCCGAACACCGTATCCCTATCAAACCCGGTTACAAACCCATCAAGCAAAACCTGAGACGGCTACGTCCCGAATGGTCCCTTATGGTCAAGGAGGAAATCGAAAAACAACTACAAGCCGGTTTCATCCAAGTCATCGAGTATCCTGAATGGGTCTCAAACATGGTCCCAGTCCTGAAAAAGAATGGCAAAATTCGAGTATGCGTTGACTTTCGCGACTTGAACAAAGTTAGTCTCAAAGATGACTTTCCATTACCCCATGTGGACGTCTTAGTCGACAACACCGCTGATCACGCCCTCCTATCTTTCATGGACGGCTATACAGGCTATAACCAAATTAAAATGTCACTCGAAGACATGGCAAAGACGGCTTTCATTACACCGTGGGGCACATACTGCTATACGGTCATGCCTTTCGGCCTAATCAATGCTGGCGCAACATACCAACGCACCGCTACAACCCTTTTACATGACATGATGCACAAAGAAGTCGAAGTTTACGTCGACGATATGATCGTGAAGTCAAAGGAGAGAAGTGGTCATATCACTAACCTCCGCAAGTTCTTCACACGCCTACGACAATACAAAATGCGCCTTAACCCCCAAAAATGTACTTTTGGAGTTAAATCCGGCAAACTACTAGGACATGTAGTGAGCCAGAGAGGCATCGAGGTCGACCCCTCGAAAGTCAAAGCAATCCTTGAAATGCGACCCCCGGAGAACCTCGACGAAATTCGAAGTTTCTTGGGCCAAATCCAATACATCTCGCGCTTCATTAGCAAACTCACCATGATATGTGAACCAGTTTTCAAGAAACTCAAGAAAACCGATCATGTTGAATGGGACGAAGAATGTCAAAAAGCATTTGACAAGGTCAAGGAATTACTAACTAACCCACCAGTTCTACGACCACCCCAAGCGGATTTACCACTATCCTTATACCTTACAACAACACCTACCGCCATGGGCGCCATGCTCGCTCAAGAAATAAACGGCGAAGAACACGCGATCTATTACATCGCCAAGAAATTTCTCGATTCTGAAACTCGATATTCACCCGTCGAGAAGAAAGTGCCTAGCATTGGTATGGTCATCCAAAAACTCCGCCACTATATGCTAGCACACCAAACAAGGTTCTATTCCACAATGGACCTCGTAAAGTACCTTTTAGAAACACGTGCCTAACGGACGAATGGCGGA
Organism: Dianthus caryophyllus; assembly: GCA_023091065.1. Classification (NCBI taxonomy): domain Eukaryota; kingdom Viridiplantae; phylum Streptophyta; class Magnoliopsida; order Caryophyllales; family Caryophyllaceae; genus Dianthus; species Dianthus caryophyllus. Next base: position 192,380 of record JALGRB010000018.1, read on the forward strand.
TGGACATTGCTCCTAGCCGGTCGACCTTAAGTGCGCACCTCAAAGCAATCAAGGGACGGCGGTCTCGATTTCCTGGCGAAAATGCAATCAACGAAGAACCAATCATCGACACAACATCTCTTCCGGCATTTATGGGATTTACAATATCAACCAAGAACAATGGGAGTTATACTTCGATGGCTCCTCCAACTACCGAGGATGTGGGGTAGGAATACTTCTCATATCCCCGAATGGCGAACACACACCCTTATCCATCAAACTGGATTTTGACGTAACAAACAACGCAGCAGAATACGAAGCATGCTTGCACGGTCTCCAAGCAGCGCTTGTACTCAACGCCCGCAACATAAGAGTCTATGGGGACTCCTCCCTCATAATCAACCAAGTATCCGGAGCATGGAAGATACTTAACGAAAACCTGGCACTATACCAAAACAAAATACAAGAACTCATAAACGAATTCTATCACGTAGAATTCATTCACCTCCCACACGAAGAAAACCAATTTGCCGAATGGTAACGCTACCCATTGTCGTGGAACGACGGAACGAACCCGCCTACATCTTTGACATCGAAACTGAGGAAGAACAAACCGATCCTTGGTACCAAGCAATCATCAACTACAAAACAAACGGCGAATACCCGCCAAACAATCGACAACCGTGCCTAACGAGCCCTACGCCTATTATCGTCACAATTCGTGATGGAAATGGGCAAACTACTCAAAAAGACGCCTCAAGGAACCTTACTTTTATGCGTCGACCACAAAAAGGGACACGAGATCATGTCCCAAGTACACGATGGCGAGTGCGGACCACACATGAACGCGCGAGCCATGTGCAAGCAAATCATAAGGCTAGGATGGTACTGGACCACCATGGAAGCCGACTGCGCAAAATATGTCAAACATTGCCATAATTGCCAAATCTTTGCAAACGTACAACACATACCTCCTTCACCACTATACAGTTTGACCTCGCCATGGCCTTTCTCCACATGGGGAATTGACGTCATTGGCAAAGTTCAACCCGTAGGAGCAGGAGGACACTGCTTCATCCTCGTGGCCATCGACTATTTCACCAAATGGGTCGAAGCCGCATCATACCGCACACTAGGCACAAAAGAGGTTGCAAAATTCATACAAAACAACATCATTTGTCGCTACGGTATACCCCACGAATTCATCAGCGACCAAGGCACACACTTCCAAGGAGAGGTCGAACCACTTCTCCTCAAATACAAGATACAACGACACAAATCATCACCCTACCGACCACAAACTAACGGCGGTCGAGGCAAAGAACAAAACCGTCGTATCAATCCTCAAAAAGATGATCGACACCTGCCACGACTGGCCCAACAAAATCCCATTTGCATTATGGGGATACCGCACAACCATCCGCACACCCACAGGCATGACACCCTATTTCCTAACCTACGGGATGGAAGCCGTTCAACCTGTAGAAATCGAAATGCAATCCCTTCGAATTCTCATGGAAGCAGACATTCCTGAAGCCGAATGGGCTCGCGAACGATACGAACAACTCATCCTTTTAGACGAAAGACGACTACATTCACTAAGTACAGTCTGAATGTACCAATCTCGCCTGCAACGCGCCTACAACAGACGGGTCAAGCCAGGAAACATCAAAGTGGGTGACCTAGTACTCAAATCAGTCCGAGCACCATTACCAGTCGACCCAAGAGGAAAATTCAAACCCAATTGGGCCGGACCGTACTTGGTCAAGGAAATCCTTCCCGGAGGAGCCGTGAAACTAACTGACCTTGACGGTCAGGACTTAGATGCAAACAAATCTTGATCAACTCAAGAAATACTACCCCTAAACACAAACACTTTTGCAATGTATTTCAAAAACAAAACTCTCTCATGGGTGAACTACGCTCGGTTTGATTCCACGCACTGTGGATACGTAGGCAGCTTTGCAAAGAGCTCAACCGAATCACACGAACTACGCCGGTTTGATTCTGTATTCAAAGCAGATACGTAGGCAGCTTATCAAAAGCACAACCGAACTTTTTAGCACGCATGCCCAAAGCTTAAAAAGGTCAAGGGCGTTGCACTCACAAAAAGACACGCTCAAAGCTTAAAAAAGTCGAGAGCACAGTCAACACAAAACAAACCAACAACCCAGATCCAAAGCTTAAAAAGGTCGAGGATCTTAAACAAAACAACAAACGAATCCAAAGCTTAAAAAAGTCGAGGATTTAAAAACAAATACGAATGTTCAAAGCTTAAAAAGGTCGAGAACATTCCAAAGCAAAACAAAAGAAAGCAACAAGACAAGACAAAGGCAAATTAATTCTACTTTATTAATTTATTTAGAATTTCTCATGATTGAGAAGTGAGCTAGGAACAATCCTCCTTAGCCCTTTATTCAAATCTAAAACATGTTTTTAAATAAAGGAAATTTTCTAAGCAAGACAACAGTAAACTACTCAAATCATTTTCTGACGCTTCGGATTAGCCTCTTCATCTTCAAGAGGCCGATCCGCCACCACTTTCGACCTAAGAACGGGAATAGATCTCTCTAAACCTGGGGGCTCGATCGGATCCTCATCCCGCTCGACTGGGGGCTCCTCGATCCTTGGCCCTGAGCGATCTTTAACGGTCACCTTCGGGCCCAAGCCTTTCCCGCACGGTCTCAAGTAGAAGCACCTGCACTAACAAAGATAAAGATCACCATAGTCCCTCCTTTCGCGCATCAGCCTCATACGCCAAGGAGGGTCTTGGCCCATTCTTTTCCTCCTCCTTTGATTCTCCTGCTTCAGAGGATCATTGGAGCGGTACCACCGTGTATAAAAGTCCGTAACACGGCTAGACTCTATATGCTCCGAACGACCCAGTAACACGGTCAGGCCATCCTCGGATCCAAGCATCAATCGTTTGGTTGTTTAGGACAACAACCCCTCCAACCTGAGTATCCTGCTCGGGGATGGTCTGAGCAAGCCCGATTTGCCGCTTCAAGCGAAGAGGATGAATCCACACCCCTCGTTCAAACCCGCACAACATCAATCCACGAGACGCATTCGCAACAGACGGCGCCGTAATCGCCGTAATACCCCACCAAGACACGTACCAACGAATGGTGCTCTCCTTCACAAACCCCCGGTAGTAGTTTAGCGAACGCTCCCGAAGGTCAGCCCACTCCATCTTTCGCGACGTCGTCCCCGCGGCCTTGAAGACACTTCCAAGGGGAAGAGCTTTATACACACTTAGCCTCTCCATGAGCCAAACGTTGAGAATCCTAGCACAACCCCTGTACGAACTCAGACGATTAGCACAACGGTCGTCTAAGCCCAGTATGGTCTCCGCTAGGATCAACGCAGAAGGATCATATCCCCTCTCCATCTCTTCGACAACACGAGCATACCTCGCGTTTCCGAACACTCCATCTGGCATGGACCCCGCAAAAGCATAACGATGAACCAAACAAAAAGCAAGGGCCCTCCGCCTAGAACGGTCCGAAATACTAGTATCAACTTTATTCATGTATCGTTGACACAAGAGAAGCATGTTTACCTTGCCTCCCTCAAACAAACCTGCAGCATGAGCATTCGTCATCCCAAGGAAGTTTCGCAACATCCCGTTATAGCAAAGCTCATTCCTTACAACCACAGGAGTAGTCCGTTTCGACCACCCAGCAATGGCCGAGAACTCCTCCATCAAAGGACACACCTCTCCCCCGGGAAACCTAAACACGTGCAAGCTCGGATCCCAATAATCTAAGCACGCATCCAAGAAATCTAGATCGACTTTCATTTGACGAAAGCCAATAAAAACACCCGCACCATCATCATACACCGCCTTCTTCATTGCCGAACTTAATGACGAAGTCCACCTCTTCAAAAGCGCATCAAAATGCTCCTCCATTTTTCTCGAATAAAAAAAAAAAACTTTTATAAATATACCTAATATGTTTATGAGAGCAAAAACTTGTATTAAGAGAGAAAAAGAGAAGTAATTGTGAATGAGGATTATAGCACACACCCCCCCTCCTTATATACAAAACGTCGTACGGAATATGGAAACACGGCGTTAACAGCCAAGCCGCCAAACCGCATAGCCTTACGCGGTTTGCCCACCAAACCGCATAAGCCTATGCGGTTTGACCCCTGAACCGCATAAGGCTATGCGGTTCAAGGGGCGGGTTTTCTCGCAATTTTCCTAATTTCGTCTTTCCTAAAACACTACAACCTACATTAGGCTACGACATTCTTTTGTTGCTCCCCATGCAACAGCATTACATTCCACTTTGGCAACTACGATTCTTACCACGAGTCAACGCATAACATTTTCGACATTCATACAAGCTCATTTCAACATTCACAATGAACTTTTTGCAAAAACATTTTCACAATCTAAAATCAACATCAATGCATCCCACTCGGGAATCATATCATTTTTCAAACAAGCCTACCAAACAGGTTTACCGACGACAATCAAGTTCAAGCTACAACAATCAAGTTCAAAAGTTTAAGCTACAACGACATGTACATAAAGGTTCATACAATCTTTAGTACACAAATTCACTCGGGATGACGACGCCGATACTCGTCAAACTCACGCCGAATCTGGCCGTCTCGGCCGACTCGGCTCGACACAACCGACTGCTGCTCAGCCCAAGCCATCCTCCATCTGTTGGCTATCCGCCATAGCTTCTTATGAGCCTCCTTAGCCACCTATGATACACAACACAAAAACAGTTCACATTTTTCTCCATTTTGCCTTAATTTCACTCAAATTAAGTCAAACTTAGGGGGGAAATTTCAAAACAAACGCAGTCAACCCCACTTTGCCTTAATTTCACTCAAATTAAGCCAAACTCGAGGGGGTAACACAAAAACACGACTCTCACAAGTTTGATCATCGCTATAAATCATACCTCGACCAAACTGGGGGCTCACTCACATATACAAGACAAGTACATACCTTCTTCACCCTGCCTGTCCAGCTGTCCATGCCCGCGTCAGTGGTCACCGGCAAGTACGATGGCAAAGTGAAAATCTGACGACAGAGCTAAATCGTACTCAACGGTGGTAGGGAAGTCACCAGGCTGCTCCGCCATCTCGGGATCGAATTCCTGTAGAACAAGTACAAAACGCACACGTCAGGGAAATCTTTCGCAAAAATTACCTTACGCACCTCCAAAAGAAGCAAGCATACCTCAATCGGCCCACAAGCAAGCCGAGACTCAGCAAACTGGCCATAGTCTTCCCCAGGACAGAGAAGACTCACCGACTCTCCTTCCCCGTACAAAGCCATCCGATCCTGAGCGGAAACCCCTCGCTCAAACAGGACCCTCGGCGGATCCTTAGGCACCACCGGAGCTGGCCACCCTGCCTGAAAGACCAAACGCTCTCCGAGGTACCAAACCGATCCATACGGCGTCGCCAGGTACAGGCGCTGGGTCTCCCGTACTGCAAACCTAGCGCCAATGCCCTCAGGAATATCCCTATACTGGTTCCACGGGAACGGCACAAACTACAAAGAAAGCAAACACAATCATCAATACAATCATTTTAAGTACACTCTATTTAAAATGGTTCAAGCACAAACCTCATCAAATCGCATCCGGTTCAGACGATCCCGAACCTCGTCATACGACCAGTTAAACGCAGCACGGTTACACGTACCCCAATCGCGTCTGGCGTACTCCTCACGATCCTCACAGCATGTGGAGGGAGCAGAAAAGGAAAGTGGCTAAGAATCCACGACTGCACACACAAGAAACAAAAACACGTTACAAAGACAAAGACAACAAAAACAAACAACAATGCACCTAAGACAAGAACAGGAACAACACGTACCTCCATCAAGAATCCAGGCGAGACTAAGGACAGTCTCGACCCTCGATCCATGACCCGCGGTCTCACGGCATCCATGCAGAAGCGAATGCACAAACCCAAGGACGGCGGCACCCAGTCGAACGTCCCAATTGCATTCCAATCCAGGAGATACATAAGGACCGACGTCGACGCCCGCTCACCCTTATCGCCGAAGTACACGGCGCTGACAAACCACCACAACTACATACGAGCATTTTGCTCGTCACTCCACTCCGAGGGGCCATACTCGGTCTTCCCCTCAAAATACTCCAAGATGTAGCTCGTCTTGAAAGTATAAGGTGGTGCACCCTCACAAACCACCTCCAAGCCACCGCCAATCGCATCAGTCACAACCTCGTCCACAACGGACGGCACAAACTCGAAACTCATGTCACGGTCCCCGAACGGTAACCCCGTCATGACCGCATACTCAGACAAGGTAATGCCGGCCTCGAAGCCGGGCATATGGAACGTCGTCGTGGTGTCCCAGTACCTGTTTAGGAAAGCCCTGATCATCATCAGATTCGCCGTCTGTTTCTTCTTTGCAATCTCCCTCCAATGGCCGACCAACGGGCCCAAAGCACTACGCAGCACCCAAGCTTGCGCTCTCGGCGAAAGCTTCTCCTCAAAAGCACACATCACGGACGAGACGCCCGAGAAAGTCCTCATCGAGCCTTTCTGCCAACCCATCGTCGCTCGATAGGAAACGTGTCTCTCCGGAGCAAGTAGAAGGTTATGGCCATCCCAACCCTTGGCGAAGGCCCTGTTCACACGTGACTTTCGCGGCCTAGAGCTACTCGCCCTAGGCGCAGCCTCCGTAGCCTCCTCGGCCTCCTCCTCAACATCCATCTCGGCTTCCAGCTCATCCACCAGCTCTTGAGCAAGCTCATCCTCAGGATCAGGCACATGGACACGCCTCCCACGAACCTGACCCCTACCTCGTGCCTGCCCACGTCTCGTGGACAAGTCACGAGGGTCGGCTTCCCTCTCACTACGCGTACGCCTCAAGCCACTCGAGCTAGAAGCTCCCTCAGTCCTCGAGCTAGCACTCCTACGAGATTTCGATCTCGTAACACGACTGGAATCTTCCCCTGCAACCAAACGCAACCAATACATACAGCTACAATACAAGCAAGCACACGAACTTGGCATACACATACACAAATACACACAAATAATATGCACATAATACATATACATCCCCTAACGCATTACACTATGCGCCCTACAGAGCATTTTTAGGCCTAATTCATAATTAAGCCAAGAACCGTTCTCTACACCTCAAAATTGCAACTTTATGGTTTCTACGCGCCATAATAGTCCCCAACAACAACCCATTACAAGCTATTGCATTTTGGTCACTCCGATCAAAAACCCCCAATTCGCCTTAATTACTCCGTATAACTACGACTTAAGACGGCGATTTGAAAGCCTTAACTCGACTTTTTCGCAAAACTAACGCTATAGGCATGCTATACACACTATGGGCATCCTACACCGAAGTTTAATTGAAATTCCGGGTCGGAAAATCCGGGTTCGTTTTCGGGCCCGAAACCTAATTTGGACGTTTTTCACACAAAGACGGTCTAAATCACAATCATTTCACACATACATGCTAGCATGGCATAATGCAACACAATGACGTCAATTTCAAGCATTCAAACGGCAAATTTCAAGCAAAACTCGGGTTTTCATTCAAAACCCGTCTTTTCAACATTTCAAGGCAAAACTAGCTAATTACAACAACAAATAACGTAAAAGCAAGTTAAAATGGAGCATTACCTCGTTCCATAGCAAGGCAACGCAAGAAAAACGAACAAAAACGGTTGAGAAATCGAAAAATGACGATTTTTGAGTATGGAAACCGAAAAAGGATGAAATGAGTAACATACGGTTCTCTCGTGCCTTATATAGCCCCTACAGCCAACTGGGGAAACTGCATAACCTTATGCGGTTTGCCCCATGAACCGCATAAGGCTATGCGGTTCCTACCCCTGGTTTTTCTCGGTTTTTTCTCGTTTTACGCCTACTTTTCGATTCCTAATTCATCCTAGCTCTAATACAACTCCAAGTACGTCCCGTGCTTGGGTTAGGGCGTCACCTACAGTCCGCCATACGCGTATATTAAGCATTTAATATACGGTACAGAAGCAGAAGCACGAACGCTCTTCACGAGCACTACATCAGGTTCTCCTCAAACGGAGGGCAATCATATGCAATCACGACTACATAGACACTCCTCGGTGAGCCTAAACACAAGTACTCTGCAATATACACATATCTCCAAGCATTTCACTTTACATAGACGCTCCTCGGCGAGTTCAAGCACAAGCATTACACGGGCGCTCTTTCACGAGACCTACACTAAACACCTACATAAACGCCCCTATACGCCTCACGCAAACATACGCACCTTGCACTTTAACTCCCTTTACATTTCAACAAATGCAATACGAAGACATTACAAGCACCGGCACCAGGCAACTAACGATACCAAGCACACGCAAAGGCACCAACAAACGACAACAAGCACGATGAAGACATTCAGCAGGCCGGCAGGCCCTTATAGCATGCACGGACCGCCAAGTCCTTAAAATGCGCACGCCCCTCCCCGCTTAGCCCGGTTCGAAGTCCTCGTCTCACCCATGGACACATGCTTCGTTCGTGACTATATCGAGGCGTAATGGTGGGATATGGTCGTGGAGTTTGACTAGCGCTCTAGTCCGAGCTCAGTCAAACTGGGGGCTCTGTGGATACCCATATCCGTACCCTCCCAAACAAAACCCTGTGATGTAACATGGACTTTTATTACGCATGTTTAACGCTAACTTAAACGGTTCTAACTAATGTCGAATTCATTTTTGAGTCGTTTGAAATGTTAAAATGATTAAGGTCGCTTCACATCGCTTTAAATAAACGTTCATTTTGTCCATTTGGAGTCTAGCTAGGTCCTCGTCCTGCTTCATTTGGCATGAGCTTCGCATTTGCACTACAATTAGTCCTTTTACATTAACAAGGTCTAATTCAGCATTCCTAAATTCCTAAATTTAGGCCCGGTGGCTAAATCTCCCCTTTGGCCCCCTCTTACACAAAATACGGCTTCACGTCTTACCTTATTTCACAAAAACTATGCAAACACACCCTTTTCATTTTTCCGGGTCTCGAACCCGAAACCGAGCCCAAACCCAGCCTTTGGCCCGCACTCCAAAGCCCTAAGCATCACAAAATATCTCAGAAATATCCTAGGGGTTTTCTTGAGCCACACGTTTGAGATTATCATGTAATCTTCCGAAGATATAATTCAACCGAAACTAGGAAACTACACAGAAAACCACCCCCTCGAACCGCATAAGCTTATGCGGTTTGGTGAGGCAACCTCATAAGCCTATGCGGTTTTCCCAGGCAACCGCATAAGGCTATACGGTTCCTAGGCCTGTTTTTATCCCCGATTTCCTAATTTCTCCGAGGTCTTTTAGTATATATACTCCCCTATATCAGACCTCGAAGGAGAACGGATCCCATCAGATTTTACATCTAGCATAACTCTTACACCACAAATTCTCATCATACACTCTTGCATCCACAAAAGCCTCAAGCACTCAAATCCTTGAGTTCAACACACCATCCCGTGTTGAATTCATCCACCTTTTAAGTTCAAGAAGCGAAGCTCTGCCCAGATCTGAAGCATCAGGACCAAGTAGGTACCGATCCACTTGGATCAAAGCTTTTTCTTATTTTCTATGGACTAACAAAGGGGTCTACACTTTAGCGCCCCCCCCCCCCTCGGCTTTGGCACCCAGCGCGCTTGCACTTCAAATGTTCTATTTACTTCGGGTACACTCCATATCCGATGACACGCCAAAGTCGCATAAGCAACCGACCTTATAAAATAAACCAATAGACAATTGAATTTTATTTTATTTGCATGCATCTTGCACCTTCTTATTTTGCATTAAAATCAACTTAAACAATAAATTGGACCTTTAACTGAACCGTATTCGTTATCATGTTAAACATGCTAAACTGAGGGTTTTAATCAATCTTTTTGCATCTGCATCAGCATTCTTTTACAAACTTATCGCACTTGTACGTAGCGATAACATTAGCTCAAATATCATCTTACAAGGATTGTTCTAGGTCAGTAGAGGCTATTTTTACATAGGCTTTTCTAAAAGGTTTTCATAAATCATTATTTGAATTAACTCTTTTTCTAAAGTACCCTCACCCCGAATCCAATCTGGTTTCACAACCTTAGATGTAGGGGTGTCGGCGTGCTCCAAAATCTAGGACATGTTTTTAACTTAGAACATGGTAGCAGGTTCCTAATTTCCGCGATAATTAGGTGGCGACTCCATAACAGTTCTTAAAGGTTTTTCCAACTTAATCTTTTTTAACTTTAAAATCCGCCCTTAAGTAAGACGCCGAGTTGGGTCCCCCGAACGCGGTTCCCGGGTTCCACAGTTCCCCGAATATACAAAATTTTCCCAAAATAAAATTGGTTTTATTTTATTTTATTTTGATTTTATAAAGCTTTATTCATAAATAGTTATGATTAAAGTTACAACTAATTAGCAAATGACCATGTTTATGAACTAAAATCACCTTAAATTAGTAAAACCTAATTTTGGGTGTTCTAAATCAGTTTCGAAGTTTTAGTTCAAGCTTAAAAGGCGTTTTAAGCATTATTGATTAATATAAGATTAATCGATTAAAAATGAGATCGGTTTTAAACAATTTAATGCGATTATTGTTTAGGGCGATTTTGGCATGTTTTTATTTATAAGCTTTTCATTATGCATGTTTAGATTAATGTTTATTTTTTGAATGAATGTTTGTTCTTACTAGTATGGCCATAGTTTATTATTTTTTTACCGATATTGTCCGTAATGAAACGGAATATCGTGTGGTTTTGTAATTAATTGCGATCTCGTATCGCCGGTTTGTAATTTAATAGTTTATTTCATTTATAAATGTATAATAGGATTGCTATGTATTCATTTGTAATTTATACTTGTAACTATTTGTAAACTGAAGACCGACGATGGATCGAGATGGAGCCTGAAGAAGTGTTCTAAAGCTTGCAAGGAGGAGCTTGGATGAAGTCCATATGAAGAGGGACCAAAGGAGTTGGTTTCCAATTTGTAACTCCTTGTAATTTTAATTACTTTTAGGTGGTCATACTAGGTTTTTGCTTATGCTTATGCTTGTTTGATTGCTTATTTTTCCGCACACATGCCAAAATCGCCATGCATGCCTCGATATCCCACTATGATTGTCGTTTTAGGTCACCATTCTTAAATTAGTTCACTTATAAAGAATTTTATGACTAAAATCGACAAGATCACCCACATTTTTAACAAATGAATTGAGATTAAGCTTTTCCAAATGTGGCAACTATGAACCCCATGTTCGTGAGGACCTCCGCAACGTGGAACCTCGTTACCATGGGTAAGTAGTACGTGGGAGGAAGTCCCATGCTAATTTGGTTTGGACTCAACCAAATAAGAGTTGTTTGGGGCTATTGGATGCATTTTATAGAAAATCATCAACCAAGCATTCTAGTGTAGAATTATTCAAGTGTTGACTTATCGTTTTTATATAAAAGGAAACATGAGATGTCTAATTTTATATGAAAAACGAGTCTTGGAATCATTTATATAATTTCGTGGGAGATCATTATATAAATGAACATTTGTTTTAAAACCGTTTTAGCAAATGTTATAAATGAACAATGTATGCTTATATATTTCCTCATATTTGTTGTAGAATCGTTTATTTCAAATCGCAATGGCATCATCATCATCAACTCCCGCGCCCATTCTGGGCAAGGATTCATGGTTGAGAACCGTGATGGATAAGTGTATCCTCAAGGATGACGGTAGCAACTTTGTCGAATGGGATTCGACGATGAGGGGCGCCGCTACATCCGACAATGTGCTCAAACATCTTACCGATCCACCACCCGCCGAACCCACTTCTCGATCCGGGGCGGCACGAGCTGCCTATGATGAGCATGTGAAAGTGGACAATGACGTGAAAAACGTCTTGATTTGGTCCATGGCACCCGCTCTCAAACTCCGATTTGTCACGCAAAAGAGTGCATATGAGATATTCACTCGAGTGACAACCATGTTCTCCATAGCACCGCAAATAAGGCTTTATGAAGCCGCGGTGCGGTTTTTCGATACAAAGCTTGAGAGGAACCAAAAAGTTGGTCCTCATGTGCTCAAAATGATTGAGCAAATAGAGACTCTTGAGCGTCAAGATTAGAGTGTGCTATACCGAAAGCTCTTGCGATTAACCGCATTCTTCATTCTCTTCCTAACAAGTTTGCTCATTTTAGAGTAAACTATAACATGAACAACATGGATAAGAGTTACCATGAACTTCATGCACTCTTGGTCCAAGCCGAGAGGGATATGGAAGTGAATGAGGTGGAGAGGAAAGATGTTCTCTTCATCAAAATGAAGAACATGAACCTAGGAGTCAAGAAGGGTAAGGTGGCCAAGAAAGTGCCATCCATCAAAGGCAAGGGTAAGGGCAAGGCTATTGTGGAAGGTGTTCCACATAAGCCTAAGCCCAAGATCAACAAGGGAAAACCTCTCAATGACACTTGCAAATATTGCAATGAAGTGGGTCATTGGAAGCGCAATTGTCCCAAGTATAAGAAGGACTTGAAAGATAGATGTGCGACATCCAAAGGTATTCTTCCTTCTACTCTCTATATGATAGACATCAATCATGCTTGCATTTCTACATGGGTATTGGATACCGGATGTGGATCTCACCTTTGTAATCATTTGCAGGGGATGAGAAACGTGCGAGCTCTAGCCAAGGGTGATGTAGATCTCCGCATGGGCAATGGAGCTAGAGTAGCAGCCGTTTCCGTGGGAACATTTGTACTCTCTCTTGCTAGTGGTTTAGAGTTGCATTTAAATAACTGTTATTTTGTACCAACTCTAACGAAAAACATTATCTCCGTCTCCGTGTTAGATGCGGAAGGCTTTTGTTTTGTGATTAAGAACAACCGTTGTACTTTTTCATTTAATGAAATAGTTTATGGTGAAGCTATTTCAATTGGAGATATTTATGTTTTAAATGATGTCAATGATGTTTATCATGTCGAGAACAAGAGGCTCAAAACGAATGAATCAAACAAATCCTACCTTTGGCATTGTCGTTTAGGTCACATAAACGATAGACGCATAAAGAGACTTGTTGAGACCAAGGTTCTCAAACCATTTGACTTTGAATCATATGGTACATGCGAGTCTTGCCTCTTAGGCAAGATGACTCGTCAACCCTTTAGCGGTAAAGGGACACGAGCAAGTGAGGTTTTAGACACTTTGTGGAACCCGGGATCGGACCCAACTCGGCGTCTTGCTTAAGGGCGGATTTTAAAGTTAAAAAAGATTAAGTTGGAAAAACCTTTAAGAACTGTTATGGAGTCGCCACCTATTTATCGCGGAAAATAGGAACCTGCTACCATGTTCTAAGCTAAAAACATGTTCTTAGATTTTGGAGCACGCCGACACCCCTAGATCTAAGGCTTGTGAAACCAGATTGGATTCAAGTGAGGGTACTTTAGAAAAAGAGTTAATTCAAATAATGATTTATGAAAACCTTTTAGAAAAGCCTATGTAAAAATAGCCTCTACTGACCTAGAACAATCCTTGTAAGATGATATTTGAGCTAAAGTTATCGCTACGTACAAGTGCGATAAAGTTGTAAAAGAATGCAGATGCAGATGCAAAAAGATTGATTAAAACCCTCAGTTTAGCATGTTTAACTTGTTAACGAATACGGTTCAGTTAAAGGTCGAATTTATTGTTTAAGTTGATTTTCAATGCAAGATAAGAAGGTGCAAGATGCATGCAAATAAAATAAAGTTCAATTGTCCATTGGTTTATTTTAAAAGGTCGGTTGCTTATGCGACTTTGGCGTGTCATCGGATATGGAGTGTACCCGAAGTAATAAGAACACTTGGAAGGCAAGCGCGCTCGGGTGCCAAAGCCGGGGCGCTAGAGTGTAGACCCTTTGTTAGTCCATAGAAAATAAGACAAAGCTTTGATCCAAGTGCAACGGTACCTACCTTGTCCTGACGCTTCAGATCTGGGCAGAGCTTCGCTTCTTGAACTTGAAAGGAGGATGAGTTCAACACGGGATGGTGTGTTGAACTCGAAGATTTGAGTGCGTGAGGCTTTTGTGGAAGAGGATTTGTGTGTTGTGAATTGTGTGTTGAAAGATGTTGTGAAAGTATGATTTGAGGTCGAGGTATAGGGCTGTATATATACTAAAAACCTCGGAGAAATTAGGAAACTGGGGTATAAAACCAGGCCTGGAAACCGCATAGCCTTATGCGGTTGCCAGGGCAAACCGGATAGCCTTATCACGGTTGCCTCCAAACCGCATAAGGTCATGCGGTTTGATGGCTTGGTTTTAAATTTCTTTCCAAGTTTGATTGCATAAAATCTTTGAAAGATACAAAGATAATTTCGCGTGTGTGCCAAGAAAATGGTGAGATATTTCGAGATATTTTATGATGCAGGGCTTTGGAGTGCGGGCCAAAGGCTTGGGTTTGGGCTCGGTTTTGGGCCCGAGACCCGGAAAAATGAAAAAGGATGTATTTGCATAGACTTGTGAAATAAGCTAAGACGTGAAGCTGTATTTTGTGTGAGAGGGGGCTAAATAGCGGTTTTAGCTACCGGGCCTAAATTTAGGAATTTAGGGATGCTGAATTAGACCTTGTTAATGTAAAAGGGCCAATTGTAGTGCAAATGCGAAGCTCACGCCAAATGAAGCAGGACAAGGACCTAGCTAGACTCCAAATGGACAAAATGAACGTTATTTAAATGCGATGTGATGCGACCTAAACATTTTAACATTTAAAACGACTCAAAATGAATTCGACATTAGTTAGAACCGTATAAGTCAACGTTAAAGCATGCGTAATAAAAGTCCGTGTTACATCACAGGGTTTTGTTTGGGAGGGTACGGATATGGGTATCCACAGAGCCCCCAGTTTGACTGAGCTCGGACTAGAGCACTAGTCAAACTCCACGACCATATCCGGAACATTACAGTCTCGATACGGTCAGCGGAACGAAGCATGTGTCCATGGGTGAGACGAGGACTTCGAACCCAAGCTAAGCGGGGAGGGGCGTGCGCATTTTAAGGACTTGGCGGTCCGTGCATGCTATAAGGGCCTGCCGGCCTGCCCGGCGTCTTCGTCGTGCTTCTTTGCTAATGCCTTTCTTTGATGTTGATGTCGCCGTATAGTCAGCCGCCAGTAAGCGTCTTCGTATGGTCTCGTGAAAGAGCGCATGTGCTGCAATGCGTGGGGGCTAAAGTGCAGGGTGCATATGCTTGTAAGATGTTTGGATAAGTGTTAGTGTAGGTCTCGTGAAAGAGCGTCTGTGTAATGCTTGTGCTTGAACTCGCCGAGGAGCGTCGTTGTCGTTGCTGATGCCGTTGCTGACGCTGTTGCTGATGTTGAACTGGGTCTCGCCGAGGAGCGCAGGTGCTTAGTGTAGTATTTGCTGGAGAAGTACTAGTTTGCTAGGGAAGGGTGTATATGTATGGTCTCGCCGAGGAGCGTAGGTGTAGTTGTGGTTGTTTGGGAGAGTGATGGTGTTTCGTCTTGTTAGGGGTGCAGGTGTATATTCGCCGGGATTATGGTCCGAGGAAGGTGTATGTGCTCAAGTGTACGGGTGCGTGTAATTGCTTGGATGTCTTGAATGTCTTTGATCACAGGCAGCTTGGTGTTTATGTTCCGAAGCTGATGGGTGACTCGTTCAGGATGCTTTGTAGAGGTGTATCTGCTACGGCGAAGGTTAGTGATTTGTTGGGGAAGTCGAAGGATATGTCTTGGACTCCGTGGGAAATGTCTGTATAGGTGTGTGGACTCCATGGGGAGGAAGTAATACTCCACAGGGACGTGTAAGAGGGTGTAAGGACTCGTGAAGAGTGTTCGTGTTTCTGCTTCTGTACCGTGTATTAAATGCTTAGCACACGAGTATGGCGGACTGTAGGTGACGCCTTAACCAAGGCATAGCGCATAATGTATGTGCTAGTGCTTGTGGCGGACTGCAGGTGACGCCTTAACCATGAAAGCTTGCGTGTATGAAGAAAAAATGAGGAGAAAACGTGGAACAAAACATGCTCTGGAAATTGCCTGTAGACTAGTGACTCTTCCGGGGAGTCTCTCATCAATTGGCGACTTTAAGCTTGAACTCATTCGCACATGTCGCGGTTTCAAATCCGGAAATATTCGAACTCGCGATTTTCCTTTCGAGATCTTCAATTTCGCTTGCTTCGACCATGAGACGTGGTATCATTGCGATTCGTTTGGATTCGTATGATACATGTCTCTTGGACTTGGAATGCTTGGGATGTTTCTTGGATATGTTAGGGTACTTGGTGCTTGGACCTACGTTCAGGTGTTGCTTGTCTGATGCACACATGAAAGTGTTATGCTTTTAGCGTGCATGCTCATGTTTGTAGCGGTTCTGGAGGTGTCGCTCAACCGTAGATGCTTATGTTGATGTGGGTATTCATAGCAAGGGTGTCTTCAAAAATGCAAAAAATTATCCCATTTTTCGTTGTAAAGGTTTAATTCTTGATAGGAAGCGTCAGCCCCCAGTTTGACTGAGTTATGGTGTCGGTGTATATGAGCCCCCAGTTTGACTGAGTTATGGTGTATAACGATAGTCAAACTATGTAAAAGGCTATGGGTTGCGTTTGGATAAGGGTGTTTTTGGATTACCCCCTTGAGTTTGACTAAGTTTTGTATGAAAACTGAGTCAAAGTATAGGGCGTGTATCAGGAGGAGTTTTTGGATTACCCCCTCGAGTTTGACTAAGCTTTGAATGAAACTGAATCAAAGTGAAGAGTATGGTGTTTGGTTTTGAAATTTCCCCCGTAGTTTGGCTTAATTTGATTGAAATTAAGGCAAAATGGAGAATAATGTAGCGTGGGTGGAGCAGGCGATTCAATTTGTGTCGTGGTCGTCTTTGAGGTGGCTTGGGTTCAGTAGACTTTGACGAGTACCGCCGTCTTCACCATTAGTTGTATTAGTATGCTTGTGTAATAAGGATTGTGTGAACCCTTGTTTACATTTCGTATGCTGGTCCTGTAGTGTTAGTAAGCTAGGTTTGAAAAACGAAATGATTCCCGATTGGGATGTTTGGATGAAAATGTTTTTGTTGAAAAATCTTTTTGTGAAAGATTCATTTTAGTTGTCGAAATGAGCTTTAAAGATGAACATTTGAAATGTCGGTTGTAAGGCTTCATGCAAGATGAAAAAGTGTTTTGACGTTGTGAGCTTAAGCTAGAGTTGTGAAGACCGTGGAGGGTCATTTGAGTGCAAAGGTTGAAAAGCCCCCAGTTGTCGAGGATGAGAATTCAGTGGAATCTCATGACAACACGGAGTGGGATGTAGTGCTTGATTCGGTTGTGCTTTGCGTAAGCTGCCTACGTATCCACGAATGTGGAATCAAACCGGCGTAGTTCGATAGAGCTTTTGCTCAAAATGTGTTAACTCGAGTGAGTTAAATTCGAAGAATGCTGTTTCTCAAAATGTATTAAATTTTGGAAAAGTTTAGACTTCGAAGATTCGAGATGCATTTCAAAGATTTGAGATGCATTTTCGAAAGGTACATTTTGTTTGCGAAAGGGTGTGTTTGCAAAAAGTGAATTGCAAAGTGCTTTCATATTAACTCGAGTATTGGGTTAACTTTGAAAGGTGATTAGTTAATTTGAGGGTGCATTGCCTCGTGTAAGTTTGAAAAAGCGCGTCGTTCCGTGGGAGCGTTTTGAAGACTGGAGAGTTTTTGAAAGGAGCGGTTTAAATGTCGCTAAATTGTTTGATTGGAAGAGGATTGACTCGACGTGTGACTCGATGCTTAAAATGACGAAAAGTTTGCAAAATAGAGACGAATCGTATGCGTGATTTGAGACTCGACGGTTGCATGGTTGCCATATTCGGGAACACGTGCGTTGGTGGAGCCCCCAGTGGTGCTTGCTTGTCTGCGGTGGGATCTTTGTTGTTTCGCAAAAGCAGTGTTAGACCAAAAAGCAGAGTACTACTCCTAAGTCTATGACAACTTTGCCTTGACGAATTCGTTTTAGTCGCCTCGATAAAGAAATAGTTTGCCTTTGAGCTTTGTGAATTTTTGTGGACACATCCTTAGCATGGAAAGCTTTGGACGAGGAATATTTTGTGGATTTTTGTAAAAGGTTGGTTGAGCTCGGGAGAGCGGCCTACGTATCCGTGGTTACGGAATCAAACCTAGCGTAGTTCCGAAAGGGGTGTTTAAGGGCGTGCATGAGGTGTTTATGTGGAAAGGTGCGTGTTTAAGGACTCGCCGGTCCAGGAGGTGGGTTTGTTTTTGTGGAAAGGTGCGTGTTTAGGGACCCGCCGGTCCAAGAGGTGTATTGTGTTTTGTAAAGAGGTGCGTGTTTAACGACCCGCCGGTCCAAGGGGTGTTTATGTGTTTGACCTTGATACATTGCATCCTAAGGGTGGGTTCTCCTTAGTTGACCTAGGCTGGTTGTTTGCTACTTTTGTCTTGTTTGGAATTTCAAGGACCTGGCCACTCGTTTCTGGGCTTCGGTACTTCTTGCCTTTGGGGTTTCGGCCCCTCGCTTATTGATTTCTAAGCTTGTTGACTTCTTAAGCTTTTGGACTTCTTGAGCTTTTTGCTTAGTTGTTTTGCCCCTTGTTCCGGAGCTTTTGAGACTTTTGCTTTTTTGGTGACTTTGGTTTTGACCTTTGTACCATGTATTCCCGTTTGGTTTGAGAATATCCCAGGCCCTGTATGGCTTGGGCTTGAGCTCGGACCTTGCTAAACCCTGTGGCTCGGTGGTCACTCGTGATCGTGTGTCTATCACGCCGGGCTCCTCTGACAAGTTCGTTTGCTTATTAGGCACGCGATCGAGTACGCGGAGGACGATCCAGGAATACTCGTACTTTTGGTCGCGATCAAATTCATGATCACTGTGGAGCTCCAAATTAATGGATCCTCCTCCAAAAGCAGCGGAGTAGTAGACCACAAGCAGACTAGTGAACCTTAGGTGTTTAGTCGTCGAGAGCCTTCTTTGTCTTTGCTTTTGTCTTTGACTTTTGT
The DNA here is from genome assembly GCA_023091065.1 of Dianthus caryophyllus. Taxonomy (NCBI): domain Eukaryota; kingdom Viridiplantae; phylum Streptophyta; class Magnoliopsida; order Caryophyllales; family Caryophyllaceae; genus Dianthus; species Dianthus caryophyllus. Next base: position 211,354 of record JALGRB010000018.1, read on the forward strand.
TGTTGTTGTCTTGGACCTTCGTTCCCGGCCTAGACCTCCTTAGGATAGTTGTTCCTGGGATGCAATGTATGTTGGTGTAGAATTGTGTTTTTTATGGGAAAAGTGTGTAAAAAGGAAGCTGGGTTGTAGGCAAACTTATTCCTTTATCGATTTGTTAAAATGTCGTACGTCGAAGACTCGATTGCCCTAGACTGACAGAGGTTGACTCAATGCTTAAAAACTCGACCCGTATTAAAAAGACTCGAATTTCTTGAGGAGATCCGTGAGATCGTCGGTGGCGCCTTGATGGATTCGTCGCTGGGTGCTCGAGACGCACATGTCTCGGATGGGGTTGATGCTCGCGTCGGGACTTGGCTCATGCATACTTATATTTGTCTTTGATTTTGCAAAAGTTTTGTTTTCGGCGAAAAGCAGGATGTTTTGTTGAGCAAAATGTGTTGTCACATTTTGGCTCGATGTAAAAGGCGTTTTGAAATCAAATCCGATAAGCCCGTGTTAGTGGCTTGTCGGTGAAAGTGTGAATCGATTCGGAGTGGCGATAGGCTATCCGGATCAAGGGTGTTTGAAAATGTGATGAAGACGGTTATACTCGTTTTCATACATTCGGTTTGAAAGAGGGTTAGATTAAAGCGACTATGAGCCACTTGGTCTAACCGTGAAGGATTTGCGGGATGATGCTAGTTCATTCCTAGGTTTTGCTGTCTTGTGAAAAGAGATGTTTGGATTAAAATGGCGGTAGGCCATTTTGAATCATGGATGTCGAAAAAAGTTTATTTTGAAAGGGGTGTTAAAAAGCCGTGAGCTGATTGATTTTTGTTTTCAATAAGAGGTCCACGAGAATGGGTTATCATTCTCGGGTTTGAAAATGCTTTGGTAATAAATGGGTTACAATGAGTGCGGGTCATGTAGTTCATTTATGTTTTAGAACGTCACGAGAATAAAGTGATTATTCTCGGGTGTTTTGAGGAGACTGTTTGTCTAGATCAAACCGTCCTGACAATGGGTCATTCGGTTCGAAGGAAGGATTTTTGAAAAAGGTTATTTCAAAAACGTGATGAGGATTTTGTGAAAGTAGTTTGTAAGAGGATTTGGCCCAAGATGGTTATGAATCATTTGGTCTGATGAAAAGTCCGCGAGATTGGGCTTGGCCATTCTCGGGTTTTGTTTGCTTGAAAAAGACAATTTTTGCTGAAACGAGTCGACTTTGGGCCGTTTGGCCTAAAGAGAATGTCGTTATTTGTTTTGCAGGAGTGAGGAGATTTTTGAAAAGAGCTCATTTCAAAAGCGGGTGTGTTTTGCTTGGTTTGTAAAAATAAGAAGATTTTGAAAAGAATTTATTTCAAAAATGAGAGTGTGTTGCTTGTTTTGTAAAAGTGAGAAGATTTTTGAAGAGAGCTTGTTTAAAAAATGAGAGTGTATTGCTTTAGGAGCAATGTTGTGCCTAAGAAGTCTTTGAGGCAAGAACGCGTGTGCGGATCTTGTCTCGACGTTGAAATGTGTTTGATTTGCATTCGTCGAGCCCATGTTAACGGTTCATCGTTAAGGGCTCGAGCCTAGATGCGTGGAAAGGATTCGACTCGTGAACGGTTGGCTAGTCGAGTCGAGGATGTTGAGAATGGATTGGTTTGTGTGACGTGTATCTAGTTAGTCCTATTAGATTCAACGTTCATTTTAAGCGTTCATGATTAGCTCATTTCTTTGTTTAGGGAGACCTTTTAAGCTTGAAAAAGGAGGTTTTTGAAAAAGTTTAGCTAAAGGAAGCTTTTGAGGCGAGGATGCGTGCGCACATCTCGTCTCGATGTTAAAATGTTTTGCTTTGCATCCGTCGAACTGATGTCGGTGATTTACCGAGGTGAGCTCGAGTCGGATGTGTAAAAGAGGAAGGATTCGGCTCGAGAGCGGTTAGCAAGTCGAACCGAGGATGTTAAATGTAGAGACTAGGCCGTATGACCTAGGGGATTGAAATCCACGAGCTCGGGTTTTAATCCTTGCTCAGGTTTTTGCTTGTTAGTGAAAAAGGGAAGTTTTGAAAAAGCTTGTTTCAAAAATTCGCGATAGTTTTGTTTGAAAAGGTGTTAGGTTCATTTATCTTTGAAACGTTTTAAGCGTGTTTTCGAAGATATGAATGCATATGCTCGTTTTGAAAAAGACCATGGAGTGCATGGCCTCGAACTTGTACGTATGACTCAAAAAGGGTGAAAAATGAGTCAGTCGGGTACACCTCCAACTACCTCGAGTACGCTTTGGCAGATACTTAACCCCTCTATTTCCTTACGCCGGAGCGATAGGTTTTCTAGAGGGAGCACCGGGGCCGAGATAATCGTTCTGACAGCCGTGGAGGGGAGAGAGGAAACTTAGTCCTGCACGTGCTTTATCGAGTGGACAAGCCTGCGTGTTGGAACCACCTCTCAAGGGTGTAAAGGGTGCCTAGATTCCAAAAGGAATGGACTCTAAACGAATGTGCATAGCTCAAATATGTATACTTGGATTGTTCAAGGCTTTCAAGTTTCACCTCCTTATTTTTAAAAAGAAAAAGCTAGTTTTTGGTTTTAAAAATAAGATCTCCCCAGCGGAGTCGCCAAACTGTGGAACCCGGGATCGGACCCAACTCGGCGTCTTGCTTAAGGGCGGATTTTAAAGTTAAAAAAGATTAAGTTGGAAAAACCTTTAAGAACTGATGGAGTCGCCACCTATTTATCGCGTGAAAATAGGAACTGCTACCATGTTCTAAGCTAAAAACATGTTCTTAGATTTTGGAGCACGCCGACACCCCTAGATCTAAGGCTTGTGAAACCAGTTGGAATCGGGTGAGGTACTTTAGAAAAAGAGTTAATTCAAATAATGATTTATGAAAACCTTTTAGAAAAGCCTATGTAAAAATAGCCTCTACTGACCTAGAACAATCCTTGTAAGATGATATTTGAGCTAAAGTTATCGCTACGTACAAGTGCGATAAAGTTGTAAAAGAATGCAGATGCAGATGCAAAAAGATTGATTAAAACCCTCAGTTTAGCATGTTTAACTTGTTAACGAATACGGTTCAGTTAAAGGTCGAATTCATTGTTTAAGTTGATTTTCAATGCAAGATAAGAGGGTGCAAGATGCATGCAAATAAAATAAAGTTCAATTGTCCATTGGTTTATTTTAAAAGGTCGGTTGCTTATGCGACTTTGGCGTGTCATCGGATATGGAGTGTACCCGAAGTAATAAGAACACTTGGAAGGCAAGCGCGCTCGGGTGCCAAAGCCGGGGGGGCGCTAGAGTGTAGACCCCTTTGTTAGTCCATAGAAAATAAGAAAAAGCTTTGATCCAAGTGGATCGGTACCTACCTTGTCCTGACGCTTCAGATCTGGGCAGAGCTTCGCTTCTTGAACTTGAAAGGAGGATGAGTTCAACACGGGATGGTGTGTTGAACTCGAAGATTTGAGTGCGTGAGGCTTTTGTGGAAGAGGATTTGTGTGTTGTGAATTGTGTGTTGAAAGATGTTGTGAAAGTATGATTTGAGGTCGAGGTATAGGGCTGTATATATACTAAAAACCTCGGAGAAATTAGGAAACTGGGGTATAAAACCAGGCCTGGAAACCGCATAGCCTTATGCGGTTGCCAGGGCAAACCGCATAGCCTTATGCGGTTGCCTCACCAAACCGCATAAGGTCATGCGGTTTGATGGCTTGGTTTTAGGGCTGCTTTCCAAGTTTCGGTTGCATAAAATCTTTGAAAGATCTGATATAATTTAGATGCGTGTGTGCCAAGAAAATGGCTGAGATATTTCTGAGATATTTTATGATGTGCAGGGCTTTGGAGTGCGGGCCAAAGGCTTGGGTTTGGGCTCGGTTTTGGGCCCGAGACCCGGAAAAATGAAAAAGGATGTATTTGCATAGACTTGTGAAATAAGCTAAGACGTGAAGCTGTATTTTGTGTGAGAGGGGGCTAAATAGCGGTTTTAGCTACCGGGCCTAAATTTAGGAATTTAGGAATGCTGAATTAGACCTTGTTAATGTAAAAGGGCCAATTGTAGTGCAAATGCAAAGCTCATGCCAAATGAAGCAGGACAAGGACCTAGCTAGACTCCAAATGGACAAAATGAACGTTATTTAAATGCGATGTGATGCGACCTAAACATTTTAACATTTAAAACGACTCAAAATGAATTCGACATTAGTTAGAACCGTATAAGTCAACGTTAAAGCATGCGTAATAAAAGTCCGTGTTACATCACAGGGTTTTTGTTTGGGAGGGTACAGATATGGGTATCCACACACTTACATACCGATGTGTGTGGTCCACTAAACATCACCGCTAGAGGAGGATATCATTACTTCATTACTTTTACCGATGACTTAAGTAGATATGGTTATGTCTACCTAATAAGTCATAAAAGTGATGCTTTTGAGAAATTTAAAGAATTTCAAAATGAGGTTGAGAACCAATTGAACAAAAGGATAAAAGCACTACGATCGGATCTTGATGGCGAATATCTAAGTAATGAGTTTGATTCACATCTTAAGAATTGTGGTATAATATCACAATGGACTCCTCCGGGCACACCATAGTTGAATGGTGTTGCAAAAAGGAGAAACCGAACTTTGCTAGACATGGTTCGGTCTATGATGAGTCAAAGTGAGCTTCCTGGATCGTTTTGGGCTTTGTTCTATTGTCTGCTGTTTTCTCACTAAATCGAAGTCCGACTAAAGCGGCCAATAAGACTCCATATAAGATATGGACGGGAAAGGTTCCCTATTTGTCATTCATGAGAATCTGGGGTTGTGAGGCATTTGTCAAGAATAAAGCGGCGATAAACTCGCACCAAGGTCTGACAAATGTCTTTTTGTAGGTTATCCTAAGGAAACCTGTGGTTATTACTTCTACGACCCTCACGAGAACAAAGTGTTTGTGGCTCGTGATGCTGTTTTTCTAGAAAATGAATATATTTCTAAAAAACAGAGTGGGAGAAAATTTGAACTTGATGAAGTTCAAGAGCCACAAACCGAGACAGAAAAGGAGGAAACCGCTCCTCGTCTTACACTCGGTTATAATCCCTAGGAGGTCGGGAAGAATTAGTCATCAACTTTGGCCAGCTACCTCGGTAACATCGAGGAGGAGGGTGATTTGTTGTTATTCGAAAGCAATGAACCTTCAACCTACAAGGCGGCTATTAGTAGCCCCAAGTCCGACCAATGGCTAGAGGGCATGAAATCCGAAATGGATTCTATGTACGAGAACCAAGTTTGGGACTTGGTAGATTTACCTGAAGGAGTAAGACCCCTTCAGTGTAAATGGATATTCAAAATCAAACTCGGCATAGATAAACATATTGATGTTTACAAAGCTAGATTGGTGGCAAAGGGCTTTTCACAAGTCCAAGGTATTCATTATGATGAAACCTTTGCACCGGTTGCAATGCTTCGATCCATAAGGATAATCTTAGCGGTTGCCGCATTTCATGACTATGAAATATGGCAAATGGACGATGTAAAAACCGCCTTCTTGAATGGGATTTTAGAAGAGGAAGTGTATATGACACAACCTGAAGGTTTGTAGACACATCCAACCCTAAGAAAGTATGGAAGGTTAAGAGATCCATTTATGGTCTTAAGCAAGCGTCAAGGAGTTGGAATCATAGATTCGATCATGTTATCAAACAAAATGGATTCACTCGGAGTGCCGAGGAACCTTTTCTGTACATGAAGTTTAGTGGGAGTAAAGTAACCTTCCTTGTTTTGTATGTGGATGACATACTACTGATTGGAAATGATATTCCAAGTCTGAATTCGGTGAAGGTGGAATTAGGAAACCATTTCCAAATGAAGGACTTGGGAGAGGCACAACGCATCTTGGGTATCCGGATCTATAGAGATAGATCCAAAAGGATACTAGCATTAAGTCAAGAAACTTATATCGATAAGATTCTTGATAGGTTCAATATGAAAGACTCCAAGAGAGGCTTTCTTCCGATGAGTGTAGGAATAACATTGAAGAAATCTCAATGTCCTACGACTCCTGCGGAAATTGAACGCATGAAATTGATCCCTTATGCTTCCGCTGTAGGATCAATCATGTATGCTATGATGTGCACTTGTCCCAACGTCGCTTTCGCTTTGAGCATGACGAGCCGGTATCAAGACAATCCCGGTGCGAGACACTGGATAACTGTAAAGAACATCCTTAAGTACTTGAGAAGAACTAAGGATTCGTTTCTAGTGTTTGGAGGAGAACTTGAGCTACGTGTAAAGGGTTACACAGATGCAAGTTTCCAAACCGATGGGGATGATTTGAAATTCCAATCCGGTTATGTCTTTATGTTGAATGAAGGAGCTGTTTGTTGGAAGAGTTTCAAACAGAGTGTCACTGTGGATTCTACAACGGAAGCTGAGTATTTGGCAGCATCTGAAACTGCTAAAGAAGCTGTGTGGATTCGGCAATTCTTGGATGGACTAAAAGTAGTCCCTAGTGCCGTGGATCCGATCACTATATATTGTGATAATAGTGGGGCTATTTTCCAAGCAAAGGAGCCCAAGTCTAGTAACAAGTCTAGACACGTTTTGAGGAAATACCATGTTATTAGAGATAATGTGGAAAGGAAGGAAATTGATCTTTGTAAGGTTGGGACAGACGATAATGTCGCTAATCCTTTAACCAAGCCTCTTTCGAGGGCTAAGCATGACGCGCACACCGCCTCCATGGGGTTGCGGCGTATGCCAGATTTCCTTTAGTTTCGTAATATGTAATTGAATAATGTATCCTATTACATATATGAAAATAACATTCATTGTTTTTATCTTAAGTCATTATGAATGCATACTTTGTTTATCCGAATATTTGCGTGACAACTTTGAACGTATTCAAGTGAACGGTATAAACTAAGTATTTGGTCCCTAGTCTCTCATATGAGGTGACGTCTCGGAGAGACTAGAGTGCAAGTCGATCGATGGTGGGTTCAACACCATAGGGTCATAAGTGATGATCGATCGTTTGCATGTAGGCATCAGAAACACTGGTCGGCAAAGGACGCTTATAGAATTCCTTTTCAATGTGATTGAAACCTGGTCGTGGCGGGAATTTCTATAGTATTCCTTTGAGTCGATTCTTTGACTGGAACTGATTGTCTGAGTCGGTACAGTTTTCGAATGACTTTCATTTTTGTCCTAAGCCATGCAGTAAAAGGGGGTTATAAGGGCATCTTTGGGGTCATGGTGATCTGCATCATACAGTATAATCGAGTGGAAAGGAAATGTCCACCCTCGTCGGGGTAAAACATCTTTGGGCCGCTCGAGGAGTAGTCACTGAAAATGTGTGGCCACGCTCGGTAAGAATCTACGGTAGATTCCCCGGTCAGACAGTTACTCTCCTTATCGAGGACACCACTCATGATATATATCTTCTGAATGCAAGTACGACCTGTAAGACACCTTGCATTGAGTGGGAGATGTGAAACGAATATGAGAATTGGTAATGCACAACTTGTCTCGGACAAGTGGGAGATTGTTAGAGTATGTGTCCTCCACAATAGTGCGATTACTTAATAAATCTCAATTAAGGAATACATGGGGATAATCCTATATTATTGTCAATTGATTAACGTAAATCAATAACGGTTGGCTGACTAGAGTTTGACGTTATTGTCGTGAGAACGGCGGTAATCAATTGATCCCTTTAAGTCACACCTATAGGAACGTACTCCAAATATTTAAGCTAATTGATTGTATGAGATACGATTATATTAGTAACTTGATAAATCGACTAACGGTTAGTCAATGTATTAATTCAGAGAGAAATCGAGTTGTGAACTCGGATGGTTTAATTTTATATCGATAAAATTATTAGAGGAGATGGGAATTAGTGATTAAACGTTAATTCACTATTTATGTATATTTTACTAATGAGATTAGTAAAAGTACATTTTTAATATATGTGTAAATGTACATGTATATTAAGGAAGAGCTTAATTAATTTACACATTATTATATTAGATAATTAAGTGATAAATTATAAAGTATTTGTGGGACAAATATTGAAAACAAAATAAGACCCAAGACACCCCCCTTGGACCGTCCTAAATGAGGAGGAAAGGGAAGGAAGCTTCTCTTGGTTTTTGTCTTATTTGTTTTGTTATCTAGATCTTGTAATTTGCATGTAAAAGCATAATGATTTGCATGCAACAAATTACACTACTCAAGAGAAAGTCTCTTCTCTTCTCTTCTCTTCTCTTCTCAAGTTGGCCGAAAAAAAGAGAGGTGTGCTAGACACACTTCTTATTGCTTGTATTTCTATAAATCACAAGGCCTTAGGAAGAGAATGCCATTCTATTCTTTTTCTCTCCATCTCTCTCATTTTCTCTCTAACTAATACTAATATTATTCTAAGTATTACTATGTGTTAGTAATAATAATATTACATATTATCAAGTATTACTAAGTGATTTCTAGATCAAAATCCTTAGTATTTTTGGTGTAGTTTTTGGGTGCATCTTTTAGGAGGTTTCCTATTTTGGAAACTTGGGTTGGAGGATCATCCTTGTTTATAGCTCAAGAAACAAAACTAGAAAGGAGTTTTAAGAAGGTATAAATTTCTATAAACTTATAACAAAGTATCTTGCTTATCAAATTAGAGTAATTTGATTTACACTAATACTTGATTAGTGAATGGGATGAGATCCCTACAAAAAACCCGTTTTTTATAACAAATACACCCGTTGTTTCCATGGCCGTTGTTTACATTCAAAAACAACGCAAAACAAAAATTACGAAACCGTTATTTATATTAAAAATAATATTTTCTAAAAATTTCAGATTTTACATTAAAAAAAACGGTTATAATGAAAAAACCATTATTTTTAATTATTAAAAAAAACGGTTTTTTTAAAAAACCGTTTTAAATAATTATAAAATAAAACCGTTTTTTAAAAAAACCGTTTTTTTAATAATATTAAAAGAAACGGTTTTTTTAAAAAGCCGTTTTAAAAAATTCAATTTGTTTAAAAAAAAAAAAATATTACGAAATTGCTATAATTACATATAAATTATCCAAATACAATTTCTATAAATTATCCAAATACAATTTATATAAATTATCAAAAATTTCTAGATACAATTTTTATAAATTATAAAAATACACCTTGATTATAATACTCATTCTGTAACACCCCGTGTTAATTTAATTCATTAATTAGCCATCAATTTCTAATTTCAAATCTTAAATCAAATCCTAACCTTTTAACCTTCCAAAATCTCTATTTTTGCAAAAGTTTCGTTTTGTAAAATTTATCGACTTCTTTAAAACTTTTGAAAATCTTTGAATAATAAAATAAATATTTTAGTCTTAGAATTCAGAAGTAGAAATATTTCGAAAAATAGTCAAACGCGCACACATTGACTTTTATCGCTTTTGACACCCGACTTTTTAAAATTGATTAATTTCGTGAAAAACTTTATTTTGATCAAATATCCTTAGGAACCTTCCTAATTGCACACTTGCATGTCAAGTGGAATTTTGGATGTCATAATTCATTTATTAAAACTTTATTTACTAAATAAACAAAACTTAACCTAATTCTTTTAACCTAAATTATCCTTACAACTTGATTCATTATTTTCACAAGTGTAAAAACCCTCCTTTTGCTCTCCAAATTGCCGGCTCCCTTGCACCCCTTTACTCCCTTTGATTTTCTTCCATTTTATTACTAAAACACACTAAATAAAACCCTAAATATTATTCTAATAACCTCTAGTATTATTTAGCTATTTAGTGGGTATTGAAGCTTACAATTTCGGGTGTATTTTTTAAGGTGAAGACGAGTACTTGGGTGAAGAACTTACCCTAGATAATATAGTCGACTTGATAACCTCTAGCTTGCCAAACCGAGGTGACTAGCTTTGTCTTGTTTTAACCTCCTTTGTAAATTAATTTGTTTTGTTATTATAATTTTATGAGTATGAAAATTATGTTAAATATGTTTAAACATCATTTATGTGTGCTTGTATGATGTGTGAAATATAATAAAATGATAATAAATAAGTAATGTTGATAATAGTTAAGTTGTAGTAATATGTTCATATGTGTAGTTAATTCATTTTTGAGCATTTTTAATTTATGCTCATATGATTTTTATGTTTAGTTATGTTTTATTTGAGTAGTAATCATATATAAAAATTATGTGAAATATTAACAATGAGTTTAAAGTGATTAAAAATAAAAAATAAAAATTGTATGTTCATGTTTATTTCACTCGGCATTTCCCATTTTTTTTATGAAATTTTCACTTTTAATTTTTGTAAATAATATGTAGTGTTAAGTTAGTTAAAATGGATGCTATCATGTGAAAAAAATTAAATTAGAAAAACAAATTATAAGTTGTTAAAATTAAAAATGGTGTTCTTGAAGTTTATTTTGGTGTTCTTGAAAACTCATGTTGATGTTCATTTTGTTCTTGATTTGTGGCCTATTTTGATTTATAATGTTTTTATGTTTGTTGTTAGTTATTGTCTTATTTAACTAATAAGTAATTATATTAATGACTATATAAATTAAAACTAGCTAAATCATTAAGATTAAAAAGTTAGAAATTTAAAGTGTTGAAAAACACTATTCATAAATATAAATAAAATTTTTAGTAAATTTCATTTTAGTTTAAATCGTTTTAGTATGATTAGAATAATTAAAATATAAAGACTTTAAGCTAAAAACCGATAAAATCGAAAAATGAAAATTTGGACATCACCCTAGCTTACTCACGGCATTTTCATGTTTTTAGTGTTAAATTTGTTTTTATCACTTTTTAGTTTATTGTTAATATAATTTAATTATTAGTTAATAAGTTAGAACTAAGAAATTAAAAGAAATAAATCAATTTTTACACTTATGCATATCAGACGACATTCTTGTTTAAAATGGACTAAATTTGATCCAAATGAAATTATCACTAAGTCACTAAAGTTAAATAGTAATTAGAATTGAATTTGAGTATAAATCGATTTAGTTATAAATGAAATATATTAAACCGATGAAAATGATCAACCGTTATAAAAATGAACTAAATCGTGTGCCACCGCCTTTGCTATTTGGACTGTTGAACTTGGACTTACGGACTAAATGAATTCCACGATACTATTGTTTTAAAATGAAAATCGCTAAATTTAGTTAATAGACGACTAAATTCAACTAAGTCCCATTTTAAAATGAATTTCTTTATCACATTTTACAAATCGAACTTAACGTTTTTAAAACTTGATTTATAAAATAAATATCATTGATCATTTTACAAACCGAACTTAACGTTTTTAAAACTAGACTTTTAAAATATTTCCAAAAATCACTAAGTACAAAACGAACTTAACAACTTTGAAACTAGAATTTATACTTAGGAAATAATAAGATTTAGTATTATACCTAAAATATCTTAAGTATAAAAATACGTATAAAATACGAAGTATAAAAATACGAATACGTATACAAATACGTATAAAATACGAAGTATAAAAATACGAATACATATAAAAATACGTATAAAATACGGTGAATAGTGAAAAGTGAATAGTGAATAGTGAATAGTGAAAAATTTACGAAACTTGTAAAATAAGTTACGTCTCAAAATTCAAGGATAATTCAAATCTCAAAATTTGAAATAATGAAAATAATTGAAAATTTTACTAAGTATAGAAAATTGAAAATGAATAAGTAAATGACTTAAAGTGTTTGAAAAGAAACATTTAAATAAAATTGGACATACTAATAAACGTTTCAATATAGAAACTTAAAAACGTTAATAATTAACAACACTTCAAATAATAAACGAACGTGTTATGTGATCATATCCAACCGAATAAAATACTTAAACGTTTGACGATGAGACTAGGAGAGTCTAGTAACATGTGATATGTAATATCAAATAAATAATGAACATTGAGTAAGTTAAATAAAAGGTCAAACGCTTGAGCCTCCTATATGAAAACGTCAATCGTAAGTGAAGTGGGGTTAAGATAGTCTTGTAGCGGATACCACTATCTCGGTCTCTGACATGGGTCATCCCGGTTAGTGTGGTTGAGCCGGCAGCATTATTGCTTGGCATCCTGCCCATGCCTTACGCCTTAAGTCGTATTGCCTATGCCGTACAAGATACAGAATATGCCAACTCTTAGTGGGTCAGGCTTTAGGAAATAGTCGTTTTATCCAGAGTTAAGGTGCTCTATGAATAGCATAGCCTATTCTTAAAGTGGATATTAATGTATGCATACTAGACTAGGGTTTTATTCCCCTATTTCGCTAAAGTTATCAGGGCACCCGTGACCTTGTGGATTCGGGTTGATTATAGCGGTTCTGTCTCCTTGCCGTGTTTCGTTCTTGGTGGGCGCGACACTAGCATTCGTTCTTACCCTGCGTAAAGATTACTTGACGAGATTGTATCTGAAGTTCGAATCATTTCGAACACTAGAAGATGAGATGCAAATACTATAGTATTCGGCGTGGTTTACGAGTCGAGTAAGTTGCTGCACTATGGTAGTCAGATGCAAGCGACTAGAGTACAATAGCCTACTCAGTGGTCAGGCTCGTAAGCAGTATGTGTTGTCTGCTGTATGATTTATTGAGAATGAGTGCGTACCATCTTTGAAAATTAAAGACCACAAGTTTCTGAAGTGAATCGAGTCTGCATGAGGAGAATGATACGATATGTATGTTTGATTGCGATCCGATATCGCCTTGTAATGCCATTGAATTATTGTGATACTATTGCTATGATTTTATCTGTTATTTGCTTTCATCACTGAATATCATGCTTATATGATTTATCGCTTTAAACCGCATGCTTATTATGACTTATATGTCTTTATATGCTAATTGTAATAAGCATGTTTATTTTTTTTATCATAATGTTATGTTTATAAAGCGATAGTAATAAATCAAAGTAATTGAAATCGAGGGTAAGTATGAGCATAGCTAGTCATCGGTCATGGCCAAATGCATCCCCCATCAGTTTATTGTGCAGGATGATCGTAGACCGGGAGCTGGTTTTTGGACAAGGCCACGAGACGATCTTATGCTTTATTTTAAGTTGTTTTTGAGAGAAATGTAATATATACTACGATACTCTTTTAAATTTCCGTACTTAGAGTTGTTTTATTCAACTCTTGAACGATGTTATAATATTTGGGTTTTTATTGTATAATTAATAACGCTGATTTAAGACTTAATTAATTTCCGCCTTAGTAATTAAAGTAGACAAAAAAACCAGGTTGTTACACATTCAACAATAATAATATATATTTTTATAATACTACGATTTCGTTTGCATAGGTTACGTAGTATTATATAGCTAAATACAAATTTTCCCCGCGCATATCTCGTTCCCCGTCGATTTCTTGCGCCGTATATGATGTTCCAGGTGGATTTTTACCGATATACTACAAAAAGAAAAAATATATAATTATCTTAGTGCGTAATAATAAAATAGATACTTGAAAGCTTAATCTAACCATCGTAGTTCAAGCCGTCGGAACCAACGCCATCGGCGGACCCACCGTCCTTTGAACACCTAAGTAAGATAGAGTGCAGCGGGATCTTTTTGTAGGCGAAAACGGACTTGTATTCCGACTGGCGGAGACCAACGAATGGGCCGTCAAATTTGGTAGGAGGTTATCGTTTGTCAAAAATTCAAACGGCCATAACTTTGCGCCAGAGTATCCGATTGAGGGTACCGGATTTAGAGGTGATCCCTTCTCGACGCCCCGCTCGCGCCCGCCCTCGATTTAACGTCATGGGGCGGAATGCACGGCGCGAGAAAATTTTGCAAGGAGCTTGCTCGCGGGAGCTCCGCCCTTTTTTAGAGGCTTGGCTCGCTCGGGCGTTCTCTTGCTTAATGGGGGAATGTCATTGCATGTAATTGTGACAAAAGAAATATAAAAATCTTTTTGGAATGTATTTTTGGAGTCGCCACCAAATATTAAAGGAATTTGGAACCTATTCAACGCGTCTTAAAATATAAGACACGGGTGTCTCAGATTTCAAGGTGCGTCGATACCTATCCGTCTGAGGTTAGTGTGAAACCAGAGAGGATTCGGAGTGAGGTTACTTTTCGAAAGTTTTGACAAAATATATTATGAAAACCGCAATAAAAAAGCCTACGTAAAAGTAGTCTTTACTAGTTTGAAAACAAATGCTTTAATTTCGATATTTGGGCTAATAGGACGCTACGTACAAATGCAAATATATGACTCGACAAATATGTAAAATAAATGTAAGCCGTCAAAGCTATGATGATTTGCTATAGGAAATTTACGTAAAATTACTAACTCATTGTATTTGAATTAATAACTAAACGTTATTTTCCGACTTGTGTTCAATTCTAAGATTTTGTAAAACCCTCGGTTTTGCATGTTTAAAAGACTATATGAAACGGTACAGTTAAATGTCGAATCCGTGTTTTAGTCTTAATTTAATGCATGAATCGAGAATTTGCATAATGTAAAAGCGGATGCTTAATTTAGTGATTTTGAGTCGTTTATTTATGCGATATTGGCGAGGTTTAGACGAATCGTTTGATTCGAATTACTACAATCGTATTGCGAATACGAGTTCGTTAATGCCAATATCGGGGTGGGTTAAAGTAACCCTATAAGTCTCAAACGTCCAATCGGAAGGTAAAATTTCTTCACCTTGGAATGCAAAGACGGTTTAGAACAGAAATTTATAAGTGCGAGAGGCTTTGTATATGTGTATTAGTATTATATTGAATTGAATTGATTGTAAGTGAGTTGTTGTTATGAATGTTGATGTAATTCTTGTTGAATTGATCGAATAAGGGCTGCTATTTATAGCAAATGCTTCGTGTTTTATGCATAGTTGCTCATAAAATCGCCAGAGAACCAACGATTAACCAGAAAATCGCCTGAGTGTCAGAGGGGAGGAGGAAAATCGCCAGAAGACTGGCGATTTTCATGAAAATCGCCAGTAATCTGGCGATTTTCAGCCTCCTCTCTGACAGATTTGTAGCGCCGTATGCTATCGTAGGTGTGTAAGACGTACTTGGCGAGTTGATTGACTTTTGGGGTTTGATTTATCAACTTGACACAAGTTGACTAATCAGCTTGGTAAAAGTTGATTCTTTTGGCTCGGTTTTCGTATTTCGTGTTTCGTGTTTTGGTTTTTCGTCGTGTTTTTCAACATTAGCTCGAAATAAAATAATATTGTAATATATTATTTTATGACCTTGTGGGATTTTGTTTCGTAAAAATGTGACACGGGACGCGTTTTGGTCCGCTTCGTGTGTTTGGGCCCTCTTGTGTGTTTTGGGCCGTTTTTGTGAGATGTCTTTGTAGGAATATGAAACACGATATTGCTACTAAAATGTTAATCGTATTAACATGCCCAAGATTATACAAAACGATAATAATATGAATTACAAGAATATAGAAATAACCTTTCTAATTCTTCGATAGACGGCCTAAGAACCTCCTAAAACGTACCCGAATTACGTTTGTAAGAACAATATTCAACGTAGAATATCTCTTAACGATTGCACCCAAAACGTTATATGAAATGCCTTGAGTTTATGCTAGAAAACAAAGTATATATTACGATTAATATATGAAGTGAATTTGGAAATGTGATGAGTGAAAAATATGAGACAAACTCTCTCTTTTTCTCTTCAATATACACGACACACTCACACATAAAACACCAATTAATTTCATCTCATCTTATGAGTAAATTAAGTGAGTTTATTAATGTATTTAGTGGGTAGTTTCTTAGTTAGTGGGGGGAAGTTATTTAAGTGATGGTAAGTAGTAAATAACCAACTATTAACCACCTATTATCACTAAATAAACAAACTAAAAACACTATATATATATACACACATCACACGACACACTTATAGTGTGTGTGTGTATTTTGTTTTTAGTATTTTATATGTGCATGACATGTAAAATTATATGTATAATACGTATTTAATTAATTGATTATCGTATAATACAATAGATTAAATAACATAACTTATAGCATCACTTTAACTATAAATATCAAATATATTTATAATATAAATGTAGCTCATAACTATTATACACATGTGAATTAACACTTAATCCAGCTCATCTAGCTAAGTTAACATTTAATTCAGCTCACCCACTAATATAACAATAATCTATTTAATTATATTAAATAATTATTCGTATACATTTCCAAAGTTCTAACTGTTTAGATATATTTAAGCCATCAATGTAATCACATTACAATTCATAAAATCGTCCTATAGGTGTGACTGAGTATGGACCAAATTGATCACCGCCATCTATATGACAAGAACGCCAAACTTTCTAGCAAGCCAACTGCTACTGATATACGTTAATCACCGATTTTAAATACAAGTATCCTTTGTGATCCTGTAAGAGATTTAATAAATTAATCACACTAAGCGTGGAGGACACCACCCAACAATCTCCACTTGTCCTACAAGTGCTTAACTGTGTGATTAACGATTCTCATATCCATATAAATCTCCCACTCAATGGTAGACAATTTGCAAAGTCGTACTTCCGCAAGGTCGTATCTATCAAGTGATCGTATCAAGAGTGGTTTCCTCGACTAGAGAGCAACTAACTGATAAACAAATGAATTCACAACATTCGAGCATGGCCATGCATTTCGCCATTACTCCTCGAGTGGCCCTGAGATTAAAAAAACGATAAGATTGGATATTTTCCTTGACTCGAATCTTGCAGATTAAAGCACAGTATGAAATGACCCAGAAAAAATCTACTCGGCCTCCTTTTACGGTGCGACCACGAGAAAGAAACCAAAGCCACCCAAAATGCCCTTATCTCAAGAAACAGTCGACAGTCAAAAGAATCGACTCTGGGAACACAATAAACGTCCTATCCACGACCAGGCAAAAATGTCTGTACATTTAGGACTTCATTTAAGTGGTCACTATGTCCTACGCAGTATCTTATATACCTCGCATATGTGTTTGATCAGACATCATATGTCCTTATGGTTATTGAACCTACCATCTATCAACCCACAACGTAATCACCTAGAGTTATCAGCTCACTTTGGTGATTATGGACAAAACATATATAAAGTAAATCAGTTCACTCGATGCGTTCAAAATTGTCACACAATCCACATGAAATACCATATATAAAGAAATAATTTGATGATTACAAAGTAGTAGTTTTAACAGATACATTATCTAAAAAAAACTAATGAAAAGCAGGAACACTCTTCAGTCCCATTGATACAACATGTTCAACATGTTTATTGTACGACAATGGCTTCGTGAGAGGGTCCGCTATGTTGTCATCCGTGACAACCTTGCAAATCTCTATCTCCTTTTGCTCCACGTAATCTCGTATCATATGAGCCTTCCGCAACACATGTCTAGACTTATTGCTAGATTTAGGCTCCTTAGCTTGGAATATGGCACCACTGTTATCACAATAAACAGTGATTGGGTCATTCGCACTAGGAACTACCATTAGTCCTTGTAAGAACTGACGCATCCATATTGCCTCTTTAGCCGCCTCGGAAGCTGCAATATACTCAGATTCTGTTGTGGAATCTGCTGTGACTGATTGTTTGGAACTTTTCCAACTCACTGCCGCACCATTAAGTGTAAAAACGAATCCGGATTGAGACTTAGAATCATCTCTATCCGTTTGGAAACTAGCATCTGTGAAACCTTTTGCACATAACTCTTCGTCTCCACCATATACTAACATCCAACCCTTAGTTCTTCTCAAGTACTTAAGGATGTTCTTAACAGCAATCCAGTGACTCTCACCTGGATCCTTTTGGTAACGACTGGCCATACTAAGTCACGAATGCCACGCCTGGACGTACACATCATATCATACATAATCGATCCTACGGCCGAAGCGTATGGAATTCGATTCATGCGTTCTACTTCTTCTGGTGATTTAGGTGATTGAGTCTTACTTAAATGCACCCCATGAACCATCGGAAGATTACCCCTTTTTGAGTTCGCTATCTTGAACCTCTCAAGAATTTTATCTATATAAGATTCTTGACTTAACGCCAACCTTCTCTTGGATCTATCTCTATAGATTTGAATACCGAGTATTCTCTGTGCCTCACCTAAGTCTTTCATCTGAAAATGATTCTTTAACCATTCTTTTACAGAAGAAAGCATAGGAATGTGATTCCCTATTAATAGTATGTCATCTACATACAAAACTAGAATGCAATATAGCTCCCACTTGATTTGACATAAAAACATGGTTCCTCATTGATCGCTTAAAACCATATTGTTTAATCACGTGGTCAAATCGATGATTCCAACTCCTCGATGCTTGCTTAAGTCCATAAATGGAACGCTAAGTTTGCATACTTTCTTAGGATATTTTGGATCCTGTGAAGCCTCTGGGTTGTACCATGTACAATTCCTCGCCTAAATAACCATTTAAGAAGGCGGTCTTCACATCCATTTGCCATATTTCATAATCATGAAATGCAAAGAATCGCTAAGATAATCCGGATAGATCGAAGCATCACGACAGGTGCAAAGATATCATCGTAGTGTAAACCTTGCACTTGGGTGAAACCCTTTGCAACAAGTCGTGCTTTATAGATATCTGGTTGTCCACCTAGTGAATGTTTTATCTTATAAATCCATTTGCACTGAAGAGGTCTAACCTTTCGTGCAAATCAACCAGATCCCATACTTGCCGTTCGTACATGGAGTCTATCTCTAATGCATGGCTACAAGCCATAGCTTCGAGTCAGAACTAGTCATTGCACCTTTGTAGGTAGTCGGTTCATTACTTTCAAGAAGTAATAAATCATCTCCATTTTCTTCTTCAACGATACCAATGTATCGATCCGGAGGATAAGAGACTCGACTTGACCTCCTAGGTTCCAAGCAGAATAGCTATCGCAGTGGAGGTTGAAGGAATATCTTCCTCCATCACATGTGCAAAGTCCTGTTCTCGAGATTTCGACAACTCAAAAACCCTATTACTTTGGTTATTCGTGATAAACTCTTTCTCTAAGAATTTAGCACTATTTGCAACAAAAACTCGTTGTTCAAATGTGAATAAAAGTAATGACCAAACATTCCTTTTGGATATCCCACAAAGTATGTTTTGACCGATCGTGGGCCTAGCTTATCGTCAGTCTCCACTTAACGTAAGCCTCACATCCCCAAACCCGAATAAAGGACAAATCAGAACTTTTCCTTTCCACATCTCATATGGGGTTTTGTCTCACGCTTTAGCCTGACTTGGTTTAGAATGAGTGCAAAGCAGAATTTAGAGCAAACCCCCACAATGAATCTGGTAAAACCGTATGACTCATCATGGAGCGAACCATGTCTAACAAGGTCCGATTTCTCCGCTCGGACACACCATTCAATTGTGGTGTTCTGTGGAGTTAATTGTGATACAATGCCACAATCCTTTAGGTGTTGATCAAATTCATTAGATAAATATTCACCACCACGATCCGATCGTAATGCCTTTATTTTTCTATCTAATTGGTTCTCAACCTTATTTTGAAACTCCTTGAATTTCTCAAAGATTCACTTTTATGTTTCATTAAATAGATATACCCATATCTACTTAAATCATCAAGAAAGTGATGAAATATCTATAGCCATCTCGTCTTTGTGACAGACATTGGTCCACATACACTCCAGATGTATTAGTCCTAGTAAGTCACCGCTCGCATTCCAATACCTTTAAAGGATATACGAGTCATCTTTCCAATGAGACATGATTCACAAGTACCAAATGATTCATAGCCAAATGGTGAAATAATCCCATTCTTAATGAGTTTCTTTACTCGTTTTTCATTTATGTGTCCCATTCGACAATGCCATAAATACGTTTGATCTTTATCACCTAATTTAGCCTTTTTATTATCCACATGATATATTTCTTGCGTTTGATCTAGAACATAAATACCATTCATGGAAAACGCTTGACCATAAATAACATCATTTAAAGAAAAAGTACAACAATTGTTCTTAATAATAAATGAAAAACCATAAACATCCAACATGTTAACGGAAATAATGTTCTTTGACAAACTAGGAACATAATAACAATTATTCAAACAAAGTTCCAAACCACTAGGTAAAAACAAGATGTAAGTTCCTACAGAAACAGCAGCAACCTTTGCTCCATTCCCAACACGTAAATCAACATCGCCTTTAGCCGCATCGTCTTACGCCTCGAGGCCCTGCAAGTGATTTCAAATGTGAGAACCACATCCAGTATGAAATACCCAACCAGAGGTTCTCGCATGATTAATTTCTATCATGTGAATATTAGATGACATACCTTGCGCTGACGCCCGTCCAGCTTTTATGTCCTCGAGGTACTTAGGACAATTCCTTCTCCAATGCCCAGACTGTTGGCAATGGTGACATTTTCCTCCTTTTCTTTGCTCTTCTTGCCTTTTGAGTGACTTGACTCCCGGGACCACTCTTGGGTTTAGGTGACCTTTCTTTTGAAATGAGGTCGCTTAGCATTCGAGGCAAAGCAGTGCCTTTCCCTTTTCCTTAGGATCGTATCACAAGAACATCTTTCTTGTGACTCCCACTCAAATTAAGATCTTTCTCAGCTTGCACGAGCAGAGAATGAAGTTCGTGAAGACTCTTCTTCATATCATTCATGTTGTAATTCACCCTAAACTGAGTGAATCCATCATGAAGAGAGTGTAGGATACGATCAACAATGATTGACTCTTCAATCTTGCAACCAAGAGCGTCTAACTTCTCCACATTCTCAATCATATTAAGCATGTGGGCGCTAACAGGTTGGCCCCTTTGCAGCTTAGCCTCAAAGAAGCGTACAGCTGCATCATACCTAACAATTCTCGGAGCTTGCGAGAATTCATTAGTCAGCGAGGTGAAAATGCGATTTGCACCTTGGGAAATGAAGCGACGTTGCAAATGTGAATCCATTGCATATATGAGTACGTTCTTAATCGCACCCGCTTCTTTAACAAACTCATCGTATGCAGTTCGTTGAGCTCCAGATCTAGCAGTAGGTTCAGCCGGAATTGGCTCCATGAGATACTTCAGCTTTCCGTCTGCGATGGCAGCATTCTTTAATGCCGCCTCCCATTCGGTGAAGTTACTACCATCTGACTTGAGACGATAGTTTTGGTTGTAGGAGACATGGTCCATAAAGGAACGTAACCATGACTCCCTAGTCAAGACGACACTAGGGCTGGGGGTAGCAGTATTATCAGCCATAATGATGCAGAAAAAGCAACAAATATATCTACAATATAAGAAGATAAACCAAACATAAGCAATCACCAAATTTAAAGCGTCTATTTAAAGCATGTAAATAAACTAAAAGCATTTATACAATTGATCCCACTCAAGAATTATATAAATGATTCCAAGACTCAAATTTCAATAAATCGATAAGTCAACCATTTGACTAATTTTTAACTTTTTAAAAAACTCTTGGTTCATAAATTTCTCAAATTTATTAATAGTCCATTTCGATTCCCACATCTTAGTGAAAACCAAATGTTGAGTTCAACTAACATCGACATCAACTACTTACCCAAGGTAGAAGGGGTACACATGGATTTAACAATGTGTCCTATATGCCCACCTGACTAACAAGGGATTCATAATGATTCGATTTAGAAAGACTATATCTCAATTTTAATAGAAAAAGAGTGAGATCTCATCATCCATTAAAAACTCATTTAAGTGAACAATTTAGGTGAGTTTAAGTGAACGATGACTTGTTAAAACATCATATGTTTAAAAAGGTTAAAACATCATATGTTATAACTATATTAACTAACACGTGGGAATGAATCAATATTCATCTATATAGGTGGTTTGTTTTAGGCGGAATATGACGAAAAGCATAAATAAAACAAGCACATAAAACCTAGTGTGGCCTAACAAAAACGATACAAAGTCGGAATCCAATCAAATTGGACCCTATAAAATACAAATTGGAATCCTTCAAAAGGACCCTAACTCCAAAAGTAAGGCTCCAAAACCTCCGTCTTGGATCACCAAAAGGAATGGCAAATCTTCAATCTCCTTTTCTTGTACCACTAGCTATTACATTGTAAATCCTATTTACAAATAATCTAGGATAAAAGAATATAACAAGTTGGAGACGTGAAAATCCCAAAATCACATTTTCATCATTACGAAAATGTAATTTAAAAAACAATAAACTTAGGCTACACTAGATATAAAACGCAATCAAATATAAACGCATTCATCAACTAAAACAAAAAAATTTCATACATCCAAATGCATGAAAAACACAAACCACCTACTAAAAATATGTTTAAGTGAAAATTTCATAAAAATTCACCTATTAACATAAAATCAATCATGTCATACATAAATTGATAAATAAATATTAATTCAACATATCACATATAATGAATCAATTCATTAATCATTTTAAACTATTTTAAAATAATTGGCATCATATATGCTCATATATCATAAACACTTTTATGACAATTCAATAAGGCATTTCAAAACAATATCAATTTGACTTTCAAATTAAAAACAAAATGAATCAATCATATTAATTCAAATTAATTCGGCCAAAAATAAAAAAAACAAAAACAAATTTTTTTATTTTTTTTTTTATAAAATCGGCCAAAATTAAATATATATACACATATATATAAACAATTATTTTATTAAATCATATTTAACAACAAAAATTGACAAGTATATATATATATATATATTTATATATATATATATATATATATATATATATATACATATATATATATATATATATATATATATATATATATATAAGATCTTTTAAGCCCAACTTATTAGAGAAAGTCATTGAGTCACAGATAAAACTTTGAGATTTTAACACAAAATTTGAGATTTTAACACAAAAATTTGAGATCAAAATTCCAGACATTTGAGATTTTAACATTGTTAAAATCTCAAATATTCTGAATTTTGCAGCTTCTAAATTTTTGTGTTAAAATCTCAAATTTTTGTGTTAAAATCTCAAAGCATGTCTCTGGACTCAATGACTTTCCCAAAACTTAGGACTTGAAAGATCTAATCTATATATATATATATATATATATATATATATATATATATATATATATATATATATATAAATTTCGAAATTATTAATATATGCAAAAAGAATTGATTTCAATATAATTTCATAAATTACATCACAATTTTTATTGTCATATAATAAACTTTATAATTATCATATAATCATATTATTTTGATTTTAATCATATTTAAACCAAAATTAAGTGTTATACATTTTAAATAATGATCATATCAAAATATTTACATATAACAAATTTGCATATCAATTTAACTTAATCATTCTAACAATTTAAAATAATTAAATTAAACAAAAAAAATTAATTTCGAAAATTTTAAAAAAATGCCGTGAGGTATTGATAACAAATAAACGATTTTATTTATCAATTTTAATCCATATTAAAATCATTTTGAGCCTAATGCTCTGATACCACTTGTAGGAATATGAAACACGATATTGCAACTAAAATGTTAATCGTATTAACATGCCCAAGATTATACAAAACGATAATAATATGAATTACAAGAATATAGAAATAACCTTTCTAATTCTTCGATAGACGGCCTAAGAACCTCCTAAAACGCACTGAATTACGCTTTGTAAGAACAATATTCAACGTAGAATATCTCTTAACGATTGCACCCAAAACGTTATATGAAATGCCTTGAGTTTATGCTAGAAAACAAAATATATATATTACGATTAATATATGAAGTAAATATGGAAATAAGATGAGTGAAAAAATGAGACAAAATCTCTCTTTTTCTCTCCAATATACTCGACACACACACACACCAAATGCCAATTTTCTCATCATCATATAATGAGTAGATTAGTTAGTTTAATAGTGTATTTAGTGGGTAAGTTATTTAGTTAGTGGGGGGGAGTTATTTAAGTGATGGTGAGTAGTAAATAACCACCTATTAACCACCTTATTATCACTAAAATAAACAAACTAAAAACACTATATACATACACACATCACACGACACACTTATAGTGTGTGTGTGTGTATTTTGTTTTTAGTATTTTATATGTGCATGACATGTAAAATTATATGTATAATACGTATTTAATTAATTGATTATCATATAATACAATAGATTAAATAACATAACTTATAGCATCATTTTAACTATAAATATCAAACATATTTATAATATAAATGTAGCTCATAACTATTATACACATGTGAATTAACACTTAATCCAAATTTCATCTAGCTAAGTTAACATTTAATTCAAATTTCACCCACTAATATAACAATAATCTATTTAATCATATTAAATAATTATTCGTATACATATCCAAAGTTCTAACTGAGTAGATATATTAAAGGCATCAATGTAATCACATTACATTTCATAAAATCGTCCTATAGGTGTGACTGATAAGGACCGGTGATCACCGCCATCTATATGTGATAACGTCAAACTTTCTAGCAAGCCAACCGTTACCGATATACGTTAATCAGCTGATTTTAAATACAAGTATCCTTTGTGATCCTGTAAGAGATTTAATAAATTAATCACACTAACTGTGGAGGACACCAGCTCCAACAGTCTTTGTGTCGTGCTTGTGCGTATTGTGTCGACTTACGATTTAAAATGACTAAATTAATATTCATTTTTACGAAGTATGCAAATCCAAAATTAATACGTTAAAAATGACTAAAATGTTTTAGACACTTATGTACCGTTTTGTCTCATTTTAAAACATGCATGAAAGTCCTTTTCGTCATCGGGTTTGTTTTTGGGGGGTACGGATACGGGTATCTACAGAGCCCCCAGTTTGACTGAGCTTGGACTAAAGCGCTAGTCAAACTTTAAAAGATAGTATCCGGACCATTACAGTCTCGATACTACCTAGCGACGCTAAGTATGTGTCTCGGGGAGGGACGAGGACTTAGTGTCAGGAATGCGGGGAGGGACGGCATGTTTAAGGACATGACGGTCCTGCATGTTTAAGGGCTTGCTGGCCTGCTGTTGTTTGGATGTCATTTGATGGCGTCTTGTAGCTTGGCCATCTTCTGCGTCCTGCGTGTCTGCTGCGTGCTTGCTTGTGTATCTGTGTTTTGACTTTCTCGTCCGCAGAGAGCATGGGTGTCTGCGTTCTTGCTTCATGAAAGGAAATCGTGTTTCTGCGTTTTTATTTGAAATAAAAGTGCGTATTTAGTTTTTGTTTTGTACGCATTTGAAAGATACACGTATTTGACTCGTGAGGAGTATATGTATTTTTGATTTTTGACTCGTAAAGAGTGTCTGTGTTTGAAATTATACGTATTGAACTCGTGAGGAGTATACGTATTTTGATTTGTAACTCGTAAAGAGTGTATTTGTTTTGAAAGTTATACGCATTGAACTCGTGAGGAGTACACGTATTTTTGCTTTGTAACCCGTTCAGAGTGTCTGTGTTTGAAATTTATACGTATTGAACTCGTGAGGAGTATACATATTTTGATTTGTGACTCGTAGAGAGTGTATTTGTTTTTGAAAAATATACGTATTTAACTCGTGAGGAGTATACGTATTTTGATTCGTAACTCGTAAAGAGTGTCTGTGCTTGAAAATTATACGTATTGAACTCGTGCGGAGTATACGTATTTTGATTTGCAACTCGTAAAGACTGTATTTGTTTTGAAAGTTATACGCATTGAACTCGTGAGGAGTACACGTATTTTTGCTTTGTAACCCGTTCAGAGTGTCTGTGTTTGAAATTTATATGTGATACACTCTATT
Source organism: Dianthus caryophyllus (assembly GCA_023091065.1). Classification (NCBI taxonomy): domain Eukaryota; kingdom Viridiplantae; phylum Streptophyta; class Magnoliopsida; order Caryophyllales; family Caryophyllaceae; genus Dianthus; species Dianthus caryophyllus. The sequence continues at coordinate 237,140 of JALGRB010000018.1, forward strand.
TATATTCATTTTATGCCCCCGGTTCTGCCACACTAGCTCGTATTTATTCGTATTTATTATGACTTTAGCAGCTATTTGTTATACTTCTCGATACTGCTGCCTTTTATTTACATTTTGCAGGTTTTGGTGGTTTTGAGCCAAAACCCGAGACGTTAGGAGCATTTCGAGATTCATGACGTCAGGACCAAGCTTGAGCTCATGCAGAAGCTCGAGAACACGAGCCAAGGACCAAGTACATCTAAAGGTCACGAACAAGTTAGGCCCAAAATAAAAGAACCAAGACCAAAGACTAAGGGGCTACGTATAAACAAAGCCCAAGAATAAGAGATTGAAGTGGAATGAGCCCAAGGAAGAAGAGAAGAGAGCCGGCCCATTGTCAAAGGGTCAGGCCGGTTGCCAGGCCGGCTGCCGGCCGGCCGCCTGGAGCACATATTTCGTCGATTCTTGATTTAATCCGAGTTTAATTATTTTGAAAGACTATATATGTACTTTAGGTCGTGAACTTACAACTTATGCTTTATTTTATGTTTTGAAGTTAGATTAGTTTTACTGCTCTTCATTATTTTCTCTCTCAAAAACTCTTAGCTTTAGTTTTATTCCAAGTTGGATTCAATTGTAACCGTCAGTACTCCGTAAGATTTCAGGTTTTTCTATTCAATTGCTTTTCATTCACTATGTCTACTTCTTATTATTACTTTGCTTTGATTGTTATTATGTCTAGCTAATTTCTTAATTAGGGTTTAGGGGAATTTGTGATATTTGGTTCAGGAACATGTTTTAGGATTAAACTGGTTGAATAAATTGTGCACTTGATTTCTTTCTACGCGTTTTATGCCAATTGAATTAGGATTATTTCGCCTGATCAACGATTTATCTGAGTTTAATTGAAATTGAGTAAGTTTTGATTTAAGATCGAAAGCCGAGTTAAAACTAGACTTACGCGAGATTGATAAGTTGAATTTAGTAAGTTGCGAGAGCCCGCTAAATTTGCTTAAGGCTAAAATTGACTCGAGAGAGCGTTTTATAAACCTAATCATTTGCACAGTTTATCGCTTCCTTCTTACGAATTTGAGTTCCTGAATCATTGTCATAATGAACCCGATGCCCTAATCTTTCTCCTTATATATTCCTGCTATTTTACCATTTGCTTTAGTTTAGCTTAAAACAAACCTTTTTCACACCTTGAGTTGAACCTGTTTTCGCCTGCTTTAACTTAAAACTGCACTGTTTCTCTGTGGATACGATCCTGCTTACCACTATCTGCTGTTAGTAGTTTGCTAGGTTTATTTTGACAGGGTGATACGACTAAGCCCTATCAATTTTGGCGCCGTTGCCGGGGAAACGGCTTTGTTAGTTTTAGTTTTTGTTAGTTGTTACGGGTTTTTCTCTCTTGTCCCAAGGAACCTAGTTCCTTGAGGCCGTTTCTCATCTTTTGCTTGTAGTTTTTGTTTATGCGCAGGTCACCTACAGGTTTAGTTCCATTTGAGCTTGAACCTGAGCGCGCATTACATCGACTTCGCAAGGAAGCGATTAAAATCGCTAATTTTGATCTAGAGGAAGCGTCGCATTCGGAGTCTAGTGCAGCGCAATCGTCCTACGAAGAGGACACACCACCTATTACTCCAGTTTCTTCTCCGCCGCGTGTGACTATGCCGAAATTATATAGTCACTCATTGCCCAAGCCCGAGGCGATCCCGCAAGGATTCACAATACCAAATACGGTCCAAGGGAATTTTGAGATTCGCCCCGCCTTTCTTACTTTGGTGGAGCGTAATCAATTCGGCGGCAATCCTACGGAGGATCCCGGGAAACACATGCAGGTTTTTACGGATTACTGCTCAACAATTAAGCAGAACGGGATCACTCAAAACCAGATTAGGGAGATGCTCTTCCCTTTCTCTCTACGTGATCGAGCGCGGGATTGGATCACGGATTTGGACAAGATTGCTGCGGGTATAACGGATTGGCCAAGTCTAGCTCTTGCTTTCTATCGTAAGTTCTATCCTCCAGAGCGGACTAACCAACTCCGTAGTCAAATCCAAGGGTTTCAACAACACTTTGATGAGACGTTTGCTGAAGCGTGGGACCGTTATAAACGGTTAATTCGTGAATGTCCGCATCACGGACTTGGTGATTGGTTGATCATTATGACTTTTTATAATGGTCTTTATGCGGAGAGTAGAGCTATTCTTGACTCAGCTGCTGGAGGTCGGTTTGCTAATAACACAGATGACGATAAAGCGTGGCAAACGATCGAGGAAATGGCTGTCCATTCGGCCCAGTTTGGTAAGCCTAGGGGTAATTCACGGTCCGCGCACAACGACCGTGGAAATGAAAGCATAAGTGCGGTTATGAGCCAACTTTCTGAGCTAAATAGGAAGTTTGATGCTATGCAGGGGAGTGGTTCGTCGAGTGCCCAAGTTAATGCTGTCGCGGGGCATGATTCAGGTTATGCTACGGGGTATCTTGCACCCGAAGCGAGGTTCTGGCGTATCAATCCTACAACCAAAACCTGCCGTACCAGAATCAGCCGGGTTACGATCGGTCACTGTTATCCTACCGTAACAATAATGTACTTAACCCGACTCCCCCACCTCCACAAAACACCCCTTATCAACCACCTTACAAAAACCAACAACAACCTACCTATCAAAAACCTTCCTTTACACCACCCCCACCACAAGTACCCGATCCTATGGCTGAAATGAAGGCCATGATGTTGCAGATGTCTCAGGTGACTATGGCCGTGTAAAAGTCATAAGAGATGATGATGCAGCAAATGCAAAAGGATGGGCAGGCTAAGGACGCTGCAATTAAACTGTTGGAAAATCAAGTGGCTCAACTCGCCGCTTCGCAAGCGTCACGACAACCAGGTAACCCTCCTAACCCTCCGCATCACACGGCATGTGCGATTACGTTGAGAAGTGGGTCAATGTATGGTGACCCTATGAACTTGGAGGAAGAGGAGAAGGATGAGGGTGGAAACACCTGCGGTGGAGCAGTGTAAGCGGAGGTCACAAATGGTCGGCCGTGGGTCGTCCAACCCACTTTGGACTGTTCGCGAGGAAAGATGATTCGTGTTAATTCAGTACAACTTCAACGCCCAGATTCAAATTAAGCTTCCATTTCCTGGTCGCGGCGAGTGCGAGCCTGAAGCTAAGTTCAGGAAGTTCGTCGACGTCATCAAGGCTCTTCAGGTAAACGTCCCTTTTATTGACCTTGTGACTCAAATTCCTGCGTATGCTAAGTTTCTGAAGGAGGTTTTAGCTCGTAAGCGTACGCTAGAGGATGTGTCGACGGTAGCATTTGTGGGGGAGGCTAGCACTAGGCTGCAGGGTAATAAGCCTCCTAAGCTTAGTGACCCAGGGACATTCTCTATCCCGTGCTCTATAGGTAGGTTTCAGGTTAAGAACGCTTTATGTGACCTAGGAGCTAGCGTCAGTGTCCTCCCCTACTCTCTGTACCAGAAAATGAATTTGTCAGCTTTAGGACCCACTAGTCTTACTTTGCAAATGGCTGACCGCTCAGTTAAGCGTCCTTTGGGTATCTTACACGACGTCCCAGTGCAGGTTGGAAAGTTCTTTATCCCTGTAGACTTTGTGGTTTTAGATATGCCCGAGGATGCCCACATTCCTATAATCTTGGGGAGACTCTTCCTGCACACTGCTGGTGCAGTCATCGACGTGGGTAATAGGACATTAGCCTTTACGGTGGGGGGGTGAAAAACTCACATTTACTCACTCTGATACACCGCGATCACCCATGCGTCTCGAGTCAGTTTGCTCTATTGACTCTGTACCTCCGTCTCACTTTACTGGAGACACTTTGGAGGTTTTGCATGTCTCTTCCCTTTGTGCCGGTTCTTCACAGGATGGCTGCAAGGATGGTTTGGGGGGGAAGAAGTTGCTGAAGGCTGACGTCTACGACACTAGTGATGGGGACCGAGGGCCCACAGTCGAGCCATTTCGTGATCAAGGACCTACGATGATGGACTACGCTCCATTGCCTCGAGCGGGAGGAATTCTTTGGCGATCGACGGATGCTGTTTCGCCGAGTGAAGCTGTAGCAAACGGCCAACGACCTTGGCCTGCTTATACATGATTTTCTGGAGCTGTGAAGAGTCGTGCGGGACTATAAACCAGCGCTTCCGGGAGGCAACCCGATGACGTTGTATTTTGATTTAGCACTTGTACTTTGTTTGGTTTGATTTTCATGACTTTTGGTTTCCTTATGAGCGCGTGAGGATGAGGGTTTTTATGAATGACTTTAGTGCGCAGGTACTTTTGGGCTTTTGTCCTTAGTATTTTTGAAGAATAGGCACCGAGAAGGCATCTTAGCCGGCCAACCGGCAGCCGGGCCTGGACCGGGGCTGTAGCTGAAATTTGAAACAGAGGAGAAAACGCAAAAAAATTGAAAAAAAGGGGTGCCAGCCGGCCGGTCGGCCTGGACCTGGGCCTGGCCCCAGGCTCTTTGTTCGATTTGTTTCTTCTTTGCGTGCTATCTTAAAGTACTTCATCGTTGGGTGAATTGGGACGCATATTTGTGGATTTTAGCCGCACTCCACGCTCTACTTCGGTTTGGGGGAGCTCCGACTTTATAATGTGAGCACTCTTTACCCCTTTTACCCTTTTTCCTCGCCTTTATTTTCCTTCTCCCGTTTGCTATATGTCCTCCTCTGCTTTTGTGGTTGTGCTGTTTTCCACATTGAGGACAATGTGTTATTCGGTTTGGGGGAGGGAAGCTCTTTCGCGCTTATTTAGTTCATTTGCTTTTTATTCTTGTGTGCATTTATATTAAAAACCCAATTAAAAACCCAAAAAAATTGAAAAATTCAAAAAATTTTACAAAAATACGAGTCTTTTTGGTCTGCTTTGTCCAGTTTGGGGATTTGATTAGTGCGCTTATTTTGATCTTTAGTATCTCCGAGTCGAAAACCTATAGTCGTAGCTTGCACTATATGTTTGTTTCCTATTAATAGATTGCGAGCCTCAACACTAACCCACTTGTATCTGCTTAATTCTTATCGCTTTTCGTTTGTTTACTTTCGACTTTGACATTCGAGCTTGGCAATGGTTTGTGGAATGTTTGGTTGTTGGTTTGCGGTATGATTGGAAAGATATATATATGTTGGAGCAATGCTTCGATGCTTTCGGAGGGGACTCATTAAATTGAGTAACCACAGTGGCCATGAATTTGGTTGCGACCGAGAGTATGAGCAATGATCTAACCCTTAAGGAAATATGTGTACCCGAGCGCGATCTTTACCGAGTGAATGTCAAGCTAAACGGTACTACATACGAGGGATGCTCCACACTTGCAAAAGAAAACAAAAGAAAGAAAAAGAAGAATGAAAAGAGAAAAGAATGGATTGTGGAAAGTATTGGTTGATGGAAAGTGGTATGCGCGGTTGGCCTTGCTTGAATTAAAAATGTCGTCAGTTTTACTTTTGCGAAAGCGTTAGAGGCTAGCGGTATAATGTGGTGTGAATGGTTGAGACTTGTGCTCTATTTTTGGCGAAATAGGCTATCTCTGCATTGTTTATGTGCATAGGTCGTCCACTTTGAGATACTAGCGTGATTAGTTCGTGTCACTTTGAGTTTCTCCGACGCTGTTTGCTTGAGGACAAGCAAAGGTTTGGTTTGGGGGAGTTTGATACACTCTATTTATATTCATTTTATGCCCCCGGTTCTGTCACACTAGCTCGTATTTATTCGTATTTATTATGACTTTAGCAGCTATTTGTTATACTTGTCGATTCTGCTGCCTTTTATTTACATTTTGCAGGTTTTGGTGGTTTTGAGCCAAAACCCGAGACGTTAGGAGCATTTCGAGATTCATGACGTCAGGACCAAGCTTGAGCTCACGCAGAAGCTCGAGAACACGAGCCAAGGACCAAGTACATCTAAAGGTCACAAACAAGTTAGGCCCAAAATAAAAGAACCAAGACCAAAGACTAAGGGGCTACGTATAAACAAAGCGCAAGAACAAGAGATTGAAGTGGAATGAGCCCAAGGAAGAAGAGAAGAGAACCGACCCATTGTCAAAGGGGTCGCCGGTTACAGTAGTTGGCCATTTACCGGAGCACATATTTAAATCGATTCTTGATTTAATCCGAGTTTAATTATTTTGAAAGACTATATATGTACTTTAGGTCGTGAACTTACAACTTATGCTTTATTTTATGTTTTGAAGTTAGATTAGTTTTACTGCTCTTCATTATTTTCTCTCTCAAAAACTCTTAGCTTTAGTTTTATTCCAAGTTGGATTCAATTGTAACCGTCAGTACTCCGTAAGATTTCAGGTTTTTCTATTCAATTGCTTTTCATTCACTATGTCTACTTCTTATTATTACTTTGCTTTGATTGTTATTATGTCTAGCTAATTTCTTAATTAGGGTTTAGGGGAATTTGTGATATTTGGTTCAGGAACATGTTTTAGGATTAAACTGGTTGAATAAATTGTGCACTTGATTTCTTTCTACGCGTTTTATGCCAATTGAATTAGGATTATTTCGCCTGATCAACGATTTATCTGAGTTTAATTGAAATTGAGTAAGTTTTGATTTAAGATCGAAAGCCGAGTTAAAACTAGACTTACGCGAGATTGATAAGTTGAATTTAGTAAGTTGCGAGAGCCCGCTAAATTTGCTTAAGGCTAAAATTGACTCGAGAGAGCGTTTTATAAACCTAATCATTTGCACAGTTTATCGCTTCCTTCTTACGAATTTGAGTTCCTGAATCATTGTCATAATGAACCCGATGCCCTAATCTTTCTCCTTATATATTCCTGCTATTTTACCATTTGCTTTAGTTTAGCTTAAAACAAACCTTTTTCACACCTTGAGTTGAACCTGTTTTCGCCTGCTTTAACTTAAAACTGCACTGTTTCTCTGTGGATACGATCCTGCTTACCACTATCTGCTGTTAGTAGTTTGCTAGGTTTATTTTGACAGGGTGATACGACTAAGCCCTATCAATATGTATTGAACTCGTGAGGAGTACACGTATTTTTGCTTTGTAACCCGTTCAGAGTGTCTGTGTTTGAAATTTATACGTATTGAACACGTGAGGAGTATACATATTTTGATTTGTGACTCGTAGAGAGTGTATTTGTTTTTGAAAAATATACGTATTTAACTCGTGAGGAGTATACGTATTTTGATTCGTAACTCGTAAAGAGTGTATTTGTTTTTGAAGAATATACGTATTTAACTCGTGAGGAGTATACGTATTTTGGTTTGTAACTCGTAAAGAGTGTATTTGTTTTTTGAAAAATATACGTACTTAACTCGTGAGGAGTACACGTATTTTGATTCGTAAGTCGTAAAGAGTGTATTTGTTTTTGAAAAATATACGTATTTAACTCGTGAGGAGTATACGTATTTTGATTTGTAACTCGTAAAGAGCGTATGTGTGGGTTAGTAGCGTAATGGGCCAAAGGAATCAGCCCAAACTAAAAAAAATAGGCTGTGACCATCATAGAAATCGCCCGATTAATCTTGGCGATTTGTATTGTCGCCATGATGTCTTGGCGATTTAATGTGTGTGTGTGCATTTTGTTTCAAAAACACGGGAAGGGGGAAGGTTTGTGAGCAGCCGAAAAACAAAACACACACACACCCTAATCGAAAAACTCGTGCTTGGCGATTTTTCAACCAAAATCCGTGATTTCGCCTTCTACGATTCGCAATGGACCAAGGTATGCACTCAATCAAGTTGCTATTTCGGGTTTTGAAGTCGGTTTGAGTCGGTTTTAACTGAAAATTCGTTTTTTTAGGGTTTATGTTAAACCGCTTTGCATGACTCGAATTTTGCCATCATTGTTGCTTGAAATCGATGCTTGAGAGTATTAAGAGGCCTGTCTTGCTATTGTTGATGATTGTATGTGAAAAACCCGTGTCTTGGGGTTGTTTTTCGTGTAGAAGGTCAAGGGCATTTTGGTCATTTTTCGTTTTTGTCTCGGAACATGCTCAAAGTTTCAATGTAGGTTACCCATTAGTAGTATAATGCGTGGGTAAATTTGTTTCGTTGAAATAGGCGCGGGAAGCGGGTTTTTCGGATTGAAAACCGTGTAAAAAGGGTGTTTTTGGCGGTTGTGCTCTGTTTTTGTCGTGCGAGACGATCTTGAGTGGCCTTGTTGTTTTTGAAACGTCCTTGTATGCTAGTGATGAGGCCTTGGGTGACTTGTATGTGAGAAGCGGTTTGAAAATCCGTGATTTTCGTGTGTTTTTGTGTGAGAAACGGTTTTTGGGCTATAATTTTCGAAAGGTACTAAAACAAAAATCGAATCCTAATCCTCGAAATTTTGAATAAAAATTTCCTAGGTCGAAATACTTATTTTTTTCGTTGAATGTTATAGATTTAAATAATTATAATCAAACGTCAAAAATTTAATCAAATTAAATTAAGTGTGCCTTATAATTTCGACAATTTAGAAAATGTTCGTTTAATAGAAATGAAATAGTAATTAGTTATTAATATAATATGATTTATTAAAAATAATCAAAATGATTATATTTTCATAAATGTTGATGTTAAGTTTGCTTTTCCAAAAATTAAAAAGAAAATGGAAGAGGATAAGATTGTTTGATTTTTGATTTGCGTGTTTGAAATTGTTGACCCGAATTTCAGAGACGGGAAAAGTATAAGGGTTCATTTTTATTCGAAAATGAAAAATGTTCGAAATTAAATTTTCGGAATAAATGGTTTTACTTTTATTTTTATGAATAGTAAACATAACTTAACATTTTTGAAATTTGAAAGGCGATATTAATTTTGTGTTGATTTTTATAAAATTTTGAAATGTGTTTCTTTTTCAATTCTAAAGATAATACAACAAATTTTATTTTTCAAATTTTTAAATTTGGACTTAAGAAATTTTAGTATTATTTGGCGAAAAAAATTGCATTTATTTTTATTATAAGGAAAAAAGATGAATTTAATTTAAGGAATTAAATTTTTATCAAATTGTGTTAAAATAACACGGGTTATTCTGATTATTGCATTAAGCGTGGAGGACACTAAGCTGCAATAGTGGGGCGTCGGACTGACTAGTCTCACTGACAAGTCGTGGAGGGGTGAGAGAAAAGTTAGCCCACATGGATTCGACTCAATAACGAATTTACTTAGCTCAAATATATCACCTGTTTATTTTTAAAAGAAAATGCTAGTTTTAATTTTAAAAATAAAATATCCCCAGTGGAGTCGCCAAATTATGGAACCCGGGGTGCGGGGACCCAACTCGACGTCTTGCTTAAGGGCGTTTAAAGTTAAAAACATTAAGTTAGAAAAACCTTTAAAACTGTTTCGAAGTCGCCACCTAATTAACGCGGTAACTAGGAATCAGCAAACATGTCCTAAGCTGTGGAACACGTCCTAGATTTCAGAGCACGTCGACACCCCTAGATCTAGGTTTGTGAAACCAGATTGGATTCGGGGTGAGAGTACTCTTCAATATATTAATTCAAGTTGTTTTATGAAAACCTTTTTGAAAAACCTATTTTGAAAAATAGCCACTACTAGCCGAAAAACAATCCATTGAAGATATTTGAGCTTAAGTAATTCGCTACGTACAAGTGCGATATTGAATGCAAGAAAAATGTATGAATGGATATGCAAAAAGATTGTTAAAAACCCTCAGTTAATGCTTGCTAAAACTTGTTAGCTTAAAGCAGTGATCTGATTAATGTCGAATTCATTGTTAAGTTGACTTAATGCAAGATGAATATGCAGATGCATAAACTTAAAATAAAGACTGTTTGGTTCATTATAAGGTGGCGTACTTATGCGACTTTGGCGAGATATGTTATAAATGTGATGTGCATTCGAGGTGCAAACCCATCTTAATGTGAAAAACGGGCTTACGACCAAAGTGAGGTTGGGCACTAATGTGTAGTCCCTTTGTTTGTCTAAAGCAAAGAAAAAGACTTAATCCAAATTAGGATCAAGACATAGAACCTGTTCCTTCGGACTTATTTTCACTATTTTTGTCACCACTTCATTTCACTTGATTCGATTCAGTTATTATTATTATTATTATTATTATTATTATTATTATTATTATTATTATTATTATTATTATTATTATTATTATTATTATTATTATTATTATTATTATTATTATTATTATTATTATTATTATTATTATTATTATTAATATCATTATCATTATTATTATTATTATTATTATTATTATTATTATTATTATTATTATTATTATTATTATTATTATTATTATTATTATTATTATTATTATTATTATTATTAATATCATTATCATTATTATTATTATTATTATTATTATTATTATTATTATTATTATTATTATTATTATTATTATTATTATTATTATTATTATTATTATTATTATTAATATCATTATCATTATTATTATGATTATGATTATTATGATTATGATTATGATTATGATTATTATTATTATGATTATTATTATTATTATTATGATTGTTTCGAGTATAAAGTTGGGAACTAAATACCAAAACTAAATACAAATGATTACAAGTTGATTATGGATTATAAGCTAAATGAACTTAGTCCTGGAGCGGTCCTTAGCTCACGGTTCTCTTCTCCCTTCCTCTCCTCCTGAAATCACGTAGCAAACCTAGCCAGGGCCTTCCGGTGATGGCCCTCCGACGCTCAAGTCGATTCTGAGCGAATAAATCTAGAGAGAGAAAAACCTTTTTGGAGTGTTTTTGTGTGTGTGTGAACTTAGTGGTTTTTAGGGTTTTAGTTGCCTTTTATACTTGTTTCAGATTTGTCTTCTTGTGCCCCCGCTCCGTCTGATGCGGCCTGGGTGGGCCATACATGCCCGGACCCGGGTGGATCATTGGGTTCCTTGGTATATGGGATAGTCCGGTCAATAATCCTCCCGGCCTCGAGTGACCCGGCCCGGGAGATACAGATGGTGCAACGAATGTAAGTCCATCCTCCGGCCTATAATCCTACCGGCCTGATAGCACGGTACCCGGGAGAAGTCACCCCCCAACAACTGCCCCCATACAGGGGAAGCCGCGGGCTTGCTCTGTATGTCCTAATTTCTCAAGCGGGTGGCTTCCTCCCCCGGTCTGAATGAGTAAGCTCTTCTCGTGTTCCTGCTTCCTGACCTTGCATTTCTCTCGTCCCGCTCAGATGTGGTGTGCTGAGCAAGCTTCTATTTTTGGCGCAATTTTTGAATTCCAAACTTCAAAGTAAGCGACGTTTCGTCTTCCCAGCCCTACACGTGTCGTACTTGGGGTGGGGGGGTACTGCTCACGATTTTCTCTATAAATACCCCTTCATCTCGTTTCATTTCCTCCTTTATTCACTTCAAAACACTCGAAACCCCTACGAAAATTCCATAGATTGCTTGCATTTCGTCCCCATTCTGCCTCGCCTTCGATTTCGCCTTCGTCCAAGTTCTTACAAAAGGTAATCTTCGCGTTTTGATTTTAGATTTTAGTTCAATCATCTAGTAGAGAACAATGAGCGCGTCAGCCGACTCGTCTTCTAGAACTGCCTCAGATTATAATGTAGCCACAGACTCGGAAGTAGGGCCTGAGCTTGAGGACTTGACCCATGGCCGGGAGGGAGAGACTGATATGGAGGCCCAGGCTGGGACCTCTGAGGCCGGACCTTCTCAGGCCGGGCTTTTTCAGGCCGGCCCTTCGTATGTACGGATATTGGAGCCGGCGGTGTTCCAGATTCCCATGAACACTAGGATTAACCTAGATTTTAGGGACTTTTTGAACGAGAAAAGCTGCCCTGAGCGGGCGGCCGAACATTATAATCTACCCGAGAAGTGGGAGTTCGTCGTGCCGGGAACGCATCAACACGTGGTTCGTCCTCCGGACCTTCATACGGCCGTGTACTTGAAGAACCTGGAGCATGGGCTTCGGTTTCCCCTCCCCCCCTTCATCCCTAAAGTGCTCGCGCCGGCCCATATCGCCATATCCCCGATGACGCCGTTTGGCATGAGAATTATAGTTGCTTCGCCTGGGCGTGTGCGTATATGGGCTTTCCCTCTCGATAAACCTCTTCCGCCGTCTTCATCACTTCCGGCCATGCACCAACAAGGCGACAAAAGGGTGGTGGTCGTTAGTTACCGAGTCGGGCTTTTTGACTCACTATCCGCCTAATGACTCGATGAAAGGGTGGAATGAGAGGTGGTTCTTCCTTAAGTCCCCCGTGCCATTTGACCACCCCCGTTGTTTTCACAACGACGTGAGATGCCGTCTTGAGACCCGGGGCGAGTGGGTTCCGGGAAGCGTCTTTCCCTGGAAGAAGGTTCCACTGACCAAAGAGGAGTCAGATGCCGCGGCCTACTTCAAGGCCTACAAAGTGGGGAAGGATTGGTTCCCCAAGAACTGGCTTCCTCCGGCGTATACGATTTCCGAGGATAAATTCCTGAGCATTGTCGGCCTGGTCCCGGCCCTTAAAGCGAGTGCGGTAGGGTGGCGGAAAGTCTGGCGTTGTCATTTTTACTTGTGTTTATTTCACTTTCTTGTATTTTCCTGATCTGACTCAGTCTTGCCCCTTGCAGGCGACTTGGGGTATCTGACTCCGGAAGACTTGGCGTCCATCGGCCTGGACGAAAAGAATCATCCGCTCGACCAACCGTCTGCCGTAGACTTGAAACGGCGTAAGCCAACGCTCAGAGAGCTGATAATGCAGGGAGAAGTTCCTGATAGACCCATGGGCAGGAAACGCGTGGCTTATAAACCACAACGGGAAAGGGAGGCGGAGCAAGGGGCAAAACCGGCCGGCTCTGTTTCATCCCCCCGCCCGGATCCGGTTGGTCTTGTGGTGGAGTCTGCCCCTACAGGGGGCACATCTGAGGCGATACCTGAGGTCCCTCTTCCTAGCCCGCCTAGAGGTTTCCGATTCAATAAATTGCCTCGGTCCTGACCCGTCGTCATAGAGTCCGAGTCTCCTCACTCAGAGGATGCCCGGCCCCTTAAGAGACACAAGAAGGTTAGCTCCGCGCTCTCGTGGGGGAGTCTATCTGAGGGGCGCCCCCTGGATGTCCCTTCAGACGGCCTTTCCTCCGTTTTCCCTATTAGTGAGCAGGATATTTACAATCTGCTATCTTTCTCCATCCAGGGCTCTTCCTCCAAGGCCAAGGCCGCCGGTAAGGGTCAAGTTTCTATCGCTGTCCCGGGCAGGGATGATAAAGTGAGGCGCTCAGCGGGTCTCGTTGAAGAGATCCCACCTGTTGCTGGGGGTCTTGCCATTCAGGCCACCGAGATGGCCGTGCAGGTCCGCCGCTCTGTGGACTTCTTCTGTAAGTTCGCAATGAACACTGCCGGCGAGCTTGACCGCTTGCGGCGTGAGGCGGCTTCTGGTGAGGCTAACAGAGAGATGCAGGAGGCGGCTGCCCGCCTAAAAAAGTCCATCAAGGCTCGTGAGCGGGAGAACGCCGACCTGAAGGCGGAGGTGACGACCCTTCTGGGTAAGCTCAAGGAGCTGGAGGCTCGGTATGCCGGGCTTTCCGGAGAAAGACGACAGCTCATCAAAGGCACAGGAGCTCTTCCAGGCTCGAGATCTTTGCGCGCCCGTCTTTGGCCGGCGCGAAGAAGGTCGGGCCGAAGGCAGACTAAGGCGGCCCGCCTGGAGCTTGAGATGGAGCAACTGAAGGCTGCCCATCAGGTTGAGCTTGTCACGGTTCGCGCCAACTCCTTCTATGATGGAGTTGACTTTGGGTCCAACGAGACGAAGGGATTCATCGACAAGGTCGACCCCAATTTCAACTTTGCCCGTCTCGCTGAACTCGAAGAGGCTGCTGACCAGGCGAGAGCAGCCGGGAAGAAAGCAGCCGGTGGAGACGCCGGTTGCTAGGGATTCGGGCTGCTGTCTTCCGAGTCTTCCTGCTCGGGATGACTTTGCTTCGGGATAATGCCGAAGGGTCCTCCCCTTAGCCTACATTTTGCTTTGTTTTAATTTCAATAAGCACATTGGTCTGCGGTAGGCGGGCGTTTTTGTGGTAGACGGCCGCCGACTCTGGTAGGTCTATTTAGCTTGTTTTTCTTTTCGCTTGTTCCAATTTGCTCCCGGCCCGACATGTGGGTCCGGGGGAAACAACCTTGTAATATACTCTTTTATCAATGTTAGTTTCTAACTTTTGCTTTTCCATACTTAGCTTATTTTGCTGTGTTTTCAATCGTATTATTTTATTTTCGTTGTTCTTGCTGGGGCCGGGTGATTCTCCCATACTTAGGTTATTTTTCTTTCCACGCTTGTATTGTCTCTCACGACTCATGCCGGGGCCGGGTGATTCTGTTTGACTTTACCACCTCATCTATGCTCAGCCAGATTTCTAGCTTTCCCGGTATGTGTTATGTGTCTGCCCCCTGTCGTCGGGCGATTGTACTTAGATTATTTGCTCTTACAAGGCCATACGCAGGGCGCGAGCCGCCCAGGCCCCAGGCCCGGACTCTCAAGGCGCGATTTTCATCCTACGTAGGCATGGGAGGTCCGCCCGCCACCGGCCGAAGGTCTAGATCGACATCGGTGAGAGCAGCCTAGGCACGTGGGCCATCATAGACACCCCGGCTCTTTTGCATTAAGGCACCCTCTTCCGGGCCGACGGCCGGATGAATGTCTGAGGCCATACGTGAGGGCGCGAGCCGCCCGAGCCAGGCTACTCAAGGCGCGATGTTCATCCCACGTGGCATGGGAGGTCCGCGGCGCCACCGGCTACAAGGCCGACATCGACATCATGCGGTGAGAGCGGCCTAGGCACGTGGGCCATCATAGACATCCGGCTCTTTTGCATTAAGGCACCCTCATCCGGCCCGACGGTAGCCGGATGAGCATTGTCTGAGCCATCGTAGGCGCGAGCCGCCAGGCCCCAGGCGGACTCAAGGCCGATGTTCATCCCTCGTAGGCATGGGCTGCTGGAAGGTCTTGCCCTTCTCCTGTCTTTTATGTCTTTTAGTTTGCTCAGGGGCTGTTCTTGCCCCATTCTGTTCGAGCGGATTTTGGGTGTTTATCCTCCTTTTCTGAAAGTGTTAGCAAAAATTTTCAAAAATTCCTATTTTGAATCGGACTATCGTGATTAGCGAGGTGGGGTAGTCCCCTCCCGCCCTGGCCGACTTTTGTGTGATACAAATCTAAACAAATCTTTGGGCAAAAATTCTACTAAAAGTTTACCAAAACTTACAAAAGCTTGCGGTGTCAACATTCACGATCACTTCGCGCTACAAATGTCTACACGTTGCCTCGTTAAAACCTTCAGTGGAAAACCCGGTGGGACAAAACCACGGGTAAGGAAAAAGAGTACAAGCGCTTACACGTAATATTTCTTTAACGTATCGAGTTCGATGGGGACGGGAGGTCGTGGCGCTCATATCTCTCAAGCATGAAGGTCCCCTATTGCTTTATCTCTGTGATCGATAGGGCCCTTCCTGTGTGGTGACAACTTCAGTGAATGTTCCCTTTCCCGGTGGCGGATGCTCGCCTTAGCACCAGGTCTCCCAGCTCAAACTCCCTATGTTTCACTCTTCGATTGTACATTCTCCTCATCCGGTTCTGGTAAACCGCCAGATTTTCTCTTGCTTGGTCCCGGACCTCATCTAGCAGGTCCAGCGACTCCTTTCTTGCTTGTTCATTACTGGCGGGATCATGTAGGTTTGCTCTCGGACTGGGTAGAATTGCTTCAATCGGGAGTAAAGCTTCGGCCCCGTAGACCATGTTGAATGGTGTGTGGCCGGTGGATTCCTTGACTGTAGTTCTGATTGACCAGAGAACGCTCGGTAGCTCATCAGCCCATGCCCCCTTCAGCTCATCCAGTCGTTTTTTCATGCCGTTCAACATTTGCTTGTTGGCGGCCTCGGCTTGCCCGTTGCTTTGTGGGTGGCAAACTGATGAGTAGGCGACAACTGTCCCGTTCCGTTTCAACCAGTCCCGCATGTTGTCGTTGTCGAATTGTTTTCCATGGTCAAATACCACCACCTTAGGCACCCCAAATCTTGTGATTACGTTTCTCCAAATAAACTTTCTTACGGCCTGCTCGGTGATGGTGGGGGTTGCCTCTGCTTCAATCCATTTAGTGAAGTAGTCGATAGCTGCTATCACATACTTCCTGCCCCCGGTCGCCGTTGCAAAGGGGCCCAGGATGTCCATCCCCCACTGATCAAAAGGTATCGGGCTCAGGACTGGCCTGAGGTCTCTGGCGGGGAGATGGATGTCCGGAGCGAAAATTTGACATTGCCGGCACCGCTTGCTCAAATCTTTGGCATCTCTTAGCATGGTGGGCCAAAAGTAGCCGGCCCTCAGTGCTTTGTGAGCCAATGTGCGCCCGGTCACGTGATGACCGCATACTCCTGAGTGTATGTCGTTCAGGATGAATTCAGCATCCGTGCCCCCTACACATTTAAGCAATGGGGCTGAGAATGACCGCCTGTAGAGCTCTCCGTCTACGAGGATGAACCATGGGGCTAGTCTCTTCAGTTTAGCTGCCTCAATCTTGTCTTCCGGGATTTCTCCCTCCAGCTTGTATTTCAGTATCGGCCTCATCCAGCCACTGTCTTCGGAGATGGCATTGACCGTTAACACTCCCTTTTGCCGCCGGATATCGACGGTGACTGTTTTTGACTTGTTGTCTGCTGTGGCGCTGGCGAGTTTGGCAAGCGCGTCCGCTTTGTTGTTTTCGGACCTGGGGATATGATGAACTTCAAAAGATTTCAGTCCGGAAGTCAGGGCTTTCGCTCTCTGGAGGTATAACGCCATCCCTTCTTCCCGGGCCTCGTACTCCCCCTTAAGTTGGCTCGCCACCAGCTGCGAGTCTGTTCTTAGCTCAATCTCTTCTGCCCCCATGGCCTTTGCCAGTTCTAGGCCTGCCAGTACCGCCTCATACTCAGATTCATTGTTCGTGGCCGGGAAGGCAAATTTCAGGGCGTGTTCAAACTCGTGTCCTTGGGATCGATGATTACCACTCCGGCCGGAGCCATGGATGGTGGCGACCGTCTGTATATACCTGCCATACTCCTTTCGGTCCATGCCCCCTAGCCGGGTGGGTGCACACGGCGATGAAGTCTGCCAGGGCCTGAGCCTTGATTGCCGTTCTCCCGGTGTAGGTTATGCCGAACCCTGATAGCTCGGTTGCCCACTTGAGAGTCTCCGGATTTTTCAAACTTCTCGAGTGCTTTCTCAAGGTGGTCCGTGACGCACCTCCATAGGGTGGGCATCAAAGTGCGGTCTAAGCTTAGGTCGCTATGACAATGGCGTATCTTTGTCTTCTCGATGATTGGGTAGTTTCTCTGGTGACCCGGTCTGCGTGGTGACAAAGTAGATTGGTTGTTGTTGTTTTTCTTCTTCCCGTAGGATTACTGCTGATATCGCGCTCGCGGTCACGGCGATGTATAAGATTAAAGTTTCGCCCGTGACCGGTCTTGCCAAAGTAGGCAGAGTTGTAAGGTGCTTCTTCAACTGTTCAAAGGCTTCATCCTGCTCCTTCCCCCATACAAACCTCTTGTTTCCCTTCAGGACCTGGAAGAACGGTGTGGACTTGTCAGCGGACCGGGAGATGAACCTGGATAGTGCTGCCATCCTCCCGGTCAGAATTTGAATGTCTTTAATTGTCTTCGGTGCCGGCAGGTCTAATATGGCCTTGACTTTCTCGGGGTTGGCGTCAATCCCTCTTGAGCTGACCAGGTACCCCAGAAACTTTCCTGACCGGACTCCAAAGGTACACTTCTTGGTTGATTCGCCATTTGGTATTCTCTCGGCGAGGCGAACGTTTTCTCAAATCTTCCAGGTGTTGCTCATCGGACTTACTTTTCACAATTGCATCGTCCACATATACCTCCATGTTTCTCCCTTTCTGTTTTGCGAACACGGCATCCACCAGCCGCTGGTACGTGGCCCCGGCGTTCTTGAGTCCGAACGGCATCATCTTGTACATGTAGACCCCGTGTCCTGTGATGAAGGCGCACCGGCCTGGCCCTCTTCTGACAGATAGACTTGGTGGTATCCCGAGAAGGCATCCAGGAAACTCAAGGTCGAGTGACCACTGGTGGAGTCCACCAGCTGATCAATCCTTGGCAACGGGTAGCAGTCTTTGGGGCACGCCTTGTTTAGATTTGTAAAATCAACGCACATTCTCCACGCCCCGGACGCTTTTTTCACCATTACCACGTTAGCCAACCACTCGGGATAGTCACAACGTTCAATGAAACCTGCCTCCAACAACTTGTTTATTTCTTCGAGAATGGCCGCGTCCTTTTCCGCACTCATGGGCCGCAGCCTCTGCTTGATTGGTTTGTAGCTGGGGTTAACGTTCAGCTGGTGTACAATTACTTAGGACTTATCCCGGCATCTCACTTGAGTAGGCAAACACGTCCTTGTTTTCTTCCAAGATACTAATCAGACTGTCTTGGAAGCCGGGGTCTAGCTCCGCCCCGATGATTACACTTCTTCCTGGTGATAGCTCAATTTCTGTTGTCTCACTTTCCGGTCCCGGAGTCACTTCCAGACCCTGCTTCTCCTTTTGTTCCGGGAGCTTCACCTCTGCCACTGTCTTCTGCTTTGTTCCCCGGGCCGATAGGGAATTGCAGGATCTCCCGGCCTTCTGGTCGCCATAAACTTTCCCCTCGGTCCAATTGTCCGTGACATAAACCATAGCCAGCGCTCGTATTGACACAACAGCATGAATGTGGTCCAAAGTGACCCGGCCGATGAGGGCGTTGTACGCTGATGGGGCGTCAACGACCACGAAGCTTGCGTCTACGCTTCGGGCCATGTCTTCCTCCCCTATCGTGACCGGCAAGGTTACCGTCCCCATTGGTCTGATGCCGGCTCCGTGAAGCCATCTGGCGAGCCTATGTATGGTGTCAGTTGCTCCTTCTTCAGACCTAACTTTTGAATGTCTCCGAGACAGAGGTCGGTGCAAGCTCCGGTATCTATCATGCACACAATGGACCGGATGGTCCGATATCCATGGAGATCACCAACGGGTCGCTGTGCGGGTAAGAGACCCGCTGATAGTCTTCCTGGCTAATGGTCAAGTCCGGGATGGGAGGTTTTGGTGCCATCCTCTCGGCTGAATATATGCCCATCCTAGACTGCTCACGCTTCTCCGCTTTTCTTTTCCTTCCGGACAAGACTGACTCTTCCGTCCCGGCGATCATATGGATTTCGCCTATTCTTTGCTTGTTCTTTTTCGGACCCGTTTGACCCGGATCACCACTACCTTCGCCACCATCTCTGTCTCGCTTGTCCTTAACAAAGCGCCGCAAGGTGCCCTGTTGTACCAGCCTCTCGACCTCGTGCTTCAAGGATACGCAGTTTTCCGTTGCATGGCCGGCTGTCTGGTGGTATTCACAGAAAACCGACTTATCATTCCCTGGGTGCTTTTGCGGTCGGGGGGCGGCCCACTTGATCTCGTTTTTGGTCATCTCAAAAATTTCTGCCTGGGACCTGATGAGTGGTGTGTAGTGAGTCCATTGCTGGAACTGTTGGCTGTTTCCCTGCTGGCCTCGGCTGTCCCGGTTATCCCGGCGATCGCTGTGATTGTTATTACTGCTGCTGCGGTTGAAATTGTTGCGGGTGTTGTTGTTGTTGTTGTTGTTGTGCCTCCGGGGCGGTCCTTTCCATTCCTGTTGGGCTCCGCCCTGGTCCTCCTTCTTGTCATTTCTCTTACTGAATGTTTTATGGAACTGCTCCTCTCGCACAAAGCCTTCAGCCATCTCGCGGGCTGCCATCAGGCTGGCCGGCGGATTTCTGATCAGGAGACTTTTCAGCTCTCCCTCTTTCAGCCCTACCGTCAAGGCATGGACCCCTATCTTGGAGTCCAGGTCTCTGATTTGCTGTGATTCTCTGTCAAACCGGGTCATATACTCCTTCAGCCCTTCACTCCTCCCCCCGCACTTTGCGTTCAGGAGCTCCGTAGCCACCTTCTCTCTCCTTTTGTTCCCTGCGTACTGCTGGCGGAACACCCGGCACATGTCCTCATATCCATAGATGGAGCCAGTTGGGAGGTTACGGAACCAGGTTTGTGCAAGTCCCGTCAGGGTCGTAGGAAAAACTTTGCACCAAACGTAGTCCGTAGAGTCGTACATCATCATGTGGCTCTCATAGGCCGCCAAATGTTCCTCCGGGTCCGTTTTTCCGTCATATTGTATCGTTGGAATTTTCATCTTGGGAGGAAGAGGGTATTCCAGCACCGAAAAAGCCAAAGGCGATTTTACTGTGACTTTTCCTTGTGTTGTGTTTCCTTTGGGTTTGTTGCGCTTGGGCCTCTCAGTGCGTGGAGCCTCGGGCTTCGATACCTCTTGAACTGAAGGTGATGACTGGGACGTTGAGTGAGAATGCTCCGGCTCTCTCCACGTACTATCGTTGCTTGACGTCTCGTTGTCCTCATGAAAAAGCTTTTTAGGGGTTACGGATGGGATGGGATCTCTTCTTGGTGGGGACTTTTGTTGACTTGGCTCGGGCGGTGGAGTGCCGGCGGGTGGTGTCTTCCTTAGCTTTTCAAGGAAAGCACTCATCATCCTTTTCTCCTCTGGGGTCAAGGGCGTCTGCAGCTCGGTCTCCAGGGGAATGCCGCCGCCACCTCCCAGAGCTGTTTCTTCCGCTGTTTTTCTCGGCTCTTGTGTAGGGTTTGACATGGCTTTTTGTAAGATTTTTGTGAAATTATCCCCACAGACGGCGCCAATTGTTTCGGGTATAAAGTTGGGAACTAAATACCAAAACTAAATACAAATGATTACAAGTTGATTATGGATTATAAGCTAAATGAACTTAGTCCTGGAGCGGTCCTTAGCTCACGGTTCTCTTCTCCCTTCCTCTCCTCCTGAAATCACGTAGCAAACCTAGCCCCGGGGTCTTCCGGGTGATGGCCCTCCGACGCTCAAGTCAGTTACAAAGACGAATAAATCTAGAGAGAGAAAAACCTTTTTGTAGTGTTTTTGTGTGTGTGTGAACTTAGTGGTTTTCAGGGTTTTAGTTGCCTTTTATACTTGTTTCAGATTTGTCTTCTTGTGCCCCCGCTCCGTACAGTACGGCCCTGGGTGGGCCATACATGCCCGGACCCGGGTGGATCATTGGGTTCCTTGGTATATGGGATGGTCCGGTCAATAATCCTCCCGGCCTCGAGTAACTCGGACCGGGAGATACAGATGGTGCAACGAATGTAAGTCCATCCTCCGGCCTATAATCCTACCGGCCTGATAGCACGGTACCCGGGAGAAGTCACCCCCCAACAATGATTATTATTATGATTATTATTATTATTATTATTATTATTATTATTATTATTATTATTATTATTATTATTATTATTATTATTATTATTATTATTATTATTATTATTATTATTATTATTATTATTATTTTTATTATTATCATTATTATTATTATTATTATTATTATTAAAATTAATATTGTTATTATTATTATTATTATTGTTGTTATTATTATTATTATTATTATTATTATTATTGTTATTATTATTATTATTATTATTATTATTATTATTATTATTATTATTATTATTATTATTATTATTATTATTATTATTAATATTATTATTATTATTATTATTATTATTATTATTATTATTATTATTATTATTATTATTATTATTATTATTATTATTATTATTATTATTATTATTATTATTATTATTATTATTATTATTATTATTATTATTATTAGGATTGTAACCTTAGCTTATTGAATATATCAATTGATCATCTCTTAAAACTTATAGGAACTATTGAATTGGTATTTGTCAATATTTTATGGTAAAATACATATCCTCATGCTATTGATAGATAAAAATTTGTTGGTTACAACTTTGTTGGTTTTTAATAATAATAATAATAATAATAATAATAATAATAATAATAATAATAATAATAATAATAATAGTAATTATAAAAATAATAATTATAATAATAATAATAATAATAATAATTATAATAATAATAATAATAATAATAATAATAATAATAATAATAATAATAATAATAATAATAATAATAATAATAATAATAATATTAATAATAAGTTTTTTGTCGATTCATTTCGATTGATTCGGTTCATTGATTCGGCTTATTTTGATTGATTGATTAGTTCAGCTCTAAAAAGTCCGAAAGAACAGGTTCATACTTGTCTCGAGCTTCGAAACCAGAAAAGCTTCGCTTGGAATAAAGGGGTGAAATTAACACGAGATGTGTGAAGAATTGAAGAATTTGGGTGCTTGAGGCTTTGAGAGAGATTTGTGTGTATGCTGTAAAAAGCTTGTGAATCCGTGTCTTGAATGTGTTGGGGTGTAAGGGTATTTATAGGAGAGATTACGAAGAAATTTGGAAAAACTGTGAAAAAACTTGGGCATGCAAATGTAATGTACATTACGATTTGACCACCAAACCATAAAGTGCTTTACGGTTAGGCTACCAAACCTTAAAGTATTTTACGGTTTGAAGGGTGGGCTGTACTTTGTATTTCCTTAATCCGGTTTAACGTATTTTGGAAATCTCTTGCTTATGCACCAAGAATACCAAGTATAATGTATTAGCACGTTATACAAGATATTTTGAGAGAGCTCCGGACCTTGGGAAGCAGGCCAAGAACGGGTCGGACTCGGTTTTTAGGCGGAGACC
This sequence comes from Dianthus caryophyllus, assembly GCA_023091065.1. Classification (NCBI taxonomy): domain Eukaryota; kingdom Viridiplantae; phylum Streptophyta; class Magnoliopsida; order Caryophyllales; family Caryophyllaceae; genus Dianthus; species Dianthus caryophyllus. The sequence goes on from JALGRB010000018.1 coordinate 259,740, forward strand.
CGAAAAATGTAAAAAGGGTGCATTTGGATGTATATTTTGAAATGAGAAGACCCGCTAGGTCGTATTGTGCAAATGAAAATGCAAAATAGCGGTTTTAGCCACCGGGCCTAAATTTAGGAATTTAGGAGGTTTGAATTGGGCCTTGCTAATGTAAAAGGGCCAATTAGACTGCAAAGGGATGCTCTTGCTAAACGATTTCGACGCTAGAAAAGCTAGACTCTAAATGAACCACCGGACATATATTTAAGCATGATGACTCATCGACTCCTTTTGACACTAAAACGAGTCAACTCAGAATTCGACATAATTAGTACCGTCTAAGTTAACGTAAAACATGCGAATAAAAGTCTGTTGTTACATCATAGGGTTTGTTGCGGGAGGGTACGGACACGGGTATCCACAACCGGTTGGTGGTTACGCAGGTATCCCTTGAATCATTCTTAAATAGCGTGTATTCAAATGATTGTTATTGCTAAACGCCTTTTGTGATTGTGTAGTTTGTTCCGCGTCCTTGGGAGTAGTATAGAGGTGTTCCTGACGAGATCTGGACTCGATTTAGGGAGTGTGACGCCCAACGCTTGTACCTGGCGACGCCGAACGGGTCATGATGGTATGTCGGTGAACGTATGTCGATCCAGACGAGGTGGCCTACCTTCATAGTGCCGCAGGACCCTCCGAGGGTGCTGTATGAGTGGACCGTCCTGGAGCGAGACCGGAGGGAGCGGTATGGAGAGGGGGGTCGGAGAGCCTCCTTTTCCATGGAGAGGACTACGATCACTTTGCGTGGTCGCGTCTCGCTTGTAGACCAGTCCAGGTATACGCGTCTTATGTAGAGTGAGTTTTTTGCGAAAAATCACCCTAATTTATGTTGACTTGTGTTCTTCATGTTTGTTTTGTAGGTGTTTGACCCAGAGTTGGAGTTCCAGCCCCAAGACTTCCCTACTACTATAGAGTGGGAGCGTGACGGCGTCTAGGAGATTTTCGCGGTGCCTCCGTACTTTTCGGTGATCACCGATGCGGGTATTGACAGCTGGGGTGACAAGGTTAAGAAGGTATGGTGTCTTCTCTTGTTATGTATTAGTGTATATGTGTGACCCCCCAGTTTGACCAAGTTAGAGTGTGTAATGATGGTCAAACTTAACGAAAGGTTGGTTGGAAAAGGTTTGTTTTAAGTGTTATCCTCCGCAGTTTGACTAAGTTTAGTGTGAAACGAAGTCAAAGTGAAATTAACCCCCGTAGTTTGGCTTAATTTAGTTGAAATTAATGCAAAATGGAGTAGAAAAATGTGCTAAGTTTGGAGATTACCCTCCGTAGTTTGACTTAATTTAGTTGAAATTAAGGCAAAATGGAGTAAAATGTGTGTAAAATGCGTTTTTGAAACGAGTATCGCCGTCGACACCCGTAGTGTGTTTGATTGAAATGCTTGTTGTAATAAAGATTGTTAAACTAGCATTTGTTAACTTGTAGTAGACTTGCGTGTGTTTTGAAATGTTGTTGTGTTGACATTGCTTTCACGGTTGTTGCGCACCTGTTTTAGTTAGTAAGTTCCGATTTTAAACCGAAAACGATTCCCGAGTGGGATACTTTTGAAAGAAATGTTGTTTAGAAAAAGTGTTTGCAAAAATATTCATTTTTATTGTCGAAATGAGCTTTAGAAATGAATGCGAAAAATGTCGTTAAAATGCGCGTTGTATATCGTATTATTAACGCGAAATGAAAACGTGGTCCGTGTCTTGAAGCTCGGGTTAGAGCTGTACATTGTATCAACGTAATATGGACGTGATATGGAAAGAAAAATAAGGAAAAACGTGATATTGCACGGCTTGAAAACCGGAAAGTCTGTAACACCCCGATCTTTTCCCACATTTTAAAAATTCATTTCTTTAATATTCATATTTCATTTTACGCGATTTTCTCATTTTTAGCTCGAGAAAGTCGTTTCCTTAGCTTACGTGTCTTGTGTGAGGTCAAGGCTGCGTTTGGCGAGGAGTTTGTTGAGTGTGTGAGTCTGTGGAGGAGTGTGAGGTGAGTTAGTTGAAGTTAGAGGTGGTTTAGGAGGTGTGGCAAGCAAGGGCGAAAGGGGTGTTCGCGAGGAGGAGAAAACGTAGTAGAATTTGGGCAGAGCGTATCCCATGAAATGAGGCGACCTGAGATGACTGTGCCGCGACCAACAGGCGGGAGGTGTTCCACACGCGGGAATGACTGCTTTTCACGGGTTGTTTGTGTTTTGGTCCGAGATTGATTCTAACTCTATTTTTCAGCTTTTTAACCTCTCATAAGCCCTAATCACTTCATTAATCTCCTAATTCAACATCTCAAAACTCTAAACCCTCTCTTCTCTCTCTTGAACTCTCTCAAAACTCCATTAAAATCATCCAAGCCTCTTTCTTTCAAACCCTAATTCCTTTCTATTCAATCTCCTTTGGTAATCCATCAATTCTCTATCGTTTTAGGTTTAATTTTCATAGTTTTCAGATTATTTTATGTGTTGTTGATTGTATGCTTATATTTTATGTATTGTATGTGCTCTAATCTAAGGTGAAGAGGCCCTCAACGAGGAAGATAAAATCTATGTCGAGGAGGACGAGGAATAGCATGATTTCACTTCGAATAAGGTAACTGGGTGTAGCCCTAGTGATATTTTGACATGTATGAGGCCCTAGGTGTTATATAGGATGTAATTGTTGGTTGCATGGTTGTAAATATGCATGCTTTGGCTTGAATGATTGGTTTATGAATGGTTATGGATGAAATTGGTGTTGGCCTCATACACAGGAGTCTAGAGGCATGTCTAGGCTATTTGAACACATGATTATTGATGGTTGTGTTATTATGATGTCTAGAGTTAGTAACTTGAATTGGTAAATAACTCCATTATGATCATTTAATAGTCTTTGTCATTAATACTCAGTATATAATTATTGATGCATTGATTAACTACAAAGCATGTTGTGAATGCTAATTATAACAATGAATTGGATTGATATTGTTGAAAATTGGTTAATTCTATGGTGATGAGTAGGAGTTCGATTGGAGGCTTGAGTTTTAGTGTGCATACGGTTACGATTATGGCTCGTGCGTGAGGAGCTACAACGTCCTATGGACGGATAACGCCCTTTGGGTTCTCGACTGGTTATGGTTAGAGACTATGGTAATAATTATGTCGTCACCGGTTATGGAGAGATTTGGCCAAATTTAGACTTGTTGGAACTATGGTTATATTGTTCTTGGAATTCACGATTATGTGGTCCTGGCATAGGGTATGGAGGCATCACCGGTTAGGGTGAGATTCGGGGTGACTCACGATTATGTGGTTACCCAATGCTCTATGCTATCTCTTGCATTGTTGTTTGATTGTTGAGCTAAGGTTGGTGGTTTGGACTTTTGGGAGGTGTAATGGCTTCAGTTGATTTGATTCGTTGTGTGCGTGAACCATTGTATGTATGTTGCTATTGTACTCTGATAATAGGCCGTAGGCCAGGAAAGCTTGATTGTTGTATTCTTGTCTATGTCAGTTTTGTTGAAATATAACTGGGGAGCACCTAGTTACTCCTCACTGACTGTGGTTGTTGCATGTTTTGCGGCAGGTATGTGCGGGGATGAGTTTGTGAAGTGAGATGCCATGAGGATGACGACCCCGTAGCTAGCCTATTGATTAGACTTGTTTTAGATTATGCTGGATTAGACTTGTCATTGGTTTTTCATACTTGTTTTGGAGTTTCGATTGTAAGGGGCATTTACTCCCTATTACTAGGCCTCAAGGCCTACCCTTTTTTTGGTTTGTTTAGATTGTTTCGTGAGTGACGATCCAGATTCACGGTGTTTCCGCCACCGTGGGTTTCACTTTTACTACCATTTTGTTTTATTAAACCTTTTAAAATCGTATTTTGTTTTATTCAAATAATCCGGCTTGTTACAAAGTCTGTTGTGGTTTGGCATGTAAACGACAAAGTGCTTTGCGGTTTGGCCACTAAACCGCAAAGTGTTTTGCGGTTTGAATGCTGGTTAATGTTCCAAAAATTTCTAAATTTTCGATTTGGTTTTCCTATATAAGGAGGGGGTGCGTGAGCTTGTTTCATCATTCTACTCACTTCCCTTTTATTCTTCCCTTTGTTATTCTCATAAATATTTGGGAATACTCACAACAATATTTTTCTTTAGAAAATTCATGGAGCATTTTGATTGTCTTTTGAAGAGGTGGACTTCTTCGTTTCGTCCGGCGGAGAAAAAGGCTTTGTATGATGACGATGCGGGTGTTTTTATTGGGTTTAGGTATCTTCGTGTTGAGCTAGATTTTCTCGACACGTGCCCTGATTTTTGGGATCCGAATATGCATGTGTTTCGGTTCCCGGGAGGCGAAATATGTCCTTTACTGGAGGAGTTTTCGGCCATCGCCGGTTGGTCACGGTGTACGACTCCTGTGGTGGTGAGGAGTGAGGTTTGCTTTAATGGGAGATTCCGAAATTATCTCTCGATGACAGCTGCTCTTGCCGACGGCTTGTTCGAAGGCGGCAAAGTCAACCTGCTTTGCTTGTGTCAACGATTCATAAATCGTGCGGACACTAGCATCTCGGATTGCTCTAGGATGAGAGCTCTCGCATTTTGTTTGATTCACCGCTATGCTTTCGCGGGGACCATTGATGGAGTGTTCGGAAATGCTCGCTACGCGTGGGTAGTTTAGGAGATGGAGCTAGGCCGTGATCTTTCTGCTTTAATCCCAGCAGAAACTATACTAGGCTTAGACGACCGTTGTGCTAATCGAACGAGCCCGTACCGTGGTTGTGTTTGGATTTTGCAAATATGGCTTATTGAGCGGCTGCAAATTTTGGAATGGACAAGTAAAACAATACCGATTAAAATTTTTCCTCAACATAGTTACAAAATAAGAAAGTACAAGAAGGATAAACAAACCATTATAGCATAAATATATGAAAATAGGTTTTGTTAATAGAACTGATTGAAAACAATCTTGAAAAAAAAGAGTTTAGAAATTATTTCAGTACGATCTAATGAAAAAGACGAGGATGAACATAATAAGAAATTTTATTGGGGAAAAAGAAACTCAAACAGTAATCACGAGCTGATAGTTTTAAAACAACTATATAATAAGATCAAGAACTAGAAGGATATACCAAGGACAAGCGTAGCTAACAAGCTGAAAGACGTCCCTACGAATACGGCAGGTGACTTAGATTAGGAGCTTCCGCTGCATGCTCTGATGGTAGGACCATGCATTCGCAATTCGGCTTCAAGTTTCTTGCTCCAGCTGATCAATCAGTACGAATCAAAGACTTTAAGAGTTAAATTTCTAGATATTTTGAAGAAACGAATAAATCGAAAAGTTAAAACAAGGGTTCGACAAGGCATAAATAGACTAAAATTTTCGATAAAACAGAACTCTCAAATGAATAACATTAAAAAGCAAGGGTCATACAAGTGTATTAAAACGGAATGCAAAATACTCCCTTTTTTGTCGATATTTAAAAATGAAGGATCACATGATTTGGTAAGAAAATAGAAGTATAAAGGATTTAGTTTAGAAAGGGTGAGTATGATGAAAGCAAAGGAACCAAGTAGTAGATAAGAAAGCAATTATCAGAGTGAAACATTTTGAAGTAAAGAAATAAATTTAAAAACGACGATTAAATCAAATCAAAAGCTTTTAAAGACTATTTTAGAGGCAGGACTAGTAAATTTTAAATGTAGAGATTTATCGAGTCGACACCCGACCTCGCATGACTCCATCATTCCTGTACCTGCATCCAAAGCAAACATATATGTTCTAATGGTGGAAATCCTAAGACCACCATTCACACAACTACTCATACACATACACAAATAACGTAGACCCCCTAGTGTGTCTACCCAACACTCTCACTCGGTGTTCTAGGTCAAATCCTACTCACTCACCTAAGAGAGTTGGGAGCGTATTCGATCTGATACCAACTGTAACAACCCGGATTATCAACAAAATAAAATAAAGAAATAAAAAGGATTTATGAAATAAAAGAAAATAAAAGCGAGCCACGGTGGCGGAAACACCGTGGAATCCGGATCATTACTCACTAAACCAACTAAACAACGATAAAAAAGGTAGGTCTTGAGGCCTAGAAGTGGGGAGTAAATACCCCTTACAAACTCAAAACCAAAGTACAACTAAACTGAAACATAAATGGACTAATCCAGTCTAAACAACTCCAAACAAACCAACTAGCCGACTCAAACAAGCAAGCTACGGGTCAATCCTCACTGCATCCTCACACATAAGCCTTTGTCGCTGCATCTATAAAAAAAAGGAAGCAACAACCACAATCAGTGGGGAGTAACTAGGTGCTCCCCAGTCATATTTTAACATAACGAACATGAACAACAATGCAATCAAGCTCACCTGGCCTACGGCCTATTATCAAAGTACAATGACATAAACAACAACAAACAACCAAGAAACAATAATATACAAACAACAAACATCACGGCACAACCATAGTTGTGTCCAAACCAACTGAGCTTTCATGACGATCTTTCTTCCAACCAATTGCGAGAGTAAGCGCGGAGAACTGGGTGAAGCAACAAGAATCACCCCGGGTGAAGCAACAAGAATCACCCAAACCCTATGGCGGAACAGCAACAAGAAGTTCCTCAATAATCACAAGTCTAAATTTGGCCAAATTCCACCGAGCAACAAGAACGGTGACGACATAAATAACCATAGTCTCTAACCCTTCTGGTTGAGAACCCATAGTCGCTCTAACTAAACAACAAGAATAGCCGAGGGGATCATGGGCGGTATCCGTCCATCCTAGGACGTTGTATCTCCTCACACATGTGCCAAAACAGTACCCATGTGCAAACTTAACTCAAACATAAACCTGTTAACCTGTTAATCTGTCTCCAACACTTCCAATACAACCACAACAACCATACTCATACATACACAAGCATCATTACCAACACAACCTACCATACATACGGAGTACAATATGATCAACATGCTTTACAAGTCATATATTCAATTATCATGCTCATAATTCATTATTTAGTGATCAAACCACGCGTAACTCGGTTCATTAAAGCATAACCAACATTTTAGGACATGCCAAGACTTAAACAAGCGACAAACCAACCAACACACACACACACAACACACGGCCAGATTACAAACCCACGGCCAACACCACTCATCACCCATATTCATGCAACACGATCGATTCTTATGAGATCCATTAACAATTCATGTGATTAACTCAATCAAACATGCTTTTAAACACTTCTACACTTATTCAAATCATCATAATTCATAGTTAAACTTAGGTGATTCAAACAAACTTCAAAGATCAACATGATTAAGCCAAAACAAGAAGAAAACAAGAGAACAACCACAAGCAAGGGGCTCGGCCCCCTACTCATACATCTCGGCCATCATCAACAACCACACCAAACCAATTCTTTTATCAATTACAAGCATGATTAATGATACAACAAGTGAATTATGCATGAGATTATGATAATATGACAAACCCTAGTATGAGGCCATGGATTCTAGTATGAACTCATGATCAAACAATAACCAAACAACATGATGTGCAAGCATACATTAAAACAACAACAAGATCATCACAAGTTAGGCCTCATACATGCTAAAACACAACTAGATCACACCTAGTTACCTTTGTTGAGATCAAAAACCTTGCTACTCCTCTTCTTCTTCAACCAAGATGGTGTCTCCTTCTTCAAAATCACCTTCTCCTTTGAAGATCCAAGCCAAAACACACAAGCAATGAATACATAGCACAATAGCACATAAAATAATACAAAATCAGAAAATAAAAGAGATAAAAAGAGGTCATATACCAAGGGAAAAGACTAGGAAAGGTCTAGGATAAAAGAGATGAGAGCTTGGATGAATAACAATGGAGTTAGGATGAGATTAGAGAGTTTCTTGTGGGAGAATTATGAAGGATGAAAGTGGATGTGATTAGGGATGAGTTTAGGAAGATAGAAATCAGATCTTAAGGTTGCTATGTTTAGGAGTTAATAGGATATTATAATGTCTTGATCAAAAAGCTATCCAAGAAGCCCTAAACCCAACCCGAGCTGGGGAATTCGGCTCGGCCCAGGGTGGGCCGGATCAAAGTGACTTCTAAAAATTTGGCAGTTGCGACGGCGTCAAAAAAATACGCAGTTTAGCCTTTTGAATCACCTGAATCGGAGTTCGTATGAGTAAATTACACCGTTTTTAAGCTAATTACTCCGTTTTTAAGTCCTGACTACAGAGTAGCTTAATCCACGCGACAAAAGAACTGATTTTCTCGAGCTAAAAGAAATGAGAAAATCAAGAGAAATAAATTATGAATATAAATGAGATGAACAATAATTATTAGGAAAAGTCGGGGTGTTACATTAGGTGTAAGCGTGAGTGTCATGCCGTACTCGGTATGCGAGAAGCTGAACATGGGTGCGTTGAAGGTTACGAATATCACGCTCCAAATGGTGGACCGTTCCGTAAAACGCCCCTTGGGTGTTTTAAAGGACGTCCCTGTGCGAGTCGGTAAGTTTTTCATCCCTGTCGACTTTGTTGTTCTTGACATGGCCGAGGATTCCCAAATTTCTATCATATTGGGTCGGCCCTTTTTGCACACTGCTGGTGCAATCATCGATGTTAAGAACGGGAAGTTGACATTGGAAGTTGGAGGTGATATCATAACTTTTAATTCGTCCAATGCTTAAAAACGCCCCATGTTCGAGGAGTCTGTCTTTTCTGTAGATGTTATTGACGATTGTATTGTTGTGAACTTACCTAAGGTCCTTGCTAGGAACCCTCTGGAGGCTGTGCTTGTTTGTGACGTGATTGCAGGTGACTTAGGAGGGACGGGAGCGGGTAGAGATGTTCTTAAAGAGGGAACGAGTGGTGATGAGTTTGGCTTCGCTACAGGCCAAACTAGTGGACGGGTTGGTGTTGGTGTCGTTGACGAACGACAAGATGATGTTGGTAATGCCGCTAATGAAGATGGCCATGATGATGAGGATGACGGAAGCGGGTTCATGTTCGATGCGACCCGTGGTTGGTGGTACTTGTAGTACTGATTCTTTGAACCCCTGTGTTTATTCTTTGGTTTAGGGGTTTCCTCATGTTTATATATTGTAAGTAAGTGTTTCTTTTTGCTAGTTTCCTCGTTTTACCCCCTATATTTTTGATGTCTCCTTGGTTTGATGTGCTGCTAGACACATTGGGGACAATGTGTCGTTTGGTTTGGGGGGAGAGCGCTTAGCTTTTTATTTTCGTTTTTCATTTTACAGAAAATCCAAAATCAAAAAAAGTCAGAAAATTTCAAGAAAATCCAAAAATACGTGTCCCGAACTGTTGATGCGAGCATGTTTTTACCTTTCTCTTTCCCGACATCCCTTATGCTTTTAGTTTTGGTATGATTTTATTTTGATGGATTAGCACTAACGGGGATGTTTTGACATAGTAGATGATGGCATGCTTTGACGATTAGGCTTTATCACTGGGACTATAACAACTCTTTTGGGAGGTTTTGAGCCTCCAGGTTTGGCTTCATTAATACCCGGTCCCCGTGCTTTATTGTGAGTAGTTCTCCTCCTGGGGTGCGTAATATTAACGCGCATAAGTGTGACCCCTATCTCGTTTTTCCCCGCGATTTTGTCACTTGTTTTGCGTATGAGGCTTTAGATGTTTTCATGATTATCACCTTGTTCTTTCATTGATTTATCCTCTCATATATGATCCTTTACCCCTTACCCACTTGAGTTTGTTAGCTACTTGCCAAATAGCCTACCCTAGCCTAGCTAGTGACAGCTTTTGCTTACTCTTGTGCTTGTCTTTTGGGTTTTGATCGTTGCCACGACTTGCTGATTTCGTGTGCTTGAGAGTGTTTGTAACAACCCGGATTTTCCAACAAAATAAAATAAAGAAATAAAAAGGATTTATAAAATAAAAGAAAATAAAAGCGAGCCACGGTGGCGGAAACACCGTGGAATCCGGATCATTACTCACTAACCAACTAAACAACGATAAAAAGATAGGCCTTGAGGCCTAGAAGTGGGGAGTAAATACCCCTTACAAATCCAGCTCCAAAAATAAAAGTAAAATAATAATAAAACTAAACATCCTAACAAGTCTAGTCAAAAGTCACTTCAAGGCTAGCTATAGGTCATCCTCACGGCATCCTCACTTGACAAACCCGATCCCGCGCTAACCTGCCACAAAGAATGTAACAGCCACAATCAGTGGGGAGTAACAAGGTGCTCCCAGTCATATTTCAACGTAATCAAAATAGACAACAATACAACAAACAACCCAAAGGTATAGTAACCATAATGCAACCTCAAGCCAACTCATTAGCTACCAAACTCAACCAACTGTCACCCAACAACCTGTAAACATGTATAACCAATACAACTCGACAATAACTAGTCCACTGACATACAAGCTCAAACTGTCAAAAACAAGATGACAGACAACAACCAACAACCTGCAAGGTAAGCACAGAGCACTGGGTGAAGCAACAAGAATCACCCCGGATGAAGCAACAAGAATCATCCAAACCCTATGGCGGAACAGCAACAAGAAGTTCTTCAAACTCATTAGTCTAAATTTGGCCAAATTCCACCGAGCAACAAGAACGGTGACGACATTATATAAACCATAGTCTCTAACCAACATGGTTGAGAACCCATAGTCGCTCTAACTAAGCAACAAGAATAGCCGAGGGGATCATGGGCGGTGATCCGCCCACAAAGACGTCGTAGCTCCTCACGTGCACGTGCGAGCGATGCGCACGCACACTCAACTCAAGCAATCAAACAAGTCAATTTAATAACCTGAATCATCTCATCAACAATAAACCAATCATCCTTTACTCAAAATCATCACAATGTCCATCATATACACAACTATAACATAATTGACCTCTTTTGTAAGCAATCTCAACACTAACCATAATCAACATATTAAATACGGAGTAATAACCATAAGAACTCAAGAGTAGCCATAATAAACCATTATAATTCCCAAAATTATCATCTTTCATCAACTTAATAACAATATAACCCAAATTCAAAGTAAACAAACATCCCAAATCGCATTATTAGACATAAGAGTGTGAGACCAACTCAAACAAGACCAAATACCACAACTTTACATCTCAAACATCCCAAAGGTAACACCTTTTCATTCATATCAACAATCAAGACATCCTCAATCAATTATATGGTCTCACACAAGTCAAAATATCACTAAGGCTACACCTAGTTACCTTTTCCAAACAAGCCAAAGAAAAGCACAGTTTTCACCCCTTCTGTCCAGATGCGATAACAAATGATCCAGAGCTCCAAATGAAAAACTGAACGGTGAAAAGGTAGCCCCAAGAGTCAGGAATATGCTGTCAAGATTTCGGCAACATCGGACGGTCGGATCTCCGGCGATCTTCCGTTTAGTGAACCTGGGTCAGAGAAATCCGAACTTGGGTTTTCTCTCCAATTCCCCCCTTCTGATTAGGGCACACATAAATCATTCAATACATAAGTACACCACAATAAACACATATAAGAATATAAAAACTATAAAGAATAAACCTAGAACGAAAGGGATGAAAGGATTACCGTAGGAGAATTATAGGAATGAATTTAGGATGAAAAAGCGATAATCTTTGACTGAAATTAATAGAGGATTTAATGAGGATGAGATTATGAGATTTAGAGAGGATGAAGGAAGATAGAAATCAGATCTTAAGGTTGCTAGGCTAGGAGTTAATAAGATATTTAAAGTCTTGATAAAAAAGCTACACAAGAAACCCTAAACCTAACCCGAGCTGGGGGGTTCGGCTCGGCCCAGGGTGGACCGGTTCAAACTGACTCCTGAAAATTTGGCAGTTGCGACGGCGTCGAAAAAATACGCAGTTTAGCCTTTTGAATTACCTGAATCGGAGTTCGTATGAGGAAATTACACCGTTTTTAAGCTAATTACTCCGTTTTTAAGTTCTGACTACAGGGTAGCTTAATCAACGCGACAAGTGAACTGATTTTGTTGAGCTAAAAATGAGAAAATCAAGTGAAATGAATCACGAATATGATTGAGACGAATAATTAATATTAGGAAAAGTCGGGGTGTTACAATCTCACCACCTAAAAAGAAGTTTCGTCCTCGAAACTTGAGAACGAAAGAATACCCCAAAGGAGTAAGAAAACTACCTACTCCTATAGTCCTCAAGACAAGAATCGCTAACTCTACTCACCTCGATAACAAGGGCATAGACACGCTTAACGACACTTAAGATAACCCGACATCACATATCACCCGAATGATGCTCAACTCACTCATATAACCCTTTAATACTATTGGTGCATCTCATGCTCGACAATCCTCAAATTAGGCATATTAGCATCACAAGACCATATCGTTCAACCAATCATCTTACTCACCAAGTCTAACCAAAACCTCGGACGGGTTTTAACCCAAAAGGCACCATTACCCATGTTACCAAGATAACTAACGCGTAAGCTAATCCCCAAATCAATGCTAATGACAAACCTCATAACCTTAATCATAACGTGATCTAAACTCAAGTCAATATCGCTCCCCATATAGTTCCACATTTTCCACAACGAAATAACCATAAATATGTCATACCATACCATCTCATTCTCAAGTCACACGTATACTAACACGTAGCAATCAAAATGCATCGTTAAAAGCTTACTTCTCTCTCCACCCATTATTACCATACCCAAGTCTATCCACACCTTTCTCGAATGTCACTTCCTTACTGACCTCGAATTCTCTCCTCCCATCAATGAGTTTCCTTGTACTTAACACATACACAATACCACAAAGATGCACACTGGTCATTCCTACATTATCCTTTAAAGTATAAACCCCAAAGTTTTATCGTGCTCATTATGACTTTTTAGCTTTCCCTCACTCAACCATCACTTACCTCGATAACACTTCTCGATTCTCACTATCCCATGATTATCATACGCCATATACCAACATACCTATGGTTCCAAAAGTCTTCCCTATGTAGAGATCATAATCTCCCTTATACTCACCATCAATCAAATCATCAATCTCAAAGACTAAGAATCCTCAAAAGTTACAACGACCAACCATGTGCATTAGTTAGTATACCACTCATACTATCAACTACTTATTAACCAAACTCTATCATCTATGACTCAAATAACAGCGACAGCCTAAGGATCAGATCTCGAGCTAGATAAGGGTGAAGCACCTTACGGCTAGATGCCAAGGAGTACGATTATAGAAATTTATCAAGGATAAGATTGATGTTAATACATCAAGAGCTTTTACAAAATCGAGAACGTGAATAGCTACGGAAAGGAATGGAAATTAATAGAAGATCGACGTCTTAAAAAGTCACAAGAAAGGCAATAGAGAATCAAGTAGCCACTAGAGGGAAACCTAAGGAATAGAATAACATAAGACACGAATGACAAGACTAAAAGGTGATAGGTAGGTTCATGATATAAAAGTGATGAGTTATGATGAATAAGAAAGAAAAGAAGGAATGAAAGCGAGTTAAGTAAAAATATGACATAATAAATCTTTTGCAAGAAACCGCTCAACAACCACCAATTAGACAAAAGAAATTTTTAAAATGAAAGCGATGAGAGAAGATAGAAATATTCTTTAAGAGTTCACACATGAAGGCATAAGACTCAAGTTTCCAACAAAGAACTCAAATTGGTTTCGCTATGAATGAGAGACGAAAAGGTAATTCCCGAAAAGTTTGACAGATATAGAATATGATTAAAAGATACGATTGAAAAGAGAAGTCTCGAAGTTAAGTTTCAAAACGACAGCGATTTTAGAAAAATGAAGCTACTAGAATACCAAGTAGAATAAATAACATTTAAATAAATTAAATGCTCAAATTAGAAAACTTAATAAGAGAAGGTTTAGGATAACAAAGAGGTTTTGATCAAAAGTGGATGCAATAGATAAATGTCAATCATTTCAAATTTGTTTGAGTAAAAAGCCATCAAAATTTATTGACATGTTTAAAAATGAATGGAAAAGTAAAATAATACTGATTAAACTTTTTCTTTTCCCTCAACATAGTTACAAAATAAGAAAGTACAAGAAGGATAGACAAACCATTATAGCACAAATATATAAAAATAGGTTTTGTTAAAAGAACTGACTGAAAACATTCTTGAAATAAAATAGTTTAGAAATTATTTTAGCACGATCTATTGAAAAAGATGAGGATGAACATAATTAGAAATTTTATTGGGGAAAAAGAAACTCAAACTGTAATCATGAGCTGATAGTTTTAAAACAACTATATAATAAGATCAAGATTTAGAAGGATATACTAAGGACAAGTGTAGCTAACAAGCTGAAAGGCGTCCCTACGAATACGGTAGGTGACTTAGATTAGGAGCTTCCGCTGCGTGCTCTGATGGTAGGACCATACATTCGCAATTTGGCTTCAAGTTTCTTGCTCCAGCTGATCAATCAGTACGAATCAAAGACTTTAAGAGTTAAATTTCTAGATATTTCGAAAGGTCAGATGAAAGAGGGATATTTTAAATTAGAATACTCAAATGATTAAAGTTGAAGAAACGAATAAATCGAAAAGTTAAAACAAGGGATCGACAAGGCATAAATAGACTAAAATTTTCGATAAAACAGAACTCTCAAATGAATAACATTAAAAAGCAAGGGTCATACAAGTGTATTAAAACGGAATGCAAAATACTCCCTTTTTGGTTGATATTTAAAAATGAAGGATAACATGATTTGGTAAGAAAATATAAGTATAAAGGATTTAGTTTAGAATGGTGAGTATGATGAAAGCAAAGAAACCAAGTAGTACATAAGAAAGCAATTATCAGAGTGAAACATTTTGAAATAAAGAAATAAATTTAAAAACGACGATTAAATCAAATCAAAAGCTTTTAAAGACTATTTTAGAGGCAGGACTAGTAAATTTTAAATGTAGACATTTATCGAGTCGACACCCGACCTCGCATGACTCCATCATTCCTGTACCTGCATCCAAAGCAAACATATGATCTAATGGTGGAAATCCTAAGACCACCATTCACACAACTACTCATACACATGCACCAATAACGTAGACCCCCTAATGTGTCTACCCCAACACTCTCACTCGGTGTTCTAAGTCAAATCCTACTGACTCACCTAAGAGAGTTGGGAGCGTATTCGCTCTGAAACCAACTGTAACAACCCGGATTTTCCAACAAAATAAAATAAAGAAATAAAAAGGATTTATAAAATAAAAGAAAATAAAAGCGAGCCACGGTGGCGGAAACACCGTGGAATCCGGATCATTACTCACTAACCAACTAAACAACGATAAAAAGATAGGCCTTGAGGCCTAGAAGTGGGGAGTAAATACCCCTTACAAATCCAGCTCCAAAAATAAAAGTAAAATAATAATAATAAAACTAGACATCCTAACAAGTCTAGTCAAAAGTCACTTCAAGGCTAGCTATAGGTCATCCTCACGGCATCCTCACTTGACAAACCCGATCCGCTAACACCGCCACAAAGAATGTAACACTGACAATCGATGGGAGAACTAGGTGCTCCCACCATATTTCAACGTAACCAAAATAGACAACAATACAACAAACAACCCAAAGGTATAGTAACCATAATGCAACCTCAAGCCAACTCATTCGCTACCAAACTCAACCAACTGTCACCCAACAACCTGTAAACATGTATAACCAATACAACTCGACAATAACTAGTCCACTGACATACAAGCTCAAATCACAACAACACGATGATAGACAACAACCAACAACCTGCAAGGTAAGCACGAACCTTTGGGTGAAGCAACAAGAATCACCCCGGGATGAAGCAACAAGAATCATCCAAACCCTATGGCGAACAAAGAACAAGAAGTTCCTCAAACTCATTAGTCTAAATTTGGCCAAATTCCACCGAGCAACAAGAACGGTGACAACATTATATAAACCATAGTCTCTAACCAACATGGTTGAGAACCCATAGTCGCTCTAACTAAGCAACAAGAATAGCCGAGGGGATCATGGGCGGTATCCGCCCACAAAAGACGTCGTAGCTCCTCACGCACGCGTGCGTAGCGATGCCGTACGCACACTCAACTCAAGCAATCAAACAAGTCAATTCAATAACCTGAATCATCTCACAATCAACAATAAACCAATCATCCTTTACTCAAAATCATCACAATGTCCATCATATACACAACTACAACATAATTGACCTCTTTTGTAAGCAATCTCAACACTAACCATAATCAACATATTAAATACGGAGTAATAACCATAAGAACTCAAGAGTAGCCATAATAAACCATTATAATTCCCAAAGTTATCATCTTTCATCAACTTAATAACAATATAACCCAAATTCAAAGTAAACAAACATCCAAAATCGCATTATTAGACATAAGAGTGTGAGACCAACTCAAAAAAGACCAAAGACCGCAACTTTACATCTCAAACATCCCAAAGGTAACACCTTTTTATTCATATCAACAATCAAGACATCCTCAATCAATTATATGGTCTCACACAAGTCAAAATATCACTAAGGCTACACCTAGTTACCTTTTCCAAACAAGCCAAAGAAAACCACAGTTTTCACCCCTTCTGTCCAGACGCGATAACAGATGATCCAGAGCTCCAAATGAAAAACTGAACGGTAAAAAGGTAGCCCCAAGAGTCAGAAATATGCTGTCAAACTTTCGGCAAAATCAGACGGTCGGATCTCCGGCGATCTTCCGTTTAGTGAACCTGGGTCAGAGAAATCCGAACTTGGGTTTTCTCTCCAATTCCCCCCTTCTGATTAGGGCACACATAAATCATTCAATACATAAGTACACCACAATAAACACATATAAGAATATAGAAACTATAAAGAATAAACCTAGAACGAAAGGGATGAAAGGATTACCGTAGGAGAATTATATGAATGAATTTAGGATAAAAAAGCGATAATCTTTGACTGAAATTAATAGAGGATTTAATGAGGATGAGATTATGAGATTTAGAGAGGATGAAGGAAGATAGAAATCAGATCTTAAGGTTGCTAGGCTAGGAGTTAATAAGATAGTTAATGTCTTGATAAAAAAGCTACACAAGAAACCCTAAACCTAACCCGAGCTGGGGGGTTCGGCTCGGCCCAGGGTGGACCGGTTCAAAATGACTCCTGAAAATTTGGCAGTTGCGACGGCGTCGAAAAAATACGCAGTTTAGCCTTTTGAATCACCTGAATCGGAGTTCGTATGAGGAAATTACACCGTTTTTAAGCTAATTACTCCGTTTTTAAGTTCTGACTACAGGGTAGCTTAATCAACGCGACAAGTGAACTGATTTTGTTGAGCTAAAAATGAGAAAATCAAGAGAAATGAATCACGAATATGATTGAGATGAATAATTAATATTAGGAAAAGTCGGGGTGTTACAGTGTTGGTGATTGTTACTCCGGATTGCTATTTCCCCGACGTTTGATGAGGTATTTCCGCAACTAGTGTGCTCTTTGCTCAAGGAAAAAAAACAAAAATCTAAAAAAAAAAAAAAATAAACACAACACAAAACAAAACACAAGGAAAATAAAAGAAAGAATTGTGTCCAAATAATTGGAGTTGTTGTTGTTCCGTGAGTTGAACACTTGTATTCGATTGCTTATGTTGCGATGTTGTGTGGAGGAGATCGATGTGCTGTTTTCGATCCGTTCATTGCGAGAGTTGGGTTCCTTTTTGGTCGGACGACCACTTGAGTAGTACTTGTGGTTTCTAGTTGCTTTAGCTCCACGATTCCATAATCATATGTCCACCTTTTCACCCTTGCCTCTCTTTGGCCTTCACTGCACAAACCTTATTCCTATGTAAGTCCTCATGTTTGTTTCGTCTATTGTGACATTATTTGTGTACGGGAATGCGATATTTGGTCCACATTCGATTGCGAGCTTGCTTCCATGAGTCGAGTAGGTGAGTGTCACTACATACATCACCTTGTTCATCATTTGCGTAGAGTGGAAACCGCGAGGAGTCCGTGATTTGATTGCTAGAGTGCCGTAAGTCTAAGTCATGCTATTCATTCTACGCCGTATGGTTATTCTCAGCCGTTAGCTAGCTATTTCTTACGTCCCATGTTGTTTCGAGATCGATTGTCATTTGCTAAAGCTACTAGTGGTTTGGTGATTGTTTGGGGAGGTCTCTTTTGTCTCGTTTTGTCCTCGTCTTTGTTTTGATCACGCTTTGTTGCTTTAGGACAAGCAACGGTTCGGTTTGGGGGAGTTTGATGAGTCGTATTTGTGTTTACTTTTAGCCCCCGAGTCGCTAGCGATTTTTGCCGTTTCTAGCGCTTTTTCATGCTTTTTTCTATCATTTTTCCTCCACGTGTCTTTGGTTTGTATTCTGGTTCTATTTTGTAGGTACACGCACTAATTTGGAGGATGGATGATAGCCGGGTCGAAGCTAAGGCTTCCCGAGTTCGCTATGTGCCATTTCATGTTGGTTTCACGTGGTTTCGGTTGAGTACGAGCTATGTATAGATGTTTGAAGGTGTCCCGGGACTTAGGGACGGAGTGAGAAGCTCATATATTCATTTTAGGCCTCGTCTCTACCCCTTGGGACGGACCATGCCTCGTCCCTATGCCTTGGGACGACCAACAAAGGAGGAGAAATCAAGTGAATTCAAGCCAATTTTGCTGTGGAGCTCGGGATGGCTGTCCCGTGAGGTTGGGATGGTGGTCCCGGTCGGGACACCTGTCCCGGACCATAGGGACGGGTCGACTCTTCGCCTACTTCTTATTTGATCGACTATAATGCTTGCCTTATGTTGTATTTCGACCTTTATGGTTTTATGCTTTTATACATTGTTTTTACTCTCTTTTTGGAACAACACTCTAAAAACCTTAGTTTTCATCTTTCAATATTTCAACACGTTTAATTCCTGAGACGAAATTCGCATTTTGAATCATCTATTTGGTTTTGTTGCTTGTGATCATCTTCATCCTCTTTGATTTTGCTTGTATTTGGTATTGTTTTTGTTCCTATTTCAATTGCAATTTCAATTTCCATTGATTATAATCATGTCTCCTTCTATTTCCTTTGTTTTTGTTGCTATTTTGATCATTTGTGAGTAGACTATAAGCTAGGGAGAAGGGTGAAGCATGGGTGTTGATTTTGGTTGATTTTTGATGGTTGTTTGAGTTTGGATTTTACACCATGTTTTGGTAGTCTTGCTTGATTGTGTTTGTTAATCCTTTAGCCGAGTTTTAGCAAGCTTTTAGCACCCTTGAACTTAAGAACGAAAGCCTAGTTCGAGGAGAGGCGCGAGACTAACCATTAGGACCCTCAATAGTAAGTTGCAATAGCCCGTTATCGAGACCTAGAGGAAGCTTAAGACCGAGAGGCCGAGCTATATCCTTAGCATGTGTGATTTCCTACTTTACCCGATTATCATCCTTTAGCCTAGCTTATCCCATGCCTATCCCAACATCCTAGACCGTTTCCCATTGTAAAAAACCCTTTTCCTACGCTCTAGCTATAGCAAACCATCAAAATTCGAACCGACCGAGACTAGAATCGCTCCATAAGTAACCCACATAAGCAACCATCTCCCTGTGGACTCGACCTCGACTTACCCTAGCTACCTTAGTGTTTGTCTGGTTTATCTTTGATCAGGTGAGTGCGATTAAGCCTATCAAATTTTGGCGCCGTTGCCGGGGAGACGGCTTTGTTTTTTGTTCAGTTACTTGTTTCTAGTCTTTTGTTTTAACTCTCAAGGAACCTCAATTCCTTGAGGCCGCTTCTAATAGTCACCTCTAGTGTTGTGTATGCCTAGGAAAACGCGCAGGTCTCAAACTAATAAGGACATACCCTTTGATCCGGAACCGGAGTGTACTTTCCTAGCACGAAAGAATCTACTAAAGGCACTAGAAGCTCAATCCACCGAGCAAGCTCACGTTGAACCCGAACCTCAACTCAAAATCATGGTGAAGCTATCCGATCACTCAAAGCCAACTGCGGCTCAAATTCCTACCAAAGAATGCTATCTTTGGACATTGGCGAACAATTTTGAGATAAAGCCCGCGTTTATAAGCTTAATCGAGCGTAGTCAATTAGGGGAGACCCTGGTGAGGATCCTAACCTCCTTGTGCAAAATTTTGTGACTATTGCTAAACGATTAAGCAAGCCTGAGTCACCCAAGATCAAATTCGGGAGATGCTATTCCCGTTTTTACTCCGAGATAAGGCGAAATTGTGGCTAAACTCCTTGAATCAGGTGGCTCTTACGATCACCGATTGGAACTCCCTTGTCTTGGCCTTTTACCAAAAATATTTCCCACCGAAAAAGACAGTCATGCTACGGAATCAAATAAGGAGCTTTAGACAACGTGGTGATGAGAGTTTGTTTGATGCTTGGGAGAGATACAAGGATCTACAACCCCAATGCCCACACCATGGGCTACACAAGTGGTTCATAGTCATGCAATTCTACAACGTTTTATATAGTGAGTCCCGCCAGGTGCTTGACTCGGAGGCGAATGGTCGGTTTGACAACATCGACGTAGACGAGGCTCATGACACGATTGAGGCCATGGCTATTCATGACGCGCAATACGACAATTCACGGAGTACACCAAGGGCTAGTGGTAAGCACGACGTTGATGCTATGACATTGCTCATGGACAAGCTTGAATCGATGAGTGCTAAAATCGATCAAATGCAAGTGGGTGGTTCCTCACAAGCTCGAGGACATTCGGTAGCCGCCTTGCACTCTACTTATGATCCATCATGTGACTCATGTGGAATGACCGGGCACAATTTCGTTGATTGCCGAGGTATGCACACTCAAACTCACCACGTTCATGCTTTTCAATCACTCCCACAAAACAACCCTTACTCTGACCACTACAATGAAGGCTACAAAAATCATCCTAATATTTCATCTAAAAGCCAAAATGTCTTGAATCCACCACAACAACAACAAACAACCCTCCACAAAACTATCCTACATATAATGCACCCCTTCCTTACAACCCATCGGGCTTTAATCGCCCACCGTTTCAAGCACCAATCGCTCCTCCACCGGCCACTGATCCTATGGCCGACATGAGGGCTATGATGGCCCAAATGCAGAAAAATCAAGAGGCTATGATGGCCAAAATGGAGAAAGAAGCTCAAGCTAAAGACGCTACTATCCAATCATTAGTTGCTCATAATAAGATGATGGATACTCAATTGGCACAATTGGCTTCTTCTAGCCAAACAAGGACGCCCAGAGCGCTCCCATTTCTACCAAAGACGCCTCATGAGTCCGTCTATGCTATTACATTTCGGAGCGGTACTCACTACTATGCGCCGCCTATGCCCGATGTTGATGCACCGCCTGCAAAGGTGGTAAATGAGGTAGACCCTAACTTGATTTCTAATGTTTTACTTGTCGAGAATGTTGTTACTCCAAGTATTAGGGGCGAGGAGAAAGCCAAGGGTGGTGATGGTGCACACGTGGGAGGAGGTGGGGCTGCCGTGATTGGTAGTGTGGCCGTGGATGGAGGGGCGACCAAAGAGCGAGCACAAGACAAGCCGGTGGAGCATCCGAACAAGATTCGATTGCCATTCCCGAGCCGAGTGGTAAAGTCTAAGCTTGACACACAATTCGGTAAGTTCATGAACGTTGTGAAGGATTTAAAGCTAACCGTTCCTTTTACTGATTTAGTCACACAAATTGGAGGGAAACTTATGGGCTAAGAATCACTTAAAAACTTAATCAAATCAAGCTCGAATTTACTTGAACATACACGGTTGATTTGGTGTTGATTTTGGTGTTTGATTTTTCTGATTTTGTAAAACAAACTAAATGAAACAATGATGAACTTCTTCCAAGCACTTAGCCAAGAAAAGAAGGGTTGAATACTTAAGCACAAAGCCACTAAGTATCCTAGAAATACACTCAAGCACTAAGCAATGAGTTTATAAGAAGTGAGGATACTGACTTGTGTAGTATGAGGATTTATATAACACCCTTGGTTACATCTTGACCATACAATTCATCCTTCACCTAAGGGTCAAATCTCCTCTAAACAACAACAAAAACGCCCTTATGGCCTGTAACACCGTGAAAATTTCGACCATTTTAAAACTAAAACTTAAAAATAATGAACGCCAAAACTCAGGGTATTATAAGAAATATTACAAAGCCTTTGAAAATACAATAAATAAATAAACATATAACAAAATATAATTTCGGCAAGGAAATAATTTTCTTCACTTAGAAAATACTCGATTTCTCTCACAATAACCCAGAGCTCCCTGTACCTGTCAGTTTATTTAAATAAACTGTCACAATCAGTGGGGAGAAACTAAATGCCATTTTATCATTTAATATGTATGATATCAAGTTTCAAATAATCAAACATCATAATCAAATAGTCCATAAATAAGTGTCAGCGGAAGTATAAAAATATAGGTAAGCGACAAAGATCATTATCATCCTAAATATTACACGAGGCTATGAATATAATAAATATTTGACACAACTGTGAGCAATCCCAAATATGATTTATAAAAAAAGATTATTTCACCTCAAAACAAAAGATTTTAAGTGAACAATGATTATAAGGGGTTTATATAAATTTGGTGCTATAATAACACAATAAAAGATTTACAAGCCTACCAAATAAATGGCTTAGACCGACTTTTACAAATTGAATCATCAATAATAAAAATATAATAATAGAATAGATTAGCATTTTGATCTCAATGAACCAGACGTCAGTGCGGGTCGAACTTCCCGACACTAACTAGAAAGAGAGTCGAACTTCTCCCTTCCAAACTATGGTAATAAATGGATACAGAATAGTATCTCAAAGTCTAAGACTGGCCAGACTCTCAAGTGCATCGAACTTTACACTTGAACGACACCATAGACTAACCCATGAGTCGAACTTCTCTAGGGTAGTATAATAATAACAATAATAATATGGTTCTTCCCGCAGTGAGTCGAACTTCTCAACAACGGTCATTCAATCAAAGCTATCATTTTAAAATAGCTCTCGAGTCAAACTTCTCAAGAGTATAAGAAACCGATGCATCAACTTATACGCAAGCGGCATAATAATCATTATAATAAGATTATAATAAAGTCGATAATTTGTCTCATAATAATCGAAATAATAATCAGTTATCGACTTAATCCAATAATATTAGTAATAAATTAACTCGGTCGTATTCAAACGACATAAAACTTGACCATATCAAAATACAGGAAGTATATGATATACATTTCAAATCTTAAAATAAAGTTCAACGTAAATATAACTATATCATTATTACTTTAAATGAGTTAACTTTTATATCACACGACGTTCCTACAACGTCCACCGAGCTCACACTTTAAGTTTAAATGAAGTGAAAATTCACAACCCAAAGGTCGAGACATATATCTACAACTTTCATGTTTTACACTTTCGCAAACAAACTCATAAAAAGGGCCAAAATAATGTTCCAACATTGCTGTCCAGCTTAATTCAATTTAATTACTGCACATCGACACTTCACGAAAATGCTCATTCTGAGCAAACGGTAAATCGTATTATTAATTAGAAAACTAATCTGAAAAGTATGCTCAAATGGCTACACTCTAGGATCAAAAATTTTGTAAATCGGAGTTCTAAAACCCGAGTAAATAAGATTCAAAGACGGCTGAAATTTCAGCACTGTGTTGTACGTTTCCGCACGTACACCTGTTACGAAAACGTTCATAACTTGTAAATGACTCAACGGATTTCAATTCCGAAAACTGTTCTGAAATCTACGCTCCACGAACTACAGTTTAGACATATAAAAAGCAACGATTGGACTTGTAAAACTCGTTTTATGGAAGCTTAAAGATAGACCTACGAATTTTACAGCACCAGTAATTTTCAGCACATATACTTCTCACGAAAACGCTCATAACTTCCAATCGAATCAACGGATTTCAATTCCGAAAACTGTTCTGAAATCTACGCTCGAGGAACTACAGTTTGGACATATACTAAGCTACGATTGGACTTGTAAAAATCGTTTTATTGAGGCCTTAAAAAGGTCCTACGAATTTCCCAAAATTCTAAAATTTACATCTTCATTTCAATTCGAAGTGAATCACAACCTAAACCAATTTTCACCATAAGAACACCATAATTATCATCAAGTTCAAGCAATCCAAGAACACACAACAAATCCTCAAATTTCAAAATTCCCAAATGAATCAAACCGAATCAATTCTCATCATAGGAAACACTATAATCATCCCCAAATTCAAACTACCATGAACACAATCACACATGAAACATTCAAAAACCCTAATTATTTATAAAGCCAAATATATCAATTCACATATCCTAATTATCATCCATAATCTATTTTCACTCCAAAAACTCAATTCATTATATTACAATCAACAATCAATTGCTAATTCAATCATATGTAACCTATATCATAAAAACTAAATGAATAAAAGAGATTTTAGTTACCTTACAAGATGAATTAACTAGATTGAATTTCATTAATCTTTCCCAATAAAAAGCCCTATTTTAAACCCTTAATTTCCAATGATTTGCTCCAAGAAGATGATGATGATGATGATGACAGGTTGATGATTGACCACGATGATGATAATGAAAAACAAATTTTGGGTGATTAAAATAAAATTAAAACATCAGTTAGTGAGGAGAAGGAGAAAATTAGGATTTTTATCCTTTAAGGATGAAGAAGAAGCAGAAGAAGAAGAAGAAGAAGAAGAAGAAGAAGAAGAAGAAGAAGAAGAAGTAGTGACTCTTGTTTTATTAGTGAGATCGTGTCTTTGTGAGGTTTGCGTTCAAAAGGTGAGTCAGTTGAGTAATTAACTGACTCACTAATTGTATTTTTGTCCATATTTTGAATTATTATATATCTTATACTAATATAAAAATATTTCTTTCAGATAAAAAGAGTTTATAATTTTATCAAATTGAAATTTATAATATAAAATCTATAGATAACAAATAAACAAATGTAATTATACAAGTCAAAATAGTCTATATTGAAACAGACTTGTTTTAATCTAATAAACTCATTTTAGTACAAATCAATTTTTAAATTTCAATAAGAATTTTATAATAATTACATTTTAATATTTATAAAATTATAAAATATATTAGAACGCTACTCTAAGATACAGTGTGTTACTTGGCCTTACATAAAGTTGAGTACAAACAACAACTAACTTAAAGTAGATAGCGACCCTTGACAACATCCTCAACTTGCAAGTGTTTTTATTCATCCAAGGGCTAGTGTGTGCTCCTTGGAGAGCAAGGGAGCCGGTTTCAAAGGTCCCCAAAGCTGACCAAAACTACATTACAACATAAACTAGAAAGGTGATAAAGACATAAAGTAAAAAGCAACTACAATGAAAAGGACTTGCATTTGAAAATAGAGTGTATCATGTGGGTTTGATATTCAGCCGAAAATGGCCCCCTCTTGCTGACTTTTCTTGGCCATTTGGGTCTTGGTTTATTGGGGGTCTTCCCCAAATGGTCACCCATTATGATTCGTACACCAAAAATAACTCATCGACTTGATTGCGCTCTCCTCCTTGAATTTAGCCCTACTTCCTTAGGTCCTCCCAAGCTTGGCCATTTTAGCCCTCGATTCTCATGACATTTCTCTTGGTGGGACCATAGGACCAAGGCCTAGGCCATGGCTTGAGCCCTAGGACCCAAACAGTTGCCTTTTCACAAACCGTGCTCATGGTGTTTGATCATTTCTTGTTCATCCTCCCCTCCTTGGAAAGGATTTGACCCAACTCCTTGAAGATCCCCTTGCTTCCCATAAGATTAGACTTTGAGATCATGGAGGCCGGTTTTAGGTGAGCTCCTTGGCTAGCTTTGGACTTCATGACTTTGGACCTCCAAGGGCACCATTTGTTTAGGGTTTGGAGGAGAGGTTGGACCTTCTTGACTTGGCTTGTAACAACCTGGTTTTTAGTCGACTTTAATTACTAAGACGGAAATTAATTAAGTCTTAAACCAGCGTTATTAATTATACAAATAACCCAAAATATTACATCATCGTTTAAGAGTTGAATAAAACAACTCTAAGTACGGAATTTTAAAAGAGTAGCGTTATATATTACATCTCTCTCGAAAACAAGCTAAGGTAAAGCAATAAAAATGTCTCGTGGCCCCATCCAAAAACCAGCTCCTGGTCCACGTTAATCCTGCACAATAAACTGATGGGGGTGCCCGCTGAGCGGACAGTGACTAGCTATGCTCATACTTACCCTCGATTTCAATTACTTTGGTTTATTACTATCGCTTTATAATTATAACATTATGATAAAAACATAAACATGCTTATTACATATAGCATATAAAGACATATAAGTCATAATAAGCATGCGATTAAAGCGATAAATCATATAAGCATGATATTCAGTTATGAAAGCAAATAACAGATAATATCATAACAATAGCATCACAATAATTCAACAGGATTACAATACGATATCAGATCGCAAACAGACATACGTAAAGTATCATTCACATCATGCAGACTCGATTCACTTAAGAAATTTGTGGTCTTTAATTTTCAAAGATGGTACGCACTCAGTCTCAATTAATCATACAATGCATAACACATACCGCTACGAGCCCACTAATCGAGTAGGCTATTGTACTCTAGTCGCCAGATCTCACTACCATAGTGCAGCAACTTACTCGACTCGTAAACCACGCCGAATACTATAGTACTTGCATCTCATCTTCTAGTGTTCGAAATGATTCGAACTTCAGATACAATCTCGTCAAGTAATCTTTACGCAGGGTAAGAGTGAATGCTAGTATCGCGCCCACTAAGAACGAAACACGGCAAGGAGACAGAACCGCAAGATGCACTAAGCATATAATGTTACGGTGGCCCTGGTAACTTTAGCGAAATAGGGGAATAAAACCCTAGTCTAGTATGCATACACTAATATTCACTTTAAGAATGGGCTATGCTATTCATAGAGCACCTTAACTCTGAATAAAACGACTATATCCTAAAGCCTGACCCAAAAGAGTTGGCATATTCATTATCTTGTACGGCTTTGGCTATACGACTTAAGGCGTAACGGCATGGGCAGGATGCTAAGCAATAATGCTGCCGGCTTAAACCACACTAATCGATATGACCCAAGCCAGAGACCGAAATAGTGGTATCCGCACAAGACTATCTTAACCCCACTTCACTTACGATTGACGTTTTCATATCGGAGGCTCAAGCGTTTGACCCGTTATTTAACTTACTCATGATTTATTATTTATTATTTATTTGATATTACATATCTCATGTTACTAGACTCTCCTAGTCTCATCGTCAAACGTTTAAGTATTTTATTCGGTTTCATATGATCACATAACACGTTCGTTTATTATTTGAAGTGTTGTTAATTATTAACGTTTTTAAGTTTCTGTATTGAAACCTTTATTAGTATGTCCAATTTTATTTAAGTGTTTTTCAAAACACTTTAAGTTATTTCCTTATTCGTTTTCAATTTTTCTATACTTAGTAAATTTTCAATGATTTACAATATTTTAAAATTTTGAAATTTGAAATATCTTTGAATTTTGAGACGTAACTTGTTTTACAAGTTTCGTAAATTTTTCACTATTCATAAATCGCTATTCACTTGTCACTATTCATCGGTCACTATTCATCGTATTTTATACGTATTTTTATATTTTGTATTTTATACGTATTCGTATTTTTATACTCCGTATTTTATACGTATTTTTATACTTATACGTATTCCTATACTTCGTATTTCTACGTATTTTTATACTTGTACGTATTTTATATTTATACGTATTTTTATACATTATACGTATTTTTATACTTATGATATTCTACTAAGGTATAAACCAAACTTTTATTTACTAAGTACAAATTTCTAGTTTCAAAGTCGTTAAGTTCGTTTTGTACTTAGTGATTTGTGAAAATATTTTAAAAGTCTAGTTTTAAAAACGTTAAGTTCGGTTTGTAAAAAGTGATCAATGATATTTATTTTAAAATGAGACTCAGTTAAATTTAGTCGTCTATTTACTAAAGTTAGTGATTTTCATTTTAAAATAATAGTATCGTGGATGATTCATTTTAGTCCGTATGTCTAAGTCCAACAGTCCAAATGCAAAGGCAGTAGCACACGATTTATTTCATTTTTATAACGGTTAACCATTTTTATTGGTTTAATATATTTCATTTATAACTAAATCGATTTATACAAAAATTCAATTATACTAACTATTTAAATTTAGTGACTTAGTGATAAATTCATTTTGATCAATTTTGGTCTATTTTAAATGGTAATGTCGTGTAGTATACATATATATCAAAATTCATTTATTTCTTTTAATTTCTTTATTCTAACTTATTAACTAATAATTAAATTATTTAAACAGTAAACTAAAAAGTGATAAAAACGATTTTTAATCCTAAAAATAAGGGAATGCCGTGGCTAAGCGTAGGTGATGTCCAAATTTTTATTTTTCGATTTTAACGGTTTTTAGCGTAAAGTCTTTATAATTTAATTATTCTAATTATACTAAAACGATTTAGACTAAAATGAAATTTAATAAAAATTTCATTTACATTTATGAATAGTATTTTTCAACACTTTAATTTTCTAACTTTTTAATCTTATTGATTTAACTAGTTTAATTTATATGGTTAGTAATATAATTACTTATTAGTTAAACAAAACAATAAATAACAATAAACATAAAATAATCTAGAATCAAAATAAGCTACAAATCAAGAACCATATGAACGTCAACATGAGTTTTCAAGAACACCAAAATAAACTTCAAGAACACCATTTTCACTTTTGATAACTTATAATTTATTTTCCTAATTTATTTTTTTTTCACATGATAACATCCATTTTAACTAACTTAACACAACATATGATTTACAAAAATTAAAAGTGAAAATATATTAAAATAAAATTGGAAATGCCGTGAGTAGTAGTATATGTGCATAAATTTTATTTTCGATTTTTATTCACTTAAAACTCATTGTTAATATTTCACGTAATTTTTATTTATGATTACTACTTATCTAAAACATCAATAAACATATAAATCATATGAACAATAATTAAAAATGCTCAAAATTAAATTAACTAAACATATGAACATTTTACTACAACTTAACTATTATCAATATTACTTATTTATTATCATTTTATTATACTCCACATAACATACAAGCACATATTCATGATGTTTAACATATTTTAGCATAGAAATCATACTCATAAAACTTATAATAAAAATCAAATTAATTTACAAAGAGGTTAAAATGAGACATAGTTAGTCACCTTGTATCGGCAAGCTTATTGGTTATCCGGATCGACGATGTTATCCAAGTTTAAGTCACCACCCAAATACCCTTCTTCACCTTCAAAAACCTGTAACAAAGTGAGCTCCAAATACCCTAAGAATACTAAGAACACTAGTAAATTATTAGAGTATTATGAGGGTATTAATTGAGTGTGTTTTAGGAAAAATAGAGATTTTGGAAGGTTAAAAGGTTAGGATTTGATTTAAGATTTGAAATTAGAAATTGATGGCTAATTATTGAATTAAATTAACACGGGGTGTTACATGGCTTGAATGCTTGAACCTATCCTCCTCGTTGGACACGGTTTCCTTGATCACACAATCATCCCCTAGCACACCTTTGAGCCCATCATTTGTAGGAATGTCATCCATCCACTCCTTGTCATGATTGAGTCACTCCATGATCCTCCATCTCAAGGACCCACTTGACCTTTCCAAACCATCAATCTTAGCTCTCTCTTTAGTATCACTCTCATTGAATTTGATTGAACCCCTCACATTTTCAATTGTATGGCCGGTTTCTTGCTCCTCTCCTTGACTTCCCCTTATTGCTCTAGGACTACCCTCGACTTCTAGGCTTGCCACTCCTTCACCTTCACTCATTGTCGGCCCTAGACTTGTCTTCACGTTAGAATTCACTTCAATGGACGACTCAAACAAACATGAATTGGTTTTGCATCCCAAGGTTGGAGGTAATGGAGCTAGAACAATGAGCTTCTCTCCACACTTGAATGAGTAAGTATTGTCCCTCCCATGGTGGGATGAATCTTTCTCATACTCCCAAGGTCTTCCAAGTAATAGGTGACAAGCATCCATATCAAAAACTTCACAAACAACTTCATCTTTGTAATCTTTACCGATCGAGAAGGGAACCTTATATTGTTTGTTGACCTTCACCTCGGCTCCCTTGTTGAGCCACCTTAGCTTGTATGGACATGGGTGCTCCAATGTGGGTAGGCTTAGTTTTTCCACAAGTGTCTTAGAGGCCACATTTGTGCAACTCCCACCATCAATGATTAGGTTTACAAACTCTTCGCTTGATTGTGCACTTGGACCTAAAGATTTGTTGTCTTTGGTCCATATCCTCGGTTGGTGTATGAGTATGCATCACCCTCCAAGTGACTAAGCATAAACCCGAATCCGGGGGCACCAAAGTTTCGGCCTCCTCTACCGTTTCCTCGTGCTTTTCTACCTCTTCACAAATCAAGACTTCATCACCCCAATGTACCACTTCACAAGTACTCAAAGCCCTCTTTCTAGGACATTCTTTGGCAAAGTGTCCATACCCTTGGCATTGATAGCATTTCTTGAGAGGAATCGTTCTCCTTGGACCAAAGTTGATGCCTTTTCCCTTGTCTACAATTGGCGGTTTTGGGGTAGTACTAAGCTCGGCTATCCTCACTCCCTCTTGGCTCGTGGTAGTGGATGTTTTGGGTGTGGTTTTGGACGTCTCAACCTTTCCTTTGTCTAGCTTCTCAACCCTCATGGCCATGGTGACCGCCTCATCAAAAGACTACACATGTTGCATCTTCACTCGATTAGCCACCTTAGGGTTTAGGCCCTCAATGAACCTTGCAATTTTTGTTAAGACTTCTCATTCTTTTCACATTGTTGGGTGAGTTGCTCGAAATCTCTTAGGTAGGACTCAATAGGTTGGTGTTCTTGCTTGAGTTGGGTTAGCCTAAGGAACATGTCTTGGGTGTAGTCTTTGGGTACAAACTTATCCTTGAGTTTCTTCCTTAGTTTAAGCCACGACCTAATAGACTCCTTGCCTTCTCTATTTCGCTGATTTTTCAAGTTCTCATACCAAAGAGAGGCATAGCCCTTAAACATCATGATAGCAACCTTAAAGGACTTCCTATCCGAGTAGCCTTTGAATTCAAAGACCCTCTCAACGGATCTAAGCCAATCTAACAAGTCCTCAGGGTTTAAACTACCATAAATGTCGGGGATGTCTACCTTTAAGTCGTGATCATGCTCCCTTTGATAGGCTTCAATGGACCCCTCCGAATCTGAATTGTAATCACCCATTATAGGAGGCGGTTATCCTCTCCCTCGGCCTCCCATGCCACGGCCTCGTCCTCCTCCTCTTGGTGGTGGTCGATCTCCATGAAGGATGTGCTCCATCAAAGTGTTGAGAGCATTCATCATGGTGTTGCAATTCCCGACAAGTTGATTCATTTTCTCCTCCAAGGCCGAAAGTCTTTTTTCATCAGCCATTTTTTTGTGAAAGTTTTGTGAAATTTTGTGAAAGAAAACAAAGGAAAACAAGGAAAACAACCTAAGCACTGATGACCAAGTTGGAGTAAAACTTATGGGCTAAGAATCACTCAAAAACTAAATTAAATTAAGCTCGAATTTACTTGAACATACACGGCTGATTTGGTGTTGTTTTTGGTGTTTGATTTTTCTAATTTTGTAAACCAAACTAAATGAAACAAAGATAAACTTCTTCCAAGCACATAGCCAAGGAAAGAAGGTTGAATACTTAAGCACAAAGCCACTAAGTATCCTAGAAATACACTCAAGCACTAAGCAATGAGTTTATAAGAAGAGAGAATACTCAACTTGTGTTTTTTTTCCATTCAAAGTAAATCTGAAAATTACAATGTAGTATGAGGGTTTATATAACACCCTTGGTCACATCTTGACCATACAATTCATCCTTTATCTAAGGGCTGAAATCTCCCTCTAAACAACAACAAAAAAACGGCCCTTATTGCCTTACATAAAGTTGAGTACAAACAACAACTAACTTAAAGTAGATAGCGACCCTTGACAACATCCTCACCTTGCAAGTGTTTTTATTCATCCAAGGGCTAGTGTGTGCTCCTTGGAGAGTAAGGGAGCCAGTTTCACAGGTCCCCAAAGCTGACCAAAACTACATTACAACATAAACTAGAAAGGTGATAAAGACATAAAGTAAAAAGCAACTAAAATGAAAAGGACTTGCATTTGAAAATAGAGTGTATCATGTGAGTTTGATATTCAGCCGAAAATGACCCCCTCTTGCTGACTTTTCTTGACCATTTGGGTTTTGGTTTATTGGGGGTCTTCCCCAAATGGTCACCTATTATGATTCGTACACCAAAAATTGCTCATCCACTTGATTGCGCTCTCCTCCTTGAATTTAGCCCTACCTCCTTAGGTCCTCTCAAGCTTGGCCATTTTAGCCCTCGATTCTCATGACATTTCTCTTGGTGGGACCGTACGACCAAGGCCTAGGCCATGGCTTGAGCCCTAGGACCCAAACCGTTGCCTTTTCCCAAACCATGCTCATGGTGTTTGATCATTTCTTGTTCACAATTCCCTGCATATGCTAAGTTCCTTAATGATATCCTCACCCGTAAACGATCTTTCAACGAGGTCGAGACTGTCGCTTTACTGCGGAATGGAGTGCGCTTTTACAAAATAAGTCTCCACCTAAATTGAAAGATCTGGGTAGCTTCTCTATACCTTGAACCATTGGTACAGTTGCGATTGATAATGCTCTATGTGATTTAGGTGCAAGCGTGAGTGTCATGCCGTACTCGGTATGCGAGAAGCTGAACATGGGTGCGTTGAAGGTTACGAATATCACGCTCCAAATGATGGACCGTTCCGTAAAACGCCCCTTGGGTGTTTTAGAGGACGTCCCTGTACGAGTCGGTAAGTTTTTCATCCCTGTTGACTTCGTTGTTCTTGACATGGCCGAGGATTCCCAAATGCCTATCATATTGGGTCGGCCCTTTTTGCACACCGCCGTGCAATCATCGATGTCAAGAACGGGAAGTTGACATTGGAAGTTGGAGGTGATATCATAACTTTTAATCTGTCAAATGCTTTAAAACGTCCCAGGTTCGAGGAGTCTGTCTTTTCTGTAGATGTTATTGATGATTGTGTTGTTGCAAACTTACCTAAGTTCCTTTCTAGGAACCCTCTCGAGGCTGTGATTGTTTGTGACGTGATTGCAGGTGACTTAGGTGGGACGGGAGCGGGTAGAGATGTTCTTAAAGATGGAACGAGTGGTGATGAGTTTGGCTTTCCTGCAAGCCAAAGAAGTGGATGGGTTGGTGTTGGTGTCGTGGACGAACAACGAGATGATGTTGGTAATGCCGCTAATGAAGATGGCCGGGATGATGAGGATGACGGAAGCGGGTTCATGTGCGATGCGACCCGTGGTTGGTGGTACTTTTAGTATCATTCTTTGAACCCCGTGTTTGTTCTTTGGTTTGGGGGGTTCCTCATGTATATATATTGTATGTACGTCTTTCTTTTTGCTAGTTTCCTCGTTTTTCCCCTTATATTTTTGATGTCTCCTTGGTTTGATGTGCTGCTAGACACATTGGGGACAATGTGTCGTTTGGTTTGGGGGGAGAGCGCTTCGCTTTTTTTTTTTTCATTTTCGTTTTTCATTTAACAAAAAAATCCAAAATCCAAAAAAATCAGAAAATTTCAAAAAAATCCAAAAATACGTGTCCCGAACTGTTGATGCGAGCTTGTTTTTACCTTTCTCTTTCCCGACATCCCTTCCCTTGTATGCTTTTAGTTTTGGCATGATTTTATTTTGATAGATTAGCACTAACGGGGATGTTTTAACATAGTAGATGATGGCATGCTTTGACGATTAGGCTTTACCACTTCCGGACTATAGCCACTCTTTTTGTGAGGTTTTGAGCCTCCAGTGGCCGGTTCATCTATACCCGGTCCCTGTGATTTATTGTGAGTAGTTCTCCTCCTGGGGTGCGTAATATTAACACGCATAAGTGTGACCCCTATCCCGTTTTTCCCCGCGATTTTGTCACTTGTTTTGCATATGAGGCTTTAGATGTTTTCATGATTATCACCTTGTTCTTTCATTGATTTATCCTCTCATATATGATCCTTTACCCCTTACCCACTTGAGTTTGCTAGCTACTTGCCAAATAGCCTACCCTAGCCTAGCTAGTGACCGCTTTTGCTTACTCTTGTGCTTGTCTTTCGGGTTTTGATCGTTGCCACGACTTGCTGATTTTGTGTGCTTGAGAGTGTTTGTGATTGTTAGTCGGGATTCTTGTTTCCCCGACGTTTGATGAGGTATTTCCGCAACTAGTGTGCTCTTTGCTCAAAAAAAAAAAACAAAAATCTGAATAAAAGTAAATAAAATAAACACAACACAAAACAAAACACAAGGAAAATAAAAGAAAGAATTGTGTGCAAATAATTGGAGTTGTTGTTGTTCCGTGAGTTGAGCACTTGTATTCGATTGCTTATGTTGCGATATTGTGTGGAGGAGATCGATGTGCCGTTTTTGATCCGTTTATTGCGAGAGTTTGGTTCCTTTTTGGTCGGACGAGCACTTGAGTAGTACTTGTGGTTTCTAGTGGCTTTAGCTCCACGATTCCATAATCATATGTCCACCTTTTCACCCTTGCCTCTCTTTGGCCTTACACACCTCATTCCTATGTAAGTCCTCATGTTTATTTCGTCTATTGTGACATTACTTGTGTACGGGAATGCGAGATTTGGTTCAAATTCGATTGCGGGCGTGCTTCCATGAGTCGAGTAGGTGAGTGTCACTACATACATCACATTGTTCATCATTTGAGTAGAGTGGAAACCGCGAGGAGTCCATGATTTGATTGCTAGAAAGCAGTAAGTCTAAGTCATGCTATTCATTCTATGCCGTATTGTAATTCTCAGCCGTTAGCTAGCTATATCCTACGTCCCATGTTGTTTCGAGATCGATTGTCATTTGCTAAAGTAACTAGTGGTTTGGTGATTGTTTGGGGAGGTCTCATTTGTCTCGTTTTGTCCTCGTCTTTGTTTTGATCATGCTTTGTTTCTTGAGAACAAGCAACGGTTCGGTTTGGGGGAGTTTGATAAGTTGTATTTGTATTTACTTTTAGCCCCCGAGTCGCTAGCGATTTATGCCGTTTCTAGCGCTTTTTCAAGCTTTATTATATCATTTTCCCTCCGCGTGTCTCTGGTTTCTGTTTTGGTTCTATTTTGTAGGTACACGCACTAATTTGAGGGATGGATGATAGCCGGGTCGAAGCTAAGGCTTCCCGAGTTCGCTCTGTGGCATTTCGTGTTGGTTTCTCGTGGTTTCGGTTGAGTACGAGCTATGTATGGATGTTTGAAGGTGTCCCGAGACTTAGGGACGAAGTGAGAAGCTCATATATTCATTTTAGGCCTCGTCTCTACCCCTTGAGACGGACCATGCCTCGTCCCTATGCCTTGGGACGAACAACAAAGGAGGAGAAATCAAGTGAATTCAAGCCAATTTTGCTGTGGAGCTCGGGATGGCTGTCCCGTGAGGTTGGGATGGTGGTCCCGGTCGGGACACCTGTCCCGGACCCTAGGGATTGGTCGACTCTTCGCCTACTTCTAATTTGATCGACTATAATGCTTGCCTTATGTTGTATTTCGACTTTTATGCTTTTATACATTGTTTTTACTCACTTTTTAGAACACTCTAAAAACCTTAGTTTTCATCTTTCAATAATTCAACACTTTTAATAACCGAGACGAATTTCGCATTTTGAATCATCTATTTGGTTTTGTTGCTTGTGATCATCTTCATCCTCTTTGATTTTGCTTGTATTTGGTATTGTTTCTTTTCCTATTTCAATTGCAATTTCAATTTCCACTGATTATATTCATGTCTCCTTCTATTTCCTTTGTTTTTGTTGCTATTTGGATCATTTGTGAGTAGAATATAATCTAGGGAGAAGGGTGAAGCATGGGTGTTGATTTTGGTTGATTTTTGATGGTTGTTTGAGTTAGGGTTTTACACCATGTTTTGGTAGTATTGCTTGATTGTGTTTGTTAATCCTTTGGCCGTGTTTTAGCAAGCTTTTATTACCCTTGAACTTAAGAATGAAAGCCTAGTTCGAGGAGAGGCGCGAGACTAACCATTAGGACCCTCAATAGTAAGTTGCAATAGCCCGTTATCGAGACTTAGAGGACCCTTAAGACCGAGAGGCCGAGCTATATCCTTAGCATGTGTGATTCCTTACTCAACCCGATTATCATCCCAAGCCTATCCCGACTTCCTAGACCTTTTCCCATTGTAAAACCCTTTCCCTACGCTCTAGCTATAGCAAACCATCAAAACTTCGAACCGACCGAGACTAGAATCGCTCCATAAGTAACCCACATAAGTAACCATCTCCCTGTCGACTCGACCCCGACTTACCCAAGCTACCTTAGTGTTTGTCAGGTTTATCTTTGATCAGGCGAGTGCGATTAAGCCTATCAGTAAACCTTGCCACCCTCGAACAACCCGTCAGCATGCTGAGCCGTCATCGAGAGGAAGTTGCGCAACCTCCCATTGAAGCATACCTCATTCCTCACCACCACCGGAGTCGTACGCCGCGACCATCCGGCGATAGCCGAAAACTCCTCCAAAAAAGGGCATACTTCACCTCCCGGAAAACGGAACACGTGCATACTCGGATCCCAAAAGTCAAGGCACGCGTCGAGAAAATCCATCTCAACACGTAGTTTCCTAAACCCGATAAACACACCCGCACCATCCTCGTACAAAGCTTTCTTTTCCGTCGGGCGTAGCGAAGAAGTCCACTTCTTCAAAAGGGAATCTAAATGATCCATTGATTTTCCAAAATAAAAAAAGAAATTCTTGTGAATATTCTAAAATATTTGTAAGAACAAAGCAAAGAAGAGAAGAGGATTGAGTAAATGAATGAAAATAACTCACGCACCCCCTCCTTATATAGGCAAACAAAATCGAAAATTTGGCAACTCATGCACCTAGCCCAACCACCAAACCGTAAAGTACTTTAGAGTTTGATGGCCAAACAGTAAAACACTTTACGGTTCGCATGCCAAACCGTAAAGCACTTTACGGTTTCCAGGCCTGGCTTTTGTTGAATTTTTCCTTAAAATTTCCTTTCCAAATTACGTATTCCCATACTACGTCAAGGATGATACGCTATAGAGCTTAAACACGAGCTCCACATCTTCATTTCGCATTTACAACACGACAAACGGCACGCATTTCAAAAACGACATTTTTCGCATTCATTGTTAAGCTCATTTCGACAATAAAATGAATCCTTTTGCAAACACTTTTAAAAAAAAAAACATTTCATTCAAAAGCATCTCACTCGGGAATCATTTTCGGTTTTAAGATCGAAGCTTACTAACAAAGCAGGTACACAACAAAGGCAATGTCAACACAACGACATTTTGAAACATAAGCATAGCCTAGTACATGTCCACAAATGCACGTTAAACAACTTTATTACAACAAGCATTTCGTTTTCAAACAAACACACTAAGGATGACGATGACGATACTCGTCAAAGTCACGCTGGATTCGCGCTACGTCAGCCCAACTCTGACACAATTGGGCCGCCTGCTTCGCCCAAGCCATCCTCCATCGGTTCGCCGTCCGCCATAATTTCTTGTGGACATCCTTGGCAACATTTAAATGCCACACATTTTACTCCATTTTGCCTTAATTTCAACAAAATTAAGTCAAACTACGGGGGGTAATTTCAAAAACGCATACATTTTACTCAATTTTGCCTTAATTTCAAACAAATAAAGTCAAACTACGGGGGGTAATGTCAAAAACAACTACATTTCTACTCCATTTTGCCTTAATTTGATCTAAATTAAGTCAAACTACGGGGGGTAATTTCAATAACTACCACCCTTTTCACCCCATTTTGACTTAGTTTTACACTAAACTTAGTCAAACTACGGGGGATAACTCAAAAACATAACTCCTTTACTCAATCCTAGCCTTTTCACTTAGTTTGACCATCGTTACACACTCTAACTCGGTCGAACTGGGGGCTCACACATATACAAAAATACACAACAAAAGAAGACACCATACCTTCTTAACCTTATCAACCCAGCTATCCATCCCCGCATCAGTGATCACCGGCAGATACGGAGGCACCGCAAACGTCTCCCGTATGTCGTCACGGTCCCACTCAACCGTAGTAGGGAAGTCTGGGGGCTGGAACTCCAACTCAGGATCAAACGCCTACAAAACAAACACGAAACACCATAAGTTAGCATAAATTAGGGGAATTTTTCGCAAAAAAGTGTCTGTAATCCTCGCCGTGGCAGAGGAGGCTCCCCGACTCCCCTCTCCATACAGCTCTCGCCGATCCCGCTCCGGAATCGTCCACGCAAACAACACCTTCGGAGGGTCCCTCGGCACGATGAAGGTAGACCACCTCGTCTGAATGGACATACGCTTGCCCAGATACCAGCACTGTTGCCAGGTACAACCGCTGGGCGTCACGCTCCCTGAATCGAACCTAGACCTCGTCAGGAACACCCCTGTCCTGCTCCTACGGACGCGGAACAAACTACATAATCACAAAAACATTTAGCAAACGTAATCATTCAAAATACACGCTATTTAACGAATGGTTCAGAACATACCTGCGACACCGCCATCTGGTTCAGGTATCCCCAGATCTTGTCATACGAGTATTCAAAGGCCGAACGTACGCAAGTGCCCCAAGTAAGCACGACCGGGTACCTCAGCTCTATCGTCGCTGCGTGCTGAGGGAGGAAGAAAGAAAAATGGCTGTAGATCCAGCACTGTACACAAAAACACGTTTGAAGCATTAAACGTAAACCATATACAACACAAATCAACCAAGCCAATCTAAGAAAAACTAATCAAAGCAAAGGCAACTAACCTCCATCAGCAGCACACAAGAGACTAAGGACAGTCTCGAACCGCGCTCCATAACCCTCGGTCTCACCGAGTCCATGCAAAACCTAATGCACAAACCCAGTGCTGGAGAAACCCAGTCGTAGGACTTCATCGCGTGCCAGTCAAGGAGATGCATAAGAACCGAGGTGGCCGCACGCTCGCTTTTCTCTCCAAAGTAGACTGTGCTCACGAGCCACCAAAGCCACATACGAGCGTTCTGCTCTTGGCTCCAACACTCAGGGCCGCGCCGACACATCCTCTCGAAGTACTCGATGATGTAGCTCGTCTTGATTGATGAAGGCACCTTCGACTTCCCTAAAGGCACCTCTAAACAACCGCCAATCGCGCGCAACACCACCTCGTCAGCTATCGTCGACGGCGCAGAGTGAAAGTCCATGTCATGGTCCCCACAAGGCAGACCCGTGATCACCGCGTAGGACGACATTGTAATGCCAGCCTCGAAACCCGGCATGTGGAACGTAGTCATCGTATCCCAATAACTGTCGAGGAACGCCCAAATCACCCTTAGATTCGCCACGTTCTTCGCATCCACGATCCGCTGCATTGCCCCACCAAGGGCCTGAAAGCGCAACACTGGATCATCGCCTTCGCCTCAGGAGACAACTTCTCCTTATACACAAACATTACGGACGTTACACCCGAAAAGGTCCTCATCACGCCTCGTTCCAAGCCTAGCGTAACTCGGTGCGAAATGTGACGATCCGGCCTCAGCAACAAGTCGTGACCATCCTAGCCATCCGCAAAGGACCATTCAAGGCGGGGCCCGCGGCTCCCGCGACCTCTAGTGGCACGAGGCCTGTCAACAGCACCATCAGCTTCCTCGGCCTCTCCCTCGGTCTCGGTCTCGACCTCTACCTCCTTCTCCTCAGCCGCAGCCCGCTAAGAACGACCACCATGGCGACCACGAGGCGTGCCACGACGAGTTGGCAAGCTACGAGGATCAGGCTTAACCCCTCGCTCACTCGCAGAACGACGCAGGTTGCGTCCACTCGCAGGCCTCTCGCCCCTCGACCCAGTGCTACTACGAGACGCAGCTTCTGCAGCCATATACGAACTCTCACCTGCAAAACCATTCAACAAACATATACATTCGCAATACAAGCAAAAACACATACAAAAGAAACAAAGCATCCCAACAGCTGCATATAGAGCCCTTTTGGGCCTAATTCACAATTAAGCCAGAAACCGCTGTACAAGCACCAAAATTTCAACTT
Organism: Dianthus caryophyllus; assembly: GCA_023091065.1. Taxonomy (NCBI): domain Eukaryota; kingdom Viridiplantae; phylum Streptophyta; class Magnoliopsida; order Caryophyllales; family Caryophyllaceae; genus Dianthus; species Dianthus caryophyllus. The sequence continues at coordinate 300,063 of JALGRB010000018.1, forward strand.
GATGGTTTCTATACTCTATATTGACCCTAAGTAGCACCTCATTACAAACAATTATATTTTGGACATCCTAGGCAAAAACCCCCAATTCGCCCTAATTACTCCATATAACTACGACTTAGGACGTCGATTTGGAGGCCTAATCCATATATTTTTCAAAAATTAACGCTAGACACATGCTATACTAGGTACAAGGAGCCTATGCCGAAATTTAATTGAAATTCCGGGTCCAAAAATCAGGGTTCAATTTTCGGGTCTGAGCCCTAATCCGAACGAAAATTGGCAAAACACGTCCCAAATCACCCACATTTCACACATACATACGAACGTAGCACAATACAGGGATTTACATCATTTCCTTGCAAGCAAACAACAAATTTCAAGCACAAAAGCGATTTTTCACAAAAATCGTCTTTTCAACATTTCTAGCTAAAACTAGCTAATTACAACAACAAAATAGTTGGAGTGAAACTTATGGGCTAAGATTCACTCAAAAACTTAATCAAATTAAGCTTGAACATAAACAAAAACACACGGCCGTTTTTGTAATGTTTTTGGTGTTTGAATTTTGTGTATTGTAAACAAACTAAAATAAAAACAAGGATAGTCTTTTTCCAAGCAGTTAGCCAAGGATAGAAGGGTTGAGTATCCAAGCACTAAGCCACTAAATACTCGAAAATTACACTCAAGCATTAAGCAAATGAGTTTTAGAAGAGCAAATACTCAACTTGTGTTTTTCATTCAAAGTAATCTGATTTTACAATGTGGAATTGGGGTTTATATAATACCCTTGATTACATATTGGCCTTACATTCCATTCCTAATCCAAGGGCTGAAATTGCCCCTTAATACATCAAAATATAACGGCCAAATGGCCTTACACAAAGCTGAGCACAAACAACAACTACCATAAAGTAGATAGTGACCCATGGTGCCATCCTCACCTTGCAAGTGTTTTATTCATCCAAGGGCTATTATGTGCTCGTTGGAGAGCAAGTTTAGACGGTTCCAAGGGTCCCCAAGGCTGATTCTACACTACCATACAACATAACTGAAAAGATGATAAGGACATAAAGCAATAAAGTAACTACAATGAAAGGGACTTGCATTTGAAAATAGAGTGTATCATGTGGGTTGTTTTCAGCCGAGATTTTGGCCCCCAAGTGCTGACTTTTCTTGACCATTTGGGTCTAGGTTTATTGGGGGTCTTCCCCTAATGGTCGCCCAATATGATTCATACTCCAAAAATAGCTCATCGACTTGATTGTGCTCTCCTCCTCGAATTTAGCCCTACCTCCTTAGGCCCTCCCAAGCTTGGCCATTTTTAGCCCTTGATTCTCATGACATTTCACTTGGTGGGACCCTAGGACCAAGGCTTAGACCATGGCTTGAGCCCGAGGACCCAAACCGTTGCCTTCTCCCAAACCGTCTTCATTTTGCTTGATCATTTCTTGTTCAGCACAAAAACAAGTTGAAATGGAGCATTACCGTGTTCCATAGCAAAGCAACGCAAAAGAAACGGATGAAATCGGTTGAGAAATGGTAAAATGGCGATTTTTAGTGTAAGAAACTGTAAAGCATGTAAATGGCTTACTTTAGGCTGATTTCGTGCTATAAAGACATCATTCAGCCCACTAGACTAACCGAAAAATGCTTTACGGTTAGCACAATGGGCTCTATGCACCGTTTTCTCAATTTTTCGTCTTTTTGGCCCATTTTTGAATTCCTAATTCATTTTGGCACGAAGATGACCCTTGGCATGCCTCATGCCTTGGTTAAGGCGTCACCTACAGTCCGCCACACGCGTTCTAACATTTACTACGCGACACAAAAGCAGAAACACGACACTTTTTTACGAGTATTGAAGCGCAAGTCACTCCTACATTCCCCACGGGGTTCAAAGCACTTGCATTTTACATCCCCACGGATCTCAATACTTTACGTTCCTCTGTAGGTCATGCCATCCCCAGCGGGTCCCTACTACACACATATATCTTCAACAATTTGCAGTCTCCCCAGCGAGTCTCATTTACATAAGCATCATATTCTCCCCCGTTCTCAAACGGAATACGAATACATAACCCAAGCAACTACATAAGCACTCCCTAGCGAGTCCAAGCACGAGCATTAGGCATCTACAATCACAAACGCATTTACAACAACACCTGCACTGAGCACTATAAATCTACACATGCACTCCTCCGCTAGACCAAACAACTACAACTGCACCTGCGCTCCTGAAGGTACCGGGAATCGTGCTACCTCTCGACGCCCCGCGCGCGCCCGCCCTCGGATGCCTTAGGGACGGAATGCGCCTCGCGGGAAAAATGCGTAATGGAGCGGCGCGTGAAAGCGCGCTCTTGCGGGTCATTGCTCGATTTGCTATGGGGGATGTCATTCCTTAATTTGTTTAAAGCATTTTAAAGAAATATTGAAAAATCATTAAAAAGCCGTTTTTCGGAGTCGCCACCAAATTATAAGGGAATTTGGACCCGTTCTGGAATGAAACCTAATGGGTTAGGTTTCACTCAAGAGAACAACTAAAATCGACTTAGAATTGTTGTGAAAATCTCGGCCAACTAGTGTATTATTGTGTTTGATTTTTCTGAAATTTGTAAGTTAAATGAAAACATAAAAGGATAAACTAAATCTAAGCACAAAGCCAAAGATTTAGGGTTTGATTAACCAAGCACTTAGCCACTAGTTAATCACAAACAAACTCTTGCACTTAGCTAAGAGAAAATAAGATGAGATGCACTCAAACTTAGGGTTTTATATTTCATATCAAATCTGAAAAATACAAAGTGTTTTGAAGGGTTTATATAATACCCCAAGACACATCTCAACCCTACAATCTAAGTTGATCTAAGGGCTCATAGAGGCCCTCAAACAACAACAATAAAACGGCTAAGAGAGCCTTACAAATCTGAAATTATACTACAAGCAAACAAAATACATAAAGCATAAAGGTGAAAGGGACAAGTGACTCCATCCTCTCCTTGCATTTAGGTGAGCATCCAAGGGCCAAGATGGGGCCTTGGGTCAAGGTGGGACGGTCCATTCTCCCACACAAATCAGATTTTGTAGGCTGAAAACAATAAAGCATAAAGTAAGAAAGCGACATTAGTGAAAGAGACTTGTTGCACAAAATAATGTATGACTTGAGGATATTTGTTAAAGCCGGCTCCATGGCCCCCTTGAGCTGACTTTTTTTGAGCCATGTGAGTCTTGTTTATTGGAGGACTAACCCACATAGGTGCACCCAAGTGATCATACTTCAAAAAAGCTCATTTGTTGACTTTTTGGTTGCTCTCCTTCTTGACTTTCCCTTGACTACCTTTGATCCACTAAGCTTGGCTAAATTGACCACTTGATTAGCTTGACTTAGCACTTAGTTGGACCCTAGGTCCAAGGCCTAACCTAGCGTTTGAGTCCATGGACCCAAACCATGGTCTAGCTCCAAGTCTCCTTTGTTTGACATGACCATTCTTGGTTCACGTTCGGCGCGTCTTGGACTCGAAGACGCGAATCTTAGAGTTCAAGGCGCGTCGATACCTATCCGTCTAAGTCAATTGTGAAACCAAAGCGGATTCGGGGTGAGGGTACTCTCCAAAAGTTTGTCAAAATGTTTTATGAAAACTGTAATTGAAAAGCCTACGTAAACGTAGCCATTACTAGCTTGAAAACAGTGTATAATTCGATGTTTGAGTAAATGCAAACCGCTACGTACAAGTGCGACATGTGACTCGATAAATATGCGTAAAACCAAATGTAAACGTCAAAGCTATGACGGGTTGCTATAGGAAATGTGCACAAAACGATAATTCATTATTTGAGTTATCATTTGAATGCTATTTTCCGACTCATGTGTGTGTAAAAGTTTGTTTAAAACTCTCAGTTTTGCATGTTTTAAGATTAATGAAAACAGTACAAGTTTTATTGAAATCATGTTTAGTCGTTTAATGCGTAAATGAGAATTTGCATAATGTAAAGTGTGTCCGTTTGTTCATTGTTAATTGTGTCGTTGCTTATGCGATATTAGCGAGGTTTAAGACGGATTAGGAAACCGAATCGCTACAACCGTATTACAAATACAGGTTCGCAATGCCAATACCGGGTCGGATTAGGAACCCGTATAAGTCGAGTGTACGTGAGGCGTAGAGTGAGAAGGAGTGATGATAATTCATGGTTGTAAAGGATTGAATAAGGGGTGTATTTATAGAGGTTTGAAGTCACAAAACAGCAGGAAACAAGCATAAAATCGCCTGTCAACAGGCGATTTAAATGTAAATCGCCAGTCACAGGCGATTTATTGTTTGTTTCTCTGTTGTTTTGTGACGTAATTGTGGATGCGTATGTGTATGATGTATGTGTATGATGTATGTGTTGTTGTATGTGTCGTTTGTTTTGGCCGACCTACTTGGGTCTGTTTTTGTGTTTCGTGTTTCGTGTCTTTTTCAGGTCTCGGCCCGAACATTATTTTTGTCTTGTATTGACTTGTTTTTGTGAAATGTGTTTAGACGTGAGCTCGGCTTGAGCATATGACGCCTTGGGAGGCGTGCTCGGGTGTATTTGTGGGTTTTTTTGTGTGGAAAGAGGCTTACTCTTGTGTTTTGTGTGTTGTCGGGCTTTTGTTTGTGGGCCTTTTTTGTTGTATAGGCTTGCTTTTGTGTTGGGTCGATTTAAATAAAATGACTAAGCGAATACTCATTTTACACGACATGCAAATAAATCAGTTTACGCATTAAATGACTTAAAATGTTTTCGACAAAATGTGCCGTTTTGACATTACGTTAAAAACATGCTTTTTGTAAAAAGTCCATTTCATCATAGAGTTTTTGTTTGGGGGGTACGGATACGGATATCTACAGAGCCCCAGTTTGACTGAGCTTGGACTAAAGCGCTAGTCAAACTTAATGGTAGTATCCGGACCTTTACAGTCTCGATACCACCTGGCGGCACTAGGCATGTCTCTCGAGGGAGAGACGAGGACTTAGTGCCGGGAAATGCGGGGCGGGACAACATGTTTTAGGACATGACGGTCCGTGCATGTTTAAAGGTGTGTCTGCCTGTAGACGTCTGGTGTCTTTGAGCCGTCTGCTGATGTCGGATGCTTGTTGATGTCGGATGCTTGTTGATAGCGCTTTGTCTGAGAGGGTTGCTGGTGTTGAATGCTTCTTGCTGGTGCTTTGCTTGAGAGGGTTTCTGGTGTTGAATGCTTCTTGCTGGTGCTTTGCTTGAGAGTGTTGCTGGTGTTGAATGCTTTTTTATGGTGCTTTGCTTGAGATGGTTGTTGGTGTTGAATGCTTCTTGTTGGTGCTTTGCTTGAGAGGGTTGCGGTGTTGAATGCTTCTTGCTGGTGCTTTGCTTGAGATGTTTGCTGGTGTTGAATGCTTCTTGCTGGTGCTTTGCTTGAGAGGGTTGCTGGTGTTGAATGCTTCTTGCTGGTGCTTTGCTTGAGATGTTTGCTGTTGTTGAATGCTTCTTGCTGGTGCTTTGCTTGAGAGGGTTGCTGGTGTTGAATGCTTCTTGCTGGTGCTTTGCTTGAGATGTTTACTGGTGTTGAATGTTTCTTGCTGGTGCTTTGCTTGTGCTTATGTGCGAGTGTTTGTGCTTCTTGATGGTGCTTTTCTTGTGCTTATGTGCATGTGTTTGTGCTTCTTGATGGTGCTTTGCTTGTGCTTATGTGCGAGTGTTTGTGCTTCTTGCTGGTGCTTTGCTTGTGCTTATGTACGAGTGTTTGTGCATCTTGTTGGTGCTTTGCATGTGCTTATGTGCGAGTGTTTGTGCTTCTTGATGGTGCTTTGCTTGTGCTTATGTGCGAGTGTTTGTGCTTCTTGCTGGTGCTTTGCTTGTGCTTATGTGTGAGTGTTTGTGCTTCTATGCGTTCCTTGTAGAGAGTGCAGATGCCTATCTTGTAAATGAGGTATGTGTTTTTGTGTTTGACTTGTAAGAGAGGTTAGTGTTTTTGTGAACGTTTCGTAAAAGAGGTTACGCGTTTTTGTGTTTGACTCGTAAAAGAGGTTAGTGTTTTGTGTTTGATTTGTAAGAGAGGTTAGTGTTTTTGTGAACTTCTCGTAAAAGAGGTTACGCGTTTTGGTGTTTGACTCGTAAAAGAGGTTAGTGTTTTGTGTTTGACTCGTAAAAGAGGTATGTGTTTTGTGTTTGACTTGTAAAAGAGGTATGTGTTTGTGTTTGACTCGTAAAAGAGGTTCTGTTTTTGTGAACGTCTCGTAAAAGAGGTTACGCATTTTTGTGTTTGACTCGTAAAAGAGGTTAGTGTTTTGTGTTTGACTCGTAAAAGAGGTTAGTGTTTTTGTGAACGTCTCGTAAAAGAGATTACGTGTTTTTGTGCTTGACTCGTAAAAGAGGTTAGTGTTTATGTGAACGTCTCGTAAAAGAGGTTACGTGTTTTGTGTTTGACTTGTAAAAGAGGTTAGTGTTTTTGTGAACGTCTCGTAAAAGAGGTTACGTGTTTTTGTGTTTGACTCGTAAAAGAGGTTAGTGTTTTTGTGAACGTCTCGTAAAAGAGGTTACGTGTTTTTGTGCTTGACTCGTAAAAGAGGTTTGTGTTTGGTGTTAAAAGTATTTTTGTTTGGACTTTGTGAAGAGTGTATGTGCTTTGTCTCGTGAGAGAGTGTTTTTTATTTCGGTTTGTACAGAATGTATGTGTTTTGACTCGTAAAGAGTATTTTTGGTTTTGGTTTGTGAAGGGTGTGTATGTTTTTGACTCGTAAAGAGTATATGTGTCTTAGCTCGTAAAGAGTGTATGTGTTTGGTTTGTAAAGAGTGTTTTGACTCGTGAAAGAGTGTTTTTGTATTGTTTTGCTCTATCACTAGTACAAAATTAAGCAAAAAAAACTCAAGAAACCCGTTTTATATAAAAAATACAACCGTTGTTTCCATGGCCGTTGCTTATATTAAAAAAACAACGCAAAAAAAATATACGAAACAGTTTTTTATATCAAAAATATCGTTTTATAAAAATTTGGCGGTTTTGATTAAATAAAACGGTTTTTTACAACAACCGTTTTTTAAAAACATTAAAAAAAACGGTTTTTAACAAAAAACCGTTTTTTTTAATATTAAAAAAAACGGTTTTTTTAAAAAAACCGTTACAAAAAGTTCAATTTTTTTTAAAAAAAAGAATAAAATTACAAAATTACTATAATTACATATAATTTATCAAAATTCAATTTATATAATTATCCGAATACAATTTATATAAATATCTAAATACAAAGTGTTACAGAGTCGAGGTAAAACCTCAACACGGTATATGTTAACGTTTTTACTATAAATAAAACTCAACGACCATACACTTCTCTTGATCATACACTTCTCTTGATCTCCGGCGTCCCCTCAAGCCAGACTCGACCATACACTTCTCTTGATCTTGGTACCTACAGGGAGAGGGGTTAGTCCGGTTCACACATCACATAAATGAAAAACTAAGTATTACATAAAGGAAACGAGGCACGAGAACTCTAGGGCCTATCCAACGTACACAAGGCTTACTTACATTTCTTTGCATTCTTCCAATCCCGTACTTAATATAATAACCAATCTCTGTGAGGATGATGATGGCATATTCCGGAATATGTTTTTGATTTTACCATGAATCTGTAAGAAGAGTAAAACTGTAACAACCTGGTTTTTAGTCGACTTTAATTACTAAGGCGGAAATTAATTAAGTCTTAAACCAGCGTTATTAATTATACAAATAACCCAAAATATTACATCATCGTTTAAGAGTTGAATAGAACAACTCTAAATACGGAAGTTAAAAGAGTAAAGTGTTATATATTACAATCTCTCGTAAAACATCTAAAAATAAAGCATAAAAACGTCTCGTGGCCCCGTCCAAAAACCAAATTCCTGGCCCACGATCATCCTCGCACAATAAATCGATGGGGATGCTGACGGACAAAGGACTAGCTATGCTCATACTTACCCTCGATTACAATTACTTTGGTTTATTACTATCGCTTTATAACTATAATAGTATGATAAAACGATAAACATGCTTAAAACATATAGCATGTAAAGACATATTGGTCATAATAAACATGCGATTTAAAACGATAAATCATATAGGCATGCTATTCAATTTGGAAAGCAGATAACAGGTAATAGCATAGCAATAGTGTCACAATATACAACAGGATTACAAAGCGATATCAGATCGCATACAAACATATATAATGTATCATAATCATCATACACTGATTCATATCGTAAAGTTGTGGTCTTTAGTTTTCGAAAATGGTACACACTCGTTCTCATTTAGTCATACAACAAACAACACATACTGCTTACGAGCCTGACCACTGAGTAGGCCTTTGTACTCTGATCGATTACATCTCACTCCATAGTGCAGAGACTTACTCGACTCGTAAACCACGCCGAATACTCTAGTACTTGCATCTCATCCTCTAGTGTTCGAAATGATTCGAACTTCAGATACAATCTCGTCAAGTGATCTTTACGCAGGTAAGAACGAATGCTAGTGTCGCCCACTAAGAACGAAACACGGCAAGGAGACAGAACCGTGAGATGACAAACGCATAAGGTCACGGTGGCCCGATAACTTTAGCGAAATAGGGAATAAAACCCTAGTCTAGTATGCATACACTAATATCCAATTTAAGAGTAGGCTATGCTATTCATAGAGCACCTTAACTCAGATAAAACGACTATTTCCTAAAGCCTGACCCACTAAGAGTTGAATTTTTCATTATCTTGTACACAGAGCAGGCTATACGACTTAAGGCGTAACGGCATGGGCGGGATGCACAAAGCATAATATCTGGCTATACCACACTATTCGAGATGACAATCGCAATAAGGCCGAGATAGTGGCGTCGCTACAAGACTATCCTAACCCCACTCCACTCACGAGTGACGTTTTCATATCTGCGGGCCACGCTTGCCCTTATATTTACCCTAGTCAATATTCATTATCTACTTGATATTTACATATCACATGATAATAGTCTCTCCTAGTCTCACACAAACGCTTTATTTGAATGGTAGGTTTCATATGATCACATAACACATTCGTGTCTTGTTTGAAGTGTTGTTAATTATTAATAGTTTGAAGTTATCAAATTGAAATTTTTATTAGTATGTTCAATTTTATTTATGTGTTTTTCAAACACTTTAGCTTATTTACTTCTTTAATTTAAATTTTCTATACTTAGTAAAATTTTCAATTATTTTCAGTATTTCACTATTCACTATTCATCGATTTTACTATTCATCGATTTACTATTCATTGTATTTACTATTCATCGATTTATACGCATCTTTATACTTAGATATTTTAGTATAATACTAAACTTGTTTTTATTTCTTAAGTATAGATTTCTAGTTTTAAAGTCGTTAGGTTCGTTTTGTACTTAGGCGATTTTTGAAAATATTCTAAAGTTTAGTTTTAAAAACGTTAGGTTCGGTTTGTATTTAGTGATTTTTGAAAATATCTAAAAATCATAGTTTTAAAAATGTTAAGTTCAATTTGTAAAAAGTGATAATGATATTCATTTTAAAATGAGACTCAGTTAAATTTAGTCGTCTATTTATTTAAGTTAGTGATAGTATAGTGGATGATTCATTTATAGTCCGTATGTCCAAATTCAATAATCCAATAGCAAAGGTAGTATCACACGATTTAATTCATTTTTATAACGGTTACTCATTTTTATCGGTTTATCATAATTCATTTATAATTAAAACGATTTATACAAGAATTCAATTCTAATTACTATTTAACTTTAGTGACTTAGTGATAATTTCATTTTAGTCAAATTTAGTCAATTTAAATAGAAATGTCGTGGTGACTTATGTATAACATCAAAATTCATTTAATTCTTTTTAATTTCTTAATTCTAACCTATTAATTAATAATTAAATTATTTAACAATAAACTAAAAAGTGATAAAAGTGAAATTTGACCCTAAAATTACCAAAATGCCGTGGGCCATGTCAAGGTGGTGTCCAAAATTTCATTTTTCGATTTTACTCGGTATTTAACTTAAAGTCTTAATATTTTAATTATTCTAATTATACTAAAACGATTTAAACTATAATGAAATTTACTAACAATTTCATTTATATTTATGAATAGTGTTTTTCAACACTTTAAACTCCTAACTTGTTAATCTAAATGATTTACAATGTTTTGGTTGATTTAATACATAATACTAATAATATATATAAACAATAACTAAACATAAACACAAATTATAAACAAACATAATATAAAACATAATCAAAATGAACAACAATGATGAACATCAACATGAATATCATATGAACAAGTATGAAGATCAAAGTAAAGTTCAAGAACACCATTTTTGATTTTAATAACTTATAATTTATTTTCCTAAATTAATTCTTTTTATATGGTAGCATCCATTTTTACTAACTTATTCTAACATATTATTTACAAAAATTAAAAGTGAAAATTTATTAAAAAAATGGGAAAAACCGTGTGGATGTGTATGTATATATATATTTCTATTTTCGATTTTAATCACTTTAAACTCATTTTTAATATTTCACATAATTTTTATATATCACTACTACTTAATTAAAACATAACTAAACATAAAAATCATATGAAACATAATTAAAAATGCTCAAAATTAATTTAGCTAAACATGATATCATTTTACTATAACATTACTAGTAAACTATATATTTAGTTATTATCATTATTTATTCAACACATAAACATACAAGCATATAAACATGATGTTTAACATATTTAACATAAAAATCATAATTATAAAATTAGGATAACAAAACAAATTAATTTACTAAAAAGATAATACAAGACATAGTTAGTCACCTCTTTGGTTATTGGTTGTCCTGATCGATTATGTTATCTAAATCTAAGTCTTCACCCAAGTAATTCGCTCTTCACCTTCAAAAACCCGTAATAAGTAAGCTTCAAATACCCAAATAATAACTAAGATATACTAGAGATTATTAGAATAATATTAGTGTTTTTATTTAAGAGGTTTTTGTAATAAAATGGAAGAAAATCAAAGGAGAAAAGAGGGCAAAGTGGCCGCCAAATGAAGAGAGAAATGAGGTGTGTTTGCTCTTGTGAAATAATGAAACAAAAGGTAATATATTTTGGGAGAGTATTGTGTAAGTTTAGTTTAATTAAGAAATAAAGTTTAATGAAATTAGATGTGATGATGGTTGTGTAAGGTGTGTAAGAAGCATGCAAGCATGCTTGCTTGTGTAAGAGTAGAGGTGGCTAAAGTGGCTCATGTGTGTGCATGGTGGCCGGCCTAGGTGGGCCCATGTTGGCTCGATTTTTCGTTTTCGGGATTTTTCGATTCTGACGCTGTGAAAAAGTCTTGAAATAAAATATATGATTCTAAAATAATGTTTTGAAATAAGATTGAAAATAAAAATGAAATTAAAACTCGAAGTGTGATTGAAATCAGAATTGGGTTTTGGCTCCTCTAATTTCGATTAAAAATTTACTAGTCCGAAATATATATTTTTTTGGATGAAAGTTAATGATTTAAATAATTAGAATCAAACGTCAAAACGTTCATTAGTTTGGGCTTAGAGTGACTCATTATTTCGAGTTTTAGTGAAAGTGCTAGTTAAACCAAAATGGAATAGTAATATGATATTATTATAATATGTTTTGTTAGTAATAATCCAAAATGATTAAGCCTTAACTAATTTATTAAATTTGGATTATGGGTAAGTATAATTGAAAAAGAATTAGGTGATTTAATCACCTTGAGTGGCTCGGCCACTTTGGTCAAGATTGACCTCGATTTGCGTCATAAATTTGTAGTTGAGAAATTTGTCGTCGATTAATCTTTTGATTTATCGAGTTTGAAAATGTAAAAATGAAGTTCAAATTCGAAGTATATCAAAATGGTTTTAATTTAGGTGTGAGGAAAAACTTGTAGCGTATTGTTTAAGGATTTAAATGAGCAAGATGGTCTAATCATTGATTTACTAATTATAATAAGCTTAATTTTAACACGGGGTGTTACAAACCTCCCCCCTTAGAAAAAGTTTCGTCCCGAAACTTGAATGAAGAATAGGATTTTTACCTGAGGTAAACAGCTCGGGATATTTCTCCTTCATGGAGGCTTCGGTCTCCCAAGTTGCTTGTTCAGTCAATTGACCTTTCCATAGCACCTTCACTAAGGGAACCGTCTTCCGCCTTAGCACTTTGGTTTCTCGTGCTAGAATCTTGACAGGCCTTTCTGAGTATAGCAGGTTAGGCTCAACTGCGATTACGTCAGGAGTAATGATATGACTTGGGTCACTCCTGTATCTCCTTAGTTGCGAAACATGAAACACGTTGTGTACTTTCGACAAATTGGGTGGTAATGCTAGGCGATAGGCTACCTCACCAATTCCGCTTGCTATCTCATATGGCCCCAATGTATTTAGGACTCAATTTTCCCTTCAAACCGAATCGCTTGACTCCTTCATGGGTGATACTTTCAAGAACACATGATCACCGACTTCAATTCAATAGGTCGGCGATGCTTATTGGCATACATCTTCCGACGGCCCCGGGCCGCTTGTAGTCGCTCACGAATGATTTTGAGGTGTTCAACTGGTCTTGAATAACCTCTCGGTCCAAGACTCCACGTTATCACTAGCATCGTCCCAACAGATCGGGCTACGACACTTCCTCCCGTAGAGTGCCTCAAATGGGGCACAACCTAAGCTTGCATGGAAGCTATTGTTGTAGGAGAATTCAATCAAAGGTAGACTTTTCTCCCACCTCGTTGAATTCTAGGCACATGCCTGAGCATGTCCTCGACTGTTTGGATAGTTCGTTCAGTTTGACCATCAGTTGCAGGGTGGAAAGCGGTGCTCATCTTCAGTTGGCTTCCCAACGCTGCCTGGAGTTTGTCCCAAAAGTGAGAGGTGAATCTCGGATCCCTGTCCGAGATAATGTCTAGCGGTACACCGTGTAGTCGAATCACCTCCTTCTCATAAGTCTTAGCTAGCTCTTCAAGGCTCCAAGTGTCCTTGATTGGTAGAAAATGGGCCGACTTAGTTAAGCGGTCCACTATAACCCAGATCGCATTATTTCCCCTGTGAGTCCTCGGTAATCCCGTTATGAAATCCATGGAAATGGAGTCCCATTTCCCCAAAGGAATGTCCAAGGGTTGTAGTAGTCCCCCAGGGCGTTGATGCTCGAATTTCACCTTCTGGCAGATTAGGCACTTTGCAACGTACTCGGCAATCTCTGCTTTCATTCGAACCCACCAAAACTTCAGTTTTAAGTCTTGGTACATTTTATCAGACCCAGGATGTATGGAGAATCGTGTACTATGTGCCTCGTCAAGGATCTTTCTCTTTAACACTGGTACGTCGGGCACACACCACCTTTCTTTGAATCTCAAACTCCCGTCCGGTTTAATCTCAAACCCTTCTCGGTTTCCTGAAGGAATTTCCCGTCTGATCTTAACAAGCTCTTCATCTTCCCATTGTAGAGCTCTTATCTCGTGATATAACTCCGGCTCTGCGATCATGGCGTTCAAATCAAGATCGCCGATCGAACCAACTCTAAGTTCATTCTCTTGAAGTCTCCGACAATACCCGCCTAATTTCCCAAATGTTGCTAAGGGTATGCGTAGTCTTTCTACTCGGGCCAAGAACGACGCTCGCTTTACCCTCATGGTACAAAAGTTCAATCTTATAGTCCTTGATCAGTTCTAACCACCGGCGTTGTCTCATGTTGAGTTCCTTCTGCGTGAAGATATATTTCAGACTCTTGTGGTCAGTGTAGAACTTGATACTCACTCCGTAGAGGTAATGACGCCAGATTTTCAAAGCAAACACAACCGCTGCTAATTCTAGGTCATGAGTTGGGTAGTTTCGTTCATGAACTTTTAATTGCCTTGACGCATAAGCAATGACCTTCCCTTGTTGCATCAGTACGCAACCCAGGCCATTCAATGAGGCGTCACTGTAGACTTCATATTCGTCTCCATCTGTAGGAAGAGCTAAGACTGGCGCTGTGGTAAGCCTTGTCTTGAGTTCTTGGAAAGCATTCTCGCATTCCTCACTCCATATGAACTTAGATTCCTTCTGTAGCAACTTCGTCATGGGTCGTGCAACCTTAGAGAAATCTGGAACAAACCTCCTGTAGTATCCTGCCAATCCAAGGAAGCTGCGTATTTCAGTTATATTTGTGGGAGCCTTCCATTCTTTCACTGCGTCGATCTTCGCAGGATCTACCATCACTCCGTCCTTCGAGATGACGTGACCCAGAAATGCTACCTTCTCAAGCCAAAACTCGCATTTGGACAGTTTAGCATACCATTTATAACGTTGTAGTATCCCAAGAATAATACGGAGGTGTTCCTCGTGTTCTGCCCCGGTCTTTGAATAAATGAGGATGTCGTCAATGAACACAACCACGCATATGTCCAGGTACTCATGGAAGGTTCTGTTCATTTGATCCATGAACACAGCTGGTGCGTTTGTCAACCCGAAAGGCATGACCTTAAACTCGTAATGACCATATCTGCTTCTGAAAGCAGTCTTCTGGATGTCCTGTTCTCTTACCGCAATCTGATGGTAACCTGACCTCAGGTCGATCTTAGAAAACACTCCCGCGCCCTTCAATTGGTCAAAAAGATCGTCGATTCTGGGTAAAGGGAAGCGGTTCTTAATGGTCACCTTGTTTAACTCCCTGTAGTCGATGCAGAGTCTCATACTGCCATCCTTCTTTTTCACGAAGAGAACCGGTGCTCCCCAAGGTGAGACACTTGGTCTTATGAAACCCTTTTCGATCATTTCTTCCAGTTGTTTCTTTAATTCCTGTAGTTCTACTGGTGCCATCCTATAGGGTGCCTTTGAGATTGGGGCCGTGCCTGGCACAAGGTCGATAGAGAATTCAACGTCACGTGTAGGTGGCAAGCCTGGTAAGTCGTCTGGGAAAACGTCAGGGAATTCCCGTACTACGTGAATATCTTCAATGTTCACGCTCTCCTTTACTTATTGTGGCCATAGGTACACTTGATGCCCCTTTCTTTCTAACCGTTGAAGTTGTAGCACAGATATGATTTTCGCCCCCTTAATTGGCGAAGTCTTCTGATACGTGACCCTAGCCCCCGTGGGATGCTTCAAGCGAATTTTCCGGTCTCGGCACTCGAACAAGGCATGATATTTAGTTAACCAGTCGATCCCCAGTATGACGTCGAACTCCGGCATGTCAAAAAGGATAAGGTCGGAAGGAAAGATTGTTTTATGGATTGTGATTGGAGTATCCTTGAAAATTTTGGAGCATTTGAAAATTTTTCCGTTTGGTAAGGAAATATTTGCGTGGATTGGTTCGGAATTTGTGAGATTAGCTTTATGAATAAATTTAGAAGATATAAAGGACAATGATGCCCCAGTGTCAAACAAAACCACAGCATTTACAGAGTTTATAAGAAAAATACCAGTGATGACGCCACCTCGGGTGACTCCTCCGCCTCCTTCGGTGAGGACATATACTCGACCACTGCACTACTACTGATTGTGGTACTCCCGCAACAAAGCCGTGTTCGATTATTGGGACACACATTAGACTTATGCCCCACCATTTTACACTTGTAGCATGTAATCGGTGAGAGACCGCTGCACTGCCTCCCGCCGTGTGACGCCTTGCGGCACATACGACAAGTCCCCAGAAGACTCTTGGTTGAGGAGCCCTTCCGCAACCATAGCTCTCTCATTATTCCCGCAGGAGCCTACGGAATGCGGACCTCCAAAGTTGGGCCTCGATGGGCCAGGCGTTGGTAGTTTGGCTTCTGAATATAGCTCGACTGTGCCACAGATGGCACAAACACCTTCTTCTTCTTTTTCTCCTCGGCTTTTTCCAACTCTAAGGAAGCCCATACCCTGCACGCACACTCGTAGGCTGCGGCAAAAGTAGCGTAGGTGTTGCTGCTCATGTGGGTACGCAGGTCGTTAGACATATTGCGCAGGTACCTCTGAGTCATGGCCCTATCGTTGGGAGCGATCGCAGCCCCGAATTTTGCCAGCCGTTGGAATTTCTCAGTGTATTCCTGGAGTGTCATGTCTACCATTCTGAGACTTATGAATTCCTCCTCTTTCTGACACCTGAGCTCATACCCAAAGTACTTCTCCTTGATTTTTGCTGTGAACTCGTACCATGTGAACGTGGCGTCAGGCTCATTGGTCCTGACCACGTTCCACCAGTCATTTGCCTCGGCCTTCAGGTAAAAGGCGGCTATGTTGACCCTATCTTCTGGAGGCGTCCTTGTCAGATCCATGAGTTTCTTCATTTCCTCCGGCCCGATTAAATGAGATCGATAGGGTCGGGAGAACCCGAGTACTCTTGTGGGCGATGGCGGAAACACGATCAAACGCGCTTGGATGATGTTGGCGGTTTGCGTTGTCCGTGGCTATTTCGCCAAACGGATCAAAGATTCTTCTCGCCAGAGGTGTCTTTCCTCGTCTGTCATTGGAGGTCCAAACATTCCGAAAGAATTAAGACGTGAAGGAATTTATTAGTATTGCGAGAGGTTAGAAGACATGCTTATCATTGATAGCTTTACTTGAAAGTAAATGCAATAACGGCAGTTATGCAAGTAAGCACAGAAGTTAGGTATTTTATTTCATTGAGATGTAATTGTTGGTTACATCGGTTTTAGGATTTCAAAATGTATCAAGTACATTTTCTTAGGAAGGATATAGTAGGTAGGAGAGAGAGAGAAAGTAGTTTTTGTGTAATTGGTTACGAATTTAACAGATGTCTTCACTCCGTGCCGAGCGGATCCACTTCGATGCTTCAATCCTCGGAAGTTGAATTATTATTTAGATTTTATATCCGAGGATAGTTGTTAGATTTTGTCAGTCACTTCAGCAAGTAGCAAGCATACGATAGTTAGTGTATTTTATTTTGAGGGAAGTAATTTGATATTTTAAAGCACTAAGCCTATGGTCGGTCCTTAAGGTTTCTACCCATTCTCACAATTTAAAGCGATTTCAATTTATTATTTAAGTGATCTAATAAAAGAAAAATCTAATTTATTATTTGATCCTAGTAGTCTATGCCTGACATACAATATGAATGTCTGGCCCAGGTGTCTCTCGTTAGGTAAGCATAAATCGCATTAGGCCATTTATGTTACGGTCACGAGTCAGCTCTGATACTAATCAGAATAACCTGGTTTTTAGTCGACTTTAATTACTAAGGCGGAAATTAATTAAGTCTTAAACCAGCGTTATTAATTATACAAATAACCCAAAATATTACATCATCGTTTAAGAGTTGAATAGAACAACTCTAAATACGGAAGTTAAAAGAGTAAAGTGTTATATATTACAATCTCTCGTAAAACATCTAAAAATAAAGCATAAAAACGTCTCGTGGCCCCGCCAAAAACCAGCTCCCGGTCCACGATCATCCTGCACAATAAACTGATGGGGGGATGCTCACGAGCTGACAAAGGACTAGCTATGCTCATACTTACCCTCGATTTCAATTACTTTGGTTTATTACTATCGCTTTATAACTATAATAGTATGATAACACGATAAACATGCTTAAAACATATAGCATGTAAAGACATATTGGTCATAATAAACATGCGATTTAAAACGATAAATCATATAGGCATGCTATTCAATTTGGAAAGCGAGATAATGTAATAGCATAGCAATAGTGTCACAATATACAACAGATTACAAAGCGATATCGGATCGCATACAAACATATATAATGTATCATAATCATCATACGCACTGATTCATATCGTAAAGTTGTGGTCTTTAATTTTCAAGATGGTACACACTGCTCTCATTTAGTCATACAACAAACAACACATACCGCTACGAGCCCCACTAATTGAGTAGGCCTTTGTACTGATCGATTGCATCTCACTTCCATAGTGCAGTAGACTTACTCGACTCGTAAACCACGCCGAATACTATAATACTTGCATCTCATCCTCTAGTGTTCGAAATGATTCGAACTTCGTGATACAATCTCGCCAAGTAATCCTTACGCAGGGTAAGAACGAATGCTAGTGTCGCGCCCACTAAGAACGAAACACGGCAAGGGGACAGAACCGTGAGATGACAAACGCAATAAGGTCACGGTGGCCCTGATAACTTTAGCGAAATAGGGGAATAAAACCCTAGTCTAGTATGCATACACTAATATCCAATTTAAGAGTAGGCTATGCTATTCATAGGGCACCTTAACTCAGGATAAAACGACTATTTCCTAAAGCCCCACCCACTAAGAGTTGAATTTTTCATTATCTTGTACTAATGTGCTATACGACTTAAGGCGTAACGGCATGGGCAGGATGCACAAAGCATATTTCTGCCGGCTATACCACACTATTCGAGATGACAATCGCAATAAGGCCGAGATAGTGGCGTCCGCTACAAGACTATCTTAACCCCACTTCACTCACGATTGACGTTTTCATATCTGAGGCCCAAGCTTGACCTTTTATTTAACTTACTCAATATTCATTATTTATTTGATATTTACATACCACATGTTACTGTACTCTCCTAGTCTCAGCGTCAAACGTTTTATTTGAATGGTAGGTTTCATATGATCACATAACACATTCGTTTATTATTTGAAGTGTTGTTAATTATTAATGTTTTCAAGTTTCCAAATTGAAATGTTTATTAGTATGTTCAATTTTATTTATGTGTTTTTCAAACACTTTAGGTTATTTACTTCTTTAATTTAAATTTTCTATACTTAGTAAAATTTTCAATTATTTTCAGTATTTCACTATTCACTATTCATCGTATTTTACTATTCATCGTATTTACTATTCATTGTATTTACTATTCATCGTATTTATACGCATCTTTATACTTAGATATTTTAGTATAATACTAAACTTGTTTTTATTTCTTAAGTATAGATTTCTAGTTTTAAAGTCGTTAGGTTCGTTTTGTACTTAGGCGATTTTTGAAAATATTCTAAAGTTTAGTTTTAAAAACGTTAGGTTCGGTTTGTATTTAGTGATTTTTGAAAATATCTAAAAATCATAGTTTTAAAAATGTTAAGTTCAATTTGTAAAAAGTGATAATGATATTCATTTTAAAATGAGACTCAGTTAAATTTAGTCGTCTATTTATTTAAGTTAGTGATAGTATAGTGGATGATTCATTTATAGTCCGTATGTCCAAATTCAATAATCCAATAAAGCAAAGGTAGTATCACACGATTTAATTCATTTTTATAATCTAAGTACTCATTTTTATCGGTTTATCATAATTCATTTATAATTAAAACGATTTATACAAGAATTCAATTCTAATTACTATTTAACTTTAGTGACTTAGTGATAATTTCATTTTAGTCAAATTTAGTCAATTTAAATAGAAATGTCGTGTGACTTATGTATAACATCAAAATTCATTTAATTCTTTTAATTTCTTAATTCTAACCTATTAATTAATAATTAAATTATTTAACAATAAACTAAAAAGTGATAAAAGTGAAATTTGACCCTAAAATTACCAAAATGCCGTGGCCATGTCAAGGTGGTGTCCAAAATTTCATTTTTCGATTTTATCGGTTTTTAACTTAAAGTCTTTATATTTTAATTATTCTAATTATACTAAAACGATTTAAACTATAATGAAATTTACTAACAATTTCATTTATATTTATGAATAGTGTTTTTCAACACTTTAAACTCCTAACTTGTTAATCTAAATGATTTACAATGTTTTGGTTGATTTAATACATAATACTAATAATATATATAAACAATAACTAAACATAAACACAAATTATAAACAAACATAATATAAAACATAATCAAAATGAACAACAATGATGAACATCAACATGAATATCATATGAACAAGTATGAAGATCAAAGTAAAGTTCAAGAACACCATTTTTGATTTTAATAACTTATAATTTATTTTCCTAAATTAATTCTTTTTATATGGTAGCATCCATTTTTACTAACTTATTCTAACATATTATTTACAAAAATTAAAAGTGAAAATTTATTAAAAAAATGGGAAAAACCGTGTGGATGTGTATGTATATATATATTTCTATTTTCGATTTTAATCACTTTAAACTCATTTTTAATATTTCACATAATTTTTATATATCACTACTACTTAATTAAAACATAACTAAACATAAAAATCATATGAAACATAATTAAAAATGCTCAAAATTAATTTAGCTAAACATGATATCATTTTACTATAACATTACTAGTAAACTATATATTTAGTTATTATCATTATTTATTCAACACATAAACATACAAGCATATAAACATGATGTTTAACATATTTAACATAAAAATCATAATTATAAAATTAGGATAACAAAACAAATTAATTTACTAAAAAGATAATACAAGACATAGTTAGTCACCTCGGTTTGGTTATTGGTTGTCCGGATCGATTATGTTATCTAAATCTAAGTCTTCACCCAAGTACCCGTCTTCACCTTCAAAAACCCGTAACAAGTAAGCTTCAAATACCCAAATAATAACTAAGATATACTAGAGATTATTAGAATAATATTAGTGTTTTTATTTAAGAGGTTTTTGTAATAAAATGGAAGAAAATCAAAGGGAGAAAAGAGGGCAAAGTGGCCGGCCAAATGAAGAGAGAAATGAGGTGTGTTTGCTCTTGTGAAATAATGAAACAAAAGGTAATATATTTTGGGAGAGTATTGTGTAAGTTTAGTTTAATTAAGAAATAAAGTTTAATGAAATTAGATGTGATGATGGTTGTGTAAGGTGTGTAAGAAGCATGCAAGCATGCTTGCTTGTGTAAGAGTAGAGGTGGCTAAAGTGGCTCATGTGTGTGCATGGTGGCCGGCCTAGGTGAGCCCATGTTGGCTCGATTGTTTGAATTTTCGATTTCTGCGTCTGTGAAAAAGTCTTGAAATAAAATATATGATTCTAAAATAATGTTTTGAAATAAGATTGAAAATAAAAATGAAATTAAAACTCGAAGTGTGATTGAAATCAGAATTGGGTTTTGGCTCCTCTAATTTCGATTAAAAATTTACTAGTCCGAAATATATATTTTTTTGGATGAAAGTTAATGATTTAAATAATTAGAATCAAACGTCAAAACGTTCATTAGTTTGGGCTTAGAGTGACTCATTATTTCGAGTTTTAGTGAAAGTGCTAGTTAAACCAAAATGGAATAGTAATATGATATTATTATAATATGTTTTGTTAGTAATAATCCAAAATGATTAAGCCTTAACTAATTTATTAAATTTGGATTATGGGTAAGTATAATTGAAAAAGAATTAGGTGATTTAATCACCTTGAGTGGCTCGGCCACTTTGGTCAAGATTGACCTCGATTTGCGTGCCGAAATTTGTAGTTGAGAAATTTGTCGTCGATTAATCTTTTGATTTATCGAGTTTGAAAATGTAAAAATGAAGTTCAAATTCGAAGTATATCAAAATGGTTTTAATTTAGGTGTGAGGAAAAACTTGTAGCGTATTGTTTAAGGATTTAAATGAGCAAGATGGTCTAATCATTGATTTACTAATTATAATAAGCTTAATTTTAACACGGGGTGTTACAAAAACAGGTTCAAGTTGTCCGTAAATTTTGCTTATTTGAAAAAATTTCAAGGTTTTGTGGCTTAAGAGATTATGCAGTAGAGCGCTAGGAAGAAACAACACTATAACTATCTCTCGCAGCTCAAGATATTGTGTCATTAAGGAAAACCTATCTTAATTGAGCACAAAAAATTCCTACGAGATAACGAAAATTCGCTAGCAGCACAAGGAATCGCAACAACAATATGAAGAACCACCAGCAAATACACATGGGTGGATTAACGAGCAAATACCTTTTGGATTACACGGCAGCAATACATTTGAAGGCTTAACGGTAGGATTTGACCTGCAAGTGCCTTAGCTAGATCCCGCCGCTGGTTTGGTGTCCCATACTCGAAAAACTGCATCGATTTAGAGGTGAAACAAGTGTGCAATAAACAAAAGAAAACCAAAACTCGCAATACCATGAAATTTGCGGAAGTGCAGGTAGTTCTCGCCTTCTGAATGAAATAGTTACCGAAAACATCTGTCATCAATAGCTTTCACTACCTGCTGTATTCTGTGAGGATGATGATGGCATATTCCGGAATATGTTTTTGATTTTACCATGAATCGAGGCAGTCGCCAGAAGAGTGGCAGTTGGGTCAAAGCAAAAAACATAAATTGGACTTGTGTGAGCCCTGAAATGTGCTATGACAGCTGCCGACACAAAATCCTTCACAATGACCTGCAATGACAGTCACAAACCCTCAGTTCCACACTACAGCTAGCCAAAAGAGAGAGATCTAGATATTGAAGAAATTGAACCACTGTTACGATACGATATCAGGACGAAGGGGAATAATTCACAGTTGTTTTCCTTCGGATTCTTTCATGTGTTGTAAGGACTTTGATTTGTTTCGTTTTAAGTGTCGTCAAGAGACTCACCATTCCAGCGATTTCTGTTTCAGGAGAATTTACTGAAGGCTTGTCAACTTTCCATCCGTAATCGGGTCAGAATCGAGAGCTTAGGCCATCAGTGAGAAGATCCTGAGAGTACCTGGACATCGTCTTGTACCCCTTGTTGCCCAAATAAATCAGCCCAGTAGCCAGCTGCTTGCTCGACTACATTGCGTACCTAGCCATCAAACTTCTGCTGGGAGAAGCCGGAGGACTTACACCGTCTTTCGTCATCCACTCTAACAAATACGCCCTGAGGTAGGGAACAGAATCGAGCACACTTTCGTTATCCACTCTAACAAATACAGAGTAAATTAAACATGACTAAAACAAACAATCAAAAGCCTAATCGTAACGAACATAAAAAGAGAACATGACTTAACAACAACCACAGCAAGCACTCGGCCTAAATTCACATCAATCACTCGACTTTAACATCCATTATATCTTAGTATGATACACACAACCACACATTCATTCTTCCAAACTTTTGCATACTCTTCACAATTCAACTACAATCACATACATTCAACAATTTACACACACACAAGTACACATACAAAACTAAGTTAACCCCTTACCTTGCGAGGAGGAAACCGTGAACTCGAACTCGATACCGTCAAAATCGATCCTTTATAAGGCCAGACTCTACAAGCAACCACAATATTATCAAATATTACTCTAAAACTAACTAATCGACATCCTAATACATGACAATCGCATCTAAGACGAAAAGCCCCAATCTTTACGGTTAAGGTTTGAATGAAAATCGAATTGATCAATGAAAGACAAATAATACCTTCAATTATTCAAAGAATAGGATTAGTACTCGCCAAAACCGACGAACCCAAGACAATAATCGACCCTAACAATGATCAAAGCAAGAACGAGAAGGTAGGGAGGAGTGGAGTCCCTTTGCGGTAGTCTGGGGTCATGCGCCACGCTTGATGGTGGTGGTCCGTGAGGGATAGAAGAGGCAGGTGAGTGACTGGAAAGAAGAAAACGGAGAGAAAACAAAAAGGAAGAGAAGAACGGAGGGTTTACCGTGAGGCGGAGACGGGGAAAGACGCGGTGTGGTGACCATCGTTAAGGCGCGGCATGAAGGCAAAGCTGATAAAGGTGGCGATGAAGATCGAAAGAGAGAGGGAGATAGGACCACCGATGGTTGACGTCAAGAGGCGGCGGCGCAGACGTAGTGACGCCGGCCTTTTAGGGCGGCGACAGAGGTTGGAGGTGATGGTTTGATGGTGATGATGGTAGATGAAGAGGGATAAGGGTTTTTGTGAGGATAAATCAGTAACATAAGGTCGACCTCCCTTCCCTCATTTAAAGTCTAAGTCAAAAATAACGGTTTTTTGCTTTTTAATTAAAAATAACGGTTTTTACTATAAAAACCGTTTTGTAAAATTTAATAAAAAACAACGGTTATTTGCAAATAACCGTTTTTTTTATTTTTTTTTTAAAAATAACGGTTTTCCACTACGAAACCGTTATTTAAAGTCTAACTCAAAAACAACACATTTTTAATAAAAACCGTTTTTTATAACCCACTGTAGATACCCAAATCCGCACCTCCCGCCAAAAACCCAG
Source organism: Dianthus caryophyllus (assembly GCA_023091065.1). Taxonomy (NCBI): domain Eukaryota; kingdom Viridiplantae; phylum Streptophyta; class Magnoliopsida; order Caryophyllales; family Caryophyllaceae; genus Dianthus; species Dianthus caryophyllus. Next base: position 324,145 of record JALGRB010000018.1, read on the forward strand.
TGATGTAACAATGGACTTTTATTGCATGCTTTTATGTTGACTTAAATGGTTCTAATTATGACGAATTCGAGTTAAATGATTTAAAATGCAAATGAGGTTTCTTTATGGGTCATCACTCTTAGTGTCCTTAGGTCTAGAGTCTAGCTTGTCTCAAGTTCAGGTCCTAATCGGCATGCGCACACCCTCTTTCAAACACATAGTCTAATTGATCCTTTTACAAGGTTCAATTCGATCCTCCTAAATCCCTAAATTTAGGTTCAGTCTCTAAAACCACCTTTTAGGACTAGTAAACACCTAGGATAACCTTACGGAATGTCCTATTTCACAAAATGACACAAAATGCACCCCTTTTACATTTTCAGTCCCGCCCGTAATCGAGCCCCAACCCATGCCTGGCCCGCTTCCCAAGGACTAGGATGACCAAGTCAAACCCTAGTCAAACCCTAACATCAGCCAACAATCCGTAACTTAGAGCTCAAGCAAGGATATACCGTATATCTCCTAAAAGATATTTGGAAATATACGAAATCTGGAGGTTTTACCCGACGTACAAGCCGCAAGGGGCCTTGCGGCTCATTGGGGCAGCCGCAAGGGGCCTTGCGGCTCATTGGGGCAGCCGCAAGAGGTCATGCGATTTGCCCCTCTGGTCGCATGGGTCCTTGCGACTCCTACGTCCGGTTTTATCCCCTGGCTTTCCTAAATTCCCTCGGCTATTCCACTATAAATACAACCCCTCCCTCGACCATTCAACACAAGTTTTTCACACATAAAAACACCTCTCCTTTTACCTTCCTTCCTAGGTTTTAGCACAAACACAATAATTCAGAACAGAAGACACAATTCACACCTCAAAACTCTCTCAAAGCCTCACGCATAAACACCTTTGAATTCTACATTTTTCTAGTGTTGAATTCTCCCCTTTGAAGCGAAGCGCTGCCAGTTTCCTGATTCGGGATAGGTAATACTTAATCCTACCATGGATTAAGGTCTTTCTTTACTTTTTAGACTAGCAATGGCCTACATTAGGCTCACCCCGACTTTGGTACGCAAGTCTGCTTTTCATAAGGCGGCCATGCACCTCGAATACACACCCTATTCGTAACACCTTTCCAAAGCCGCATAAACAACTGACCTCTCTAAAATAAATCAATGGCTAATTGAACTTTATTTTATTGCATGCATTTAGCAAATCCTCTTATTGCATCTAAATCACTTAAAATGAATTCGTCATTAAACTGAACTGTTTTCGTTAACAAGTTAAGCATGCTTAACTGAGGGTTTTAAACAATCTCTTTTTGCATTATTTTACATCTTTATCGCACTTGTACGTAGCATATTACTTAGGCTCATGTATCATTCTTTGCATTGTTCTCAAGTCTAGTAGAGGCTATCTTTTGATAGGCTTTTCCAAAAGATCTTTCATAAAAACATTATTTTGATTTATGCTTTAGAAAAGTACCCTCACCCGAATCCGAATCTGGTTTCACAATAACCTTAGACGGATAGGTGTCGACGTGCCTTGAACTCTAAGACGTGTCTTTGAGCATGAGGAGGCGGGTTCTAAATTTCCCTCATAATTTAGTGGCGGCTCCAAAACAGTTTTAAAGGTTTTTCTTATTTAATCTTTTTTAACTTTACGGCCCTAGCAAGACGTCGAGTGGTTCCATGGTCAGATCCCGGTACCTACAGTTGGCGACTCCGCTGGGGATAGGTTTTATTTTTAAAACTAAAACTAGCTTTTTCTTTTTAAAAATAAAAATGAGACTTGAACGACTTGAGAACAATCAACATACATGAGTTAAGCATATCCGTTAGAGTCGAATCTAGTCGGATTCACACACAAACACCTTGAGAGGTGGTTCCAAACGCAGGCTTGTCCACTCGATAAAGCACGTTCTGGACTAACCTTCCTCTCACCCCTCCACGGCTTGCCGTAGCAAACTGGTTTGACCGCCCCAGGGCTTCCTTTGTATCCTACATATTATACTATGTAGGCAAAGGGCTAAAAGCACCTGCCAAAGCGTACTCAAATCAGTTGGAGGCGTACAAGACTTGACCAAACGACCAAGAGTCATACGTACGAGTGCGAGGCTATACAATATAGTCTTTTTTAAAATTCATTTGCATTGCATATCTTCGAAAACTCACTCAAAATTTTCAAGGTATAAATGAACCTAACAACTAACAACTAACTTTTTACAACTGACTCTTTACAACTAACTTTTTACAACTAACAACTAACACTTTACAACTAACATCTAACTCTTTACAACTAACATCTAACTTTTTACAACTAACATCTAACTTTTTACAACTAACATCTAACTTTTTACAGCTAACATCTAACGTTTTACAACTAACGTCTAACTTTTTACAAACAAAACTCTCGCGAACTTTTGAAATGAACATTTTTCAAACTTCCTTTTACACAACTATCAAAACACGAGTCAAGGTTTACAACCCGAGCTCGTGGATTTTCTCTCACAAACTTTTGAAATAAACATCTTTCAAAACTTCGTTTTACAAAAACAAGCAAAAACCCGAGCAAGCTTCAAAACCCTAGCTCATGGACTTTATTTCCTTAGGTCAGAAAACCCCACATTCCCTAAGCCTTTGAAAACATAAATGGATTAAATAACCAATGGTTATCCTAACCCATTTATCCCGTGCTTTTTCACAAAGCATAACCAAGAATAGGAACACATTCTGGGAGAGTTTTCAAAGCAAACTCACGGCCCTTGGTCTTTTCGAACCTTTCAAACGACCCATTGCCAAACCAGCCCAATAGATAGCATCCCTCGCCATACCCAAGAATGGCCAAGCCCTATCTTGTCGATTCTAACATCGGATCGAATGGCTCAAACCACCTCGATCCATTTCTCCTTGGACAAAATCCATGTGGACGAGCAAGCTCGTCCTCATCCCATTTCGACACCTTCAACTCAAATAGCTTAAACGCCATTTCGAGCATCGACCAGTAGGATCTTAGCAACACACCATTAACATAGACTTCTAGCTTCCTATCACCAAACATCGTCGAGCATGAAACGTTTTAAAACGTCTCTAGCTCAGAATCGGCCGCATGAATCGCGGTCATCACAACCCTTTTTATCACAAAACTCTTTTCAAACCTGAGAATGTCAGCCCATTCTCGAGGAATTTCACAAAACAAATCAAACGGCTTAAGGCCTTTTCCTTTTTACACCTCTTTCAAAATAAACTTTTTTAAAAAAAGTTATCACTAGCCCAAAGCCTTTTAGGTTTAAGCGTCCATCTTTTTGAAAGCGCAGAACCCGGGAATCTGGAAACTCAATCCCGAGGTTTTCCTCGTGTTAGACCAAGTGGTTCTAGTCGCGTCGGTTTAACTCTCCCTTAGGTAAATGCATGAAAACGGGCACTGCCGTTTCCATCACATTTTCAAAACACCCTCGATTCGAGTAGCTTATCACTACCTCTGATCGATTTTCGGCCACTAGGTTCAATCTAAGGACACCTCTTGCACAGAGTCGAAATGCGACAACGCATTTCGACTCGAAACACCCTTTCACTCTCAAACCGTTTCAAAAACAAAATCGAATCAAAGTATGCGTTAATCGAGTCTCGACACCAAGGGTATCGACATGCACCCATGACACGTGCGTCACAAAGCAACCGACTAGGCGTCCATTCAAGAACCATCGACGATCTCGCGGATTTCAAGCAGCTCGAGTCTTTTCAATACGGGTCAAGTTTTTGCCGCCGAGTCAATCTCCGCTACCTAGGATAATCGAGTCTTCGATGTACGACATTTTAACAAATCAATAAGGGAATAAGTTTGCCTATAACCCAGTTTCCTTTTACCCATTTTACTCACATTTTTTTTATACAAAACCATTTTGCACCGACATACATTGTATCCTAGGAGTAGCTATCCGAAGGAGGTCTAGGCCGGGTACGAAGGTCCAAGTCAATATCAAGCACAAGACAAAAACCAAAAGGTTTTCGACGACTAGACACTTAAGGTTCGGTAGTATGCTTGTGGTCTACTACTCCGCTGCCTTTGGAGGAGGATCCATTAATTTGGAGCTCCACAGTGGTCATGAATTTGATCGCGACCAAAAGTATGAGTATTCCTGGATAGCCCTCCGTGTACTCGATCGCGTGCCTAATAAGCAAACGAACTTGTCAGAGGATTCCGGCGTGATAGACACATGATCACATGCAACCTTCCCACCGCAAGGTTTAGCAAAGTCAAAGCTCGAGCCCAGACCACAAAGGGCCCGACGAATCCTCAAGGGGAATACAATCAAAAGTGAAAACAACGGCAAAAAGAGCAAAGTCAAAAGAAAAAAAAATCTCGAAGTTTCCAAGAAGTCAAAAAGAAACAAGTCTCAAAGTCTAAAAGAAAGGGACAAAACAACAAGAAGAAAGCCCGAAAGTCAAGTGGCTAAGTGAACAAAGGTCTACTCAAAAATGGACCCAGTCTAATACCTCTTCAGGGAACCCGTGCCAAAAGGACATATGGCACGATGGACATTGCTCTAAGCCAAATTTAACACCAAGGGACTACTTAATCAACGAAGAGCCCATTATCGACACTAGGACAGAATTTACAACATCAATGAAGAAGCGACATACTTCGATGGTTCTCCCAATTATCGAGGTTGGCGAATGCGAACACCTCCCTCCATCAAATTGGACCTTGATGTGACAAACAAACGGCCGAGATCAACTAAGGAGAACCTACCTTTAAGATGCAATGTATCGAGGTCAATCACATAAACACCCCTTTGGACCGGCGGGTCCTTAAACACGCACCTTCTTACACCCAAAAACACCCTTTTGGACCGGCGGGTCCCTAAACACGCACCTTTCCACAAATTTCTTCCGACCTTGGCCGGGTCCTTAAACGCGCACCTTTTCACATAAACACCTTTTCACATAAACAAACACATTCCACAAACACACCCTTTGGAACTACGCTAGGTTTGATTCCGTACCCACGGATACGTAGGCCGCTCACCCGAGCTCAACCAACCATTTTACAAATTTATGTCTAAAGCTTCCAAAGTCAAGGACATCCTCACAAAAATCCACAAAAATCAAAGGCAAACCGTTTCTTCATCGAGGCGTTAAAACGACTACGTCGAGACAAAGTTGTGCTAGACTTAGGAGTAGTACTCTGCTTTTTCGTCTAACCTTGTTCGCTTTGCAGGAATAACAACATGCCGCTGAAGCAACCATATGTCACCAAGTCGGGGGCTTTACCGACGCACGTGTCACAGTCACTTACATCCCTATCATTGTCGAGTCTCGAGTCACGCATACGATTCACCTTCGTCTTTGAAACACTTCAAACACTCGTTTTCTTAACACGTTTCACCGTTGTCTTTGAAACATTTCATAGAGCACCTTTCAAAAATAAACTCAGTACTCAAGTTAACGCACTTTAGCACCCGAGTCAATGCACTTTAGGAAGCACTTTCTAAAAATTAGCTCAACGCCCGAGTCAATACTTTTCAAACAAAAACACGTCCTTAAGCACTTCTCCAAAACAGCATTTTCAAGATCTTCTTTTGAAAAAAACAGCATTTTCAAATTCTTCTTTTGCAAAACAGCATTTTCAAAATCTATTTTACGAAAACGGCATTTTCAAAATATTCTTTTGCAAAAACGGTCTTAACTTCAAACAAAAGGCATTTCCAAAAAAAAAAAAAAAACGCGAGAGCATTTTCAAAAACTTTCTTTCTTTGAGTACTAACTATGCAGGTACAAATAAGAGACGAAGAAGACATCATGCACGGCACAAGCAGACATTCACGATGCTCAGAATGCAGTCAAGCCCATGGAGTACGCCCGACGACACTGGATGCACGCTACCACAAGATGTCCAAACGCACAAGACACACTCTATCCAACGGCATTGGATACAGTTTATTCAACAGCATTGGATACACCACGCTCTACGAAACTGGATCCAACCCGTTCAAGACACAACCTATCCAAAGACGTTGGTACCCCTCACCTGATGGTACAAGATACATTGTACCCAAGCCAAACGACAAATGAACAACTGTCGTTCACCCGTTACAACAACAGCCATACCCGACGGACATAACCCATCTCGAAGTACCAAACCTCAAAACTGGGGGCTTACCTACGATATTCCTACGATCTACAGATAACACATTCGCCTCCTTAGACTAGGAAACCACAGACTAGGAAGCCATACATTCACCTCCTTAGACTAGGAAGCCACACAAGCGTTATGGTCGACTCATGCACCATGAGTGCGATATACATCTACAACGAAGACTGGGGGCTGACACTCCATTTTAGGATCGTACTTCTATGCAACAAAATAGATATCCTTCACGGACGTCCCAAAACTTACTAAGCCCACGAGCCGAAGTAAAAACCCTACCTTGACAAGAGACACCCTCAAGACAATAACACCCTAGAAGCAAAAGCAAGTCAAATTCACAATTCGACTTAGCTCAAACACCCCCCGGGCCGGCATGCCCTTAAACTGCATTACCGAACTACGCTGGTCTGATTCCACACACCGTGGATACGTAGGCAGCTTTGCAAAAGGCACGACCAACACCCCACACCAAGACATCATTCCATGCAAGGACGGAAGGAACATTTCAAGTTTGACTTAGTTTTTACACCAAAACTTAACCAAACTAAGGGGGCAAAATTAAAAGCATAGTCACAATCCTGACTTTACTTTTACACCAAAGCATAGTCCTAATTACAAACAAGACTTTGATCTAGCTTTAAAAGCTTCATCAAAGAAAGTCAACACCAAAAGCCAACACCACCTTGCCTTAATTCCAATCAAATTAAGCCAAACTCGAGGGGGTAATCCAAAAATGCCTTCTCCAACACATTTACTACCAAACACATGCTCTTCATTTTGACTTAGTTCATATCAAACTTAGTCAAACTCGAGGGGGTAATTCAAAAACACTTTCACTCGAACAACCTTATCACCAAGTTTGACCATCGTTATACACTTTAACTCGGTCAAACTGGGGGCTCACACCAATCACGCCCTCAAGTTTCCGTCAACGAAAAATAAGGTAATTTTTCGCATGGCGCCCGAAGAAATCACGCATCTACGGTTTAGCGACACCTCCAGAACCGCTATGAACACAAGCATGCACACTAAAAGCATAATACTTTCACGTGTCCACAAAGCATCAGACACCCAAACATAAGTCCAAAGATCAAACACCCGAACACAGATACAAACATTCAAACACCCAAACATGAGTTCGAGCACCAAACATCCCAAGTCCGAGAGACGAGTATCAAGTGAACCTAAAGGAATCGTAATGATGCCGCGTTTCATGGCCAAAGCAAGAACATTTACAAGGCACAAGACGAAGACACAGAAGTACAACAATCCAACAAGAGGCAAGCGAAATCTGAAGATCTTTAGAAGAGCAAATCGCAGATTCGAATTTTTCCGGATTTGAAACCGCGACATGTGCGAGTGAGTTCAAGCTTGAAGTCGCCAGTTGATAAGAGATTTCCCGGAAGAGTCACTAGTCGACAAAGGCAATTTCCAGAGCATGTTTTATTCCACGTTTACTCTCCACCTTGGGCTCGATTAATTTTCAGGCCTAAGTATTTTCTTCGGAATCGCAAGCTTTTCGGTTAAGGCGTCACCTAAAGTCCGCCACACTCTTAAACGAGTTTGAAGCACTATACACAACCTTTGCGTATACACTAGACATGAGCATTTTCCTCGGACGATAATTCCCGGCGGACAAAAGCACTCTTTTACGAGATGAGCACCAGCAAAAGCACTAGCACGAAGCATGAAGCATATACGCTCTTTTTACGAGACTAAGCACGCACGCTCTTTTACGAGACAAGCAACAGCAATAGCACGCAAAGGTATTAGCAGGCAGGCATGCCCTTACAAGTATGCAAGGACCGTCATGTCCCTAAACATGTTTGTCCCTCCCCGGATAAGCCCGGTTCGGAGTCCTAGTCTCACCCATGGACACATACTCCGCTACACGATGATGTCGAGACTCAGAATTCGGTCCTGGATAAAGAAATGTAGTTTGACTTTCGCTTTAGTCCTAAGCTCACCAAACTGGGGGCTCTGTAGATACCCAATCCGCACTCTCCCGCCAAAAACCCGTTGATGTAACAATGGACTTTTATTGCATGCTTTTATGTTGACTTAAATGGTTCTAATTATGACGAATTCGAGTTAAATGATTTAAAATGCAAATGAGGTTTCTTTATGGGTCATCACTCTTAGTGTCCTTAGGTCTGTAGTCTAGCTTGTCTCAAGTTCAGTCCTAATCGGCATGCACACCCTCTTTCAAACACATAGTCTAATTGATCCTTTTACAAGGTTCAATTCGATCCTCCTAAATCCCTAAATTTAGGTTCACTCTAAAACCACCTTTTAGGACTAGTAAACACCTAGGATAACCTTACTAATGTCCTATTTCACAAAATGACACAAAATGCACCCCTTTTTACATTTTCAGGCCAGGGCCCGTAACCGAGCCCGAACCCATGCCTGGCCCGCTTCCCAAGGACTAGGATGACCAAGTCAAACCCTAGTCAAACCCTAACATTAGCCAACAATCCGTAACTTAGAGCTCAAGCAAGGATATACCGTATATCTCCTAAAAGATATTTGGAAATATAAGAAATCTGGAGGTTTTACCCAACGTACAAGCCGCAAGGGGCCTTGCGGCTCATTGGGGCAGCCGCAAGAGGTCATGCGATTTGCCCCTCTGGTCGCATGGGTCCTTGCGACTCCTACGTCCGGTTTTATCCCCTGGCTTTCCTAAATTCCCTCGGCTATTCCACTATAAATACAACCCCTCCCTCGACCATTCAACACAAGTTTTTCACACATAAAAACACCTCTCCTTTTACTTTCCTTCCTAGGTTTTAGCACAAACACAATAATTCAGAACAGAAGACACAATTCACACCTCAAAACTCTCTCAAAGCCTCACGCATAAACACCTTTGAATTCTTCATTTTTCTAGTGTTGAATTCTCCTCGCTGGTTAAGCCAAGTTTCGATTCGAGACAGTAATACTTAATCCTACCATGGATTAAGGTCTTTCTTTACTTCTTAGACTAGCAAGGGCCTACATTAGGCTCACCCCGACTTTGGTACGCAAGTCTGCTTTTCATAAGGCGGCCATGCACCTCGAATACACACCCTATTCGTAACACCTTTCCAAAGCCGCATAAACAACTGACCTCTCTAAAATAAATCAATGGCTAATTGAACTTTATTTTATTGCATGCATTTAGCAAATCCTCTTATTGCATCTAAATCACTTAAAATGAATTCGTCATTAAACTCAATCGTTTTAATTAACAAGTTAAGCATGCTTAATCGAGGGTTTTAAACAATCTCTTTTGCATTATTTTACATCTTTATCGCCCTTGTACGTAGCATATTACTTAGGCTCATGTATCATTCTTTGCATTGTTCTCAAGTCTAGTAGAGGCTATCTTTTGATAGGCTTTTCCAAAAGATCTTTCATAAAAACATTATTTTGATTTATGCTTTAGAAAAGTACCCTCACCCGAATCCGAATCTGGTTTCACAATAACCTTAGACGGATAGGTGTCGACGTGCCTTGAACTCTAAGACGTGTCTTTGAGCATGAGGACACGGAGGCGGGTTCTAAATTTCCCTCATAATTTAGTGGCGGCTCCAAAACAGTTTTAAAGGTTTTTCTTATTTAATCTTTTTTAACTTTACGGCCCTAGCAAGACGTCGAGTGGTTCCATGGTCAGATCCCGGTACCTACACCCACCCGTTGTTTTTAATGATTTTTTCGTTGTTTTTAGTGATGAGTTTGATTTGGCGCCTAAAGTTTTTACAACGGAAATTTTAATTGCGTTGTTTTTGCTCCGTTGTTTTTGCTCAGATTTGTAGTAGTGTATGTCTGGATGTCTTGTTCTTGATTTTGTTGTCGAGTGCTCGTGTTTATGTCTTGAGATGTGTGTTTTTCTCGCGTCGGAGTGTTCACTTGCTTCAGCAATTACGCTAGTACTTATGTTTGTGTTTGTGTCTGTGCTTACGTTGGTTTTGAAGGTGATGCCTAACATTTTGCGTGAGGCGGTTTTAAGGTATTGTTGAACCTGTTTTGGCGTGCGTAAGGCGGTTTAAGGTGTTGCTGAGGTTTTTTTTGCTTGAGGCAGTTATAGGTGTTGCGGAACCGTTTTTTGCGTGTGGCAGTTTGAGGTCTTGCTAAAGCGTTTTTTGCTTGAGTCAGTTATAGGTGTCGCTAAGCCGTTTTTGCGTGAGGCAGTCTGAGGTGTTGGTAAACCGTTTTTGCGTGAGTCGGTGAGGTATGGTTAAACCGTTTCTAGGTGATATAGTTTGAAGTGTTTGCTAAACCGTTTTGCGTGAGGCGATTTGCGGTGTTTAAACCGTTTTGTGTGAGGCGGTTTGTTTGTGTTGTAGCGTGATTGTGTGGTGAGTTTGTTTATGTATGTCGTGTTTGCGTTATCTGTTGTGTATTTTGTCTTGTCTTTTGGAGAAGGTTGAATTGAACCTAATTCTGAATTAGTTCCGCTAGTGCTTTTTGCCAGATGTCTTGTTGTGTAGAGAGCTTGTTTTCTCGTTTGAACCTCATGTTTGGGTTTTTCCTTTATGTGCTTGGGGCTCGCGTTCTGTTGCTTTTTAAAGTGTATGTGCATGTTTGTGTCTAATTGTGAAGTGTGTTTAGCGGTCATTACTGAGGTTTGTTGCTAGTTCGTCGTGGGTGCCGCAGTTCGTGTTGTTACTTTGTGCTTTTGTTAGCGGTGTTATGTAGGTGTGAGGCTGCGTATCATCGGGCCTGGATGTATGTGTTGCTATATGTGATATTTGGGACGTGTGATTTGTTGCGGTTGCTTATTGTTTTGTAGGCGTATATGCCTTGGGAGGTATTTGTTTGTGTTTTTGTGCATTGTATGACGTTTTGTGTTGTATATCTGCTTGGGATGTATGCTAGGACGTATCCTCATGAGAAGGGAATGTTTTTGTGTGTTGTATTTTGAAGGCTTGAATCTCGCTGGTTGCGTTCTTGCATGTGAAAAGGTTAACGGCGTTCTGTAGAGGACGCTTGAACCGTGAATGTTTGTGCCGTGCGGAGGAAAAACTTTGTGGTTTTGCTTTTAAAGTTAGCCCCCAGTTTGAGTTAGTTTTTGATGTGAAAACGTTAGTCAAAATTGCGATGTTTGCTTTAAAAGTTAGCCCCCAGTTTGAGTTAGTTTTTTATGTTATAACGTTGGTCAAACTCGTGATATTTGCTTTTAAAGTTAGCCCCCATTTTGAGTTAGTTTTTGTTGTGAAAACGTTAGTCAAACTTGTAGTAGCTGCGTGTGTGTCTTTGCTTTTGAATGTAGCCCGTGGATTGAGCTATATTTCTGCTTTTTGATTTTGCTTTTGTGTTTTGTTGTTGCTTGTGTATTATTTCTGAGACGAAAAATCCAAAACGTAATAGTCTTTCTTTATAATTAATGAAATGAAGGTTTTTGCCTCCGTTTGCCTCGTATGCTGTTTTGTGTAAGAAGTTGTGTACCCTCGACTATTTAAAGTTTCGGGTTTAGAGTTGATTTTGTTCGAGTTAGTGTCCTCCACAATAGTGCGATTACTTAATAAATCTCTATTAAGGAATACATGGGAATAATCCTGTATTATTGCCAATTGATTAACGTAAATCAATAACGGTTGGCTGACTAGAGTTTGACGTTATTGTCGTAATACGGCGGTAATCAATTGATCCCTTTAAGCACACCTATAGCAACGTACTCCAAATAATTAAGCTAATTAATTGCATGAGATACGATTAAATTAGTAACTTGATAAATCGACTAACTGTTAGTCAGTGAATTAATTTAGAGAGAAATCGAGTTGTGAACTCGAATGATTTAATTTTATATCGATAAAATTATTTGAGGAGATGTGAATTAGTGATTAAACGGTAATTCACTAATCATGTATATTTACTAATGAGATTAGTAAAAGTATAATTTTAATATATGTGTAAGTGTATATGTATATTAAGGAAGAGCTATTTAATTTACACTTCATTATATTAGATAATTAAGTGATAAATTATAACTATTTGTTGGACAAATATTGAAAAACAAATAAGACCCATTTATGGGTGTTTTGGACCGTCCAAAGCAAAGGGGAGGAAGCTTCCCTTTGTCTTATTTGTTTTGTTCTCTAGCTCTTGTAATTTGCATGTAAAACATAATCATTTGCATTTAACAAATTACACTACTCAAGAGAGAAGCCCTTCCCTCTTCTCTTCTCCTTGGGGCCGGCCAAGATAGTGTGTTATACACACTATCTTTTGCTCCTTTCTCTTGTTAAATACAAGCACTTGAAGAGAAAAATCATTCCATTCTTTTTCTCTTCATCTCTCTCATTTTCTCTTTAAACTAATACTAGTATTATACATAATATTACTAAGAGTTAGTAATAATAATATTCACATATTATCAAGCTTCTATTATTGATTTCTAGATCAAAATCATTAATAGATTTTGGAGTTGTTCTTGGGTGCATCTTTAAAGAGGTTTCCTATTTTGGAAACTAGGGTTGGAGGATCATCCTTGTTCATAGCTCAAGAAACAAAACTAGAAAGGAGTTCTAGTTTTGTGCCCATTTTTCCTTTGAAAGAAAGGTATAAATTTCTATAAACTTGTAACAAAGTATATTTGTAACTACATAGATCTTGCTCATCAAATTAGAGTAATTTGATTTACACTAATATTTGATTATTGAAGGGTATGAGCACCCTACAAGAGGTATCAGAGCTTAGGCTTGTGGTTACAAATTTATTTTGTTAATTTTGGAATTTTACATTTTTATTGAGAATAAATATGATAAAATCCAAAAATGGTGTTAAAAATGGTTTTAACACGAGATTTTTATATCATGCAAATTTTCTGGTCTCATGTTGTTTCTGGTCAAATTTCATAATTTTTGGAATTTGTTTGCTAATTAAAATGATTTTTATACAAAACCGAGTCAAAAAGTGTGTTTTTGGCTAAAATAATAACTATAAATAGTTATATTTGGAATCTGGTCACGAAATTGTTACACAGTGATATTTCATATTTATACTTTCTGCATGTAAATTTTCAAATTCAGTTTTTGAGTTTTGAATATTTATCCATTTATTTGTTTAAAATCGGTATATGATGCATTTTAATGTGAAAAATATAGTAAACGTTGTTTTCTGGACATGACATTTATACCAATATTTTTATACAGTAAGAGGATGCTAATATATAAATTTGGGATTTTTCCTCACTGTTTTGGACGTTTTGTTGATTTTATGAGTTAAAATCAATGAAATCGTATTATATTTGTTCCAAAATTAATATGTAAATATTTTTGACCAAACTTTTCATTTTTGATATTTTGGAAGTGTTTCAGAATATACAAAATTTTGTCAAAATAAAATTAGTTTTATTTTATTTTATTTTGATTTTATAAAGCTTTATTCATAAATAGTTATGATTAAAGTTAAAACTAATTAGCAAATGACCATGTTTATGAACTAAAATCACCTTAAATTAGTCAAAACTAATTTTGGGTGTTCTAAATCAGTTTAGAAGTTTTAATTCAAGCTTAAAAGGTGTTTTAAGCATTATTGATTAATATGAGATTAATCGATTAAATGTGAGATCGTTTTTAAACGATTTAGTGCGATTATTTCTAAGGCGATTTTGGCATGTTTTTATTTATAAGCTTTTCATTATGCGTGTTTGGATGAATGTTTATTTTTGAATGAATGTTTATTCTTACTAGTATGGCCATAGTTGTTATATTTTTACCGATATTACCCGTAATGTAAGGGAATATCGTGTGGGTTTGTAATTAAATGCGATCTCGTATCGCCGGTTTATAATTTAATAGTTTATTTCATTTATAAATGTATAATAGGATTGCTATGTATTCATTTGTAATTTATATTTGTAACTATTTGTAAACCGAAAACCGGCGATGGATCGAGATGGAGCCTTAGAAGTGTTCTAAAGCTTGCAAGGAGGGGCCTTGGATGAAGTCCATATGAAAAGGGACCAAAGGAGTTGGTTTCCAATTTGTAACTCCTTGTAATTTTAATTACTTTTAGGTGGCCATACTAGGTTTATGCTTGTTTGATTGCTTATTTTTCCGTTTACCTGTCAAAATCGTCATGCATGCTAAAATATCCCACTATGATTGTCGTTTTAGGTCGCGACTCTTAAATTAGTTCACTTATAAAAGAATTTTAATGACTAAAATTGACAAAATCACCACATTTTTAACAAATGAATTGAGATTAAGCCTTTCCAAATGTGGCAACTATGAACCCCATGTTCATGAGGACCTCCGCAACGTGGAACCTCGTTACCATGGGTAAGTAGTGGGAGGAAGTCCCATGCTAATTTGGTTTGGACTCAACAAAATAAGAGTTATTTGGGGCTAAAAGATGCATTTTAAAGAAAATCATCAACCAAGCATTCTAGTGTTTAATTAGTCAAGTGTTGACTTATCGTTTTTATATAAAAGGAAACATGAGATGTCTAATTTTATATGAGAACGAGTCTTGGAATCATTTATATAATTTCGTGGGAGATCATTATATAAATGGACATTTGTTTTAAAAAGAGTTTTAGCAAATGTTATCAATGTACAATGGATGCTTATATATTTCCTCATATTTGTTGTAGAATTATTTATTTCAAATCGCAATGGCATCATCATCATCAACTCCCGCGCCCATTTTGGGCAAAGATTCATGGTTGAGAACCGTGATGGATAAGTGTATCCTCAAGGATGACGGTAGCAACTTTGTCGAATGGGATTCGACGATGAGGGGCGCCGCTCAATCCGACAATGTGCTCAAGCACCTTACCGATCCACCACCCGCCGAATCCACTTCTCGATCCGGGGCGGCACGTGCCGCCTATGATGAGCATGTGAAAGTGGACAATGACGTGAAAAACGTCTTGATTTGGTCCATGGCACCCGCTCTCAAACTCCGATTTGTCACTCAAAAAAGTGCATATGAGATATTCACTAGAGTGACAACCATGTTCTCCAAAGCACCGCAAATTAGGCTTTATTTAGCCGCGGTGCGTTTTTTCGATGCGAAGCTTGAGAGGAACCAAAAAGTTGGTCCTCATGTGCTCAAAATGATTGAGTACATAGACACTCTTGAGCGTCAAGAGTGTGCTATACCGAAAGCTCTAGCGATTAACCGCATTCTTCATTCTCTTCCGAACAAGTTTGCTCATTTTAGAGTAAACTATAACATGAACAACATGGATAAGAGTTACCATGAACTTCATGCTCTCTTGGTCCAAGCCGAGAGGGATATGGAAGTGAATGAGATGGAGAAGAAAGATGTTCTCTCCATGAAAATGAAGAACATGAATCTAGGAGTCAAGAAGGGGAAGGTGGCCAAGAAAGCGCCATCCAACAAAGGCAAGGGGAAGGGTAAGGCTATTGTGGAAGGTGTTCCACATAAACCTAAGCCCAAGATCAACAAGGGTAAACCTCTCAATGACACATGCAAATATTGCAATGAAGTGGGTCATTGGAAGCCCAATTGTCCCAAGTATAAGAAGGACTTGAAAGATGGATGTGCGGCATCCAAAGGTATTCTTCCTTCTAATCTCTATATGATAGACATCAATCATGCTTGCATTTCTACATGGGTATTGGATACCGGATGTGGATCTCACCTTTGTAATCATTTGCAGGGGATGAGAAACGTGCGAGCTCTAGCCAAGGGTGATGTAGATCTCCGCATGGGCAATGGAGCTAGAGTAGCGGCCGTTTCCGTGGGAACTTTTGTACTCTCTCTTGCTAGTGGATTAGAGTTGTATTTGAATAACTGTTATTTTGTACCAACTCTAACTAAAAACATTATGTCCGTCTCCGTGTTAGATGCGGAAGGCTTTTGTTTCATGATTAAGAACAATCGATGTACTTTTTCATTTAATGAAATGGTTTATGGTGAAGCCATTTCAATTCGAGGTATTTATGTTTTAAATGATGTCAATGATGTTTATCATGTCGAGAACAAGAGGCTCAAAACGAATGAATCAAACAAATCCTATCTTCAGCATTGTCGTTTAGGTCACATAAACGATAGACGCATTGTGGATACCCATATCCGTACCCTCCCAAACAAAACCCTGTGATGTATCACGGACTTTTATTACGCATGCTTTAACGCTAACTTAAACGGTTCTAACTAATGTCGAATTCATTTTGAGTCGTTTTTTAAATGTTAAAATGATTAAGGTCGCTTCACATCGCTTTAAATAAACGTTCATTTTGTCCATTTGGAGTCTAGCTAGGTCCTTGTCCTGCTTCATTTGGCATGAGCTTTGCATTTGCACTACAATTAGTCCTTTTACATTAACAAGGTCTAATTCAGCATTCCTAAATTCTTAAATTTAGGCCCGGTGGCTAAATCTCCCCTTTGGCCCCCTCTTACACAAAATACGGCTTCACGTCTTACCTTATTTCACAAAAACTATGCAAACACACCCTTTTCATTTTTAGGGTCTCGCCCAAAATCGAGCAGAACCCACCTTTGGCCCGCACTCCAAAGCCCTAAGCATCACAAAATATCTCAGAAATATCCTAGGGGTTTTCTTGAGCCACACGTTTGAGATTATCACGTAATCTTTCCAAGATATAATTCAACCGAAACTAGGAAACTACACAAAAAACCACTCCCTCGAACCGCATAAGCTTATGCGGTTTGGTGAGGCAACCGCATGAGGCTATGCGGTTCTTAGGCCTGTTTTTATCCCCGATTTCCTAATTTCTCCGAGGTCTTTTAGTATATATACTCCCCTATACCCCGACCTCAAACACACAATTAACAAACTGCACTACTCTTTCACACCACAAAAACACTCTTGCATCCACAAAAGCCTCAAGCACTCAAATCCTTGAGTTCAGCACACCATCCCGTGTTGAATTCACCCTCCTTTTAAGTTCAAGAAGCGAAGCTCTGCCCAGATCTGAAGCGTCAGGACAACGTAGGTACCGATCCACTTGGATCAAAGCTTTTTCTTATTTTCTATGGACTAACAAAGGGGTCTACACTTTAGCGCCCCCCCGGCTTTGGCACCCAGTAATTGCACTCCAAGTGTTCTACTTACTTCGGGTACACTCCATATCCGATGACACGCCAAAGTCGCATAAGCAATCGACCTCTTAAAATAAACCAATGGACAACTGAACTTTATTTTATTTGCATGCATCTTGCACCTTCTTATTTTGCATTAAAATCAACTTAAACAATGAATTCGACCTTTAACTAAACCGTATTCGTTAACAAGTTAAACATGCTAAACTGAGGGTTTTAATCAATCTTTTTGCATCTGCATTTGCATTCTTTTACAAACTTATCGCACTTGTACGTAGCGATAACATTAGCTCAATTATCATCTTACTTGGATTGTTCTAGGTCAGTAGAGGCTATTTTTACATAGGCTTTTCTAAAAGGTTTTCATAAATCATTATTTGAATTAACTCTTTTTCTAAAGTACCCTCACCCCGAATCCAATCTGGTTTCACAAGCCTTAGATCTAGGGGTGTCGGCGTGCTCCAAAATCTAGGACATGTTTTTAACTTAGAACATGGTAGTAGGTTCCTAATTTCCGCGATAATTAGGTGGCGACTCCATAACAGTTCTTAAAGGTTTTTCTAACTTAATCTTTTTTAACTTTAAAATCCGCCCTTAAGCAAGACGAGTTGGGTCCCTCGACGCTGGTTCCTGTTCCACAGTTTGGCGACTCATTTGGGAGATTTTATTTTTAAAACTTAAAACTAGCTTTTTTCTTTTTAAAAATAAAGAGGTGAAAACTGAAAGCCTTGAACAATCCAAGTATACATATTTGAGCTATGCACATTCGTTTAGAGTCCATTCCTTTTGGAATCTAGGCACCCTTTGCACCCTCGAGAGGTGGTTCCCACATGCAGGCTTGTCCACTCGATAAAGCACATGCCGGACTAACTTTCCTCTCGCCCCTCCACGGCTTGCCGTAAACGGCTATCTCGGCCGCCCCAAAGGTTCCCTTCAGAAACCTATCGCCGGCTGTAAGGAAATGAGGGTTAAGTATCTGCCAAAGCGTACTCGAGGTAGTTGGAGGTGTACCGATCGACTCATTTTCACCCTTTTTGAGTCATACGTACGAGTTCGAGGCTATGCACTCCATGGTCTTTTTCAAAACAAGCATTTGCATTCATATCTTCGAAAACTCGCTTGAACGTTTCAAAGATAAATGAACCTAACATCTAACAAACTAACACTTTTCAAACAAAACTATCGCGAATTTTTGAAACAAGCTTTCTCAAAACTTCCTTTTTCACTAACAAGCAAAAACCCGAGCAAGGATTAAAACCCGAGCTCGTGGATTTCAATCCTCTAGGTCATACGGCCTAGACTCGGTTTTAACATCCTCTACTCGACTTGCTCGAGCCGAATCCTTCTTCTTTTACACATCCGACTCGAGCTCACCTCGGCAAATCACCGATATCAGTTCGACGGGTGCAAAGCAAAATCTTTTAACATCGAGACGAGATGTGCGCACACATCCTCGTTTTAAAAGCTTCCCTTAGCAAAACCTTTTCGAAAATCTCCTTTTTCAAGCTTAAAAGGTCTTTCAAAACAACGAAATGAGCTAGAATGAATGCCTAAAAATGAATGTGAGTCTAGTGGGTCGAGTCTTGTCACTAATATGCAAAGTGAAATGCAGGCCTCAGCTGAATACTCACCATGAATCGCATCATCACCCCTTCCTTCAAACGCTCTTCAAAGATGGCTAACCTCAATAGGCTGAGAACTCTCCGTGACCGTGTTGATCAGCTCACCAAAGACATTGACAACTTGAAGGCCTTGCATCAACTTGAAGTTGCACGCTTAGAACAACGCTCCAAGGCCGACAAGCATGTCTCCCTCCACACTCTCGTCACCCAACTCCAAAGGGACGAGGAAGATTTCACCCAATATCTCGTCCGTTGGAGAGGACTACTTGCCCAGGTTCAGAATCCTCCGCACGAGGACGAACTCATGTACACATTCCTCGGTAGCTTACGACCCGAGTGGCGAAGACACTTTGATTACGGCGACGCCGAGAATTTCGAAGAACTCATTGAAATTGCCCTCGGAGCCCAAAGCAACCCCACAATCTATGACAACCCGGCAACCTTCCTCGGATCAGCGCCCGTCATGGATTGCTCCTACTTGGTCACACCCACCAACAACCAAATCAATGGGGTCTGGTTCAGTGATGACGAAGATGAAGAGTGGCCACCCACTAGCAAAACGGCAGCTCAACTCTCGACTACACCCTCCTCGAATAAGAACAAAAAGAACAAGAAGGGGAAGAAAAAGAAGGGCAAGCAGTCCGAAAACAAAGATCAAAAAGAAAAGGGCGAGCAGCCCGAGAAGGAAGACCAAGACGAGGTTTCACATCTCACACGCTCTGGTCGCCCTTATCAAAATATTTTCACAGATGAACATGCCAGAAAAGCAACTGCGGCCGAGAAAGGCAAGGCCGTAGCCCAAGAGGATAACCCCTCTACAAGTACACCCTCCACCTCTACAGTAATTCCACCACCTAACACGGATGAGGTGCTTCAGAAGCAACTCGCTCGCACAAAAGCCGATGTTTCCATTAGGGCCCTTTTACGAGACTCAGCGGAACATAGGAATGCATTCATTCGCGCTCTAGAAATAGCATGTGCAGACGCTGAGATCTCTCCAGATCAAATGGTCAGCCATGTGTTGGAGTATGTGTCCTCCACAATAGTGCGATTACTTAATAAACCTCAATTAAGGAATACATGGGGATAATCCTGTATTATTGTCAATTGATTAACGTAAATCAATAACGGTTGGTACTAGAGTTTGGCGTTATTGTCGTGAGCAGCGGTAATCAATTGATCCCTTTAAGTCACACCTAAAGGAACATGCTCCAAATATTAAAGCTAATTAATTGTATGAGATACGATTAAATTAGTGACTTGATAATTTGACTAACGGTTAGTCGGTGAATTAATTTAGAGAGAAATCGAGTTGTGAACTCGGATGATTTAATTTTATATCGATAAAATTATTAGAGAAGATGGGAATTAGTGATTAAGCGTTAATTCACTAATTATGTATATTTTACTAATGAGATTAGTGAAAGTATAATTTTAATATATGTGTAAGTGTACATGTATATTAAGGAAGAGTTTAATTAATTTACACTTTATTATATTAGATAATTAAGTGATAAATTATATCTTTTTGTGGGACAAATATTGATTAACAAAATGGACCCATAAGAGGTCCTTGTGGACCGTCCAAACTTAAGGGGCAAGGGAAGATTCCCTTTTGTCCTATATGTTTTAGTTTTAGTTAATTGTATTGCATGCATGATAAACATAATCATTACATTGCATACAATTGTTCTAAACTAGAAAAAACTCTTCACTCACCCTCTCACTCTCCTAGGCCGGCTCATTTGGAGTGTCTAGCACACTTCATTTGTTGCTTGTTCTTCTATAAAACACAAGGAGAAAGAAAGAAAAAGTATTCAAGACTTTTCTCTACATCTCTCTCTTTTCTCTCTAAACTTAATACTAATATTATTCTATAACATTACTAAGAGTTAGTAGTGATAATAATATCTCATATTATCAAGTGATACTAAGTTATTTCTAGATCAAAATATTTAGTATTTTGGAGTATGTTTTTGGGTGCATCTCAAAGGAGGTTTCCTTGTTTGGAAACTCGGTTTTGGAGGATCATCCTAAGCTTATATTCAACAAACAAAACTAGAAAGGAGTTCTAGTTTTGTGCCCTATTTTCCTTTTAGAGAAAGGTATAAATTTCTAATCTTGTTAACAATGTAAATTTGTACTACATAGATCTTGCTAAATCAAATTAGAGTAATTTGATTTACACTAATATTTGATTAGTGATTGGGATGAGATCCCTACAAGTGGTATCAGAGACAAGGCTTGTAGTTACAAATTTATTTTGTTATTTTTGGAGTTTTATATATTTATTGAGAATAAATATGATAAAATCCGAACATGGTGTTAAAGTTGTGTTAACACGAGATTTTTATTGCATGCATAGCTTCTGATCTCATGAAGTTACTGGTCAAATTTCGTAATTTTTGAAATTTGTTTGCTAATTTAAATATTTTTTATACAAAACCGAGTCAAAAAGTGTGTTTTTGGCTAACATAATTACTATAAATAGTTATAGTTGATATCTGGTCACCAAATTTTTACACAGTGATATTTCATATTTATACATTTTGCATGTAAATTTTCAAAGTCAGATTTTGAGTTTTGTATATTTATTCATTTATTTGTTTAAAATCGGTATATAATGCATTTTATGTCCAAAAATATAGTAAACGTTGTTTTATGAACATGAAATTTATACCAATATTTTTATACATTATGAGGATGTTCTCGTATAAATTTGGGATTTTTCCGCATTGTTTTAGACGTTTTCTTGATTTTATGAGATAAAATCGATGAAATCGTATGTTATTTTATATAAAATAATTCGTAAATATTTTCTGACCAATCTTTTCATTTCTGATATTTTGGAAGTGTTCCAAAATATACAAAATTTTGTCAAAATAAAAATGATTTTATTTTATTTTATTTTGATTTTATAAAGCTTTATTCATAAAAAGTTATGATTAAAGTACATCTAATTAGCAAATGACCAAGTTTGTGAACTAAAATCACCTTAAGTTAGTATAAACTAATGTTGGGTGTTCTAAAATCAGTTTAGAAGTTTTAGTTCAAGCTTAAAAGGTGTTTTAAGCATTATTGATTAATATAAGATTAATCGGTTAAAAATGAGATCGGTTTGAAACGAATTAATGCGATTATTGTTTAAGGCGATTTTGGCATGTTTTTATTTATAAGCTTTACTTTATGCATGTTTGGATGAATGTTTATTATTGAATGAATGTTTGTTTTTACTAGTATGGCCATAGTTTGTTATATTTTTACCGATATTGCCCGTAATGAAAGGGAATATCGTGTGGTTTGTAATTAAATGCGATCTCGTATCGCCGGTTTGTAATTTAATAGTTTATTTCATTTATAAATGTATAATAGGATTGCTATGTATTCATTTGTAAATCATTCTTGTAACTATTTGTAAATCGAAGACCGGCGATGGATCGAGATGGAGCCTTAGAAGTGTTCTAAAGCTTGCAAGGAGGAGCCTTGGATGAAGCCCTTATGAAGAGGGACCAAAGGAGTTGGTTTCCAATTTGTAACTCCTTGTATTTTAATTACTTTAGGTGGCCATACTAGGTTTATGTTTGTTTCATGCTTGTTTGTTTGCTTATTTTCCGCACACATGCCAAAATCGCCATGCATGCCACGATATCCCACTATGATTGTCGATTTAAGTCACGATTCCTAAATTAGTTCACTTATAAAGAATTTTATGACTAAAATTGACAAGATCACCCACAATTTTTTATCAAAATGAATTGAGATTAAGCCTTTCCAAATATAGTGACTATGAACCCCATGTTCGTGAGGACCTCCGCGACGTGGAACCTTGTTACCATGGGTAAGTAGTGGGAGGAAGTCCCTTGCTAATTTGGTTTGGACTCAACCGAATAAGAGTTATTTGGGGCTAATCGATGCATTTTATAGAAAATCATCAACCAAGCATTCTAGTGTAGAATTAGTCAAGTGTTGACTTATCATTTTTATATAAAAGGAAACATGAGATGTCTAATTTTATATGGAAAAACGTGTCTTGGAATCATTTATATAATTTCGTGGGAGATCATTATATAAATGAACGTTTGTTTTAAAAGTGTTTTAGCAAATGTCATTAATGAACAATGAATGCTTATATATTTCCTCATATTTGTTGTAGAACCGTTTATTTCAAATCGCAATGGCATCATTATCATCAACTCCTGCGCCCATTTTGGGCAAAGATTCATGGTTGCGAACCGTGATGGATAAGTGTATCCTCAAGGATGACGGTAGCAACTTCGTCGAATGGGATTCGACTATGAGGGGCGCCGCTACATCCGACAATGTGCTCAAGCACCTTACCGATCAACCACCCGCCGAACCCACTTCTCAAACCGGTGCGGCTCGTGCCGCCTATGATGAGTATGTGAAAGTGGACAATGACGTGAAAAACGTCTTAATTTGGTCCATGGCACCCGCTCTCAAACTCCGATTTGTCACTCAAAAAAGTGCATATGCGATATTCACTCGAGTGACAACCATGTTCTCCAAAGCACCGCAAATAAGGCTTTATGAAGCCGCGGTACGGTTTTTCGATGCAAAGCTTGAGAGGAACCAAAAAGTTGGTCCTCATGTGCTCAAAATTATTGAGCAAATAGACACTCTTGAGCGTCAAGAGTGTGCTATACCCAAAGCTCTTGCGATTAACCGCATTCTTCACTCTCTTCCTAATAAGTTTGCTCATTTTCGAGTAAACTATAACATGAACAACATGGATAAGAGTTACCATGAACTTCATGCTCTCTTGGTCCAAGCCGAGAGGGATATGGAAGTGAATGAGGTGGAGAAGAAAGATGTTCTCTCCATGAAAATGAAGAACATGTCTCTTGGAGTTAAGAAGGGGAAGGTGGCTAAGAAAACGCCATCCGTCAAAGGCAAGGGTAAGGGCAAGGCTATTGTGGAAGGTGTTCCACATAAGCCTAAGCCCAAGATCAACAAGGGTAAACCTCTCAATGACACTTGCAAGTATTGCAATGAAGTGGGTCATTCTGGCGCCAATTGTCCCAAGTACAAGAAGGACTTGAAAGATGGATGTGCGACATCCAAAGGTATTATTCCTTCTAATCTCTATATGATAGACATCAATCATGCTTGCATTTCTACATGGGTATTGGATACCGGATGTGGATCTCACCTTTATAATCATTTGCAGGGGATGAGAAACGTGCGGGCTCTAGCCAAGGGTGATGTAGATCTCCGCATGGGCAATGGAGCTAGAGTAGCGGCCGTTTCCGTGGGAACTTTTGTACTCGCTCTTGCTAGTGGATTAGAGTTGCTTTTGAATAACTGTTATTTTGTACCAACTCTAACTAAAAACATTATCTCCGTCTCCGTCTTAGATGCGGAAGGCTTTTGTTTTATGATTAAGAACAACCGTTGTACTTTTTCATTTAATGAAATGGTTTATGGTGAAGCTATTTCAATTGGAGGTATTTATGTTTTAAATGATGTTAATGATGTTTATCATGTCGAGAACAAGAGGCTCAAAACGAATGAATCAAACAAATCCTACCTTTGGCATTGTCGTTTAGGTCACATAAACGAAAGACGCATAAAGAGACTTGTTGCGACCAAGGTTCTCAAACCATTTGATTACGAATCATATGGTACATGCGAATCTTGCCTCTTAGGCAAGATGACTCGTCAACCCTTTAGTGGTAAAGGGACACGAGCAAGTGAGGTTTTAGGACTCATACATACCGATGTGTGTGGTCCATTAAACGTCACCGCTAGAGGAGGATATCATTACTTCATTACTTTTACCGATGACTTAAGTAGATATGGTTATGTCTACTTAATAAGGCATAAAAGTGATGCTTTTGAGAAATTTAAAGAATTTCAAAATGAGGTTGAGAACCAATTAAACAAAAGGATAAAAGCACTACGATCCGATCGTGGTGGCGAATATCTAAGTAATGAGTTTGATTCACATCTTAAGAATTGTGGTATAATATCACAATGGACTCCTCCGGGCACACCACAATTGAATGGTGTTGCAGAAAGGAGAAACCGAACTTTGCTTGACATGGTTCGGTCTATGATGAGTAAAACTAAGCTTCCTGGTTCATTTTGGGGCTTTGCATTGTTATCTGCTGTTTTCTCACTAAATCGAAGTCCGACTAAAGCGGCCAATAAGACTCCATATGAGATATGGACGGGAACCGTTCCCTATTTGTCATTCATGAGAATTTGGGGATGTGAGGCATTCGTCAAGAATAAAACTGACGATAAACTCGCTCCGAGGTCTGACAAATGTCTATTTGTAGGTTATCCTAAGGAAACCTGTGGTTATTACTTCTACAACCCTCACGAGAACAAAGTGTTTGTGGCTCGTGATGCTGTTTTTCTAGAAAATGAATTTATTACTAAAGAAGCAGTGGGAGAAAATTTGAACTTGATGAAGTTCAAGAGCCTGGCAAACCGAGACAGGAAAATGAGGAAACTGCCTCCCTCGCCTTACGACGCGTTATAATCCCTAGGAGGTCGGGAAGAATCAGTCATCAACCTCGACCGCTACCTCAGAACATCGAGGAGGAGGGTGATTTGTTGTTATTCAAAGCAACGAACCCTCAACCTACAAAGCGGCTATAAGTAGCCCCAACTCAGAAACAATGGCTTGAGGCCATGAAATCCGAAATGGATTCTATGTACGAGAACCAAGTTTGGGACTTGGTAGATTTACCTGAAGGAGTGAGACCCCTTCAGTGTAAATGGATATTCAAAATCAAACTCGGCATAGATAAACATATAGATGTTTACAAAGCTAGATTGGTGGCAAATGGCTTTTCACAAGTCCAAGGTATTCATTATGATGAAACCTTTGCACCAGTTGCTATGCTTCGATCCATAAGGATAATCTTAGCGATTCTTAGCATTTCATGACTATGAAATATGGCAAATGGATGTAAAAACCGCCTTCTTGAATAGGATTCTAGAAGAGGAAGTGTTTATGACACAACCTGAAGGTTTTATAGATGCATCCAACCCTAAGAAAGTATGCAAGCTTAAAAGATCCATTTATGGTCTTAAGCAAGCATCGAGGAGTTGGAATCACAGATTCGATCATGTTATCAAACAACATGGATTCGCTCGAAGTCTTGAGGAACCTTGTTTGTACATGAAGTTTAGTGGGAGCAAGGTAACTTTCCTTGTTTTGTATGTGGATGACATACTATTGATTGGAAATGATATTCCAAGCCTGAACTCGGTAAAGGTGGAATTGGGAAACCATTTCCAAATGAAGGACTTGGGAGAGGCACAACGCATCTTGGGTATCCGGATCTATAGAGATAGATCCAAAAGGATACTAGCATTAAGTCAAGAAACTTATATTGATAAGATTCTTGATAGGTTCAATATGAAAGACTCCAAGAGAGGCTTTCTTCCGATGAGTGTAGGAATAACATTGAAGAAGTCTCAATGTCCTACGACTCCTGCGGAAATTGAACGCATGAAATTGATCCCTTATGCTTCCGCTGTAGGATCAATCATGTATGCTATGATGTGTACTCGTCTCGATGTCGCTTTCGCTTTGAGCATGACGAGCCGGTATCAAGCTAATCCCGGTGAGAGTCACTGGATAGCTGTAAAGAACATCCTTAAGTACTTGAGAAGAACTAAGGATTCGTTTCTAGTGTTTGGAGGTGAACTTGAGCTACGTGTAAAGGGTTATACGGATGCAAGTTTCCAAGCCGATGGGGATGATCTGAAATCCCAATCCGGCTATGTCTTTATGTTGAATGGAGGAGCTGTTTGTTGGAAGAGCTTCAAATAGAGTGTCACTGCGGATTCTACAACGGAAGCTGAATATTTGGCGGCATCTGAAGCTGCTAAAGAAGCTGTGTGGGTTCGGCAATTCTTGGATGGACTAAGAGTAGTCCCTAGTGCCGTGGATCCTGTCACTGTTTATTGTGATAACAGTGGGCCTATTTTCCAAGCAAAGGAGCCCAAGTCTAGTAACAAGTCTAGACACGTTGTGAGGAAATACCACGTTATTAGAGATAATGTGGAGAGGAAGGAAATAGATATTTGTAAGGTTGGGACAGACGATAACATCGCTGATCCTTTAACCAAGCCTCTTTCGAGGGCTAAGCATGACGCGCACACCGCCTCCATGGGGTTGCGGCGTATGCCAGATTTCCTTTAGTTTCGTTATATGTAATTGAACGATTCATCTTATTACATATATGAAAATAACATTCATTGTTTTTATCTTAAGTCATTATGAATGCATTTTTTGTTTATCCGAATATTTGTGTGACAACTTTGAACGTATTCAAGTGAACGGCATAAACTAAGTATTTGGTCCCTAGTCTCTCACATGAGGTGACGTCTCGGAGAAACTAGATTGCAAGTCGATCGATGGTGGGTTCAACACCATAGGGTCATATGAGATGACTGATCGTTTGCATAGACAGACTGTGAAAACACTCTGTCGGGCAGTGACGCTTATAGAATTCCTTTTCAATGAGATTGAAACCTGGTCGTGGTGGGAATTTCTATAGTATTCCTTTGAGTCGATTCTTTGACCTGAAACCGATTATGCAGTCGGTGCAGTTTCCGAGTGACTTTCATTTTTGTCCTAAGCCATGCCGTGAAAGGGGGTTATAAGGGCATCTTTGGGGTCATGGTGATCTGCATTATACAGTACAATCGAGTGGAAGAGAAATGTCCACCCTCGTCAGGGTAAAACATCTTTGGGCCACTCGAGGAGTAGTCGCTGAAAATGCGTGGCCACGCTCGGTAAGAATCTACGGTAGATTCCCCTGTCAGACAGCTACTCTCCAAATCGAGAAAACCATTCACGATTTATATCTCAGGATGCAAGTACGACCTGTAAGACACCTTGCATTGAGTGGGAGATGTGAAACGGACATGAGAATTGGTAATGCACAACTTGTCTCGGACAAGTGGGAGATTGTTGGAGTATGTGTCCTCCACAATAGTGCGATTACTTAATAAACCTCAATTAAGGAATACATGGGGATAATCCTGTATTATTGTCAATTGATTAACGTAAATCAATAACGGTTGGCTGACTAGAGTTTGACGTTATTGTCGTGAGAACGGCGGTAATCAATTGATCCCTTTAAGTCACACCTAAAGGAACATGCTCCAAATATTAAAGCTAATTAATTGTATGAGATACGATTAAATTAGTGATTTGATAATTTGACTAACGGTTAGTCGGTGAATTAATTTAGAGAGAAATCGAGTTGTGAACTCGGATGATTTAATTTTATATCGATAAAATTATTAGAGAAGATGGGAATTAGTGATTAAGCGTTAATTCACTAATTATGTATATTTTACTAATGAGATTAGTGAAAGTATAATTTTAATATATGTGTAAGTGTACATGTATATTAAGGAAGAGTTTAATTAATTTACACTTTATTATATTAGATAATTAAGTGATAAATTATATCTTTTTGTGGGACAAATATTGATTAACAAAATGGACCCATAAGAGGTCCTTGTGGACCGTCCAAACTTAAGGGGCAAGGGAAGATTCCCTTTTGTCCTATATGTTTTAGTTTTAGTTAATTGTATTGCATGCATGATAAACATAATCATTACATTGCATACAATTGTTCTAAACTAGAAAAAACTCTTCACTCACCCTCTCACTCTCCTAGGCCGGCTCATTTGGAGTGTCTAGCACACTTCATTTGTTGCTTGTTCTTCTATAAAACACAAGGAGAAAGAAAGAAAAAGTATTCAAGACTTTTCTCTACATCTCTCTCTTTTCTCTCTAAACTTAATACTAATATTATTCTATAACATTACTAAGAGTTAGTAGTGATAATAATATCTCATATTATCAAGTGATACTAAGTTATTTCTAGATCAAAATATTTAGTATTTTGGAGTGTGTTTTTGGGTGCATCTCAAAGGAGGTTTCCTTGTTTGGAAACTCGGTTTTGGAGGATCATCCTAAGCTTATATTCAACAAACAAAACTAGAAAGGAGTTCTAGTTTTGTGCCCTATTTTCCTTTTAGAGAAAGGTATAAATTTCTAATCTTGTTAACAATGTAAATTTGTACTACATAGATCTTGCTAAATCAAATTAGAGTAATTTGATTTACACTAATATTTGATTAGTGATTGGGATGAGATCCCTACACCATGTCACGAGCGATTGGTTACCGGGGGCTATCACCTTCTCAAACGATGATCTCCCCGCATTCTGACCAAACCACAACCTCGCCCTATACATTAGCGTGGAATGCATGAAGAAAACTTTACCCGTGTCCCTTGTTGACAACGGATCTGCAGTCAATGTTCTACCATTGGCCACCGCACATCGCCTCGGCTTATCCGATAAAGACTTCACCCCAAGCATGGATGGAGTCAAAGCTTTCGACGGAACCCGACGTCACGTGAATGGAACCATTTCTCTTCACATACGCAGTGGTCCCATAGAAAGAAAAGTCGAGTTTCAAGTCATCGACATGACCCCTTCCTATAACATACTCCTGGGACGACCGTGGATTCACTCCACCAAGGCCGTAACTTCTACTCTACATCAAAAGGTTAAGATCCCTCTCAACGAGGAAATCATAACCTTGAATGCCTCAAACTTCCGAGCCCTTTTCGATACACCAAAGAGCCCAATTCTGCCAAATTGTGGTGAACCCATGAGAAGACTTATGTGGTTTCGACTTCGAAGTCGGCCCGATCACACGTACACCAATCAAAACCTACAAACCTTTCAGAACAAAAAACAACAACAGCCTTTGGCTCACCATGGTTTAGGCTATAAGCCCAAAAACTACGACTGTAAGAAGATGGTTAAGGAAATCCAAAGACGAAAGTCAACCCACAAGGTCACCTTGCGACCTTACATCCTCGACTGACGCATATTTCACCCGGAGGAACTGGCCGACGGGGATACCTCCGCCGAGACATCATCCATTCATCCGGCTTTGTTTCTCTAGTGAGGCCGAGCCCAACACACTCAAGGCCTCACCGAGCACCAAAAACGAAGAGATTGTCTCTACGATCATGCGAGACCGTCACTTCGATCCTAACTTACTCATAGCCGACGCCACAGACAAAACCCTCAACGGATGGTATAAGACGCTGAAATGGACCGACGCACAAGGCCACCATTTCCAACTTATCACCGGTGAAGGACCACTTTTCGACCATGTCACCAATCTCAAAGACAAGGACGAGAGTGATCACAACTCAAGCAACTCAAGCAGCTCAAGCGCCTCCAGCGGCACAGAAGACGACGAAGAAGAAGAAGAAATTCTTTTAAATTCTAATGCTCTTAGTGTCGGGTCGTCTGTCGACCCATCTATCCTAGACTCTAGTTTTAGCTTAGATTTCCTTTTTACGGAGGCTAGCTCCAAGCAATTTTCTGATTTGTCGAATAATTCTCTTCAAAATAATGAAATGAATAAATTTGCTTACGTCTTGTCTCAAGCTAATAACAAAATACAAACAAACAAAAATCAACAAACAATCAACAAAGCACAAAATACAAAAGACACTAACTCATGCGAAAATGAACAAACAGATCAATCTTTAAACAAATACATTGCAAACCTTGTCTCTCCCAAAACACAAGACCCAATCATCGAGGAAACCATAACCATAAACGTGGGAACCCCCGAAGAACCAAGGGAATTACAACTAGGTGCCTCACTAGACAAAGACGAGCGCGCCCAATTCACACAACTCCTAAGCGAATTCAAGGACGTATTCGCTTGGTCATACAAAGACATGCCCGGCATCGAACGAAGCATCGCCGAACACCGCATCCCCATCAAACCCGGTTACAAACCCATCAAGCAAAAGCTGAGACGGCTACGTCCCGAATGGTCCCTTATGGTCAAGGAAGAAATCGAAAAACAACTACAAGCCGGTTTCATCCAAGTCATCGACTATCCTGAATGGGTCTCAAACATGGTCCCAGTCCTGAAAAAGAATGGCAAAATTCGAGTATGCGTTGACTTTCGCGACTTGAACAAAGCTAGTCCCAAAGATGACTTTCCGTTACCCCATGTGGACGTCCTAGTCGACAACACCGCTGATCACGCCCTCCTATCTTTCATGGACGGCTACGCAGGCTATAACCAAATCAAAATGTCACTCGAAGATATGGCAAAGACGGCTTTCATTACACCGTGGGGCACATACTGCTATACGGTCATGCCTTTCGGCCTAATCAATGCTGGCGCAACATACCAACGCACCGCTACAACCCTTTTACATGACATGATGCACAAAGAAGTCGAGGTTTACGTCGACGATATGATCGTGAAG
Organism: Dianthus caryophyllus; assembly: GCA_023091065.1. Classification (NCBI taxonomy): domain Eukaryota; kingdom Viridiplantae; phylum Streptophyta; class Magnoliopsida; order Caryophyllales; family Caryophyllaceae; genus Dianthus; species Dianthus caryophyllus. The sequence goes on from JALGRB010000018.1 coordinate 355,226, forward strand.
TCAAAGGAGAGAAGTGGTCATATCACTAACCTCCGCAAGTTCTTCACACGCCTTCGACAATACAAAATGCGCCTTAACCCCTAAAAATGTACTTTTGGAGTTAAATCCGGCAAACTACTAGGACATGTAGTGAGCCAGAGAGGCATCGAGGTCGACCCCTCGAAAGTCAAAGCAATCCTTGAAATGCGACCCTCGGAGAACCTCGACGAAATTCGAAGTCTCTTGGGCCAAATCCAATACATCTCGCGCTTCATTAGCAAACTCACCATGATATGTGAACCAGTTTTCAAGAAACTCAAGAAAACCGATCATGTCGAATGGGACGAAGAATGTCAAAAAGCATTTGACAAGGTCAAGGAATTACTAACTAACCCACCAGTTCTACGACCACCCCAAACGGATTTACCACTATCCTTATACCTTACAACAACACCTACCGCCATGGGCGCCATGCTCGCTCAAGAAATAAACGGCGAAGAACACGCAATCTATTACATCAGCAAGAAATTTCTCGATTACGAAACTCGATATTCACCCGTCGAGAAGAGCTGTCTAGCATTGGTATGGTCATCCAAAAAAACTCCGTCACTATATGCTAGCACACCAAACAAGGGTCTATTCCACAATGGACCTCGTAAAGTACCTTTTCGAAACTTGTGTAGGACGAATGGCCGGATGGACATTGCTCTGGCCGACCGACCTTAAATCGTACCCCTCAAAGCAATCAAGGGACGAGCAGTCTCTGATTTCCTAGCCGAAAATGCAATCAACGAAGAACCGATCATCGACACAACATCCCTTCCAGACGATGGGATTTACAATATCAACCAAGAACAATGGGAGTTATACTTCGATGGCTCCTCCAACTACCGAGGATGTGGAGTAGGAATACTTCTCATATCCCCGAATGGCGAACACACACCCTTATCCATCAAATTAGATTTTGACGTTACAAACAACGCCGCAGAATACGAAGCATGCTTGCACGGTCTCCAAGCATCGCTTGTACTCAACGCCCGCAACATAAGAGTCTATGGGGACTCCTCCCTCATAATCAACCAAGTATCCGGAGCATGGAAGATACTCAACGAAAACCTAGCACTATACCAAAGCAAAATACAAGAGCTCATAAGCGAATTCTATCACGTAGAATTCATACACCTCCCACGCGAAGAAAATCAATTCGCCGACGCGTTATCCAAGCTCGCATCACTAATCAACAATTCGTGATGGAAATGGGCAAACTACTCAAAAAGACGCCTCAAGGCATACTACTCTTGTGCGTCGACCACAAATAGGGACACGAGATCATGTCCCAAGTACACGATGGCGAGTGCGGACCACACATGAACGCACGAGCCATGTGCAAACAAATCATAAGGCTAGGATGGTACTGGACAACCATGGAAGCCGACTGCGCGAAATATGTCAAACATTGCCATAATTGCCAAATCTTTGCAAACGTACAACACATACCTCCTTCACCACTATACAGTCTAACCTCGCCATGGCCTTTCTCCACATGGGGAATTGACGTCATAGGCAAAGTTCAACCCGTAGGAGCAGGAGGACACTGCTTCATCCTCGTGGCCATCGACTATTTCACCAAATGGGTCGAAGCCGCATCATACCGCACACTAGGCACAAAAGAGGTTGCAAAATTCATACAAAACAACATCATTTGTCGCTACGGTATACCCCACGAATTCATAAGCGACCAAGGCACACACTTCCAAGGAGAGGTCGAACCACTTCTCCTCAAATACAAGATACAACGACACAAATCATCACCCTACCGACCACAAACTAACGGCGCGGTAGAGGCGTAGAACAAAACCGTCGTCTCAATCCTCAAAAAGATGATCGACACCTGCCACGACTGGCCCAACAAAATCCCATTTGCATTATGGGGATACCGCACAACCATCCGCACACCCACAGGCATGACACCCTATTTCCTAACCTACGGGATGGAAGCCGTCCAACCCGGAGAAATCGAGATGCAATCCCTTCGAATTCTCATGGAAGCAGACATTCCTGAAGCCGAATGGGCTCGCGAACGATACGAACAACTCATCCTTTTAGACGAAAGACGGTTACATTCACTAAATGCGGTCGAGATGTACCAATCTACTTCTGCAACGCGCTCTGACAGACGGGTCAAGCCACGAAACATCAAAGTGGGTGACCTAGTACTCAAATCACCCGAAAGCAGATTACGGTCGACCCAAGAGGAAAATTCAAACCCAATTGGGCCGGACCATACTTGGTCAAGGAAATCCTTCCCGGAGGAGCCGTGAAACTAATTGACCTTGACGGTCAGGACTTCCGATTACCGACAAATCTTGATCAACTCAAGAAATACTACCCCTAAACACAAGCACTTTTGCGATGTATTTCAAAAACAAAACTCACTCTCGCATGGGTGAACTACGCTCTGTTTGATTCCACGCACTGTGGATACGTAGGCAGCTTTGCAAAGAGCTCAACCGAATCACACGAACTACGCCGGTTTGATTCTGTATTCAAAGCAGATACGTAGGCAGCTTGTCAAAAGCACACCAACTTAACTTGCACGCACGCCCAAAGCTTAAAAAGGTCAAGGCGTTGCACTCCTAAAGACACGCTCAAAGCTTAAAAAAGTCAAGAGCACAGTCAACACAAAACGAATCAACAACCCAGATCCAAAGCTTAAAAAGGTCGAGGATCTCAAACAAAACAACAAACGAATCCAAAGCTTAAAAAAGTCGAGGATTTAAAAACAAATACGAATGTTCAAAGCTTAAAAAGGTCGAGAATATTTCAAAACAAAAGAAAGCAACGAGACAAGACAAAAGCAAATTAGTTCTATTTTATTACTTTATTGAGAATTTCTCGCAATTTAGAAATGAGCTAGGAACAAGCCTCCTTAGCCCTTTATTTGAATCTAAAACATGTATTTAAATAAAGAAATCTTTCTAAACTAAACAAAGCAAACTACTCAAGTCATTTTCTGACGCTTCGGATTAGCCTCTTCATCTTCAAGAGGCCGATCCGCCACCACTTTCGACCTAAGAACGGGAATAGATCTCTCAAAACCTGGGGGCTCGATCGGATCCTCATCCCGCTCGACTGGGGGCTCCTCGATCCTTGGCCCTAGACGATCTTTAACGGTCACCTTCGGTCCAAGCCTTTCCCGCGCCGGTGTCGAAGTAGAAGCACCTGCACTAACAGTACAAAGATCACCATAGTCCCTCCTTTCGCGCACCGCCTCATACGCCAAGGAGGGCCTTGGCCCATTCTTTTCCCTCCTTCTTTGATTCTCCCGTTTCCGAGGATCATTGGACCGGTACCACCGCGTATAGAAGTCCGTAACACGGCTAGACTCTATATGCTCCGGAACAGCCCAAGTAACACGGTCCGACCATCCTCGGATCCATGCATCAATCATCTGGTTGTTTAAGACAACAACCCCTCCAACCTGAGTATCCTGCTCGGGTATGGTCTGAGCAAGCCCGATTTGCCTCTTCAAGCGAAGAGGATGAATCCACACTCCTCGTTCAAACCCGCACAACATCAACCCACGAGACGCATTCGCGTGACGGCTACCAGAATCAGCCGTAACACCCCACCAAGACACGTACCAGCGAATGGTGCTCTCCTTCACAAACCACCGGTAGTAGTTTAGCGAGCGCTCCCGAGATCACCCACTCCATCTTTCGCGGCGTCGTCGCGCGACCTGAAGACACTTCTGGGGAAGAGCTTTATACACACTTAGCCTCTCCATGAGCCAAGCGTTGAGAATCCTAGCGCGGCCCACATGCGAGCTCGGGCGATTAGCACAACGGTCGTCTAAGCCCGATATGGTCTCCGCTGGGATCAACGCAGCGAAGGATCATATCCCCTCTCCATTCTTCGACAACACGAAGGCGTACCTCGCGTTTAGAACACTCCATCCGCATGGACCCGCAAAAGCATAATGATGAACCAAACAAAAGCAAGGGCCCTCGCCTAGAGCGGTCCAGAAATACTAGTATCAACTTTATTCATGTATCGTTGACACAAGAGAAGCATGTTTACCTTGCCTCCCTCAAACAAACCTCTGACATGAGCATTCGTCATCTCAAGGAAGTTTCGCAACATCCCGTTATAGCAAAGCTCACTCCTTACAACCACAGGAGTAGTCCGTTTCGACCACCCAGCAATGGCCGAGAACTCCTCCATCAAAGGACACACCTCTCCCCCGGGAAACCTAAACACGTGCAAGCTCGGATCCCAATAATCTAAGCACGCATCCAAGAAGTCTAGATCGACTTTCATTTGACGAAAGCCAATAAAAACACCCGCACCATCATCATACACCGCCTTCTTCATTGCCGAGCTTAATGAGGAAGTTCACCTCTTCAAAAGCGCATCAAAATGCTCCTCCATTTTTCTCAAAAAAAAAAAACTTTTATAAATATACCTAATATGTTTATGAGAGCAAAAACTTGTATTAAGAGAGAAGAAAAGAAGTATTTGTGAATGAGGATTATAGCACGCACCCCCCCTCCTTATATACAAAACGTCGTACGGAATATGGAAACACGGCGTTAACTGAGCTAAACCGCATAGCCTTATGCGGTTTGCCCACCAAACCGCATAAGCCTATGCGGTTTGACCCCTGAACCGCATAAGGCTATGCGGTTCAAGGGGCGGGTTTTCTCGCAATTTTCCTAATTTCGTCTTTCCTAAAACACTACAACCTACATCAGGCTACGACATTCTTTTGTTGTTCCCCATGCAACAGCATTACATTCCACTTTAGCAACTACGATTCTTACCACGAGTCAATGCATAACATTTTCATTCATACAAGCTCATTTCAACATTCACAATGAACTTTTTGCAAAAACATTTTCACAATCTAAAATCAACATCAATGCATCCCACTCGGGAATCATATCATTTTTCAAACAAGCCTACCAAACAGGTTTACCAACAACATTCAAGTTCAAAGTTCAAGCTACAACAATCAAGTTCAAAAGTTTAAGCTACAACGACATGTACATAAAGATTCATACAATCTTTAGTACACAAATTCACTCGGGATGACGACGCCGATACTCGTCAAACTCACGCCGAATCTGGGCCGTCTCAGCCCGGCTCTGACACAACTGAGCAGCCTGCTCAGCCCAAGCCATCCTCCATCTGTTGGCTATCCGCCATAGCTTCTTATGAGCCTCCTTAGCCACCTATGATACACAACACAAAAACAGTTCACATTTTACCCCACTTTGCCTCAATTCCACTCGAATTAAGTCAAACTTAGGTGGGAAATTTCAAAACAAACGCAGTCAACCCCACTTTGCCTTAATTTCACTCAAATTAAGCCAAACTCGAGGGGGTAACACAAAAACACGACTCTTACAAGTTTGATCATCGCTATAAATCACACCTCGATCAAACTGGGGACTCACTCACATATACAAAGATACATACCTTCTTCACCCTGCCTGTCCAGCTGTCCATGCCCGCATCAGTGGTCACCGGCAAGTACGTCGGCAAAGTGAAAGTACGACGCACACCAGACTCGTCGTACTCAACGGTGGTAGGGAAGTCACCAGGCTGCTCCGCCATCTCGGGATCGAATTCCTGTAGAACAAGTACAAAACGCACACGTCAGGGAAATTTTTCGAAGAAAATTACCTTATGCACCCTCAAAAGAAGTAAGCATACCTCAATCGGCCCCTGACAAAGCGAGACTCATGAAATCGCCATAGTCTTCCTCGGATAGAAGACTCACCGACTCTCCTTCCCGTCTAACGCCACCCGATCCTGGCGAAACCCCTCGCTCAAACGGGACCCTCGGCGGATCCCTAGCACCACCGGGCCGGCCACCACCTGGTAAACCAAACGCTCCCAAGGTACCAAACCGATCCATACGGCGTCGCTTGATACGAGGCAGGGTCTCTCGCTCTGCAAACCTAGCTCCAATGCCCTCGGGAATATTCCTATACTGGCCCCACGGGAACGGCACGAACTACAAAGAAAACAGAACACACTCACGAATACAAATACAATACAATACAATCATTTTAAGTACACCCTATTTAAAATGGTTCAAGCACAAACCTCATCAAAACGCATCCGGTTCAGACGATCCCGAACATCATCATACGACCCGGTTAAGCGCAAAGCGGTTACCACGTACCCCAATGCGTCTGCGGGTACTCCCTCACGATCCTCACAGCATGCGGGGGGAGCAGAAAAGGAAAGTGGCTAAGAATCCACGACTGCACACACAAGAAACAAAAACACGTTACAAAGACAAAGACAACAAAAACAAACAACAATGCACCTAAGACAAAAACAAAATCAACACGTACCTCCATCAAGAATCCAGGCGAGACTAAGGACAGTCTCGACCCTCGATCCATGACCCGCGGTCTCACGGCATCCATGCGGCGAATGCACAAACCGAGGCGGCGTCACCCGGTCAAACGTCCCAATTGCATTCCAATCCGGCGATGCATAAAGACCGACGTCGGCCGCTCGCCCTTATCGCCGGCAGTACGGCGGCGACAAACCACCACAACCACATACGAGCATTACGCTCGTCACTCCACTCCAGGGGGCCATACTCGGTCTTCCCTCAAAGTACTCCAAGATATAGCTCGTCTTGAAAGTATAAGGTGGCGCACCTGCGAATCACCTTCAAACCGCGCCGATCGCGTCGGTCACAACCTCGTCACAACGGACGGCGCAAACTCGAAACTCATGTCGCGATCTCCAAACGGCGGCCGGCATGACAAAGATACTCAGACAAGATAATCTGGCCTCAAAGCGGGCATATGGAACGTCGTCGTGGTGTCCCGATACCTATCCAAGAAGGCCCTGATCAACATCGGGTTTGCTGCCTGGCTTCTTCCTCGCAATCTCTCCTCGGTGGCGGGCCAGTGGGCCAAAAGCACTACGCGGCACCCAAGCTTGCGCCTCGCGCTTCTCCTCAAAAACACACATTACAGACGAGACGCCCGAGAAAGTCCTCATCGAACCTTTCTGCCAGCCCATCGTCGCTCGATAGGAAACGTGTCTCTCCGGAGCAAGCAGAAGGTTGTGGCCATCCCAACCCTTCGCAAAGGCCCTGTCCACACGTGATTTTCGCGGCCTAGAGCTACTCGCTCTAGGCGCAACCTCCTCGACCTCCTCAGCCTCCTCCTCAGCAACATCCATCTCGGCTTCCAGCTCATCCACCAGCGCTTGAGCAAGCTCGTCCTCAGGATCAGGCACAGGGACATTCCTCCCACGACCTCTACCTCGTGCCTGCCCACGTCTCGTAGACAAGTCACGAGGGTCGGCCTCCCTCTCACTACGCGTACGCCTCAAACCGCTCGAGCTAGAGGCTCCCTCGGTCCTCGAACTAGCACTCTTACGAGATCTCGATCTCGTAACACGACTGGAACCTTCCCCTGCAACCAAACACAACCAACACATACAACTATAATACATACGCATACACAAATACACACAAATAATACGCACATAATACATATACATCCCTCAACACATTACACTATACGCCCTACAGAGCATTTTTAGGCCTAATTCATAATTGAGCCGAAAACCGTTCTCTACACCTCAAAATTACAACTTTATGGTTTCTATAAGCCATAATAGTCCCCAACAACAACCCGTTACAAGCAATTGCATTTTGGTCACCCCGATCAAAAACCCCCAATTCGCCTTAATTACTCCGTATAACTACGACTTAAGACGGCGATTTGAAAGCCTTACCTCGACTTTTTCGCAAAACTAACGCTATAGGCATGCTATACTCGCTATGGGCATCCTACACCGAAGTTTAATTGAAATTCCGGGTCGGAAATTCCGGGTTCGTTTTCGGGCCCGAAACCTAATTTGGACGTTTTTCACACAAAGACGGTCTAAATCACGATCAATTCACACATACATGCTAGCATGGCATAATGCAACACAATGACGTCAATTTCAAGCATTCAAACGGCAAATTTCAAGCAAAACTCGGGATTTCATGCAAAACCCGTCTTTTCAACATTTCAAGGCAAAACTAGCTAATTACAACAACAAATAGCGTAAAAGCAAGTTAGAATGGAGCATTACCTGAAGCCATAGCAAGACAATGCAAGAAAAACGAGCAAAAACGGTTGAGAAATCGAAAAATGGTGTTTTTATGAGTAAGAAACCGAAAGTGATGAATGAGGCAACAACACGGTATAGCTCGTGTTATATAAGCCCCCTACAGCCACTAAGGTAAACCGCATAGCCTTATGCGGTTTGCGCCACGAACCGCATAAGGCTATGCGGTTTCTGCCTGTGGTTTTTCTCGGATTTTTCTCGTTTTACGCCTACTTTTGAATTCCTAATTCATCCTAGCCCATATACAACCCCAAGTACGTCCGTGCAGGTTGGCGTCACCTACAGTCCGCCATACGCGTATGTTAAGCATTCAATATACGGTACAGAAGCAGAAGCACGAACGCTCTTCACGAGCATTACATCAGGTTCTCCTCAAACGGAGGGCAATCATATGCAATTACGACTACATAGACACTCCTCGGCGAGCCTAAACACAAGTACTCTGCAATATACACATAGCTCCAAGCATTTCACTCTACATAGACGCTCCTCGGCGAGTTCAAGCACAAGTATTACACGGACGCTCTTTCACGAGACCTACACTAAACACCTACATAAACACCCCTGTTCAATTATACACCTTATGCATACCCGAACATCTTACAAAGACACATGCACCCCTGCACTTTAGCCCCTTCACACATGCAATACGAAGACATTACAAACACCAGCATCAACATCTGACGATACCAAGCACACGCAAAGGCACCAACAAACGACAACAAGCATGACGAAGGCATTCAGCAGGCCGGCAGGCCCTTATAGCATGCATGGACCGCCAAGTCCTTAAAATGCGCACGTCCCTCCCCGTATAGCCCGGTTCGGAGTCCTCGTCTCACCCATGGACACATGCTTCGTTCCGCTGACTATATCGAGACTGTAATGGTCCGGATATGGTCGAAAGAGTTTGACTAGCGTTCTAGTCCGAGCTCAGTCAAACTGGGGGCTCTGTGGATACCCATATCCGTACCCTCCCTAACAAAACCCTGTGATGTATCACGGACTTTTATTACGCATGCTTTAACGCTAACTTAAACGGTTCTAACTAATGTCGAATTCATTTTGAGTCGTTTTTTAAATGTTAAAATGATTAAGGTCGCTTCACATCGCTTTAAATAAACGTTCATTTTGTCCATTTGGAGTCTAGCTAGGTCCTTGTCCTGCTTCATTTGGCATGAGCTTTGCATTTGCACTACAATTAGTCCTTTTACATTAACAAGGTCTAATTCAGCATTCCTAAATTCTTAAATTTAGGCCCGGTGGCTAAATCTCCCCTTTGGCCCCCTCTTACACAAAATACGGCTTCACGTCTTACCTTATTTCACAAAAACTATGCAAACACACCCTTTTCATTTTTCCGGGTCTCGGGCCCAAAACTGAGCCCGAACCCAGCCTTTGGCCCGCACTCCAAAGCCCTAAGCATCACAAAATATCTCAGAAATATCCTAGGGGTTTTCTTGAGCCACACGTTTGAGATTATCACGTAATCTTTCCAAGATATAATTCAACCGAAACTAGGAAACTACACAAAAAACCACTCCCTCGAACCGCATAAGCTTATGCGGTTTGGTGAGGCAACCGCATGAGGCTATGCGGTTCCTAGGCCTGTTTTTATCCCCGATTTCCTAATTTCTCCGAGGTCTTTTAGTATATATACTCCCCTATACCCCGACCTCAAACACACAATTAACAACCAGAATTACTCTTTCACACCACAAAAACACTCTTGCATCCACAAAAGCCTCAAGCACTCAAATCCTTGAGTTCAGCACACCATCCCGTGCTGAATTCACCCTCCTTTTAAGTTCAAGAAGCGAAGCTCTGCCCAGATCTGAAGCGTCAGGACAAGGTAGGTACCGATCCACTTGGATCAAAGCTTTTTCTTATTTTCTATGGACTAACAAAGGGGTCTACACTTTAGCGCCCGCCGGCCTTGGCACCCAGCGCGCTTGCACTCCAAGTGTTCTACTTACTTCGGGTACACTCCATATCCGATGACACGCCAAAGTCGCATAAGCAATCGACCTCTTAAAATAAACCAATGGACAACTGAACTTTATTTTATTTGCATGCATCTTGCACCTTCTTATTTTGCATTAAAATCAACTTAAACAATGAATTCGACCTTTAAGCGAACTGTATTCGTTAACAAGTTAAACATGCTAAAGCGAGGGTTTTAATCAATCTTTTGCATCTGCATCTGCATTCTTTTACTTCGTATCGCTCTTGTCCGTGGCGATAACATTAGCTCAATTATCATCTTACTCGGATTGTTCTAGGTCAGTAGAGGCTATTTTTACATAGGCTTTTCTAAAAGGTTTTCATAAATCATTATTTGAATTAACTCTTTTTCTAAAGTACCTCACTTTGAATCCAACTGGTTTCACAAGCCTTAGATCTAGGGGTGTCGGCGTGCTCCAAAATCTAGGACATGTTTTTAACTTAGAACATGGTAGCGGGTTCCTAATTTCGCGATAATTAGGTGGCGACTCCATACTTGATTCTTAAAGGTTTTTCTAACTTAATCTTTTTAACTTTAAAATCCGCCCTTAAGCAAGGCAGAGTTGGGTCCCCGACGCGGTTCGGGTTCCAGCGCATAAAGAGACTTGTTGAGACCAAGGTTCTCAAACCATTTGACTTTGAATCATATGGTACATGCGAATCTTGCCTCTTAGGCAAGATGACTCCTCAACCCTTTAGTGGTAAAGGGACACGAGCAAGTGAGGTTTTAGGACTCATACATACCGATGTGTGTGGTGCATTAAACATCACCGCTAGAGGAGGATATCATTACTTCATTAGTTTTACCGATGACTTAAGTAGATATGGTTATGTCTACTTAATAAGGCATAAAAGTGATGCTTTTGAGAAATTTAAAGAATTTCAAAATGGGATTGAGAACCAATTGGACAAAAAGATAAAAGCACTACGATCGGATCGTGGTGGCGAATATCTAAGTAATGAGTTTGATTCACATCTTAAGAATTGTGGTATAATATCACAATGGACTCCTCCGGGCACACCACAGTTGAATGGTGTTGCAGAAAGGAGAAACCGAACTTTGCTAGACATGGTTCGGTCTATGATGAGTCAAAGTGAGCTTCCTTGATCCTTTTGGGGCTTTGCACTGTTGTCTGCTGTTTTCTCACTAAATCGAAGTCCGACTAAAGCGGCCAATAAGACGACATATGAGATATGGATGGGAAAGGTTCCCTATTTGTCATTCATGAGAATTTGGGGTTGTGAGGCATTCGTTAAGAATAAAACTGACGATAAACTCGCACCAAGGTCTGACAAATGTCTCTTTGTAGGTTATGCTAAGGAAACCTGTGGTTATTACTTCTACGACCCTCACGAAAACAAAGTGTTTGTGGCTCGTGATGCTGTTTTTCTAGAAAACGAATATATTTCTAAAAAACAGAGTGGGAGAAAATTTGAACTTGATGAAGTTCAAGAGCCACAAAGCGAAGCATAAAATGAGGAAGTCGTTCCTTCGTCTTCTGACACGGTTGTAATCCCTAGGAGGTCAGGAAGAATTAGTCATCAACCTGACCGTTACCTCGGTAACATCGAGGAGGAGGGTGATTTGTTGTTATTCGAAAGCAACGAACCCTCAACCTACAAGGCGGCTATTAGTAGTCCCAACTCCGACCAATGGCTTGAGGCCATGAAATCTGAAATGGATTCTATGTACGAGAACCAAGTTTGGGACTTGGTGGATTTACCTGAAGGAGTGAGATCCCTTCAGTGTAAATGGATATTCAAAATCAAACTCGGCATAGATAAACATATAGATGTTTACAAAGCTAGATTGGTGGCAAAGGGCTTTTCACAAGTCCGAGGTATTCATTATGATGAAACCTTTGCACCAGTTGCAATGCTTCGATCCATAAGGATAATCTTAGCGGTTGCCGCATTTCATGACTATGAAACATGACAAATGGATGTAAAAACCGCCTTCTTGAATAGGATTCTAGAAGATGAAGTATATATGACACAACCTGAAGGTTTTGTAGATACATCCAACCCTAAGAAAGTATGCAAGCTTAAGAGATCCATTTATGGTCTTAAGCAAGCATCAAGGAGTTGGAATCATAGATTCGATCATGTTTTCAAATAAAATGGATTCACTCGTAGTACCGAGGAACCTTGTTTATACATGAAGTTTAGTGGGAGCAAAGTAACCTTCCTTGTTTTGTATGCGGATGACATACTACTGATTGTAAATGATATTCCAAGTTTGAATTCGGTAAAGGTGGAATTGGGAAACCATTTCCAAATGAAGGACTTGGGAGAGGCACAACGCATCTTTGGTATCCGGATCTATAGAGATAGATCTAAAAGGATACTAGCATTAAGTTAAGAAACTTATATCGATAAGATTCTTGATAGGTTCAATATGAAAGACTCCAAGAGAGGCTTTCTTCCGATGAGTGTAGGAATAACGTTGAAGAAATCTCAATGTCCTACGACTCCTGCGGAAATTGAACGCATGAAGTTGATCCCTTATGCTTCCGCTGTCGCTTTCACTTTGAGCATGACGAGCCGGTATCAAGCCAATCCTGGTGAGAGTCACTGGATAGCTGTAAAGAACATCCTTAAGTACTTGAGAAGAACTAAGGATTCATTTCTGGTGTTTGGAGGTGAACTTGAGCTGCGTGTAAAGGGTTACACGGATGCGAGTTTCCAAACCGATGGGGATGATTTGAAATCCCAATCCGGCTATGTCTTTATGTTGAATGGAGGAGCTGTTTGTTGGAAGAGCTTCAAACAGAGTGTCACTGCGGATTCTACAACGGAAGCTGAGTATTTGGCAGCATCTGAAGCTGCTAAAGAAGCTGTGTGGATTCGGCAATTCTTGGATGGACTAAAAGTAGTCCCTAGTGCCGTGGATCCGATCACTATTTACTGTGATAATAGTGGGGCTATTTTCCAAGCGAAGGAGCCCAAGTCTAGTAACAAGTCTAGACACGTTTTGAGGAAATACCACGTTATTAGAGATAATGTAGAAAGGAAGGAAATAGATCTTTGTAAGGTTGGGACAGACGATAATGTCGCTGATCCTTTAACCAAGCCTCTTTCGAGGGCTAAGCATGACGCGCACACCGCCTCCATGGGGTTGCGGCGCATACCAGATTTTCTTTAGTTTCGTGATATGTATTTGAATGATGTATCCTATTACATATATGAAAATAACATTCATTATCTTTTTATCATAAGTCATTTTGAATGCGTACTTTGTTTATCCGAATATTTGTGTGACAACTTTGAATGTATTCAAGTGAACGGCATAAACTAAGTGTTTGGTCTCTGGTCTCTTATAAGAGGTGACGTCTCATAGAGACTAGATTGCAAGTCGATCGATGGTGGGTTCAACACCATGGAGTCATAGTGATGACTGATCGTTTGCATAGACAGACTGTGAGACACTCTGTCGGGCAGTGACGCTTATAGAATTCCTTTTCAATGTGATTGAAGCCTGGTCGTGGTGGGAATTTCTATAGTATTCCTTTGAGTCGATTCTTTATTTGAGGCCCGATTATGCGAGTCGGTGCAGTTTCCGAGTGACTTTCATTTTTGTCCTAAGCCATGCCGTGAAAGGGGGTTATAAGGGCATCTTTGGGGTCATGGTGATCTGCATCACACAGTACAATCGAGTGGAAAGGAAATGTCCACCCTCGTCGGGGTAAAACATATTTGGGCCACTCGAGGAGTAGTCGCTGAAAATGCGTGGCCACGCTCGGTAAGAATCTACGGTAGATTCCCCGGTCAGACAGCTACTCTCCATATCGAAGAAACCACTCATGATATATATCTCTGGATGCAAGTACGACCTGTAAGACACCTTGCATTGAGTGGGAGATGTGAAACGGACATGAGAATTGGTAATGCACAACTTGTCTCAGACAAGTGGGAGATTGTTGGAGTTAGTGTCCTCCACAATAGTGCGATTACTTAATAAATCTCTATTAAGGAATACATGGGGATAATCCTGTATTATTGTCAATTGATTAACGTAAATCAATAACGGTTGGCTGACTAGAGTTTGACGTTATTGTCGTAATACGGCGGTAATCAATTGATCCCTTTAAGTCACACCTATAGGAACGTACTCCAAATAATTAAGCTAATTAATTGTATGAGATACGATTAAATTAGTAACTTGATAAATCGACTAACGGTTAGTCAGTGAATTAATTTAGAGAGAAATCAAGTTGTGAACTCGAATGATTTAATTTTATATCGACAAAATTATTTGAGGAGATGGGAATTAGTGATTAAACGTTAATTCACTAATCATGTATATTTACTAATGAGATTAGTAAAAGTACAATTTTAATATATATGTAAGTGTACATGTATATTAAGGAAGAGCTTATTTAATTTACACTTCATTATATTAGATAATTAAGTGATAAATTATAACTATTTGTAGGACAAATATTGAAGAACAAATAAGACCCATTTGTGGGTGTTGTGGACCGTCCAAAACAAAGGGGAGGAAGCTTCCCTTTGTCTTATTTGTTTTGTTCTCTAGCTCTTGTAATTTGCATGTAAAACATAATCATTTGCATTCAACAAATTACACTACTCAAGAGAGAAACCCTTCCCTCTTCTCTTCTCCTTGACACACTATCTTTTGCTCCTTTCTCTTGTTAAATACAAGCACTTGAAGAAAAAAATCATTCCATTCTTTTTCTCTTCATCTCTCTCATTTTTTCTCTAAACTAATACTAATATTATACATAATATTACTAAGAGTTAATAATAATAATATTCACATATTATCAAGCTTCTATTATTGATTTCTAGATCAAAATCATTAATAGATTTTGGAGTTGTTCTTGGGTGATCTTTAAGGAGGTTTCCTATTTTGGAAAGTAGGGTTGGAGGATCATCCTTGTTCATAGCTCAAGAAACAAAACTAGAAAGGAGTTCTAGTTTTGTGCCCATTTTTCCTTTGAAAGAAAGGTATAAATTTCTATAAACTTGTAACAAAGTATATTTGTAATTACATAGATCTTGCTCATCAAATCAGAGTAATTTGATTTACACTAATATTTGATTAGTGAAGGGTATGAACACCCTACAGATTTTGTGTTAGATTTCTGTGTTGACTGTGCCCTTGACTTTTTAAGTGTGAGGCGTGTCATTTTGTGTTGAATGTCTCCTTTTAACCTTTTGGGTTGTGAGACGAATTTTGTGATGACTATGTCTTTGACTTGTCTAGGTCTCAAGCGTGTTGTTTTGTATTGAATGTTGTGTCGACTGTACCCTTGTCTTGTTTAAGCTTTGAGCGTGTCGTTTTTGTGTTGAATATCGGTTGTGCTTTTGTCGTTTTTGGGCGTGTCATTTTGTATTGAATGTTGTGATTACTATATCCTCAGCTTTTTTAAGCTTTAAAAGTGTCGTTTTTGTGTTGAATGTCGCCCTTTTTAACCCATGGGGTTACGAGGCGAGTTTTCTGGTGACTATGTCCTTGACTTTTGTAAGCTTTGGACGCGTCATTTTTGTGTTGAATGTCGGTTGTACTTTTTGGAAAGCTGCCTACGTATCCATGTAAAATGGAATCAAACCGGCGTAGTTCGGAGCTGTATTTTGTAAATGCACGTTTAAGGGCATGCCGGCCCATGCATTTGCTTGTAGTATGTGCACGTTTAAGGGCATGCCGACCCAAGAAGTGTGTTTGTAAAGAGGTGCATGTTTAAGGACATGCCGGTCCGCCGTGCAAGCTCCTGTTTGGATGTTGATTGCGAGATTTTTGTGTAGAGATGTCTGGTTGCGGGCCAATTAAGATAGGGATTTTGCTTGTGTTTTATTGTTGTGGAGTTTTGGGATGTTCGTGAGAACATCTTTTTGTTAGCCTATTGAAGTAGGGGTTCTGCTTTTGTTTTTGTTGTTGTAGGGTGTTAGTAATGAAGATTTGTTTGTATGTGGGCCTAATGAAGTAGTGCTTTTGCTTTTTGTTTGCTTAGGGTGTTCGCGAGGAACATTTGCTTGTAGACCTATCGAGGTAGGGCTTTTGTTTTTGTTTTGGGATGTTTGCGAGGAACATCTGTTTTGTCATGTTTGCCTATTGAAGTAGGACTTTTGTTTTTGTTTTAGGGTGTTCGTGAAGAACATTTGCTTGTAGACTTATCGAGGTAGGACTTTTGTTTTTGTTTTGGGATGTTTGCGAGGAACATCTGTTTTGTCGTGTTTGCCTATTGAAGTAGGACTTTTGTTTTTATGTTTGTTTAGGGTGTTCGTCAGGAACATTAATTTTTTTTTTGCCTATCGAGGTAGGGCTTTTGTTTTTGTTTTGGGATGTTTGCGAGGAACATCTGTTTTGTCGTGTTTGCCTATTGAAGTAGGACTTTTTTTTTTTTTTTTTTTTGGTTTAGGGTGTTCGTGAGGAACATTTGTTTTTTGTTTGCCTACTGAAGTAGCACTTTTGTTTTTGTTTTAGGGTGTTTGTGAAGAACATTTACTTGTAGACCTATCGAGGTAGGGCTTTTGTTTTTGTTTTGGGATGTTTGCGAGGAACATCTGTTTTGTCGTGTTTATGGTGCATGGGCTAATTGTTATTTTTGTGGTCAGTGATTAGGATGTGGTTTCTTGTTCAGGGTGGGGTTCCTGACTTAGGCAAGTATGGGTGTTAATTTAGTTGTCGTGAATATCGTAAGTGTGCTTCCGTTTGACGGGGATTTGTGTTTTGCCTTTGTTTTGTAGGTGAGAGGAGAATGTTATCCGTTGTGTTTGTGAAGCCTGAATGGCTGCGGTTGCGTAGGCGGTTGTGGTTGAAGAGGTGTATCTAGTTGTGTTTTGAGTAGGGTGCTTCCAGTAGCGCTAGGTAGGGTGTGTCTTGTGCTGTTGTGTGTAGTTGTTGCACTTGACTGCGTTTTGAGTGTCGTGGATGCTTACTAATGTCATGCTCTTTGTCAACTTTGCCTTTCGCATTGTACCTGCATGGTTAGTGCTCAAGAAAAGACTATTTCTAAAATGTATTTTTCAAAAAAGTCATTCGAAATGCAAAGTGTTTTTTTTGAAAATGCTTTTGTTCGTAATGTATTAACCCGAGTGTTGAGTTAATTTTTGAAAAATGCTTTTGAAAATGCTGACGAGCTGTTTGAAGGAGGTGTTGTCTCGTGCATGTTTAAGGGCATGTCGGCCCGTGAAAATGTTTTTGTAAGTTTTTTGGTAGATTGAAACATTTGGGTAGGGCAGTTAAAATGTCGCCAAAATGTTTTTGGTGTCAAAAATGCTTGTTGTTTTAAAAGGGCGAGGACTCGGTGAGTGAGTCGAGGTTTTGTTGGAAAAACCAAGTTTTTGAGATGCTTTTAAGATTGAGACGAATCGTATGCGTGACTCGAGACTCGACGGTTGCATGAATCTCACATTTGGGAATACGTGCATTGTTAGAGCCCCCAGTGGTATTTGCTTGTCTTCGGTAGGATGTTATTGTTCCTGCAAAACAGAGTTAGACTAAAAAGCAGAGTATTACTCCTAGGTCTAGGACAACCTTGCCTCGATGTATTCGTTTTGTACGCCTCGATAAGGGAACAATTTGCTTTTTGGGTTGTGATTTTGGTGTGGACACATCCTTAGCTTAATGAGCTTTAGACGGAGGAATGTTTTGTGGATTTTTGTAAAGGGTTGGTTGAGCTCGGGTGAGCGGCCTACGTATCCACGATTGTGGAATCAAACCAGCGTAGTTCGGGTGGTGCATGTTTAAGGACATGCCGGTCCAAGAATTGTGTTTGCTTTTTGTAAAGAGTTTGAAAGTGCACGTTTAAGGGCATGCCTGCCCATGAGTTGTGTTTGTAAAAAGGCGCATGTTTAAGGACATGCCGGTCCATGAAGTGTGTTTGTTTTTTTGTGGGGAATGTGCATGTTTAAGGGCATGCCGGCCCAAGAAATGTGTTTGTTAAAGGTGCACGTTTAAGGACATGCCGGTCCAAGAAATGTGTTATGTGTTTGACCTTGATACATTGCATCCTAAGGGTAGGGTTCTCCTTGGTTGATCTAGGCCGCTTGTTGCTACTACTTGGTCTTCGATTTGGAATTTCAAAGACTTTGTCACTTGTTTGTGTGCTTCTATGCTTCTTGCCTTTGCTTGCTTCGCCACTGGCTAGAGGGTTATTTTCGGCTTTTTTTTTTTGTATTTTGCTTTGTCCCTTGCTTCAGAGCTTTGAGACTATTTTTTTTTTTTTTGTTTTTGCTTTGTCTCTTGCTTCAGAGCTTCGAGACATTCTTGCCTTTTGTTTTTGCTTTTCCTCTCTTTTTTGTTTATGCTTTTTTTTTGTATTCCCGTTGTATCTGAGAATATGTCACGCCTTTTGTGGCCTGGGCTTGTGGTTTGTCCTTGCTAGACCTTGCGATTCGGTGGTCGCTTGCGATCGTATGTCTATCACGCCAGACCCCTCTGACAGGTTCGTTTGCTTATTAGGCACGCGATCGAGTACGCGGAGGGCGATCCAGGAATACTCGTACTTTTGGTCATGATCAAATTCATGATCACTGTGGAGCCCCAAATTAATGGATCCTCCTCCAAAAGCAGTGGAGTAGTAGACCACAAGCTGACTACCAGACCTTAGGTGTTTAGTCGTCGGAAGCCCTTTTGTTTTTGTGTCTTGTGTTGTTGTTGTCCTTGACCTTCGTATCTGGTCCAGACCTCTTTCGGATGGCTACTCCTAGGATGCAATGTATGTCGGTGCATAATGAATTTTGTGTAAGGAAAAAGAAAGTGGGTTGTGGGCAAACTTGTTCCTTTATCGATTTGTTAAAATGTCGTTCGTCAAAGACTCGATTGTCCTAGACTGACAGAGATTGACTCGATGCTTAGGACTTGACCCTTATTGAAAAGTTGTAGGTTGCTTGATTAGATCGGCGGGATCGTTGATGATGCTTGGGTGGACGCTTCGTCGGTTGCTTGAGGTGCACGCGTCTTGAATATGAATCGGCGTCTTCATGTCGAGGTTCGATTCACGCATAGTTAGACTTGTCTCGTGACTTTGCGAAAAATGTTGTTTTTGAGGATAAGCGTAAAAGCTTTTTGAGCTAAAATGCGTTAACACATTTTGGCTCGATGTAAAAGATGTTTTTGAGATCGAATCTGATTAGCCCGTTTTAACAGTATGTCGTTGTGGGCTTATCGTTGGATTGCGATAAAATGTTTGGAGCCGACTCGAGGTAGCTATAGGCTAGTCGAGTCAGAGATGCTTGAAATGCGGTGAGAAAGGTTTTTAACCTTCTGTCGTTTTTGCTTTTGAAAGTGCTTAGTCGGTACGACTATTTGTCGTTCAAACTAGATGGAAAAGTCCGCAGAATAGTTTTTGAGCATTCCTGGGTTTTGCTTGGTTTGTAAAAGTGATGTTTTGGGCCAAAATGACCATGGGCCGATTGTTTTGAATAATTTGAAAAATGTTATTTAAAAAATGCTTAAAACGGGCGTGTGTAGTTATGTTGTGAAAAATCGTCTAGGACATGGTGTTATCCTCGAGTTTGCTTTGTAGAAAAAGATTTTTATTAAATGGGCTACGACGACGGCAAGTCATGTAGTCCGTTCATGTTTTTGAAATGCTGGCGAGAATTTTGTGATTATTCCCGGGTTTTGTTCTGAAAAGATTGCTTGTTTTAGATAACACAAAAATGGCTATTGGTTACTTGGTTTGCAAAAATTTTGAAAAATGTTTATTTCAAAAATGAGAGTGTGTTGCTTGTTTTGTAAAAGTGAGAAGTTTTTTGAAAAGAGCTTATTTCAAAATTGAGAGTGTGTTTCTTTAGGAATGACGTTGTGCTTAGGGAGACTTTTGAGGCGAGAATGCGTGCGCGCATCTCGTCTCGACGTTAAAGTGTTTTTGATCCGCATTTGTCGAGCCTATATTAACGGTTCATCGTTAAGGGGCTCGATCCTGGATACATGAAAAAGGACTCGACTTGAGAGCGTTTAGCTAGTTGAGTCGAGGATGCATTCATTGTGGGTGTTCGTTTTAGCTCATTTTTTGTTAAGAAAATTCTTTTAAGCTTGAAAAAGAAGGTTTTCGAAAAGTTTTAAGCTAAAGGAAAGCTTTTAAGGCGAGAATGCGTGCGCGCATCTCGTCTCGATGTTAAAATGTTTTTGCTTTGCATCTGTCGAACCGATGTCGGTAGTGTCTTAGGCGGGTTGAGGTTCGGATATAAAGCGAAGGATTCGACCCGAGAGTGGTTAAAAAGTCGAGTCGAGGGTGTTAAATGTAGAGCCTAGGCCGTGTGACCTAGGGGAGTGAATTCGCGAGCTCAGGTTTTACTCCTTGCTCGGTTTTTTGCTTGTTTTGTAAAAAAAGATTTTGAAAAGTGTTTTTTTTTTTCAAAAATCTGTTGTGCGTATTGTTATAACAGCTTGTCGTGTTTTGACAAAAAGTTTGGAAGACTTTTGAGATGGGGACGCGTTGACACGTTTCCCATCTCGATGTAAAAGATGTTTTGCGGTTGAATTGTATGGGCCCGTATGAACAATATGTCGCCGTGGGCTCATTGCTGGCTTGCACCAAAAGGTCTTGGATCCGACTCGAGATAGCTATAGGCTGGTCGAGTCGGGGATGTTAAAGCGAGGTGAAAACGGTACTGCTCATTTTCACGTGTTTTGTTTAAAATGAACTGAGTCAAATGATTATAGGTCAATTGATTTAGCGTAAATGACGGGATTGGGTATGACCTTTTCCGAGTTTTGTTTATTTGTAAAAGATATTTGTCAAGTCGAAATGACTAGAGGTCAATCGACTCGACGGGAGTCTTGAAAAAGTTTGTAAAAGACCGAGGCCGTCTGTTTTGAGTAAGTTCCGCAGGAATATGTTGATATTCTCGGGTTTTCAATGTGAAAATGTTTTGCTATAAATGAATTACAGTGACCATGAGTCGCGTAATCCATTTACGTTTTTGAAAGGCCTTGCGAATGTAGTGATCATTCACGGGCATTTTGAAAAGCGGTGTTGTTGTGCTAAACCGAAATGACTATAGGTCGGTCGGCTTATACGGAAGAGTTTTTGAAAAATGTTATTTCAAAAGTTTGCAAAAAGAACTCCCCTTTTTTATAGTTACGGGAGACTTTTGAGGTAGAGCCGTGTTGACACGTTTCTAGTTTGGATGTAGTAAATAATTTTATATGATCACATCCGATCATTGACTAAGCGGTATGTCGCTTGAGGGCTCATCGTTAGATTGTGATTTTGAAAAGGATTCAAAACGAAGTAGCGATAAACTAGTCGATTTGAGGATGGTTAAAAACGGGTAAAAAAAACGAAAGTTGTGTCTTACGAGTAAATAATAGGGGATGTCGGGCCAAAATGGCGATAGGTCATTTGGTCCAACTTGCAAACAAATGGGTTTGTGTCTAAACTAACCCGCGTTTTGTCATTTTGTGAAAAGATGTTTGTTTAATTCGAAGTGACTAAAGAGTCGCTCGACTTAGAGTTCTTTTAGATGCAAAAGTCGTTGTTTTGATGAAATATCCGAAATGAGTTGACATTTTCGGGTTTTGCTTTGTAAAATGTTTTGCGATAAATGCATTATGGCGATACGTCAGTCGTATAATTCATTTATGTTCTGAAAAGGATTGGAAATGTAGTGATTATTTCCAGGCGATTTTGAATGTCGTGATGTTTTGTCTATCGGGTTTATTTGACTATAACACAAAAAACCTGACATTATGTTTTGAAAGTATGTCTTTTGAAAAATGTTTTGAAAACGTATTTTCAAAAAGACGTTTTGAATGTGTGATGCTTTGGAAATGATTTTGCATGCATTTGTTTTTAGAAGACAACTATAGTGAGGGTACTATATAGCCCCGCATTTGTACGTATAAACACGGGTTTTTGGCTTTCAGGGTAAGGTTCCCTCCAGTCATTCCCGCAACGTTTGGGTAGGGTTATCCGCAAGATTGCACACGTTTAAATGTGAATTCAATACGGGTCCTAGAGCGCCCGAGTTTTACCTGCTACGATCGTTTGTACGAATGCCGTACTTGTAATCGTGGAGAGGTGAGTGATCGACGTGTCCAGAATAATCTCGCTTAGGAAGCAAGCTTTACTAGGGGCCGTCTCTCGACGGGTGTGGTTATGAATCAGAAGGATTCGACTTAAACGGTTGCATGTGCTCAAACATCGAATTTTGAAATTGTTTCCAAGTTTTCAAGTTTCACCTCTTGTGTTTTTAAATAAAAGAAAAAGCTTTATTTTCCTAAAAATAAAAACAACTCGTCCCCAGCAGAGTCGCCAACTGAAGGTACCGGGAATCGTGCGACCTCTCGACGCCCCGCGTGCGCTCGCCCTCGGATGCCTTAGGGACGGAATGCGCCTCGCGGGAATAATGCGTAAACTACAAAAAAACAGTCTATTTGCGACGGACAAAAATTTACGGCGCAGATAAAAAAAATTGCGACGGAAAACGTAATTTGCGACGGATTGCTTTGGCGGGCTGAAAAATTGATTTGGCGCCAAAAATTGCGACGGATTTTTGCAGATTTGCGACGGAACAGGTAATTTTTTTTTTTTTTTTTTTTTTGCGACGGAAAATTCCATCGCAAATTTTTTCTCTGTTTTGCGACGAAAATCCGTCGCAAATCAGCAAAAATCCGTCGCAAATTGAAAAAACATGATATCCCACATCGGTCAGGAAAATAAGTTGTATAAGGTTTATATAGATTTGTTGTGAGTTAATGTTTGAATAAAATGTGACGAAACTTATATAACGGATTCGATAATGCGGTTTAGGATTCCGGGATAACGTTATATGAGACAACGGTTAAAAAAAAATTAAAAAAAATAAAAAATTATATATTTTTTTTTTTTTTTTTTTGCGACAGAAAATTCTGTCGCAAATTTCGTCGCAAATTTTTTGCGACGGATTTTTTCCCTCACAAAAAAATTTGCGAGGGAGTTCCGTCGCAAAAAATTAATTTGCGACCATTTTTCTCGACGAACGGTTTTTGTCGCAAATTCCGTCGCAAAAGCCATTTTGCGACGGATTTGAGTGTTTTGCGACGTATTTGTTCCGTCGCAAATAGACTGTTTTTTTGTAATGGTAATGGAGCGGCGCGTGAAAGCGCGCTCTTGCGGGTCATTGCTCGATTTGCTATGGGGGATGTGATTGCTTAATTTGTTTAAAGCATTTTAAAGAAATATTGGAAAATCATTAAAAAGCCGTTTTTCGGAGTCGCCACCAAATTATGAGGGAATTTGGACCCGTTCGGCGCGTCTTGGACTCGTAGACGCGAATCTTAGAGTTCAAGGTGCATCGATACCTATCCGTCTAAGGCAATTGTAAAACCAGAGCGGATTCGGGGTGAGGGTACTCTCCAAAAGTTTGTTAAAATGTTTTATGAAAACTTTAATTGAAAAGCCTACGTAAACGTAGCCATTACTAGCTTGAAAACAGTGTATAATTCGATGTTTGAGTAAATGCAAATGATGTCTCATATATTTTCATATATTTAGCCCCTTGTTCGTTAGCGTTTCTTTGCGATTCTCGTGCTTTTATATGCGTTTCAGCTCCTATTTCTCTCCGTTTTAGCCCTGCTGCGTTTTTATGTCTATTTTATAGGGAAATGCACTTATTTGGAGTATAGGATACTTTTCGAGAAGTTTCGTTAAGTTTCGTGAAGTTTCGTGAAGTTTTGAAGTGTTTCGAGTTGGTTTCGTGTCGTTTCGGTTGCGCACGAGCCTCGTTTCAATGAATGAAGGTGTCCTGGGACCTTGGGACGGGATTTGAAGCTCTCATAATCATCCTAAGACTCGTCCCTACTACTAGGCCTCGTCCCTATGCCTAGGGACGACAAATATTGCAAATAAAACTAAGTACAAGAAGTGCAAAAAAAGGAGCATAAACTGAACAACACGGGGCAACCATCCCGGAGCTCAGGGAGCTGCCAACCACCTGGTCCGGACGGAGTTGGCCATCCACGAGCCCTGGGACTGCTCAGGCTCCTTATGTGCTTAAAATACGTCGTCTATTTGAGGGGGTTTTACATTATATTTTCACACGAAACTTTTACAGCATTTCATAGACACTTTAAATTACATTCTCACAAAAACTTAGGGTTTGATTAATTTTTCATCTTGTACTTTGAATTCCCGACTCGGATACGTTGTTTGATCGTCCTATTTGGTAATCGTTGTCTTTGTTCTTGCACTTTTCTTTGAATTTCTGATTGGTAATTGTTTTGTACTTCTCTCCTTTGATTATCGTTTCAATATATATCGTTCTTGATCATGTTTTCGTCTTTCTCTTTTGCTTTTGTTGTTGAATTCGCTATGTGTGAGTAGTTCTTTATCTAGGGAGAGAGGGTGATCATGGGTGAGTAGTCTTGGATGATTTTGGTGATGTTTTGATGAGGGTTTCGCTTGTGTCTCTGGTTGTCTTGTTTGTATGTGTTCGTTTATCCTTTGACGAAGGTTTAGCGAGCGTTTGCCACCCTTAAACTTAAGAATGAAAGCCTAGTTTGAGGTAGGGTACAAGACTAACCATTAGGACCCTCGGTAGTAAGTAGCGAGCAGATTCACGAGACCTAGAGGGCGCTTAGGGCCAGGAGGCCGAGCCTATTCCTTAGCACATGCGATTCCCGACTCTTTTCTGTCACCATCCTTTGTCCTAGCTTTGCCTATGCTATCCCCGACTCCCTAGACCTTTCTCTTATAAGTTAAACCCTTATCTTGCGCTCTAGTTCTAGAGTAGACCAAACCCTTACTCGAACCGAGACTAGAATCGCTCAAAATAACCAACATTGCGACCATCTCACTGTGGATACGATCCCGACTTACCCTAGCTACCCTAGCGTTGAGTTTGGTTTTATTTTTGATTAGGCGAGTGCGACTAAGCCTATAAAATTTTGGCGCCGTTGCCGGGGAGACGGCTTTGTTTTTTGTTGTTTATTTGGTTCTTTTCTTATTGTTTTTCTTGTCTCAAGGAACCTCAAATTCCTTGAGGACGTTTCTTTTCGTCTCTTCTAGTGTTGTGTATGCCCAGGAACACGCGTACGTCTCAAAAAGGCTTGGCAATTCAGTTTGACCCAGAGCCGGAACGTACTTTCCTAAGGCGAAAGAACTTGTTGAGGGACTTGGAAGCGACTATTTCTTCTCCTTCATCCTCTAAGGAAGCTCACGTTGAACCCGAGCCAAAGAAAATGGTGAAACTTTCGGATCACTCAAAGCCAACCGCCGCTCAAATTCCAACGGGCAATGCTATGCCCAACATAGCGGCCAATAACTTTGAGGTGAAACCCGCTTTTATAAACCTCATTGAGCGTAGTCAGTTTGGAGGGAGCCCCGGTGAGGACCCAAATCTCCACATTCAAAATTTTTGTGATTATTGCTTGATATGCGCATTTTATATAGCTCTTATTCGCCCGGATAGTCGCTTTTTAGCTCACATTTAGTTGTATCTACTATGTTATTACGAGCTATTTGCTATGTATTGCGGTACTGCTTCTTTCTGGTTATATTTTGCAGGTTTTGGCGGTCCTGAGCCAAATACCGAGTCATGTGAAGCAAGCACAAGTACCGAGACTACAAGACCAAGCTCGAGCCATCACGGGAGCTCGGGATACTAGTGGCGACGTAGAGGATTCGAGCTACAAGCGACGAACGAAGCATATAAGCCAAGAAACGAAGAAACTCGCCAAATAGCCTGGGTCGGATTCTTGGTGAATCCGGCCGGATTTCTCAGAAATCCTGCCCAGCTCTGTCGACTGTGGGCTCGTGTGTTTTGGGCCTAATTTTGAGAACTTGTATAAATATGAGACTTAGTGTCTCGAAGCCTACATCCTTTTTACACATCTTTCATTCTACTTTTTACTGCTTTAGGTTAGACTTAGTTTTCTCTCCTTTAAAACTCAAAAACACTTAGTATAGATTTAATTACTTTGCAAGGATCGATCTTTACTTCAACTCAGGATTAATTTCAGGTTTAATTTCATTGTTATTTCTTTCATCATGCTCTCTTATTATCATTGTTTTGTTTCAATTTCAATCATGCATAGCTAATTTTCCTATTAGGGTTTGAGGGGAATTTGTGCCCTTGGTTCAGGAACATGTTTTTGGATTAATTTGGTTGATTATATTGTGCAATTGATTTCTTTCTACGCGTTTTATGCAATTGAATTAGGATTATTTCGCCTGATCAACGAATTCATCGGAGTTTAATTGAACCTAAGTAAGTTTTGATTTAAGATCGAAAGCCGAGTTAAAACTAGACTTACGCGAGATTGATAAGTTGAATTTAGTACGTAGCGAGAGCCCGCTAAATTTGCTTAAGGCTAAAATTGACTCGAGAGAGCGTTTTCTAAACCTTATCAATTTGCACAGTTTAATGCTTCCTTCTTATGAACTTGAGTTCCTGAATCATTGTCATAATGAACCCGATTGCCCTAATCCTTCTCCTTATTGATTTTTGTTCATCTTCCTTATTATTGCTTTAGTTTTAGTCTTAAACAAACCCCTTCTTTCACACCTGAGTTAGACCTGTTTTCATCTGCGTTAACTTATAACTGCTCCGTTTCTCTGTGGATACGATCCTGCTTGCCACTAGCTGATGTTAGTTGTTTGTTAGGTTTATTTTGATTAGGCGTGACGACTTTAGCCTCATCAATTTTGGCGCCGTTGCCGGGGAAACGGCTTTGTTAGTTTTAGTTATTGTTCGTTGTTGCAGGTTTTTCTCTTTTATCTCAAGGAACCTAGTTCCTTGAGGCCGTTTCTCATCGTTTTCTTGTAGTTTGTTTATGCGCAGGTCACCTACAGGTCTCGTTCCTTTTGAGCCTGAACCTGAGCGAGCATTTCATAGACTACGTAAGGAAGCGATCAAATTAATTGATCTTGACATCGAGGAAGCGTCGCAAGCGGAGTCCAGTGCAACGCAATCGTCCTACGAAGAGGACACCCCTTCAGTTACTCCGGTTTTTCATCAGCTAGTGACTATGCCTAAACTATATAGTCACTCGGTACCTAAACCAGAATCCATTCCTGATGGATTCACGATGCCCGCTACTTTGACGGGTAACTTTGAGATTCGCCCTGCCTTCTTAAATTTGGTGGAGCGCAATCAGTTTGGTGGTTATCCCACCGAGGATCCCGGTCGACACATGCAGGTTTTTACGGACTACTGTTCGACAATAAAGCAGGCTGGGATTACTCAGAATCAGATAAAGAAATCTTTGTTCCCTTTCTCGTTGAAAGATCGAGCTCGTGAGTGGATCACGGACCTCGACAAGGAGGCAGCTGGTATTACGGATTGGAGGGGGTTAGCTCTCGCGTTCTACTCTAAGTTCTATCCTCCGGAGCGCACAAATCAAATGCGCAGTCAGATTCAGGGCTTCCAGCAAACATACGATGAGTCTTTAGCTGAAGCATGGGAGAGGTATAAGAAGCTGATTCGGGATTGTCCTCATCATGGGCTGAACGATTGGCTCGTGATTATGACCTTTTATAACGGCTTAGATGCTGAAAGCCGTGCTATCTTGGATTCTGCTGCAGAGGGACGTTTTGCTAATAACGTCGACGATGATAAGGCCTGGGGATTAATTGAGGATATGGCGATACATTCGTCACAGTTTGGGAAGCCGAGGGGAAATTCACAGTCTGCTCATCACGACCGCGATAAGGAGAGCATTAGCGCGCTCACTAGTCAGGTTGCTGCGCTGACTGCGCAGATTAGTATGATGAATGGTGGTGGTTCTTCTAGTGCTCATGTGCATGCTATTACGGGGCACGATCAGGGTTATTCTTCGGGGTATGCTGCACCCCAGGAGCAGGTTTACGCTTACCAATCTTATAATCAAAACCTGCCCTACCAAAACCAACCTGGTTACGACCGATCACTCCTATCTTATCGTAGCCAAAACATCCTTAACCCGACCACCCAACCACCCTAAAATGCTCCCTACATCCCTCCTCACAAGAACTTCCAAACGCCCCCACCCAACTACCAAAAACCAGCTTATACTCCACCACCTTCTACCCCGGGACCCGATCCTCTGGCCGAGACTAAGGCCATGATGTTGCAAATGGGACAAATGATGGTGGGTATGCAGAAGTCGCAAGAAATGATGCTGCAGCAGATGCAAAAGGATGGGCAAGCTAAGGATGCGGCGATCAAGCTATTAGAAAATCAAGTCGCCCAATTAGCTACTTCGCGAGCGTCCCGACAACCTGGAACACTCCCGTCCCAAGGTAATCCTCCTCCCGACACTGCATGTGCGATCACGTTGCGAAGTGGTACGTATTACGGTGGCCCAAAGCACCCGAACGAACTTGAAACTGCGGCGAGAAATGCAAATACGGCTGAAACACCTGGGCGGGATTCTCAGAGAATCCGGCCGGATTCATCAGAAATCCGACCCAGGTCAAATTTTTTTACTACGGAGCCTTTGGCTGCTTCTCAAGATTCGAATCCTATGGTTCTTGACTCTGATAATGCTAATGCTTCTAAAAAGGATTCTAAGGCAACTACTCCACCACCGTACCAAGTCAAGCTTCCATTTCCGGGTCGACAACGCAACACGGGAGCCGACGCCGACCGTAAATTCATGGAGGTAGTGAAGAACTTGCGTAAACGTTCCATTTATTGATTTAATTAAGCAAGTTCCGCGCACGCTAAGTTTATGAAAGATGTTTTAACTAGGAAGCATTATTTGAGTGAGGCGAGACGGTAGCCTTTCTGGGGGAGGGAAGTGCGCTTTTACAAGGGAATTCACCCCCTAAGCTCAGTGACCCCGGGACCTTTTCTATCCCTTGTTCTATAGGGAAGTATGTGATTGATAAAGCTTTGTGTGACCTTGGGGCTAGTGTGAGTATAATACCTTATTAAAATGTAAGAAACTTAATATGACCTCTTTGAGTTGTACTTCCATTACCTTACAGATGGCGGACCGTTCAGTTCAGCACCCTCTAGGAATCCTAGAAAACGTTCCAGTACGGGTAGGAAAGTTCTTTATCCCCGTCGACTTTGTGGTGCTAGACATTCCCGAGGACCCCCATATCCCGATCATTTTAGGGAGACCCTTTTTGCACACTGCTGGTGCTGTTATTGATGTGGGGAATAAAACCTTGACGTTCTCGGTAGGGGGTGAAAAACTTACATATACACAGTCGAATATACCGCGGTCACCCATGCAGTTAGAGTCGGTTAATGCTATTAACGTTATACCTCCGTCTCACTCTACTGGAGACACTTTGGAGGTTTTGCATGTCTCTTCTTCTTGTGCAGGTTTGTCAAAGAATAGCTGCAAGGATGGTTTGGGGGAGAGAAAGCTGCTTCAAGCCGACGTCTATGGCGCGAGCAATGGTGATGGAGGACCCACGGTCGAGCCGCCTGGAGCACGCGGGAGATATGGTGCACCGTTTAGAGATGAAGACCCACTTTTGGCGAGCTTTGCTGGGCTACCTCAGGGAGGCGATTCACTACGACACTCCGATGGTGTCACATTGAATGAGGGTGTCGCGAATGGCCAACGACCTTGGCGAGGTAATATGTTTTGATTGGACCCTTGAAGAGTCGTGCGGGACTATAAACCAGCGCTTCCCGGGAGGCAACCCGATGACATTTTGTAATCAGTTGTACTTTATTTTGGTTTGTTTTTGACTTTGACATTATTGTTTTGCTTGTGAGCGCGCGAGGATGAGGGATTTTATGATTTCCGTTGAGTTTGAACAGGTTTTACTAATTCGTCACGAACGAATCACGCGAAAAACGGACGAACCAACCCCCATTGTCCCTAATACAGGTGGCCGGCTCTTCGGGGCTGTTGAACGCAGCTCCGTTTTTGCTGCTTCACTTCGCGGAGCGCTTATGCACGGGTCTTTTGGATGCGTATTTGTGGATGTTTAGCCACGACCCTTGCTTTGATTCGGTTTGGGGGAGCTCCTTCACGAGCATGTGAGTCCTCTTTACCCTCTACCCTCTTACTTTCTTGCTTTTATCTCCACCCCATTTGCTTTGTGTCCTCTGGTTTGCTTGCTTATCTGTGCATTTCAGTCACATTGAGGACAATGTGTAATTCTGGTTTGGGGGAGGAAAGCACTTTCGCGCTTATTCATTTGCATTTTTCATTTTGTGTGCATTTATTAAAAAAATTCAAAATCCCAAAATACGAGTCTTTTTGAGTCTTTTGTCGTCTTAGAAACCTTTTGTGCAGGATTAGCTTTAGTGTCTTTTGAGATACGCTCTTAGTCGCTATGTTGAGTCTCTTGATTGTGTTGATTTGATTTACCTTGCTTACCCTTTCCTTTCATCCTCGAGGTGATTTGAGTAGACTAGCTTATATTTGACATAGGGACATGTGACGTAGACGGGGCGCGTTTCTTAGACTACCCATCCACTTGACATTGTATATACTCGTACTAGTGAAATGAAAACTTGATTCTATGTCATTGTTTGAGCCTATTTGTTCTTAATTGATCGAGCATTGCACAAAGAGGTACTTGTTTTGGTTACGTTATTATTTTAACTCCACATAGCCAAATGGCCTACTTTTCTGTCCCTTTAGACTTAGGTCCCTCATTTGTAACCCGTCTTAGCCTTTGTAGCCTGTTGTTGAGCCACATTATATATATTTTGAGCTACATTCCAGAATTATCCTACCCGGGCTGATCAGTTGCATTACGGGCTTGTGTTTTCACGGAGTATTTGGTTGGGAAGGAAGTGGGTAAGTCCGTGAATTGCTTATTTCATGAGTTGGAGTTATGGGTTGTTGTTGTGAGCATTCCCGTTAATTATGCGCTTTCCTACATGTTTCAAAGTTCCACCCGATACTATTTCATTTTATTCAAAAAAAAGAGACAAAAAGAAAAAAAAAGAAGAGCAAAAAAATCGAAAAAAAAGAAAAAGAGAAAAGAAAAGAAAAGAAAGAGTTGGTTGTAAATGCTATGTTGTGTTTCAATAAGAGGATCGGAAGTGTTAGTAGGAAGCGATGTTTTATCATGTTTATACGGGAGTCGTGGTTTATTTTGAATGATGAGTTGAGGAGGAGTGTGTTGGTTGTGGATTATGATTTTAGATGCAGCTGTTAAGCCGTTTAGCTCCACATGTCCAAATACATTTTCCACCTTTGTACCCCTTGACCCAAGCCTAACATTACAACCCTTGGAAACCTCGCTCGATGTGATTTTGAGACATTTTGGGTGACGACATGCTTAGTTCTAGTAGTTTTCCTAGTGTCGATGTTTGTGAGATTATTTATAGTCTCAGCGTTTTAGTGGTTGCATACGGTCGAAAGTCTTTGCATGGAGTTTACGTTATAATGTCCCGCCGTCTTTTATTTGTTCAGTTTGCTCTCTAACTCTTCAATTTATTGAAGAGGAAGCAGGTATTGATTTAATTCACTTTTGTATGAGACGACGATGCTCGTGACGATGAGTTGCGTTTTTCTGTGCTCGCTTGTCCTTGGATTATGTGCTTATTGTTGGGTAGTTTGCTTGAGGACAAGCAAAGGTTTGGTTTGGGGGAGTTTGATATGCGCATTTTATATAGCTTTTATTCGCCCGGATAGTCGCTTTTTAGCTCACATTTAGTTGTATCTACTATGTTATTACGAGCTATTTGCTATGTATTGCGGTACTGCTTCTTTCTGGTTATATTTTGCAGGTTTTGGCGGTCCTGAGCCAAATACCGAGTCATGTGAAGCAAGCACAAGTACCGAGACTACGAGACCAAGCTCGAGCCATCACGGGAGCTCGGGATACTAGTGGCGACGTAGAGGATTCGAGCTACAAGCGACGAACGAAGCATATAAGCCAAGAAACGAAGAAACTCGCCAAATAGCCTGGGTCGGATTCTTGGTGAATCCGGCCGGATTTCTCAGAAATCCTGCCCAGCTCTGTCGACTGTGGGCTCGTGTGTTTTGGGCCTAATTTTGAGAACTTGTATAAATATGAGACTTAGTGTCTCGAAGCCTACATCTTTTTTACACATCTTTCATTCTACTTTACTGCTTTAGGTTAGACTTAGTTTTCTCTCCTTTAAAACTCAAAAACACTTAGTCTAGATTTAATTACTTTGCAAGGATCGATCTTTACTTCAACTCAGGATTAATTTCAGGTTTAATTTCATTGTTATTTCTTTCATCATGCTCTCTTATTATCATTGTTTTGTTTCAATTTCAATCATGCATAGCTAATTCTCCTATTAGGGTTTGAGGGGAATTTGTGCCCTTGGTTCAGGAACATGTTTTTGGATTAAATTGGTTGATTATATTGTGCAATTGATTTCTTTCTACGCGTTTTATGCAATTGAATTAGGATTACTTCGCCTGATCAACGAATTCATCTGAGTTTAATTGAACCTAAGTAAGTTTTGATTTAAGATCGAAAGCCGAGTTAAAACTAGACTTACGCGAGATTGATAAGTTGAATTTAGTACGTAGCGAGAGCCCGCTAAATTTGCTTAAGGCTAAAATTGACTCGAGAGAGCGTTTTCTAAACCTTATCAATTTGCACAGTTTAATGCTTCCTTCTTATGAACTTGAGTTCCTGAATCATTGTCATAATGAACCCGATTGCCCTAATCCTTCTCCTTATTGATTTTTGTTCATCTTCCTTATTATTGCTTTAGTTTTAGTCTTAAACAAACCCCTTCTTTCACACCTGAGTTAGACCTGTTTTCATCTGCGTTAACTTATAACTGCTCCGTTTCTCTGTGGATACGATCCTGCTTGCCACTAGCTGCTGTTAGTTGTTTGTTAGGTTTATTTTGATTAGGCGTGACGACTTTAGCCTCATCATTGCTCCACAATAAAACAAACCGGAGTGACTCAAAATCAAATTAGGGAGATGCTCTTCCCGTTTTCCCTCCGAGACAAAGCAAAGTTGTGGTTGAATTCTTTGAATTGTGTTGCGCTTGCCATCATTGCTTGGAACTCTCTTGTGCTCGCATTCTACCAAAAGTACTTCCCACCCGAGAAGACCGTTATGCTAAGAAGTCAAATTACTAGCTTTAGGCAAAGGGGAGACGAGTCCTTATTTGATGCGTCGGAGAGATATAAGGATTTGCAACGTCAATGCCCTCATCATGGCATGGACAAATGGTTTATTGTAATGCAATTCTACAACGGTCTCTACAATGAGTCACGCCAAGTGCTTGACTCGGCGGCGAATGGTCGGTTCGACAACATTGACGTGGATGAGGCTATTGATACGATTGAGGCTATGGCAATCCATAACGCGCAATACGGTAGCTCTAGGAACATTCCTAGGAGCGGAGGGAAGCACGATGTTGACGCGGTGGCAATGCTTATGGCAAAGATGGACGCCATGACCGCAATGATGTGCGAGATGAAAGCGGGTGGTAGTTCTTCACATGCTAGTGGACAAACAGTGGCGGCTATGCACACTTCTCATGACGTGCCTTATGGTTCGTGTGGCGTTTCTGGTCATTCTTCTCATGAATGCCGAGGTATGTATGCCCCCGTTCATGCTTTTCAATCTCAAAACAATCCCTACTCCAACTACTACAATGAGGGTTACAAAAATCATCCCAACTTGAGCTACAAAAGCCAAAATGTCTTGAACCCTCCACAACAACAACCACAACACAATCCCCCACAAAATTTCAGCCCTTATAACAATCCAAGACCTTACAACCCTCCGGGCTTCAATCGCCCCAATTTTCAAGCTCAAAATGCTCCGCCACCGATGCAAGCCGCTCCGGTCCCCGATCCCATGAGTAAAATGCGAGCCATGATGATGCAAATGGCTAAGACGCAAGAGACTATGATGGCTCACATTCAAAAGAGTGATCAAGCGAAGGACTCGGCCATTAAAATGCTTGAAACGCAAGTGGCTCAACTTGCTTCCTCTAATCCTCAAAGGAAGCCGGGTTCTCTTCCTTCGCTAGGCACACAACCGCAATAACACGAGTCGATCAACGCCATTTCCTTACGAAGTGGGACGAGCTACGATGGTCCACCAATGCCTAAGGTGGTAAGTGAGGTAGACGCATCTCTTTTTACTAATGACTTTAG
Source organism: Dianthus caryophyllus (assembly GCA_023091065.1). Taxonomy (NCBI): domain Eukaryota; kingdom Viridiplantae; phylum Streptophyta; class Magnoliopsida; order Caryophyllales; family Caryophyllaceae; genus Dianthus; species Dianthus caryophyllus. The sequence continues at coordinate 389,325 of JALGRB010000018.1, forward strand.
TGTGCCTAGTAATGATGTTGCAGGTACAAAGAGCAATGGAGCTGGAAAGGGTGGTGCACAAGGTGGGGTGGCCGTGGTGCCCACAGGAGGAGGGCTGGCCGTGAGTGGTCAAAGTGGTGGTGTGGCCGTGGGGTTTGATGGTACCCAAGGAGAGCAGGCCGTGAGTGATGGTGGGTCACACGTGAGGAAGGAGAAGGAGCAAGCTAAGGTCAAGCCGGTCGAGCCGCCGATTCAAATCAAATTGCCATTCCCGAGCCGAGTGGTAAAGTCAAAACTTGACACGCAGTTTGGTAAGTTCATGGAAGTTGTGAAAGATTTGAAGGTAACTGTTCCTGTGGATACCCATATCCGTACCCTCCCACACAAAACCCTGTGATGTAACACGGACTTTATTACGCATGCTTTAAACCCTGTGGATACCCATATCATCACCCCTCGCTTCAAACGCTCCTCAAAGATGGCTAACCTCAATAGACTGAGAACTCTCCGTCACCGTGTTAATCAGCTCACCAAAAACATTGACAACTTGAAGGCCTTGCATCAACTTGAAGTTGCACGCTTAGAACGACGCTCCAAGGCCGACAAGCATGTCTCCCTCCATACTCTCGTCACCCAACTCCAAAGAGACAAGGAAGATTTCACCCAATATCTCGTCCGTTGGAGAGGACTGCTTGCCCGAGTTCTGAACCCTCCACACGAAGACGAACTCATGTACACATTTCTCGGTAGATTACAACCCGAGTGGCGAAGACACTTTGATTACGGCGATGCCGAGAATTTCGAGGAACTCATTGAAATCGGCCTCGGAGCCCAAAGCAACCCCATAATTTATGACAACCCTGCAATCTTCCTCGGATCAGCACCCGTCATAGATTGCTCCTACTTGGTCACACCCACCAACAACCAAATCAATGGAGTTTGGTTCAGTGATGACGAAGACGAAGAGTGGCCACCCACTAACAAAACGGTAGCTCAACTCTCGACTACTCCTTCCTCGAATAAAAACAAAAAGAATAAGAAGGGGAAGAAAAAGAAGGGCAAGCAGTCCGAAAACGAAGATCAAAAAGAAAAGGGCGAGCAGCCCGAGAAGGAAGACCAAGACGAGGTTTCACATCTCACACGCTCTGGTCGTCCTTATCAAAATATTTTCACAGATGAACATGCCAGAAAAGCAACTGCGGCCGAGAAAGGCAAGGCCGTAACCCAAGAAGATAATCCCTCTACAAATACACCCTCCACCTCTACAATAATTCCACTACCTAACACGAATGAGGTGCTTCAGAAGCAACTCGTTCGCACAAAAGCCGATGTTTCCATCTGGGCCCTTTTACGAGACTCGGCGGAACATAGGAACGCATTCATCCGCGCCCTACAAATAGCATGCGCAGACGCTCAGATCTCTCCAGATCAAATGGTCAGCCATGTCACAAGGGATTGGTTACCAGGAGCCATCACCTTCTCAAATGATGATCTCCCCGCATTCGGACCGAACCACAACCTCGCTCTATACATTAGCGTAGAGTGTATGAAGAAAACTTTGCCCGTGTCCCTTGTTGACAACGGATCTGCAGTCAATGTTCTACCATTGGCCACCGCACATCGCCTCGGCCTATCCGATAAAGACTTCACCCCGAGCATGGACGGAGTCAAAGCTTTCGACAGAACCCGACGTCACGTGAAAGGAACCATTTCTCTTCACATACGCAGTTGTCCCATAGAAAGAAAAGTCGAGTTTCAAGTCATCGACATGACCCCTTCCTATAACATACTCCTGGGGCGACCGTGGATTCACTCCACCAAAGCCGTAACTTCTACTCTACATCAAAAGGTTAACATCCCTCTTAACGAGGAGATCATAACCTTGAATGCCTCAAACTTCCGAGCCCTTTTCGATACACCAAAAGAGCCCAATTCTGCCGAAATTGTGGCTGAACCCGCAGAAGACTTATGTGGTTTCGACTTTGAAGTCGGCGCTATTACACGCACACCAATCAAAACCTACAAACCCTTTAAAACAAAAAGCAACAACAGCCTTTGGCTCACCATGGGTTTAGGCTATAAACCCAAGAACGACGACCAGGAGAAGATGGTTAAGGAAATCCAAAGACGAAAGTCAACCCACAAGGTCACCCAGCGACCTTACATCCTCGACCTGAACGCATATTTCACCCCCGGAGGAACGGTCGACGGGAATACCTCCCTTCGAGACATCATCCATTCATCCGAAACTTGTTTCTCTAGTGAGGCCGAGCCTAACATACTCAAGGCCTCACCGAGCACCAAAAACGAAGAAATTGTCTCCACAATCATGCGAGACCGTCACTTCGATCCTAACTTACTCATAGCCGACGCCACAGACAAAACCCTCAACGGATGGTATAAGACGCTGAAGTGGACCGATGCACAAGGTCACCACTTCCAGCTTATCACCGGTGAAGGACCACTCTTTGACCATGTCACTAATCTCAAAGACAAGGACGAGAGTGATTCGAACTCAAGCAACCCAAGCAGCTCAAGCAGCTCCTCCAGCGGCACAGAAGACGATGAACAAGAAGTAGAAATTCTTTTAAATTCTAACGCTCTTAGTGTCGGGTCATCTGTCGACCCATCTATCCTAGACTCTAGCTTTAGTTTAGATTTTCTCTTTACGGAGGCTAGCTCCAAGCAATTTTCTGAATTACCGAATTATTCTTTTCAAAATAATGAAATGAACAAGTTTGCTTACGTCTTGTCTCAAGCTAAAACAAACAACAAAATACAAACAAACAAAAATCAACAAACAACAAACAAAACACAAATTACCTTCCGCACCCTCAAAAGAAGCAAGCATACCTCAATCGGCCCACAAGCAAGCCGAGACTCAGCAAACTGGCCATAATCTTCCCCAGGACAGAGAAGACTCACCGACTCTCCTTCCCCGTACAACGCCACCCGATCCTGAGCGGAAACCCCTCGCTCAAACAGGACCCTCGGCGGATCCCTAGGCACCACCGGAGCTGGCCACCCTGCCTGGTAAACCAAACGCTCCCCAAGGTACCAAACCGGCCCATACGGCGTCGCCAAGTACAGGCGCTGGGTCTCTCGCACTGCAAACCGCGCCCCGATGCCTTCAGGAATGCCCGCATACTGGCCCCACGGGAACGGCACGAACTACAAAAACAAAACACACTCATAAATACAATACAATCATTTTAAGTACACTCTATTTAAAATGGTTCAAGCACAAACCTCATCAAAACGCATCCGGTTCAGACGATCCCGAACATCATCATACGACCAGTTAAACGCAGCACGGTTACACGTACCCCAAGTACGTACCGCCGGGTACTCCCTCACGATCCTCGTAGCATGCGGGGGGAGCAGAAAAGGAAAATGGCTAAGAATCCACGACTGCACACACAAGAAACAAAAGCACGTTACAAAAATACACAAAAACAAACAACAATGCACCTAAAACAAAAACAAAATCAACACGTACCTCCATCAAGAATCCAGGCGAAACTAAGGATAGTCGCGATCCTCGATCCATGACCCGTGGTCTCACGGCATCCTTGCAGAAGCGAATGCACAAACCCAGAGACGGCGTCACCCAGTCAAACGTCCCAATTGCATTCCAATCCAGGAGATGCATAAGGACCGATGTCGCCGCCCGCTCGCCTTTATCGCCGAAGTACACGGCGCTGACGAACCACCACAACCACATACGAGCATTCTGCTCGTCACTCCACTCCGAGGGGCCATACTCGGTCTTCCCCTCAAAATACTCCAAGATGTAGCTCGTCTTGAAAGTATAAGGTGGTGCACCCTCACAAACCACCTCCAAGCCACCGCCGATCGCATCGGTCACAACCTCGTCCACAACGGACGGCGCAAACTCAAAACTCATGTCACGGTCCCCGAATCCAGAACCCCCGCTGACAAAGATACTCAGACAAGGTAATGCCGGCCTCGAAGCCGGGCATATGGAACGTCGTCGTGGTGTCCCAGTACCTGTCTAGGAAGGCCCTGATCAACATCAGGTTTGCCGTCTGCTTCTTCCTCGCAATCTCCCTCCAATGGCCGACCAACGGGCCAAAAGCACTACGCAGCACCCAAGCTTGCGCCCTCGGCGAAAGCTTCTCCTCAAAAACACACATTACGGACGAGACGCCCGAGAAAGTTCTCATCGAACCCTTCTGCCAACCCATCGTCGCTCGATAGGAAACGTGTCTCTCCGGAGCAAGTAGAAGGTTATGGCCGTCCCAATCCTTGGCGAAGGCCCTGTTCACACGTGACTTTCGCGGCCTAGAGCTACTCGCCCTAGGCGCAGCCTCCGCAGCCTCCTCGGCCTCCTCCTCAACATCCATCTCGGCCTCCAGCTCATCCACCAGCTCTTGAGCAAGCTCATCCTCAGGATCAGGCACAGGGACATTCCTCCCACGACCTCTACCTCGTGACTGACCACGTCTCGTGGACAAGTCACGAGGGTCGGCCTCCCTCTCACTGCGCGAACGCCTCATACTACTCGAGCCAGACGCTCCCTCAGTCCTCGAGCTAGCACTCCTACGAGATTTCGATCTCGTAACACGACTAGAATCTTCCCCTGCAACCAAGCACAACCAACACATACAGCTATAATACATGCCAGCATACGAATTTGGCATACATTATACACGATATTCACACACAAATAATACATACATTAATACATATACATCCCTTATCCCATTACACTATACGCCCTACAGAGCATTTTTAGGCCTAATTCATAATTAAGTCGAAAACCGTTCTCTACACCTCAAAATTACAACTTTATGGTTTCTATGCGCCATAATAGTCCCCAACAACAACCCATTACAAGCAATTGCATTTTGATCTCTCCGATCAAAAACCCCCAATTCGCCTTAATTACTCCGTATAACTACGACTTAAGACGGCGATTTGAAAGCCTTAACTCGACATTTTCGCAAAACTAACGCTATAGGCATGCTATACACACTATGGGCATCCTACACCGAAGTTTAATTGAAATTCTGGGTCGGAAAGCCGGGTTCGTTTTCGGGCCCGAAACCTAATTTGGACGTTTTTCACACAAAGACGGTCCAAATCACAATCAACTCACATACATATGTTCACATGGCACAATGCAACACAATGACGTCAATTTCAAGCATTCAAACGGCAAATTTCAAGCAAAACTCGGGTTTTCACTCAAAACCCGTCTTTTCAACATTTCAAGGCAAAACTAGCTAATTACAACAACAAATAACGCAAAAGCAAGTTAAAATGGAGCATTACCTCGTTCCATAGCAAGGCAACGCAAGAAAAATGAGCAAATACGGTTGAGAAATCGAAAAATGGCGTTTTTAGAGTTTAGAAACCGAAAATGAGTGAATGAGGCATAACACGGCTGACCTCGTGTTATATAGCCCCCTACAGCCCTCAGGGGAAACCGCATAGCCTTATGCGGTTTGCCCCATGAACCGCATAAGGCTATGCGGTTCCTGCCCCTGGTTTTTCTCGGATTTTTCTCGTTTTACGCCTACTTTTGAATTCCCAATTCATCTTGGCCTTAATGCAACTCCAAGTACGTCCCGTGCTTGGGTTAAGGCGCCACCTACAGCCCGCCGTATGCGTATATTGAGCATTTAATGTACGGTACAGAAGCAGAAGCACGAACGCTCTTCACGAGCATTACATCATATTCTCCTCAACAGAAGGCAATCAAATGCAATTACGAATACATAGACGCTCCTCGGCGAGTTCAAGCACAAGCATTTCGCACAAGCATTACACGGACGTTCTTTCACGAGACCTACATGAACACCCCTATTCATTTATACACCTCACGCATACCCAAACATCTTACAAAGACACATGCACCCCTGCACTTTAGCCTCTTTACACATGCAATACGAAGACATTACAAGCACCAGCACCAACATCTGACGATACCAAGCACATACAAAGGCACCAACAAACGACAACAAGCACGACGAAGACGTCCAGCAGGCCGGCAGGCCCTTATAGCATGCACGGACCGCCAAGTCCTTAAAATGCGCACGCCCCTCCCCGTTTAGCCCGGTTCGAAGTCCTCGTCTCACCCATGGACACATGCTTCGCTCATTGGCCGATCAGACGAGACTGTAATGGTCCGGATATGGTCGTGGAGTTTGACTAGCGCTCTAATCCGAGCTCAGTCAAACTGGGGGCTCTGTGGATACCCATATCCGTACCCTCCCACACAAAACCCTGTGATGTAACACGGACTTTAATACGCATGCTTTAACGTTGACTTAAACGGTTCTAACTAATGTCAAATTCATTTTGAGTCGTTTGAAATGTTAAAATATTTTAGGTCGCTTTACATCACACTTAAATGAACGTTCATTTTGTCCATGTGGAGTCTAGCTAGGTCCTCGTCCTGCTTCATTTGGCATGAGTTTCGCATTTGCACTACAATTAGCCCTTTTACATTAACAAGGTCTGATTCAGCATTCCTAAATCCCTAAATTTAGGCCCGGGGGCTAGATCTTCCCTTTAGCCCCCTCTTATACAAAATACGGCTTCACGTCTTACCTTATTTCACAAAAACTATGCAAACACACCCTTTTCATTTTTCCGGGTCTCGGGCGGCAAACCGAAGCTCAAACCCGACCTTTGGCCCGCACTCCAAAGCCCTAAACACCATAAATATCTCGTAAATATCCCAGGCTTTTCCTTGTGACGCAAGTTAGGGTTATCACGCAATCTTTCGAAGATATAATTCAACCAAACTAGAAACTACACAAAAAACCACACCCTCGAACCGCATAAGCTTATGCGGTTTGGGTGAAACAACCGCATAAGCCTATGCGGTTTGCCACTGCAACCGCGATAAGGCTATGCGGTTCCTGGCCTGCTTTTTATCCCGATTTCCTAATTTCTCCGAGGTTTTTAGTATATATACCCCCATACTGCACTCGAAACATAACTTTTTCACCCAAAAACACAAAGAAAACACTCACAAAGCCTCAAGCACTCAAATCCTTGAGTTCAACACACCATCCCGTGTTGAATTCATCCTCCTTTTTAGTTCAAGAAGCGAAGCTCTGCATCTGACGTCGGGACAAGGTAGGTACCGATCCACTTGGATCAAAGCTTTTTCTTATTTTCTATGGACTAACAAAGGGGTCTACACTTTAGCGCCCCCCCGGCTTTGGCACCCAGCGCGCTTGCAATCCAAGTGTTCTACTTACTTCGGGTACACTCCATATCCGATGACACGCCAAAGTCGCATAAGCAACCGACCTTATAAAATAAACCAATGGACAATTGAACTTTATTTTATTTGTATGCATCTTGCACCTTCTTATTTTGCATTAAATCAACTTAAACAATGAATTCGACCTTTAACTGAACCGTATTTGTTAACAAGTTAAACATGCTAAACTGAGGGTTTTAATCAATCTTTTTGCATCTGCACCTGCATTCTTTTACAAACTTATCGCACTTGTACGTAGCGATAACATTAGCTCAAATATCATCTTACAAGGATTGTTCTAGGTCAGTAGAGGCTATTTTTACATAGGCTTTTCTAAAAGATTTTCATAAATCATTATTTGAATTAACTCTTTTTCCAAAGTACCCTCACCCAGAATCCAGATAGTGTATGTGGCAGTTAGATCTAGGGGTGTCGGCGTGCTCCAAAATCTAGGACATGTTTTTAACTTAGAACATGGTAGCGAGGTTCCTAATTTCGCGATAATTAGGTGGCGACTCCATAGCTTGATTCTTAAAGGTTCTTCCAACTTAATCTTTTTTAACTTTAAAATCCGCCCTTAAGCAAGACGCCGAGTTGGGTCCCTCGACGCGGTTCCCGGGTTCCACAGTTCCTTTTACTCAACTCGTTACACAAGTCCCTGCGTACGCAAAGTTTTTAAAAGACATCCTTACTCGTAAACGATCTTTCAATGAGGTCGAGACAGTCGCTTTTGCTGCGGAATGCAGCGCACTTTTACAAAACCAGTCTCCTCCTAAGCTAAAGGATCCGGGTAGTTTCTCCATACCTTGCACGATTGGTACTGTCTCTATTTCTAACGCTCTTTGCGATTTAGGTGCTAGTGTAAGCGTTATGCCTTACTCCGTATGCGAGAAACTCAACATGGGCGAGTTAAAGGTGACTAATATCACGCTCCAAATGGCGGATCGTTCTGTCAAACGCCCTCTCGGTGTTTTGGAGGACGTTCCTGTCAAAGTGGGTAAGTATTTCATTCCCGTCGATTTCATTGTTCTTGACATGGCCGAGGACTCCCAAATTCCTATCATTTTGGGTCGGCCTTTCTTGCACAATGCTGGTGCTATAATTGACGTCAAGAACGGGAAATTGATGTTGGATGTCGGAGGTGATAAAATTACTTTCAACCTTTCTAACGCTTTAAAACGCCCAATGTTGGAGGAGCATGTCTTTGCTTTGGATGTTATTGACGATTGTGTGAACGAGAACTTACCTAAAGTCCTCGAGAGGGACCCTCTTGAGGCCGTGCTTTGTTGTCATGATGTTGTTGCAGGTGAGCAAGGGAGGATGGACGAGGGTAGAGCAATGATCAAAGACGACGTGCATGCTGTTACGAGTGAGATGGTGGATGGTGGAGATGAACTTGATGACGAGAACGACGATGGTAGTGGGTTCGTGTACGACGCGACCCATGGTTGGTGGTACTTCTAGTACCCTCTGCTAAGCCCCCCGTTTTATGCTGGTTTGGGGGGGCGTTTTATCATTGTAAATATCATGTATGTACTTTGTTCTTTTGAGACTTTTATCGTTTTCCTCCCCTATTTTTATGGTCCCTGGTTGATGTGCTTTAGGACACATTGGGGACAATGTGTTGTTTGGTTTGGGGGGAGGAACGCTTTGCTTTGCTTTGCATTATTTTTGCGCTTTCTTTTTCGTTTTTCATTTTTCACAAAAATCCAAAAAAATCTGAAAATCTCAAAAATCACAAAAAAATAGAAAATTTCTCAAAAAATCCAAAAATACGTATCCCGTTCCGTTGTTTGCGAGCTTGTTTTTACCTTATTCTTTCCCGACATCCCTTCCCTTGTATGCTTTTGGCTTTGGCATGATTTTACATTGTTGGATTAGCGCTACGGGGATGTTGAGACGTTTGTAGATGATGGCATGCTTTCACTTTTTGGCTTTATCATTTTGCGGACTTTAGCTACTCTTTTTGTGAGGTTTTATTGTGAGTAGTTCTCCTCGTGGGGTACGTAATATCAACGCGTATAAGTGTGGCCCCTATCCCATTTTTCCCCGCGATTTTGTCACATGTTTTGCGTGTGAGGCTTTAGGTGATTTCATTCTATTCACCTTGTTCATGCATTGCTTTTATCCTCTCGTATATGATCCTATTACCCTCACCCACATGAGTTTGCTAGCTACATTGCCAAATAGTCTACCCTAACCTTGCTAGTTATCGCTTTTGCTTACTCTTGTGCTCGTTCTTTGGGTTGTGATCGTTGCTACGACTTGCTGATGTCGTGTGCATGAGAGTGTTGGTGAATATGGTCGGGATTGCTGTTTCCCCGACCTTTGATGAGGTATTTCCGCAACCATGTGAGTGTGTTCTTTGCTCAAGAAAAAAAAAACAAAAATCTGAAAAAAACAAAACACAACACAAAAATTCAAAAGAAAGAAAAGAATGTGTGCATAAAATAAAAGTTGTTGTTGTTATATGAGTGAGCACTTGTATTCGATTTCTATGTTGCGTTGATGTGTAGAGGAGACCGATATGCTGCTTTCGGTCCATTTATTATGAGAGATGGGTTCCGTTTTGGTTGGACGAGCACTTGAGTAGTACTCACTAGTGGAAAAAACCCCAATAGTGGCGGTTGAAAGGACCCTATTGTGGCGGGTATGGTAAGACGTATCCATGGGGAGCGTATATATTATTCGTGTCGGTCCAAAACCCGCCACCATAGATACAACATACAATGGCGGTTTCAGTTAGAACCGACACTATATATTGAACATACAATGGCGGTTTTTTTAAAAACCGACACCAAAAAGGTCAAATAAAATGGCGGTTTCAGTTAGAACCGCCACTATAGAGTGAACATACAATGGCGGTTCCTTTAAAAACCGACACCAAAAATGTCAAATAAAATGGCTGTTTCAGTTAAAACCGCCACTATAGAGTCAACATACAATGGCGATTTTTTTTAAAACCGACACCAAAAATGTCAAATAAAATGGCTGTTTCAGTTAAAACCGCCACTAAAGAGTCAACATACAATGGCGGTTTTCTTAAAAACCGACACCAAAAAGGTGAAATAAAAAGCCTATTTCAGTTAAAAATGTTTGTCTATTGTGTCGCTTTTGCTTACAACCGCCACAAGGGCTTCTTTTTTTTTTTTTTTTTTTTTTAAATATATTTAATTATTTCGTTGCCAATATTCGTAATTCCTACAAACATCAACACAATATCCAAACAAAAAAAATGCAAACATATATAAATGATAAGATAAAGTCAATGCTCAATATAGATTAAATACACATAACTAATAGTACGTGTAACTATATATTACAAAAACAAGTTAGATTTAATTAACTAAGTGAGCTCTCTATTACGCTACACCTACAAACAACCTGGTTTGAGATGGTTAAACTCTTTAAAATCACCCACACATATCGGCACCTTGAGCATAATAGAATGCACCTGAAAAAAGTTTAAATGAGATCGTGTAAGAAATTGCAAGCGGACCATTTTAAATTTAAAAAAAGAATTAAAAGTAACCAGAGGATCAAAGACGATAGTAGAATAGTAGCGCACAATCATCAAAAATCTAGGAACCCAACGATAGTGATTATCATTACAATTATAATAACAATTATTGAATGATTGTAGCAGTATTTAACCTAAGTGATGAGCACACGGTACACATAACGTTGCGTGTGGAGCACAACAATGAAAAGAAGCGACAAACAAAAAGATGGAAAATTACCAGATCTAAATTATTGCTAGTTTGCTACAACTACAAACGAGACCAAAGTTTACGGTTCAAGTGATTGACGAAGAAAGTGCTATTAATATACTCAAAAGATTGTCAGATTCTCAGCAAAAGTAAATCCAGATGTTGCACTGACTACAATTTAAGTAGTCATCTTGCAAATTTCATGAAGACCATACAAGTCAAGCTAATGAGCAACAATGGTGCGATAGAAGATAACGAGTAAAAAAATTGTAGACCACATATTTCCTAGAGCGTAAATATGTGCAAACAGCAAAGAGTCACTATTATTACATCAAAACTACTAAAGGCAAGCACTAAATAAGAGTCACACATTCGACCTTTAGTGTCATTTCGTTTCATAACCGACACTATTGTGTCGACACTATTGGGGTTTTTTCCACTAGTGACTAGTGGTTTCTAGTGGCTTAGCTCCACGATTCCATAATCTATTTGTACACCTTCTTACCCTTATCCTCTCTTTGGCCTTTACATACCTCATTTTCCTATGTAAGCTGTAACACCCCAACTTTTCCTATTATATAAATAATTCATTTCATCAAAATTCGTATTTTATTTCTAGTGATTTTCTCCATCTTAGCTCGAGAAAGTCGTTTCATTAGCTTACGTGTCTTGGGCGAGGACGAGGTTGCGTTTGTCGAGACGTTTGTCGAGTGTGTGAGTGTGTGGAAAAGCTTGGGAGTGTTTAGAGTGTCTTGGGGTTGGTCAGAGGTGTTTTGGCGACCAAGTGGCGAGCAGGGGAAGAAAAGAGAGTCATCCGAGAAAAATAGACCAAAGGCGCGAGCAGAGCGCGAGCGACGCGCGACTAGGGCGCGAGCATAGAGCGACCCGCTCTGGTCAGTGAGCGGTCCGCTCCAGCTAGTTTCCGGTTTTTTTATTGTTTTCTCCGTATTTGATTAGGGCTCGACTTTATTATATTCTTAGACCTTATTTTGCCCTAATCTACCCTTTATTCCCTCATTCATCTAACCCTAAACTAAAACCCTCTCTTCTCTCTCCTAAATACACATTAATCTCCTCTCTCAAAACTCTATTAAAGTCATTCAAGTTTTCTCCTTTCAAGCCCTAATTCTCTTCCTTGATTAATCCTTTGGTAATCGTCTACTCTTGGTATAGTTTTCTGTAAATTTTGTTATTATATGTGTTTATTGTGGTGTACTTATGTATTATATGATTTATGTGTGCCCTAATCAGAAGGAGAGGATTGGAGAGAAAACCGCAAGTTCAGATTTCCCTGACCCAGGTTAACTAAACTGAAGATCGCCAGAGATCCGACCGTCTGATTTTGCTGAAATTTTGTGAACATGTTCCTGACTCTTGGAGCTACCTTTTCACCTTTCTGTTTTTCATTTGGAGCTCGAGATCATCTGTTATCGCGTCTCGACAGAAGGGTTGAAAACTGTGCTTTTCTTTGGCTTGTTTGGAAAAAGTAACTAGGTGTAGCCCTAGATATATTTTAACTTGTGTGAGACCATATGATTGATTGAGGATGAATTGGTTGTTGTTATGTATGTAAAGCTATGATCTTTGGGTTGGTTGTGCTATGAAATTATGATCTTTGGTCTTAATTGTGATGGTCTCACGCTATTGTGTCCAATGGAATGAATTGGGATGTTTGTCATATTGAATTTAAGTTATATTGTTATTAGGTTGATTTAAGATGATCATCTTGGGAATTATAATGGTTTATTATGGCTACTCTTGAGTTCTTATGGTTATTACTCCGTATTAAGCTTGTTATCGTATGGTTGGTCATAGGTCATGTGGAGGATGAGTATAAATTGGAGGATGAGTATAAATTGGATAATTACGTTGTAATAAGTTTAAGATGGATAATATATTGGTGTGGTGCGTAAAGGATGACTGATATGATATGGATTATGAGTTGGTATATTGTTAAGAATGCTTACCTTTGTTATAATTATGTTTGGTTGAGATATGTTATAAATTGGGGTTACTTGGTTTGCTTTAATGGTTGTAATTGTTGTATTGTTGGTATTGGAGATGGGGTTATGATGTATTGTTGGAGTGTTTTGATGATTGGTTTGATCGTGTTGCTTATGCTTGAGTTAAGTTTGCATGCGTGTCTTTGTTACGCGCGTATGTGAGGAGCTCTGACGTCCTAGTTTGGGCCGGATCTGAGCCATGATCTCCTCGGCTATTCTTGTTGCTTAGTTAGAGCGACTATGGGTTCTCAACAATGTTGGTTAGAGACTATGGTTATAAATATGTCGTCACCGTTCTTGTTCGCTCGGTGGGATTTGGCCAAATTTAGACTAATGAGTTTGAGGAACTTCTTGTTCGTTGTTCCGCCATAGGGTTTGAGTGATTCTAGTTCGCTTCACTCGAGGTGATTCTTGTTCGCTTCACCTGGTGCTCTGCGCTTACTCTCGCGCTTGTGTTGATTGGTTACAGATTGGGGTGAGTAGAGGAGGTTGGTGTGTGTGATTGGGCCGTCTGTTGTTGTTGTGTGTGCCGAGTTGGTTGTTGTTATTGGTCCTTGAGTTGTCGGTTGTTTTGTACTCTGATTAATAGGCTGTAGGCCAGGTAAGCTTGCATATATTGTTATTTATGTTTATGATGTTGAAATATGACTGAGGAGCACCTAGTTACTCCCCACTGATTGTGGTTGTTGTTGCTTTCTTTTTATAGGTATGCGCGGGACGGGACTTATGTGTGAGGATACTGTGAGGATTGACCCGTAGCTTGCTTTGTTGAGTCGTCTAGCTAGTTGTTTGGAGTTGCTTGACTGGATTAGTCTTATTTCAGTTCCCTTTTCGTTGTACTTTGGCTATGAACTTGTAAGGGGTATTTATTCCCCGACGTTAGGCCTTGAGGTCTACTATATTTTGTTTGGTTGTTTAGGTTGTTGTGAGTGACAATCCCGGATTCACGGTGTTTCCGCCACCGTGGTTTTCATTTTATTTTTATCCTTTCTTTTTTAAAACCTTTTTAAAGCTGATTTTATCTTGTCAAATAATCCGGGTTGTTACAGTTGGTATAAGAGCGAATACGCTCCCAACTCTCTTAGGTGAGTGAGTAGGATTTGACCTAGAACACCGAGTGAGAGTGTTGGGTAGACACATTAGGGGGTCTGCGTTATTTGTGCATGTGTATGAGTAGTTGTATAAATGGTGGACTTAGGATCCCGACCATTAGATCACACGCTTTCTTTGGATGCAGGTACAAGAGTAATGGTGACGTGGGAGATCGTGTACCGACTCGATATTTCTTTAAAGATTCCTCGTTTACCTTCAAATTAAATGGTTAAGGCTTTTCATTCGATTTAATCATTCTCTTTAAACCTATTTCTTTACTACAACATGTTTCACTCTGATAATTACATTCTTTGTTATTATCAGACATCTTTGATTTTCTCAAAACTCATCTTTCAAGATTAAAGACCTTATACTTCTATTTTCTTATCGAATGATAATACTTAAATTTTCCTTTCAAATGTAATTTTTGCATTTCCCTTAATTACTAATGACCCTTACTTTTAACAATATTTGTTTGACTACCCAATCCTTTTCGAAATTTTAATCTATCTATTTCTTGATGATTTATTGTCTTAATTTCGTTTTTGATTTATTGGTTTATACGAATTTAATCATTTGAGTATTCTAATTTAAAATCTCTCTCTTCATTTGACCTTTTGAAATATCTAGAAATTTAACTCTTAAAGTCTTTGATTCGTACCAATTGATCAGCTGGAGCAAGATGTATAGTCCTACCATCGAGCACGCAATGAAGCTCTAATCTAAGTCACTCATCAGATTCGTAGGGTCGTCTTCCTGCTTGTCAGCTGCACTTGTCCTTAGTATATCCTTCTAGTTATTGATCTTATTATACAATTGTTTTAAAACTATCAGCTCGTGATTACAGTTTGAGTTTCGTTTTCCCCAATAAAATCTCTTATTACCTTCATGCTTATATTTTTTTTCAATTGATCGTGTTGAAATAATTTCTAAACTCTTTTATTTCTAGAATGTTTTCAGTCAGTTCTATTAACAAAACCTATTTTTGTATATTTGTGCAACAATGGTGTATTTATCCTTCTTGTACTTTCTTATTTTGTAACTATGTTGAGGAAAATTTTTACTTTTCCATTCATTTTTAAACGCGTCAATACATTTTGATGGCTTTTTACTCAATCAAATTTGAAATGACTGACACTTATTTATTGCATTCACTTTTGATCAAAACCTCTTTGTTATCCTAAACCTTCTTTTATTAAGTTTTCTAATTTGAGTATTTAGTTTATTTAAATAGTCTACTTGGTATTTTAGTAGCTTCATTTTTCTAAAATCGCTATCATTTTGAAACTCCACTTTAAGACTTCTCCTTTTAATCGTATCTTCTGATCATATTCTGTATCTGTCAAACTTTTCGAGAATTACCTTTTCGTCACTCCTTCATAACGAAACCAATTCGAGTTCTTTTTGGAAACGAGTCTTATGCTTCATTTGTGAACCCTTAAAGAATATTTCTATTTTCCTTCATCGTTTCATAATAAAAATTTCTTTTGTCAAATTGGTGGAGGTTGAGCAGTTTCTTGCAAAAGATTTATTATGTCATATCTTTGCTTAATTCGTTTCATTCCTTCTTTTCTTTCTTATTCATCATAACTCATCACTTTTATATCATGACCCTGCCGATCACCTTTAGTCTTGTCATTCGGGTCTTGTGTCATTCTATTCCTTTAGTTTTTCCTCTAGTGGCTACTTCAGTTCTGTTGCCTTTGAGCCGACTTTTAAGACGTCGATCTTCTATTATTTTGCATTCCTTTCTGTAGATTTTCAGGTTCTCGAATTTGTAAAAGCTCTTGATGTATTAACATCAATCTTGTCTTTGATAAATTTCTATATTCGTATTCCTTGGCATCTAGTCGTAAGGTGCTTCATCCTTATCCAGCTCGAGATCTGATCCTTAGGCTGTCGCTGTTATTTGAGTCATAGATGATAGAGTTTGGTTAATAAATAGTTGATAGTATGAGTGGTTTACTAGCTAATGCACATGGTTGGTCGTTGTAACTTTTGAGGATTCTTAGTTTTGCGATTCTTAGCTAGTGCAACCCGAGACCGTTTTATAATTATGAGTTAATGCATATGTGATTCTTAGTCTTTGAGATTAATGATTTAATATATGGTGAGTGAACGTTAGGGAGAATATAGCATCTGCGTAGGGAGTCTTTTAAGGACTTAGTTATGTTGCTAGATGAGTTGTGACAATCATGGGTTAGTGAGAATTGGGGAGTGATATTGTGGTGAGCTATAATCGGCTTTGAGGAAAACTTAAAGGTTATAGTGAGCACGATAAAACTTTGGGGTTTGTACTTTAAAGGATAATGTAGGAATGACAAGTGTGCATCTTGTGGTTTTGTGTATGTGTTAAGTATAAGGAAATTCATTAATGGGAGGAGAGAATTCGAGGTCAGTAAGGTGGTGACGTTCGAGGAAGGTATGGATAGACTTGTGTATGGAAACAATGGGTTGAGAGATTATTAACCTTTTGACGACACATTTTGTAACACCCGGTGTTGTCCGAGGTCATTCGGGCCGGGTTCCCCCTTGAATTGGTCCATGTGATGAGCTCAAGTGACCTAGTGCTTAAAAGGATTGTAAGTACTACTCATATCAACAAGATGCATCTTCTTTTCTGGTGGCTCATCTTAAAAACTCTTCAGTTAAGCGTGCTTGCTGGAGAGTAGTCTTAGGATGGGTGACCTCCTGGGAAGTTCTCAGGATGCGCACGAGTGAGAACAAAGTGCGCTGGAAAGGGCCCGTGTTGGTCTGTGGGCGATGTACGCAGCCTGGCGAGCTACCGTGAATGACATTTCGGCCTTCAGTTGGGGCCGGGGTGTTACAAATGGTATCAGAGCAACCCGGCGACCGTGTGGTCGAATCCTGTGTCTTGTTGGCCAGGTACGCACCTAGCTGGGGAGGATTCTGGAATGCTATATTGTAAGTAGCTACCAGGCGCAACGAGGACGTTGCGTTCTTCAAGTGGGGGTGTGTAACACCCGGTGTTGTCCGAGGTTATTCGGGCCGGGTTCCCCCTTGAATTGGTCCATGTGATGAGCTCAAGTGACCTAGTGCTTAAAAGGATTGTAAGTACTACTCATATCAACAAGATGCATCTTCTTTTCTGGTGGCTCATCTTAAAAACTCTTCAGTTAAGCGTGCTTGCTGGAGAGTAGTCTTAGGATGGGTGACCTCCTGGGAAGTTCTCAGGATGCGCACAAGTGAGAACAAAGTCGTTTGGAAAGGGCCGTGTTGGTGCATGGCGATGTCTGCGACTGGCGAGCTACCGTGAATGACATTTCGGCATTCAGTTGGGGCCGGGGTGTTACACATTTTGATAGCTACGTGATAATATACCTTTGATTTAGGAATGAGACGATATGGTATGACATAATTATGGTTATTTCAATGTGGAGAGTGTGGATAGATATGAGAAGCGATATAGACTTGAGCTTGGATCACGTTATGATTGAGGGTATGATGCTTGTCTTTGGTATTGATTTGAGGATTAGTTTGTGCGGCAATTGTATTGGTGACGTTAGTTAGGATGTCCACGGGTTTAAAATGCGTTTGGAGTGTGTTAAGATTTTTGACTGAGATACTATGTTGAGTTGATATGGACATACGAAGCTAATAATAATCAATTTGGGTTTGTCGAGCATACGATGTATCTATGGTATACAAGTTTACATAAACTAGCGATCCACATCCGGGCAGTTGGTGATATTGAGCTAATATAAGCGTCGTTAAGCGTGACAATGCCCTTGTTATCGAGGTGAGTCGAGTTAGCGATTCTTGTCTTGTGGACCCTAGGAGTAGGTAGTTTTCTTAGTCTTTTGGGGGTATTATTTCGTTCTCAAGTTTCGAGGACGAAACTTCTTTTTAGGTGGTGAGATTGTAACACCCCAACTTTTCCTCTTATATAAATAATTCATTTCATTAAAATTCGTATTTTATTTCTAGTGATTTTGCTCAATCTTAGCTCGAGAAAGCCGTTTCATTAGCTTACGTGTCTTGGGCAAGGACGAGGTTACGATTGTCGAGACGTTCGTCGAGTGTGTGGAAAAGCTTGGGAGTGTTTAGGGTGTCTTGGGGTTGGTCAGAGGTGTTTTGGCGACCAAGGGGCGAGCTAGGCGCGAGCAGGGGAAGAAAACATAGTCATCCGAGAAAAATAGACCAAAGGCGCGAGCAGAGCGCGAGCGACGCGTGACCAGGGCGCGAGCACAGAGCGACCCGCTCTGGTCAGTGAGCGGTCCGCTCCAGCTGGTTTCCGGTTTTTTTTATTGTTTTCTCCGTATTTGATTAGGGCTCGACTTTATTATATTCTTAAACCTTATTTTGCCCTAATCTCCCCTTTATTCCCTCATTCATCTAACCCTAAACTAAAACCCTCTCTTCTCTCTCCTAAATACACATTAATCTCCTCTCTCAAAACTCCATTAAAGTCATTCAAGTTTTCTCCTTTCAAGCCCTAATTCTCTTCCTTGATTAATCCTTTGGTAATCATCTATTCTTGGTATAGTTTTCTGTAAATTATTTATTATATGTGTTTATTGTGGTGTACTTATGTATTGTATGATTTATGTGTGCCCTAATCAAAAGGAGAGGATTGGAGAGAAAACTGCAAGTTCGGATTTCTTTGACCCAGGTTAACTAAACTGAAGATCGTCGGAGATCCGACCGTCAGGAGTTCTTGAAATTTTGTGACCATGTTCGTGACTATTGGGGCTACCTTTTCACCGTTCTGTTTTTCATTTGGAGCTCGAGATCGTCTGTTATCGCTTCTGGACAGAAGGGTTGAAAACTGTGCTTTTCTATGACTTGTTTGGAAAAGGTAACTAGGTGTAGTCCTAGACATATTTTAACTTGTGTGAGACCATATGATTGATTGAGGATGAATTGGTTGTTGTTATGTATGCAAATCTATGATCTTTGGGTTGGTTGTGCTATGAAATTATGATCTTTGGTCTTAATTGTGATGGTCTCACGCTATTGTATCTAATGGAATGAATTGGGATGTTTGTCATATTGAATTTTAGTTATATTGTTATTAGGTTGATTAAAGATGATCACTTTGGGAATTATAATGGTTTATTATGGCTACTCTTGAGTTCTTATGGTTATTACTCCGTATTAAGCTTGTTATCGTATGGTTGATCATAGGTTATGTGGAGGATGAGTATAAATTGGAAGATGAGTATAAATTGGATAATTACGTTGTAATAAGTTTAAGATGAATAATATATTGGTGTGGCGAGTAAAGGATGATCGATATGATATGGATTATGAGTTGGTATATTGTTAAGCATGCTTACCTTTGTTATAATTATGTTTGGTTGAGATATGTTATGAATTGGGGTTACTTGGTTAGCTTTAATAGTTGTAATTGTTGTATTGTTGGTATTGGAGATGGGGTTATGATGTATTGTTGGAGTGTTTTGATGATTGGTTTGATCGTGTTGCTTATGCTTAAGTTAAATTTGCATGCGTGTACTGTTCTGGCACGTATGTGAGGAGCTACGACGTCCTAGTTTGGACGGATACCGCCCATGATGTAACACCCCGTGTTATTTTAACACAATTCGATAAAAGAATTTAATTCCTTAAATTAAATTCATCGTTTTTCCTTATAATAAAAATACGTCTGAATTTTTTTCGCCAAATTATACTAAAATTTCTTAAGTCCAAATTTAAAAATTTTGAAAAATAAAATATGTTGTATTATCTTTAGAATTCAAAAATAAACACATTTCAAAATTTTATAAAAATCAACACAAAACTAATATCGCCTTTCAAATTTCAAAAAAAATTAAGTTATGTTTACTATTCATAAAAATAAAAGTAAAACCTTATTCATAAAATTCAATTTCGAACATTTTTCGTTTTCAAAATAAAAATGAACCTTTATAATTATCCCGTCTTTGAAATTCAAGTCAACGATTTCAAACACGCAAATCAAGGTCAAGTATCTTATCCTCTTCCACTTTCTTTTTAATTTTTGAAGAGACAAACTTAACATTAACTTTTAATAAAAATATAATCATTTTGATTAATTTTTAATAAATCATATTATATTAAAATCTAATTACTATTTCATTTCTATTAAACTAGCTTTTTTCTAAATTATCGAAATTTGAAGTCACACCTAATTTAAATTGATTAAATTTTTGACGGCTAAATATAATTCTTTAAATCTATAACATTCAATGCAAAAAATAAGTATTTCGACCTAGGAAATTTTTATTCAAAATTTCGAGGATTAAAACTAAATTTTTGTTTTTAGTACCCTTTCGAAATTTTTTTTTATTTTTATTTCCAATTTTATTTCAAAACACTATTTTAAGATCATATCTTTAATTTCGAAACCTTTCGCGATTGTCAAATCGAAAATTTCGAGAAATGAAAATCGAGCCCGAAAAATAGACTTTTGACTTTTGGACACCTTAGTCAAAGTTTTATCCTCTTCCATTTTTACTTACACAAATTCAATTTTTCTTACACATCTAATTAATCATCATTGTTTTTATTTTTATATTTAAATTTAAAGTTTATACCTTTAATAAAAATACATACTAAATACAATACTACTACTTTAATACTACCATTTTCATTTCCATCACTTTTAAATATATTCTTCAATAGTAAATAAAATATTTTAGTCTTAGAATTCAAAAGTAGAAATATTTCGAAAAATCGTCAAACGCGCACACATTAACTTTTATCGTCTTTTGACGCCCGACTTTTTAAAACTGATTAATTTCGTGAAAAACATTTTAAAACATTCAAGGGAACATTTCTTTGCCAAATAGTAATGGAGACCTCATTAACCAATTAGAATTAAGATGTTCCCTAATATCCTTTTAATTAAACTTTATATAATTAAATTACATTACTTAACCTTTAATTTATACAACTTGTTCACAACATTTCTAAGTGCAAAAATCACTTGTTGTCCTTCATTATTGCCGTAGCATCTCCCTCCATATGCTCTCCTTTATTTTCTTTCATGTTCTTCCATTTTTTTTATCCAAAAAACCATTTAAATAAAACCTTAATAATATTTCTAATAAATCCTAAGTATTCTAAGTTCTTTAGTGGGTATTTGAAGCTAACTTTATAGGATTATTTTGGGTGAAGAACTTGGGTTATATGGGTGAAGAAATTTCCGATCTAAAATTTATTTTAGATCCTCGACGATTAACATCCAATTTAAGGTGACTAGTTATTTCTCATATTAGTCTCTTCGTAAATTAATTTGATTTTTATTATAATTTTTATAAATATGATCTTTATGTTAAAATTATGTTAAACATCAACTTGAATTCTATTTATGTTTATGTGATGATAATAAATGATAATAACTAATAATAATGTTAGTATACTTTATTGTTTTCATTTTTGAATCATATGGTTTTTCACTTTAAATTAATGTTTATATGTTTAGTTATGTTTTTATGAGTTTTAAACATATTATAAGTATATGTAAAATTATGATAAATATTAACAACGAGTTTAAGTAAAGAAAAATCGAAAATGAAATTTATGTTCAATATATAAAACCCACGGCTATTTGTATTTATTTTACTAAATTTTCACTTTTAATTTTTGTAAATAACATGTTATGTTAAGTAGTGTTAATATGGTTGTTAATATTAGGAAAAGAAATTATAAATTGTTAATTGTGAAAAAGTGTTATTGATATGTTTTTGATGTTCATGTGTTGTTCATGATGATGTTCATGTGTTTTTCATGTTTACGCAAATTTAGATTTATAATGATTTTATGTTTGTTGTTATTTATTGTTTTATTTCACTAATAAGCAATTATATTAGTAACTACTATATAATTTAAACTAGCTAAATACTTAAGATTAAAAAGTGAGAAAATTAAAGTGTTGAAAAACACTGTTCATAAATCAAATGAAATTTTTAGTAAATTTCATTTTAGTTTAAATCGCTTTAGTATAATTAGAATAATTGAAATATAAAAACTTTAAGCTAAAAACCGATAAAAATCAAAAACTAAAATTTTGACCACCACCATACAAGCTCACCGCATTTAGGCCATTTTTAGGGTTAAAATTGCTTTTATCACTTTTTAGTTTATGGTTAAAATAATTTAATTATTAGTTAATAAATTAAAATTAAGAAATTAAAAGAAATAAATCAATTTTGACATATATGAAAACCACACGGCATTTCCACTTTAAATGGACTAAATTTAATCAAAATGAATTTATCACTAAGTCACTAAAGTTTAATAGTTAATAGAATTGAATTTGTGTATAAATCGATTTTGTTATAAATAAAATATATTAAACCGATAAAAATGAGTAACCGTTAAAAAAATGAATTAAATCGTGTGCTACTGCCTTTGCAATATTGGACTGTTGGATTTGGACATACGGACTATTTAAATGAACTACGACAACATCGCTAACAAAATAGAAACCGTTAAAATTTTAGTTAACTATATGATTAAACTTAACAGAGTTTTACTTTTAAAATAATATTTCAAATCACTAAATACAAAATGAACTTAACGACTTCGAATCTAGAAAATTACACTTAGTAAATAAAGAGGTATAAGTTTTACACCTAAAATATCTTAAGTATAAAAATACGTATAAATATAAAAATACGTACAAGTATAGGAATACGTATAAGTATTAAAATACGTATAAATATAAAAATACGTACAAGTATTAGAATACGTATAAGTATAAAAATACGTAGAAATACGAAGTATAAGAATACGTATAAGTATAAAAATACGTATAAAATACGAAGTATAAAAATACGTATAAAATACGATGAATAGTGACCGATGAATAGTGACAAGTGAATAGTGATTGATGAATAGTGAAAAATTTACGAAACTTGTAAAATAAGTTACGTCTCAAAATTTAAAGATATTTCAAATTTCAAAATTTGAAATATTGTAAATAATTGAAAATTTACTAAGTATAAAAAAATAGAAAATGAATAAGTAAAGGACTTAAAGTGTTTTGAAAAACACGTAAATAAAATTTGACATATTAATAAACGTATTAATATAGAAATTTAAAAACGTTAATAATTAACAGCACTTCAAATAATAAACCAACGTGATATGTGATCATATGAAACCGAATAAAATACTTAAACGTTTGACGCTGAGACTAGGAGAGTCTAGTAACATGTGATATGTAATATCAAATAAATAATGAATCTTGAGTAAGTTAAATAAAAGGTCAAACGCTTGAGCCTCGGATATGAAAACGTCAATCGTGAGTGAAGTGGGGTTAAGATAGTCTTGTGCGGATACCACTATCTCGGTCTCTGGCTTGGGTCATATCGAATAGTGTGGTTTAAGCCGGCAGCTTTATTGCTTAGCATCGTGCCCATGCCGTTACGCCTTAAGTCGTATAGCCAAAGCCGTACAAGATAATGAATATGCCAACTCTTTTGGGTCAGGCATTAGGAAATAGTCGTTTTATTCAGAGTTAAGGTGCTCTATGAATAGCATAGCCCATTCTTAAAGTGAATATTAATGTATGCATACTAGACTAGGGTTTTATTCCCCTATTTCGCTAATGTTATCAGGGCCACCGCGACCTTGTGGATTCGGGTCTGTTATGCGGTTCTGTCTCATTGCCGTGTTTCGTTCTTAGCGGGCGCGACACTAGCATTCGTTCTTGCCACATGTAAAGATCAATTGACGAGATTGTATCTGAAGTTCGAATCATTTCGAACACTAGAAGATGAGATGCAAGTACTATAGTATTCGGCGTGGTTTACGAGTCGAGTAAGTTGCTACACTATGGTAGTGAGATGCAAGCGACTAGAGTACAATAGCCTACTCAGTGGTCAGGCTCGTAAGCAGTATGTGTTGTTTGTTGTTTGATTAAATGAGAATGAGTGCGTACCATCTTTGAAAACTAAAGACCACAGATTTCTGAAGTGAATCGAGTCTGCATGATGTGAATGATACGATATGTATGTCTGTTTGTGATCTGATATCGCATTGTAATCCTGTTGAATTATTGTGATACTATTGCTATGATATTATATGTTAATTGCTTTCATAACTAAATGTCATGATTATATGATTTATCGCTTTAAACCGCATGCTTATTATGACTTATATGTCTTTATATGCTATATGTAATAAGCATGTTTATGTTTTTATCATAATGTTGTAATTATAAAGCGATAGTAATAAACCAAAGTAATTGAAATCGAGGGTAAGTATGAGCATAGCTAGTCACTTTGTCGCTCAGTGAGCCCCCATCAGTTTATTGTGTAGGAAGATCGTGGACCGAGAGCTGGTTTTTGGACGGGGCCACAAGACGTTCTTATGCTTTACATTAGTTTGTTTTCGAGAGAGATGTAATATATACGACGCTACTCTTTTAAATTTCCGTAGTTAGAGTTGTTTTATTCAACTCTTAAACGATGATGTAATATTTTGGGTTATTTGTATAATTAATAACGCTGGTTTAAGACTTAATTAATTTCCGCCTAAGTAATTAAAGTCGACTAAAAACCAGGTTGTTACACATGATCTCCTCGGCTATTCTTGGTGCTTAGTTAGGCGACTATGGGTACTCAACCATGTTGGTTAGAGAGTGGGGTTATAAGTATGTCGTCACCGTTCTTGTTCGCTCGGTGGGATTTGGCCAAATTTAGACTAATGAGTTTGAGGAACTTCTTGTTCGCTGTTCCGCCATAGGGTTTGAGTGATTCTTGTTCGCTTCACTCGAGGTGATTCTTGTTCGCTTCACCTGGTGCTCTGCGCTTACTCTCGCGCTTGTGTTGATTGGTTACGGATTGGAGTGAGTAGAGGAGGTTGGTGTGTGTGATTGGGCCGTGTGTTGTTGTTGTGTGTGCCGAGTTGGTTGTTGTTATTGGTCCTTGAGTTGTCGGTTGTTTTGTACTCTGATTATTAGGCCGTAGGTCAGGTAAGCTTGCATATATTGTTATTTATGTTTATGATGTTGAAATATGACTGGGGAGCACCTAGTTACTCCCCACTGATTGTGGTTGTTGCTTTCTTTTTATAGGTATGCGCGGGACGGGACTTATGTGTTAGGATGCCGTGAGGATTAACCCGTAGCTTGCTTTGTTGAGTCGTCTAGCTAGTTGTTTGGAGTTGTTTGACTGGATTAGTCTTATTTCAGTTCCCTTTTCGTTGTACTTTGGCTATGAACTTGTAAGGGGTATTTATTCCCCGACGTTAGGCCTTGAGGTCTACTATATTTTGTTTGGTTGTTTAGGTCGTTGTGAGTGACAATCCCGGATTCACGGTGTTTCCGCCACCGTGGTTTTCATTTTTTTTTTATCCTTTCTCTTTTAAAACCTTTTTAAAGCTTATTTTATCTTGTTAAATAATCCGGGTTGTTACATAAGCCCTCATGTTTGGTTCGTTTTTGTGACATTATTTGTGTACGGGAATGCGAGATTTGGTCCACATTAGATTGCGGGCGTGCTTCCACTGGTCGAGTAGGTGAGTGTCATCACATATATCACCTTGTTCATCATTTGTGCTAGAGTGGAAACCGCGAGAGGTCCGTGATTGATTGCTAGAGAGCCACAGTTTAAGCCATGCTATTCTTTCTGCGCCGTCTGGTAATTCTCATCCGTTAGCTTGCTATTTCCATACGTCCCATGTTGCTTCGGGATCGATTGTTATTTGCTTAAGCTACTTGCGGCTTGGTGATTGTTTGGGGAAGTTTTCTTGCGCTCGCTTTGTCCTCTATTTCCTGCCATGCTTTGTTGCTTGAGGACAAGCAACGGTTCGGTTTGGAGGAGTTTGATGTCTCATATATTTTCATATATTTAGCCCCTTGTTCGTTAGCGTTTCTTTGCGATTCTCGTGCTTTTATATGCGTTTCAGCTCCTATTTCTCTCCATTTTGGCCCTGCTGCGTTTTTATGTCTATTTTTTTAGGGAAATGCACTTATTTGAAGTATAGGATGCTTGTCAAGAAGTTTCGTTAAGTTTCGTGAAGTTTTGAAGTGTTTCGAGTTGGTTTCGTACCGTTTCGGTTGCGCACGAGCCTCGTTTCAATGAATGAAGGTGTCCTGGGACCTTGGGACGGGATTTGAAGCTCTCATAATCATCCTAAGACTCGTCCCTACTACTAGGCCTCGTCTCTATGCCTTGGGACGACAAATATTGCAAATAAAACTAAGTACAAGAAGTGCAAAAAAAAGGAGGATAAATTGAACAACACGGGACAACCATCCCGTAGCTCAGGGAGCAGCCAACCACCTGGTCCCGGACGGGACAACCATCCCGGAGCCCTGGGACGGGCTTCGACTCCTCGTGTGCTTAAAATACATCGTCTATTTGAGGGGGTTTTACATTATATTTTCACACGAAACTTTTACAGCATGTCATAGACACTTTAAATTACATTCTCACAAAAACTTAGGGTTTGATTAATTTTTCATCTTGTACTTTGAATTCCCGACTCGGATACGTTGTTTGATCGTCCTATTTGGTAATCGTTGTCTTTGTTCTTGCACTTTTCTTTGAATTTCTGATTGGTGATTGTTTTGTACTTCTCTCCTTTGATTATCATTTCAATATATATCGTTCTTGATCATGTTTTCGTCTTTCTCTTTTGCTTTTGTTGTTGGATTCGCTATGTGTGAATAGTTCTTTATCTAGGGAGAGAGGGTGATCATGGGTGAGTAGTTGATGTCTCATATATTTATATAGTTATAGCCCCTATTTCACGAGCTTTGCTTTGCGTTTCCTGCGCTTTTATATGCATTTCGGCTCCTATTTCTCTCCGTTTTGGCTCTGCTGCGTTTTTGTGTCCATTTTGCAGGTACACGCGCATATTTGGAGGTTAGGATGCTTGTCGAGAGGTTTCGTGAAGTTTCGTAAAGTTTGGTGAAGTTTGGAGGTGATTCGAGTTGGTTTCGTTGCGTTTCGCTTGCGTACGAGCCTCGTTTCACTAGATGAAGGTGTCCCGGGACCTTGGGACAGGATTTGAAGTTCACATTATCATCCTAGGTCTCGTCCCTACTCGTGAGCCTTGTCCCTTAGCCTTGGGACGACAAAGAAGTAAAACAAATGCAAAAGAAACTAAGTACAAAAAGGGTGAAAAAGAGCTTGCAGCCTGAACACAACGGGACAGCACCATCCCGGTCGGGTTCACCTTGTCCCGGTCGGGACCATCATCCCGGAGCCCAGGGACGGGGTCCGACTTCTCGTGTGCTTTATATACTTCGTCAATTTGAAGGATCAAAACATCTTTCTTTCGTCTGAAATTTTTACAGCATTCTCAAGACACTTTAAACTAGTTTCTCTCCAAAATTTAGGTTTTGATCATTTTTCCTTCTTGTAATTTCAATTCCCGACTCAAGTACGTTGTTTGGATACTCTATTTGGTTTTGTTGTTCTTGTTCTTCATCCTTGCTCTTTGAATTTCTGATTGGTATTGTAATCAACTTCTCCCTTTTCATTGTTATTTCATTATATATCGTCTTTGATCATGCCTTTTGTTATTTCCCTTGCTTTTGTCTTTATTTTCGCCATGTGTGAGTAGTTCTTTATCTAGGGTTGAAGGGTGATCATGGGTGAATAGCTTTGGATGATTTTGGTGATGATTTGATTAGGGTCTTGCATGTGTCTCTGGTTTTTCTTGTTTTGTATGCGTTTGTTGATCCTTTGGCCAAGGATTAGTGAGCCTTTGCTACCCTTAAACTTAAGATCGAAAGCCTAGTTTAAGGTAGGGCACGAGACTAACCATTAGGATCCTCATTTGTAAGTTGCGAGAGCCCGCACTTGAGACCTAGAGGACGCTTAGAACCGAGAGGTCGAGCCTATTCCTTAGCACATGCGATTCCCGACTCATTTCTGTCACCATTGTTCATCCTAGCTTTGCCCTTGCTAACCCCGATTCCCTAGACTTTTCCCTAATCGTTTAATCCCTTTTTCCTTCGCTCTAGCTTTAGTTACCAACCTACACTCGAACCGAGATTAGAATCACCCAAAATAACCAACACTGCAACCTTCTCCTTGTGGATACGATACCCGACTTACCCTTGCTACCCGTTAGAGTTTGTTCGGATTATTTTTGATTAGGTGACGCGACTAAGCCTATCAAATTTTGGCGCCGCTTCTTGAGACGGCTTTGTTTTCGTTGTTATTTGGTTCTTTTCTCATTTGTCACTCTTGTCTCAAGGAACCTCAATTCCTTGAGGCCGTTACTTATAGTTCCTCTAGTGTTTTTGTATGCCCAGGCAAACACGTACGTCTCAAAAAGGCTTGGCAATTCAGTTTGATCCGGAGCCGGAGCGTACATTGCATAGGCGCAAGAACTTGCTTAAGGACTTGGAAGCTGCTACTTCCCCTTCTACTTCATCTCACATTGAACCCGTGCCCGAAATAAAGAAGATGGTTAAGCTATCCGATCACTCGAGGCCTACCGCGGATCAAATTCCTACGGGCAACGCTATGCCCAATATTGCCGCCAACAACTTTGAAGTTAAACCGGGTTTTATCAACTTGATTGAGCGCACTCAATTTGGAGGGAGTCCCGGTGAGGATCCTAACTTGCACATTCAAAATTTCTGCGATTATTGCTCCACGATAAAGCAAACAGGTGTCACTCAAGATCAAATTCGGGAGATGCTTTTCCCGTTTTCACTAAAGGACAAAGCAAAGTTGTGGCTCAATTCATTGAATCGTGTTGCGCATGCCATCACCGATTGGAACTCCTTGGTCTTAGCATTCTATCAAAAGTACTTCCCGCCCGAGAAGACCGCAATGCTACGGAGTCAAATCACGAGCTTTAGACAAAGAGGAGATGAGAGTCTCTTTGAAGCATGGGAAAGGTACAAGGAACTCCAACGTCAATGCCCTCACCATGGCATGGACAAATGGTTTATCGTCATGCAATTCTATAATGGGTTGTACAATGAATCTCGCCAAGTCCTTGACTCCGCCGCTAATGGGAGGTTTGATAACATTGACGTGGAGGAGGCAATTGATACGATCGAAGCTATGGCAATCCATAATGCACATATACAATATGGTAGCTCTAGGAACATTCCTAGAAGCGGTGCTAAGAATGATGGCGATGCGGTGGCCATGCTAAATGCTAAGATGGATGCCATGACCGCGATGATGATGAGTCACATGCAAGCGGGTTCTTCAAATGCGGGTGGTCAAACGGTAGCGGCAATGCACACTTCTCATGACGTGCCTTGCAATTCTTGTGGCGGTTCCGGTCACACTTCAATGGAATGCCGAGGTATGAATACACAATCTCATCATGTGCATGCTTTACATACTCAAAACAGCCCGTACTCTAACTACTACAATGAAGGGTACAAGAATCATCCAAATTTGAGCTACAAAAGCCAAAACGTTTTGAATCCACCTCCACAACAACAAAATTTCAGTCAACAACAACCACAATACACCACCCAACAAAATTTCAGCCCACAATACAACAACCAAAGACCATACAACCCTCCGGGCTTCAATCGCCCTAATTTTCAATCCCAAAATGCTCCACCACCCGTGCAAGCCGCTCCGGTTCCCGACCCGATGAGCGAAATGCGTGCCATGATGATGCAAATGGCCAAAACGCAAGAGACTATGTGTGGATACTGTGGAACCCGGGATCGGACCCAACTCGGCGTCTTGCTTAAGGGCGGATTAAGTTAAAAAGACTAATTTACAAAAACCTTTAAAACTGTTTTGGAGTCGCCACCTAATTATCGCGGAAATTAGGAACCTGCTATCATGTCCTAAGCCTAAAGACATGTCCTAGATTTTGGAGCACGCCGACACCCCTAGATCTAAGGCTTGTGAAACCAGATTGGATTCTAAAGTGAGGTACTTTAGAAAAGAGTTAATTCAATTAATGATTTATGAAAACCTTTTAGAAAAGCCTATGTAAAAATAGCCTCTACTGACCTAGAACAATCCTTGTAAGATGATATTTGAGCTAATGTTATCGCTACGTACAAGTGCGATAAGTTTGTAAAAGAATGCAGATGCAGATGCAAAAAGATTGATTAAAACCCTCAGTTTAGCATGTTTAACTTGTTAACAAATACGGTTCAGTTAAAGGTCGAATTCATTGTTTAAGTTGATTTAAATGCAAGATAAGAAGGTGCAAGATGCATACAATTAAAATAAAGTTCAATTGTCCATTGGTTTATTTTATAAGGTCGGTTGCTTATGCGACTTTGGCGTGTCATCGGATATGAAGTGTACCCGAAGTAATAAGAACACTTGGAAGGCAAGCGCGCTCGGGTGCCAAAGCCGGGGGGGGGGCGCTAGAGTGTAGTCCCCTTTGTTAGTCCATAGAAAATAAGAAAAAGCTTTGATCCAAGTGGATCGGTACCTACCTTGTCCTGACGCTTGGATCTGGGCGAGCTTCGCTTCTTGAACTAGAAAGGAGGATGAATTCAACACGGGATGGTGTGTTGAACTCAAGGATTTGAGTGCTTGAGGCTTTTGTGAGAGAGGATTTGTGTATTGTGAATTGTGTGTGAAATTGTGATCTGAAAGTATGATTTGAGGTCGAGGTATAGGGCTGTATATATATACTAAAAACCTCGGAGAAATTAGGAAATCGGGGATAAAAGCAGTAGGAAACCGCATAGCCTTATGCGGTTGCTGGACAAACCGCATAGGCTTATGCGGTTGCCACTAACCGCATAAGGTCATGCGGTTTGTGGAGTGTGGTTTTAAGGCTCGTTTCCAGTTTGGTTGCATAAAATCTTTGAAAGATCTGATATAATTTCGATGCGTGTGTGCCAAGAAAAGAGCTGAGATATTTCTGAGATATTTTATGATGTGCAGGGCCTTGGAGTGCGGGCCAAAGGCTTGGGTTTGGGCTCGGTTTTGGGCCCGAGACCCGGAAAAATGAAAAGGGGTGTATTTGCATAGATTTGTGAAATAAGCTAAGACGTGAGGTTGTATTTTGTGTAAGAGGATGCTAAATAGCGGTTTTAGCTACCGGGCCTAAATTTAGGAATTTAGGAGTGCTGAATTAGACCTTGTTAATGTAAAAGGGCCAATTGTAGTGCAAATGCGAAGCTCATGCCAAATGAAGCAGGACAAGGACCTAGCTAGACTCCAAATGGACAAAATGAACGTTTATTTAAGTGTGATGTGAAGCGACCTTAAACATTTTAACATTTCAAAACGACTCAAAATGAATTCGACATTAGTTAGAACCGTTTAAGTCAGCGTTAAACATGCGTAATAAAAGTCCGTGTTACATCACAGGGTTTTTGTTGGGAGGGTACGGATATGGGTATCCACAGAGCCCCCAGTTTGACTGAGCTCGGACTAGAGCGCTAGTCAAACTCCACGACCATATCCGGACCATTACAGTCTCGATACGGCCAATGAGCGAAGCATGTGTCCATGGGTGAGGCGAGGACTTGAGCCAAGCTAAGCGGGGAGGCGTGCGCATTTTAAGGACTTGGCGGTCAGTGCATGCTATAAGAACTGCCCGGCCTTTGGATGTCTTAAATCGTGCTTGTTGTCTCTTGTCGTTGGTGGTGCCTTCGTATATGCTTGGTATCGTCGGATGCCTGGGGCTGCTGCTTGTAATGTCTTCATGTTGCATGTGTTGAAACGTGAAAGAGGCTAAGGTGCAGGGGTGCCTGTGCTTGCAAGATGTTTGGGTATGCGTGAGGTGTATAATTGAGTATGGGTGTTCATATAGGTGTAGGTGTAGGTGTAGGTCTCGTGAAAGAGCGTCCGTGTAATGCTTGAACTCGCCGAGGAGCGTCTATGTAGAGTGAAATGCTTGTAGTTGAGTATATTGTGGAATGCTTGTGCTTGAACTCGCCGAGGAGTGTCTGTGTAGTTGTTACTGCAGTTGATTGCCTTTCGTTGATGTAAATGCTCGTTATCGTGTAGTCAGTTGTAGATTCTTTGATGCCCCATTTATTCTTTGATGTAAATTAAGCTTATCTTTGATCTTGTTGTTGATGTTGATGCCGATCTTTGATGTTGTATTGGGTCTCGTAGAGAAGCGCGGTGCTTAGTGTAGTATTTCTTTGGAGAAGTACTAGTTTCTTTGGGAAGGGTGTATATGTATGGTCTCGCCGAGGAGCGTAGGTGTAGTTGTGGTTGTTTGGGAGAGTGATGGTGTTTCGTCTTGTAAGGGTGCAGTGTATATTCAGCCGGATTATGGTCCGAGGAAGGTGTATGTGCTCAAGTGTGCGGCCGTGTAATTGCTTGGATGTCTTTGAATGTCTTTGATCACGGGCGCATGGTGTTTATGTTAGTGATTTGCTGGGGAAGTCGAAAGGTATGTCTTGGACTCCGTGGAAAATGTCTGTATAGGTGTGTGGACTCCATGGGGAGGAAGCGATACTCCACAGGGACGTGTAAGAGGGTGTAAGGACTCGTGAAGAGTGTTCGTGTTTACCTTACATCAGGTGTATTAAATGCTTAGCACACAGTATGGCGATCGTAGGTGACGCCTTAACCAAGGCATAGCGCATAATGTATGTGCTAGTACTTGTGGCGGACTGTAGGTGACGCCTTAACCATGAAAGCTTGCGTGTATGAAGAAAAATGAGGGGAAAACGTGGAACAAAACATGCTCTGGAAATTGCCTGTAGACTAGTGACTC
The DNA here is from genome assembly GCA_023091065.1 of Dianthus caryophyllus. Lineage (NCBI taxonomy): Eukaryota > Viridiplantae > Streptophyta > Magnoliopsida > Caryophyllales > Caryophyllaceae > Dianthus > Dianthus caryophyllus. The sequence goes on from JALGRB010000018.1 coordinate 421,946, forward strand.
TTCCGGGGAATCTCTCATCAATTGGCGACTTCAAGCGTGAACTCATTCGCACATGTTGCGGTTTCAAATCCGGAAATATTCGAACTCGTGATTTTCCTTTCGAGATCTTCAATTTCGCTTGCTTCGACCATGAAACGTGGTATCATTGCGACTCGTTTGGATTCGTATGATACATGTCTCTTGGACTTGGAATGCATGGTGCTTGGGATGTTTCTTGGATATGTTAGGGTACTTGGTGCTCGGACCTACGTTCAGGTGTTGCTTGTCTGATGCACACATGAAAGTGTTATGCTTTTAGTGTGCTTGTTCATGTTTGTAGCGGTTCTGGAGGTGTCGCTCAACCGTAGATGCTTATGTGGGTATTTATGCCAAGGCGAAAAATTATCCCATTTTTCGTTGTAAAGGTTTGATGTTGTAAAGGCTTGATCCTTGATAGGAAGCGTCAGCCCCCAGTTGTCTTGGTTTTCGTTGTAAAGGTTTGATGTTGTAAAGGCTTGATCCTTGATAGGAAGCGTCAGCCCCCAGTTGTCTTGGTCATGGTGCCGGTGTATGTATAAGCCCCCAGTTTGATCGAGGTATGGAATATAGCGATGATCAAACTATGTAAAAGGCTATGGGTTGTATTAGGATGAGGGTGTTTTAGGAGAAGGAGTTTTCGGATTACCCCCTCGAGTTTGACTAAGTTTTGAATGAAAACTAAGTCAAAGTGGTGTGCATTAGGAGGAGGAGTTTTTGGATTACCCCCTCGAGTTTGACTAAGTTTTGAATGAAAACTGAGTCAAAGTGAAGAGTATGGTGTTTGGTATTGAAATTTCCCCCGTGGTTCGACTTAATTTGATTGAAATTAAGGTAAAAAGGAGAAAAATGTAGCGTGGGCGGAGCAGGCGATTCAGCTGTGTCAGGGTCGTGCTAAGGTGGCTTGGGTTCAGTAGACTTTGACGAGTACCGTCGTCTTCACCCTTAGTTGTATTAGTATGCTTGTGTAATAAGGATTGTGTGAACCCTTGTTTACATTTCGTATGCTGGTCCTGTAGTGTTAGTAAGCTAGGTTTGAAAAACGAAATGATTCCCGATTGGGATGTTTGGATGAAAATGTTTTTGTTGAAAAATCTTTTTGAGAAAGATTCATTTTAGTTGTCGAAATGAGCTTTAAAAATGAACATTTGAAATGTCGGTTGTAAGGCTTCATGCAAGATGAAAAAGCGTTTTGACGTTGTGAGCTTAAGCTAGAGTTGTGAAGACCGTGGAGGGTCATTTCAGTGCAAAGGTTGAAAAAGCCCCCAGTTGTCGAGGATGAGAATTCGGTAGAATCTCAACACAAAGTGGGGTGTAGTGCTAGGTTCGATTAGTGCTGCGTGGTGCCTCGTATCCACGAACGTGGAATCAAACCGGCGTAGTTCGAAAGAGCTTTTGCTTAAAATGTTTTAACTCGAGTGAGTTAAATTCGAAGAATGCTGTTTCTCAAAATGTATTAAATTCGAGTGCCGAGTTAAATTTTTGGGAAAGTTTAGACTTCGAAGATTCGAGATGCATTTCAAGGATTTGAGATGCATTTTCGAAAGGTACATTTTGTTTGCGAAAGGGTGTGTTTGCAAAAAGTGAATTGCAAAGTGCTTTCATATTAACTCGAGTATTGGGTTAATTTTGAAAGGTGATTAGCTAATTTGAGGGTGCATTGCCTCGTGTAAGTTTGAAAAAGCGCGTCGTTCCGTGGGAGCGTTTTGAAAACTGGAGAGTTTTTGAAAGGAGCGGTTTAAATGTCGCTAAATTGTTTGATTGGAAGAGGATTGACTCGACGTGTGAGTCGATGCTTAAAATGTCGAAAAGTTTGCAAAATAGAGACGAATCGTATGCGTGATTTGAGACTCGACGGTTGCATGGATGCCATATTCGGGAACACGTGCGTTGGTGGAGCCCCCAGTGGTGCTTGCTTGTCTGCGGTGGGATGCTGTTGTTCCTGCAAAACAGTGTTGGACCAAAAAGCAGAGTACTACTCCTAAGTCTATGACAACTTTGCCTTGACGAATTCGTTTTAGTCGCCTCGATAAAGAAATAGTTTGCCTTTGAGCTTTGTGAATTTTTGTGGACACATCCTTAGCATGGGAAACTTTGGACGAGGAATATTTTGTGGATTTTTGTAAAAGGTTGGTTGAGCTCGGGAGAGCGGCCTACGTATCCGTGGTTACGGAATCAAACCTAGCGTAGTTCCGAAAGGGGTGTTTAAGGGCGTGCATGAGGTGTTTATGTGGAAAGGTGCGTGTTTAAGGATCCACCTGGCCTGCAGGAGGTGGGTTTGTTTTTGTGGAAAGGTGCGTGTTTAGGGACCCGCCGGTCCAAAGGGTGTTTATGTGTTTGACCTTGATACGTTGCATCCTAAGGGTGAGTTCTCCTTAGTTGATCTAGGCTGGTTGCTTGCTACTTCTGTTGTGTCTTCAATTTGGAATTTCAAGTACCTGGCCACTCGTTTCTGGGTTTTGGTACTTCTTGCTTTTGGGGTTTCGGCCCCTCGCTTATTGATTTCTAAGCTTGTTGACTTCTTAAGCTTTTTGAGTTTTTGACTTCTGAAGCTTTTGACTTCTTAAGCTTTTGACTTCTTAAGCATTTCACTTAGTTGTTTCGCCCCTTGTTCCGGAGCTTTGAGACCTTTTGTTTTTTTTGTTTTTTGATCTTTGTACCTTGTATTCCTGTTTGTTTTGAGAATATCTCACGCCCTGTGTGGCTTGGGCTTGAGCTCGGACCTTGCTAAACTCTGCGGCTCGGTGGTCACTTGTGATCGTGTGTCTATTACGCCGGGCTCCTTTGACAAGTTCGTTTGCTTATTAGGCACGCGATCAAGTACGCGGAGGGCGATCCAGGAATACTCGTACTTTTGGTCGCGATCAAATTCATGACCACTGTGGAGCTCCAAGTTAATGGATCCTCCTCCAAAAGCAGCGGAGTAGTAGACCACAAGCAGACTAGTGAACCTTAGGTGTTTAGTCGTCGGAAGCTTTCTTGTCTTTGTTTTTGATTTAGTTGTTGACTTGGACCTTCGTACCCGGCCTAGATCTCCCTAGGATAGTTGTTCCTGGGATGCAATGTATGTTGGTGTAGAATTGTGTTTTTTATGGGAAAAGTGTGTAAAAAGGAAGCTAGGTTGTAGGCAAACTTATTCCTTTATCGGTTTGTTAAAAATGTCATACGTCGAAGACTCGATTGCCCTAGACTGTCAGAGATTGATTCAATGTTTAAAAACTCGACCCGTATTGAAAAGACTCGAATTTCTTGAGGAGATCCGTGAGATCGTCGGTAGCGCCTTGATGGATTCGTCGCTGGGTGCTCGAGACGCACATGTCTCGGATGGGGTTGATGCTCGCGTCGGGACTTGGCTCATGCATACTTAGATTTGTCTTTGATTTTGCAAAAGTTTTGTTTTCGGCGAAAAGCAGGGTGTTTTGTTGAGCAAAATGTGTTGTCACATTTTGGCTCGATGTAAAAAGCGTTTCGAAATCAAATCCGATAAGCTCGTGTTAGTGGCTTGTCGGTGAAAGTGTGAATCGATTCGGAGTGGCGATAGGCTATCCGTATCAAGGGTGTTTGAAGATGTGATGAAGACGGTTATACTCGTTTTCATACATTCGGTTTGAAAGAGGGTTAGATTAAAGCGACTATGAGCCACTTGGTCTAACCGTGAAGGATTTGCGGGATGATGCTAGTTCATTCCTAGGTTTTGTTGTCTTGTGAAAAGAGATGTTTGGATTAAAATGGCGGTAGGCCATTTTGAATCATGGATTTCGAAAATGTTTACTTTGCTAGATTTGTTTTCAAGAAAAGGTCCATTCTCGGGTTTGAAAATGTTTGGTAATAAATGGGTTACAATGAGTGTGGGTCATGTAGTTCATTTATGTTTTGGAATGTCACGAGAATAAAGTGATTATTCTCGGGTGTTTTGAGGAGACTGTTTGTCTAGATCAAACCGTCCTGACTATGGGTCATTCGGTTCGAAGGTGACACAGCTAAGTCGTATCGCTGAAATCAAAGATAAACCCTACGGACTACTAACAATAGCTAGCGGTAAGAAGGGGTCGAACCACAGAGAAACGTATACTCACAAGACACTTAGTTGATAGGCTATTCCTAGGTATGACAATGTTTGGTTTGGGAAACTATAAACTACTAGCAAAATATGATAAAGAGGGGTTTAAACTAGGGAGAAAAGACTAGGGTCTCGGGTTCCTTATGTCAATAATCCGGATAATATAAGTTTCACCGAAATAGCAATCAATCGGACTGTGCAAGGCGATTAGGGCAGAACACGTTCTCTCGAATCAATGTTCCCTTAAGTTCAATTTAGCGGGCTCTCGCGACTTACTAATTCAACTTATCAATTACGCGAAGTGGTCTAATACTGATTAGGCTTTCGATCTTAAATCAATATAACCCTAAGTTCAATTAAATTAAGGCGTCCCTAAATTCAATTGATAATTAATCGCGCAGGAAGAAATCGCACAAGCACAAACCAATCAATTACAACAATTTAATCAAAGCACCGGTTTAAAGGCATAATTCCCCCTCAACCCTAGTTAGGGGATTAGCTACTCATAACTAGGGCAAACGACATAATAATAATTGAATTAAAGAAATAAAGAATAATGAACATGAAATTACCAATTGAAATAATCTTGAAATTAATCCTGAGTACCGACGGTTACAAAGTAGAAGATGAACTTAAAAGAGAACTTGAAGTTTTTCTAAGAGAGTAATTCCAAAAGCGATGAAAGCGATAAAATAAAGATCAACTAAACCTAACTCACGAGTTTCTTATTTATACTAATTCCTAAAATATTAAAATAATTAAATTACAAAACAAATCCGTCAAATAAAATCCCAAAAGTAGTATTGCCGTGTTCTGAGTCGAACCGAATGCGTAGCCCAAATTTTGGGCTTAAAATCTCGTGAAAAAGTCAACATAAACACTTAAGCCGGCCGACCGGCCGCCGGTCGAGTTTGACCGGCCGGCCCTTCGAAATTGGGCTGGCTTTTCCTTGGGCTTTGGCCCTTCTTCCTTTTCTTCCTTACTGGGCTTGACTTCCAAATTTCGCCCAAGTTACTCGTATCACTTCAATTCCCGAGCTCGTCTTCGCCTCGGCTTTCGGGTTTCCGTCATAACTCCAATATTCAGCTCAAATGCACGGAAATGCAACAAATTCCTGCAAACCACGGAAAAACACCAAAAACGCTACTCGAGCGAAATGTGAGAACAAAATGGCCCTAAAGGGCGCATTTTGACAATAAAACGCAGCTCGGGACGGGGGTAAAAACATATAAAAATAACGTATATCAAACTCCCCCAAGCCAGACTCTTGCTCGTCCTCGAGCAAGTGACTCAACTAAAACTAAACACACCATACAAGTATAAACAAAAGATGAGAAACAACGACTCAGAGCCGAGCATGAACTGTCGGTAATCAAGTACGACTTAAACAATCATGAGCAGTCGAAAGTGTTGGGAATAAATTCCCAACTGCAAAAACAAAGCCAATACATACTAATCAAACCGCATAGAAATGATTTGTGAACCGGCGACCCTAGAAGACCAATAATGTAGTGTCCTCACGGGTTTCACTCTGCACTCATTTAAGAACAAGGGTGAGTATATGTGAATTATATGTAACAATGCAAAGGTAACTCACTCACCATCTCGACTCGTGAAACACGCCTGCAATCGAATGTGAAAACAATCTCTACAACATAAGTACGTGTCCAACCAAACGAATGACCAGAATACATGCCAAGGACTTACGCGGGAAGGCCAGGGTGAAGGGTGAAAGGTGGTTGCGCCAAGCGCGTTTAGGATAAGTGGAGCTAAATTCGGTAGTTGCATAAGCTACAAAAATTCAACTCGCCACAACATTCAACCCAACTCCGTCGACTTGGAGGCAAAATAAACTCAAGCTCAAGATACAACCTCCGTAAGAAAAATCGAATAAATCTCGTCAACCAACCGTATTATGTACAACCCCAAACGAAATAACATATTTTTGATTTGTTTTTTCTCTTTTTTTTTTTTCGATTTTTCTGTTTTTTTCGATTTTTTTTTTTTTTTTTTTTTTTTTTTTTTTTTTTTTTTAACCAATGAAATTAAAATGCAAACAAAAATAAAGAGGGGGTAACGGTAGGTGACGGAAAATTAAGCTTCCAACTCGTAACTCTTTTCTGCAACCTCAAATCAACGCCTCAAGCATAAACCAACATACCAAAAATCAAATGCAACTGTCCCGAATAGGGTAGGTAAACTGAAAAGGTAAGTGGTTAGATAAAATGTAGTATAAAAAATAAGCTTTAAGGCTAAGACGGGGTGCAAAAAGTGGCAAACCTATAATCTAAAGGGTAAGAAAAATAGGCCATTTGGCTAATGTGGAGCTCATAAAACAAGTATAAGTGCTGCCTTTCCTCATGTAATGCCGCTAGCCACCAACCCGACACGACTCAGTATTAAGCAGATTGAGTTCACATTTATGCATGTTAATATTACGCCCTGCACGAGGAGAAACTACACACAACCTAACAACAAGGAGACCAGTCGTAGATGTCACTGGCCTTGGAGGCTCTAATCATCTCCATATATGTAGCTCACTAATTACCGGTCGAGTCTATGGTTCAACAAAACAAACTAGCAACTGACTCGTAAGATCAACTCTGTAACGCATGAAGCACATGCTCAATCATGTTAAGTGTAAGAAAAAGACAAACATAGGCAATTAAATCATCGTCGTTTTGCATGTTTCAACATCTAACTGACTCTATTTTTGAAATTTTTGACATTTTTCAATTTTTTTGGTGGATTTTTGGGTTTTTGAAAATGAAAGGAAAAACAAAAGCAATAAGAAAAACTGACTAACACACAAAAGCAATCAAAACTAGCTAACACACAAAAGCAGAAAATGAAAAATAAAGCAACCTAATTCCTCCCCCAAGCCTATACATCACAATGTCCTCAGTGTGATCAGCAGCAAGCAATAATCAACAACCAAAACCATAAAACACCACTGGAGGACCTAAAAATATAATGGGGAAGGAATAAAACGAGAGTAGAGAGCAGAAAACGTACTGTACATATGAGGTCCCCCAAGCCAGCAGATGCTCAGGGGTTAGTGGCCAGCGTGCCACTAAGAATCGTCGGGCTCGTACTCATCGATGGCCCTAATATCCTCATCATCGTCGTCTATCGGCATCCCGGAGGCCGCAAAGACGACCAGACGCGCGCGTCACCAAAACCAAGAAAGGTCAACTGCGAGCCGCATATCCATATCCACCCTCCGGCCAAGTGTAAGGGGTGGAGTAATAATCGGACTGAAGATGAAGTCCGCCATGAACGTCCGGGGCGGTATACCCGCCGTCGGGCCAGGTGTAGAAGGACGGGTGAGGTCCCTCTGGCGGAACGGTGCCCTGCCGCGCATAGGCATCATAGCTCGAGGCGGCTCAGCGCCACGTCGATATAAACCCGGTCGATACTGTGGCGTGCGTCGCGCGCCAAATCATTCTTTGTATTGATGGCGAAAGTCATCAAAAGTAAACTGAGCGGTCATCCCTAAATCCATACGCCCCATCATCGCAACAACATCGGGATGGAGGTCGTAGTACTGCGGGGTACTCGACGCTGCGGAGACCTGCGGAGGTACCTGTGTAGGCTCCTCAACGCCAGCAGAAGAGGTCTCAGCAGGGTGTCGCTCACGACGTAAGTTAGTTCGGACGGGAGCGATGGGAGGCGGGAGCACCCTGAAGCGGTAAAGTGTACGCGGGCTGGTCCGCACGTAGCTCCACCTGAGAGAGAGGCGCAGGAAGCTCGATACTCGGAGCCTTGTTGATCATCCAAACACGCTTACCCACCGAATTATGGGTGAGCCAAAGCAAAGGAGAATGGAAGTAATTTGTATCAAGAAGATAATTTCCCGCGACAGCGTCTTGCGGGCGCTCAACAAAATCAACTGTCCTCATAGCAATTTGGGTGATAAGGCCACCCACATACACCGGTACGTTAGCCGCGTAAGCAACAGACAACCGCTTCAAGTGATGGCGAGATGGTATGCGATGTTGATATGCAATTTCTCGGGTTGCTCGCGAAGGTTCTGTCCCAACATCTGCATCTCCTCAGTGCGGACTTTATGGGCTTCGTTCCTGCTGAAGATCGTCAAACCCATGAACCTCTGCCATATGCGAATGGCGGTGATGAATCTGAGCAGAGAGCTCATATGGCTGACGTGTGGTCTTTGTTCAGAAATAGCACGCCAAAGCTCCGTATAATCAAAAGTGTCAGGAGCTTCAATCGCCCTCCTGTGAGCGAACCCGAATATCTCACCGAGTTCTTTCGTCGTCAATGTGATGTCGTTATTCATAAGGCGAAAGTGCAAAATGGGAAACCCATTAGTGTCTTTCGTAAGCTCCAACGAACTCAAGAACTCCCAAGTAAGGCGAGGGTATGTCATTCGAATTAACCCAAACATAAATTCCATCCCGACGCCCTTAAAAAGTTTCATGGTCACAACGTCTAACCCTAGGGCTCGCAAAGAGTTCGACAAATACACCTAGTAGGAATGAGGGATCGATTCTTCAAGGTTGTAAATTTGTCCTTTTGAGTAGTAGATGTAAAAATTACCTCTTTGAAATCGGGATCCGGTGCAATGTCGGGTTGAGCCGCTTGATACCGGGTGTTAGGGCGACCGCGTTTCCGAGCTCCTTGAGTTGAATCCGCCATTAAAATGGGTAGAGTGAAGTGAAGTGAGTTTTTAGGGTTTGGGGGAAAAGGAGAAAAGAGTTTTCGTGGGTTTAGAGTGAGGTTAGAGAGAGAGAGTGAAAATGTGAGAATGAGTGAAAATAAGGCGGAAATCTAGTATAAATCCCGTGGAAATACGCCTTAGCCGGTCCGGACCATTCTTGATCGGCAAACCTTACCAAAAACGTCGGCCTCGTCATCATTTTAAATCGACTTTCTCAATGAACCTCAGTAGGCCTGACCCAGAATTTGCCGTCACCGGCTTAGGGGACCTGTAGCTTTTTTCTCTTCTTTTTCTCAAAATTAAAAACCCTGAAAATTTAGCCTACGGCTCCGGGCCAGGACCGGCGTCCGGTCGGCCGGCTCTTGAGCCCTGTTGTCTTTGCTCGAAAATTTCCTAAGTGTAGAATTATAAACTCAACCTGCACTACTCAAGAAAATTATTAATACCCTCACTCTCGTCTCACCTAAAATGTAATGAAAATCACGAAAAAATTAACGATCTGATGAATACAAGAACTCACGGGTTGCCTCCCGGAAGCGCTGGTTTTAAGTCCCGCTCGACTGTGTTACCTCATCAGCAAGAGGAATCAAGTGGTGCGAGGTAGAGTACCTCGACCAAACCAACAGCAGCACCATCGTGATATATAGCTTCAAACGATGTCCGTTAGCTTGAAAACGCTCTCCCGCGTCATTTTCGAGCTCAAAGTAACCGTACTTACTCGTTTGGGTGATAGTGAACGGTCCTGACCACCGGGACTTCAGCTTGCCCGGAAATAAACGAAGGCGAGAATTATAAAGGAGCACCTTATCACCTACCTTGAATTCACGAGGTAGAATCCGCTGATCATGCCTCTTCTTCGTGCGCTCCTTATAAACCCGCGAGCTTTCATAAGCACTCATACGAAATTCATCGAGCTCATTCAGCTGCAACAATCGCTTCTCCCCACACAGAGTCGAGTCAAAATTAAGCTCCTTAACTGCCCACCAAGCTTTATATTCCAACTCAACGGGGAGATGACATGCCTTCCCGTACACCAACCTATAAGGTGAAGTTCCAATCGGCGTTTTGAATGCCGTCCTGTAAGCCCATAAGGTGTCATCAAGCTTTGAACTCCAATCTTTGCGTGATTTAGTGACCACCTTCTCAAGAATAGACTTGAGCTCTCTATTTGAAACTTCAACCTGCCCGCTCGTCTGCGGGTGATAAGCAAGAGCAGTACGGTGTTGAACACCATACTTCCGTAAAAGAGTGTCGAGATGCTTCTCGTGGAAATGACTTCCCCATAAACATGATTGCACGAGGGACTCCAAATCGAGGAAAGATCGTCTTGCGAAATAAGTTGATTACCACCTTAGCATCATTAGTAGGAGATCACGGCGGCTTCACCCACTTAGAGACGTGGTCGGCAGACAAGTATAAAGCGGTTCCCATTAGAAGGCGGGAGCGGGCCTTGTGTCGATTCCCCAAACATCACACAATTCGACCTCTAATATACCCGTTTGAGGCATTTCATGCCTCCTTGAGATATTCCCGGTCCGTTGGCACGCGTCACAAGATAGAACGAAAGCTGCTGCATCTTTAAACAAAGTAGGCCAATAAAACCCGGACTGCAATATCTTCGCCGCGGTCTTGGTGGGACCATGATGCCCACCGTAAGGAGAGGAATGACATCCCTCTAACACTCATGAATCTCCCAATCAGGTACACATTTACGGAATAATCCGTCGCTACACTCACGAAACAAATGCGGATCGTCCCAAAAGAACTTCTTCGCATCATGCCGAAACTTCTTCTTTTGTTGAGAAGTAGCATCCTTAGGATATGTGCCTGCAACCACAAAGTTAGCATAATCGGCGAACCAAGGCTCACCATGTAGAACGGCCATCAATGAGTCATCCGGAAAAGAGTCGTCAATAGGAACGACAACTCCACCCTCATCGAAGCGTAGTCTAGATAGATGATCAGCAACCACATTCTCAGCACCCTTCTTGTCGCGGATTTCAAGGTCGAATTCCTGGAGTAGCAGAATCCAGCGAATTAACCTAGGCTTGGCTTCTTTCTTCGCGAGGAGATACTTTAACGCCGCATGGTCCGTATAAACAATCACCTTGGACCCAATCAAGTATGATCGAAACTTGTCTAACGCGTAGACAATGGCTAAAAGTTCCTTCTCCGTCGTCGCATAGTTCACTTGCGCTTCATCCAAGGTTTTACTAGCATAATAGATAGCATGTAATACCTTGTCGCGCCTCTGTCCCAACACCGCGCCTATCGCATAATCACTAGCATCGCACATAATCTCGAACGGCAAATTCCAATCTGGAGACTGGAAAATCGGTGCTGAAATCAAAGCCTGTTGAATCCTGCGAAAAGACTCAACGCACTCATCAGTAAACAAAAAGGGGGCATCCTTCAGGAGGAGCTGGGTAAGTGGTTTAGCAATCTTTGAGAAGTCCTTGATAAAGCGGCGATAAAACCCCGCATGACCAAGGAAACTTCGAACCCCTTTCACGTTAACGGGAAGAGGTAGTTGCTCAATCACTTGGATTTTAGCTCTGTCAACCTGGATGCCCCTATCAGAAACAACATGACCAAGGACGACACCCTCTTTCACCATAAAATGACATTTTTCCCAATTTAAAACCAAGTCGACTTCTTCACAACGCTTTAGGACTTTAGACAAATTAAGCAAACAAGACTCAAAATCGGTCCCGTACACACTAAAATCATCCATAAAGACTTCCATAATAGACTCGATAAACTCAGAAAAAATGCTAATCATACAACGCTGAAAAGTAGCTGGTGCGTTACATAAACCAAACGGCATTCGACGATAAGCGAAAGTCCCGTAGGGACACGTAAAAGTTGTCTTTTCACGATCCTCGGGATGAATGGGGATCTGAAAGAAACACGAATAAGCCGTCTAGATAGCAAAAATACCTGTGGCATGCTAACCTTTCCAACATTTGATCGATAAAAGGAAGTGGGTAGTGATCCTTCTTCGTGGCGGCATTCAACCGTCGATAGTCGATGCACATCCGCCAACCAGTTACGACTCTAGTGGGAATCAGCTCATTCTTCTCATTCTTGACCACCGTAGTCCCGCCCTTCTTAGGAACAACCTGGACCGGACTAACCCACCTAGAATCTGAAATCGCGTAGATAATTCCAGCATCAAGGAGTTTCATCACCTCCTTCTTAACAACCTCTTGCATGTTCGGGTTCAACCGCCGTTGACCCTGAATCACCGGTTTGTGATCATCCTCGAGGTGAATCCTGTGCATGCGTAAATCAGACTAATACCTCTCAAATCACTAAGGCGTAGCCCAGCCTTCTTGTGGGCTCTCAAAACCTTCAGCAAAGCAGACAACTGGGACTCCGTAAGATCCTTACTGACGATCACCGGATTCATCTCTTCTTCATCCAAGAACGCATACTTCAAATGCGTGAGCAGCGGCTTGGTCGGGTTTTGGACCTCGGCTGGCATAAGAGGTCTCAACTGTCTCAGTGGTGTCGAAGTCTCTCCGCTCATCAGCATATAGGAGAGCTTCAAGCTCAGCAACTTCCGCATTCCACGGACCTGTCTCATCATCTGCACATTCACCACACATTAAAACTTCCAAAGGATCCTTGGACAAGGATCCCTCGGAGACAAAAGATACCGACTCATCAACAACGTCAATAATATCAAGATAGTAGCAAGACTCTTCTAACATCGGGCTCTTAAGGGCTTGGTTAAGGTTAAAAGTGACCTTATCCCCTCCTACCTCTAGAGTCAACCTACCGTTCTTAACATCTATGACCGCCCCGGCTGTGTGTAGGAATGGTCGTCCTAGGATAATAGGTATCTGGGTATCCTCAGCCATATCCAAAACAATAAAGTCAACAGGGAAAAAGAACTTCCCTACCTTCACGGGGACATCCTCAAGCACTCCTAAAGGTCGCTTGACCGAACGATCGGCCATCTGTAAGGTGACACTCGTACACTTCAACCCTCCCATGTTTAGCTTCTCACAAACTGAATAAGGCATAACGCTCACGCTCGCCCCCAAATCACACAAGGCCTTGTCAATAACATGGGTGCCTATGGTGCAAGGAATGGAGAAACTACCCGGGTCCTTCAGCTTAGGGGGTGCACTACTCTGTAAAAGGGCACTACACTCACCTGTAAACGCTATGGTCTCAACCTCGTTAAAAGAACGTTTCTTAGTAAGAATGTCCTTCATAAATTTAGCGTAAGAGGGTACCTGGGTAATAAGCTCAGTAAACGGAACGGTTACCTGCAGATTCTTCACGACCTCCATAAACTTACCGAACTGCGTCTCGGCCTTAGCATTTCGTTGACGTCCCGGAAACGGGAGTTGAATCTTTATTGGAGGCGTAAGAGTAGTAGAAACATCCTTGGGAGTATCTTGGACCTTAGCCTGAACATCCTTAGCGTTGTCCTCAACCTTTTTCCCCAAATCAGCACATCCCGTAAGGTCAGACGTGCCAGCCGGTTGGTCGACCGGCTGCCGGTCGACCGGCTGGTGCGTCTGATCAGCTCGTTTCTTCAAATTTTCGGCCTCAATCTCATCCGGATGCTTCGGACCTGCATAATGTGTGCCGCTACGCAATGTGATCGCATTTGCGGTGTCATGAGGCGGGTTTCCTTGTGGTGGAAGTGTCCCGTGTTGCCTCGTAGCTTGCGAACTTGCTAATTGCGCAACCTGTGTTTCCAACATCTTAATAGCTGCGTCCTTAGCTTGATCACTTTTCTGCATCTGCGTCATCATCGTTTCCTGAGTCTTGGCCATCTGCATCATCATGGCCTTTAATTCACCCACACCATGATCAGTAGCAGGAGTAGGAGCGGATTGAACTGGTGGTTGTTGTTGATAATGTTGTTGTTGGTGGAATTGGGGCCTTTGACTTTGAAAACCCGGCGGTTGGTAGTTCCGTTGTGGCGGAACGTGTTAGGCTATTCTTTGTTTCGGCGCTGCGGAGGAGGATTGAGAACGTTCTCGTTCAGATAAAGCGAGACCGATCGTAGCCTGGTGATTACGATCTGACAAGTTAGAACGATAAGAAGTAAAAGCATGAACTTGCTCCGGCGAACCCGTGCACTCGTATGCATAATGACCTGAAGCCCCGCAATTGTTGCAACCTGCATCGTGACCCATAACCGCGTTAACCTGCTGCGCATTTGACGAACCTGCACCACTCAACTTGTCGACCTTCATTGTTAGAACCGAAATTTGGCTCGTTAAAGCATTCAAAGAGTCTTTCTCGCGATCACTATGAGCTGCGCGAGAATTTCCTCTAGGTCGATCGTACTGTGAGGTATGGATCGCCATTTTCTCGATTAGTGCCCAAGCCTCGTTGTCATCGACGTTGTCGGCAAACCGCCCATTTGCAGCTGAATCCAAGATAGCCCGACTTTCCGAATACAACCCGTTGTAAAACGTCATGATCACGAGCCAATCGTTCAACCCGTGGTGAGGACAATCACGGATGAGTTTCTTATAACGTTCCCAAGCTTCAGAAAGTGATTCGTCGTAAGTTTGCTTAAAGCTTTGGATTTGGCTTCGCATTTGATTCGTCGGATTACGGAGGATAGTACTTTTGTAAAATGCAAGAGCCAACCCATCCCGATCTGTAATACCGCGGCTTCCTTATTTAAATCGGTGATCCACTCACGGCGCGATCACGTGGTGAGAAAGAACGACATTTCCTAATCTGGTTTTGAGTGATACCGCTCGTTTTATCGTGAAACGATGTCCGTGAAAACCTGCATATGACGACCAGGATCCTCCGTAGGATTGCCGCCAAACTGATTACGCTCCACCAAGGTAAGGAAGGCGGGTTTAATCTCAAAGTTGCCCGGCAAAGTTGCGGGCATCTGGAATCCATTAGGAATGGACTCCGTCTTGGGCAAGGAGTGACTTGAAAGTCTCGGCATAGTCACAAACGCCTCAGAAACAACACTGGAAGTAGAAGGTGGAGTAGTGTCCTCTTCGTAGGACGATGCTTCTGAACTAGATTCCGCTTCAGAAACTTCCACAACCTCTTTTGCGTAGGTTTCAGCAATCTCCTTAAAGAAGTTACGCGTTCGGCGAAAAGTCCGCTCCGGTTCAGGATCGAATGGAACTAAACCTGAAGGTGACCTGCGCATAAACAAAAACTACAAGGAGAAGTGAGAAACGGTCTCAAGGAACTGGAGTTCCCTGAGACAAGAGAAATAACCTACTAAGTAAATGCGAAATAAAACCGTCTCCCCGGCAACGGCGCCAAAATTTGACACAGCTAAGTCGTATCATTTGAAATCAAAGATAAACCCTACGGACTACTAACAATAGCTAGCGGTAAGAAGGGGTCGAACCACAGAGAAACGTATACTCACAAGACACTTAGTCGATAGGCTATTCCTAGGTATGACAATGTTTGGTTTGGGAAACTATAAACTACTAGCAAAATATGATAAAGAGGGGTTTAAACTAGGGAGAAAAGACTAGGGTCTCGGGTTCCTTATGTCAATAATCCGGATAATATAAGTTTCACCGAAATAGCAATCAATCGGACTGTGCAAGGCGATTAGGGCAGAACACGTTCTCTCGAATCAATGTTCCCTTAAGTTCAATTTAGCGGGCTCTCGCGACTTACTAATTCAACTTATCAATTACGCGAAGTGGTCTAATACTGATTAGGCTTTCGATCTTAAATCAATATAACCCTAAGTTCAATTAAATTAAGGCGTCCCTAAATTCAATTGATAATTAATCGCGCAGGAAGAAATCGCACAAGCACAAACCAATCAATTACAACAATTTAATCAAAGCACCGGTTTAAAGGCATAATTCCCCCTCAACCCTAGTTAGGGGATTAGCTACTCATAACTAGGGCAAACGACATAATAATAATTGAATTAAAGAAATAAAGAATAATGAACATGAAATTACCAATTGAAATAATCTTGAAATTAATCCTGAGTACCGACGGTTACAAAGTAGAAGATGAACTTAAAAGAGAACTTGAAGTTTTTCTAAGAGAGTAATTCCAAAAAGCAGTAGAAAGCAGTAAAATAAAAGATCAACTAAACCTAACTCACGAGTTTCTTATTTATACTAATTCCTAAAATATTAAAATAATTAAATTACAAAACAAATCCGTCAAATAAAATCCCAAGGCCGGGTCGGAGCCCGAATGCGTAGCCCAAATTTTGGGCTTAAAATCTCGTGAAAAAGTCAACATAAACACTTGTCGCCGACCGGCCACGGCCGAAGTTTGACCACCCTTCGAAATTGGGCTGGCTTTTCCTTGGGCTTTGGCCCTTCTTCCTTTTCTTCCTTACTGGGCTTGACTTCCAAATTTCGCCCAAGTTACTCGTATCACTTCAATTCCCGAGCTCGTCTTCGCCTCGGCTTTCGGGTTTCCGTCATAACTCCAATATTCAGCTCAAATGCACGGAAATGCAACAAATTCCTGCAAACCACGGAAAAACACCAAAAACGCTACTCGAGCGAAATGTGAGAACAAAATGGCCCTAAAGGGCGCATTTTGACAATAAAACGCAGCTCGGGACGGGGGTAAAAACATATAAAAATAACGTATATCAGAAGGAAGGATTTTTTTGAAAAAGGTTATTTCAAAAACGTGATGAGGATTTTGCGAAAGTAGTTTGTAAGAGGATTTGGGCCAAGATGGTTATGAATCATTTGGTCTGATGAAAAGTCCGCGAGATTGGGCTTGGCCATTCTCGGGTTTTGTTTGCTTGAAAAAGACAATTTTCTTTGAAGCAGTCGACTTTGGGCCGTTTGGCCTAAAGAGAATGTCGTTATTTGTTTTGCAGAAGTGAGGAGATTTTTGAAAAGAGCTCATTTCAAAAGCGGGTGTGTTTTGCTTGGTTTGTAAAAATAAGAAGATTTTGAAAAGAATTTATTTCAAAAATGAGAGTGTGTTGCTTGTTTTGTAAAAGTGAGGAGATTTTTGAAGAGAGCTTGTTTCAAAAATGAGAGTGTATTGCTTTAGGAGCAATGTTGTGCCTAAGAAGTCTTTGAGGCAAGAACGCGTGTGCGGATCTTGTCTCGACGTTGAAATGTGTTTGATTTGCATTAAATCGAGCCCATGTTAACGGTTCATCGTTAAGGGCTCGAGCCTAGATGCATGGAAAGGATTCGACTCGTGAACGGTTAGCTAGTCGAGTCAAGGATGTTGAGAATGGATTGGTTTGTGTGACGTGTATCTAGTTAGTCCTATTAGATTCAACGTTCGTTTTAAGCGTTCATTTTTAGCTCATTTTTGTTTAGGAAGACCTTTTAAGCTTGAAAAAGGAGATTTTAGACAAGGTTTGGCTAATAGGAAGCTTTTGAGACGAGGATGCGTGTGCACATCTCGTCTCGATGTTAAAAGGTGTTAGCTTTGTCGAGCCCACCTAACGGTTCATCGTTAAGGGCTCGAGCCTAGATGAGCGAGAAGGACTCGACTCGAGAGCGATTAGCTAGGCGAGTCGAGCGTGTTGAGAATGGATTAGGTTGTGTGGGTTAAATTTGCACGTTAGTGACGTGACTAGACCAACGTTCATTTTAAGTGTTCACTCTAGCTCATTTCTTTGTTAAGAAAACTCTTTTTAAGCTTGAAAAAGGAGGTTTTCGAAAAAGTTTTAGCTAAAGGAAAACTTTTGAGACGAGGATGTGTGCGCACATCTCGTCTCGATGTTAAAGGTTTTGCTTTGCACCCATCGGTGATATCGGTGATTTGCCGAGGTGAGCTCGAGTTCGGATGTGTAAAAGAGAATGGATTCGACTCGAGAGTGGTTAACAAGTCAGTCGAGGATGTTAAAGTGGAGTCTAGGCCGTGTGACCTAGAGGATTGAAATCCATGAGCTCGGGTTTTATTCCTTACTCGGGTTTTGCTTGTTAGTGAAAAGGAAATTTTGAAAAGTTTATTTCAAAAATTCGCGATAGTTTAGTTTGAAAAGTGTTAGTTTGTTAGATGTTAGGTTCGTTTATCTTTGAAACGCGTTTAGCGAAGTTTTCGAAGATATGAATGCAAATGCTCGTTTGAAAAAGGCCATGGAGTGCATAGCCTCGAACTTGCGTATGACTCAACAGGGTGAAAATGAGTCGGTCGGGTACACCTCCAACTACCTCGAGCACGCTTTGGCATATACTTAACCCCTTCATTTCCTTCTGCCGGCGATAGGTTTTCTGAAGGAGAACCGGGCGGTCGAGATAGCCGTTCTGGCAAGCCGTGGAGGGGCGAGAGGAAAGCTAGTCCGGCATGTGCTTTATCGAGTGGACAAGCCTGCATGTGGGAACCACCTCTCGAGGGTGCAAAGGGTGCCTAGATTCCAAAAGGAATGGACTCTAAACGAATGTGCATAGCTCAAATATGTATACTTGGATTGTTCAAGGCTTTCAAGTTTCACCTCTTTATTTTTAAAAAGAAAAAGCTAGTTTTAAGTTTTAAAAATAAGATGTCCCCAGTGGAGTCGCCAAATTGTGGAACCCGGGATCGGACCCAACTCGGCGTCTTGCTTAAGGGCGGATTAAGTTAAAAAGACTAATTTACAAAAACCTTTATAACTGTTTTGGAGTCGCCACCTAATTATCGCGGAAATTAGGAACCTGCTATCATGTCCTAAGCCTAAAGACATGTCCTAGATTTTGGAGCACGCCGACACCCCTAGATCTAAGGCTTGTGAAACCAGATTGGATTCGGGGTGAGGGTACTTTAGAAAAGAGTTAATTCAATTAATGATTTATGAAAACCTTTTAGAAAAGCCTATGTAAAAATAGCCTCTACTGACCTAGAACAATCCTTGTAAGATGATATTTGAGCTAATGTTATCGCTACGTACAAGTGCGATAAGTTTGTAAAAGAATGCAGATCTGGATGCAAAAAGATTGATTAAAACCCTCAGTTTAGCATGTTTAACTTGTTAACGAATACGGTTCAGTTAAAGGTCGAATTCATTGTTTAAGTTGATTTAAATGCAAGATAAGAAGATGCAAGATGCATACAATTAAAATAAAGTTCAATTGTCCATTGGTTTATTTTATAAGGTCGGTTGCTTATGCGACTTTGGCGTGTCATCGGATATGGAGTGTACCCGAAGTAATATGAACACTTGGAAGGCAAGCGCGCTCGGGTGCCAAAGCCGGGGGGGGCGCTAGAGTGTAGTCCCCTTTGTTAGTCCATAGAAAATAAGAAAAAGTTTTGATCCAAGTGGATCGGTACCTACCTTGTCCTGACGCTTCAGATCTGGGCAGAGCTTCGCTTCTTGAACTAGAAAGGAGGATGAATTCAACACGGGATGGTGTGTTGAACTCAAGGATTTGAGTGCTTGAGGCTTTTGTGAGAGAGGATTTGTGTATTGTGAATTGTGTGTGAAATTGTGATCTGAAAGTATGATTTGAGGTCGAGGTATAGGGCTGTATATATACTAAAAACCTCGGAGAAATTAGGAAATCGGGGATAAAAACAGGCCGGGAAACCGCATAGCCTTATGCGGTTGCCTGGACAAACCGCATAGGCTTATGCGGTTGCCACCCCAAACCGCATAAGGTCATGCGGTTTGTGGGTGTGGTTTTAAATTTCTTTCCAAGTTTCGGTTGCATAAAATCTTTGAAAGATACAGTATAATTTCGTGCGTGTGTGCCAAGAAAAGAGCTGAGATATTTCTGAGATATTTTATGATGTGCAGGGCCTTGGAGTGCGGGCCAAAGGCTTGGGTTTGGGCTCGGTTTTGGGCCCGAGACCCGGAAAAATGAAAAGGGGTGTATTTGCATAGATTTGTGAAATAAGCTAAGACGTGAGGTTGTATTTTGTGTAAGAGGATGCTAAATAGCGGTTTTAGCTCTAGGGCCTAAATTTAGGAATTTAGGAGTCTTTGAATTAGACCTTGTTAATGTAAAAGGGCCAATTGTAGTGCAAATGCGAAGCTCATGCCAAATGAAGCAGGACAAGGACCTAGCTAGACTCCAAATGGACAAAATGAACGTTTATTTAAGTGTGATGTGAAGCGACCTTAAACATTTTAACATTTCAAAACGACTCAAAATGAATTCGACATTAGTTAGAACCGTTTAAGTCAGCGTTAAACATGCGTAATAAAAGTCCGTGTTACATCACAGGGTTTTTGTTGGGAGGGTACGGATATGGGTATCCACACATACCCATATCCGTACCCTCCCGCACAAAACCCTGTGATGTATCACGGACTTTTATTACGCATGCTTTAACGTTGACTTAAACGGTTCTAACTAATGTCGAATTCATTTTGAGTCGTTTGAAATGTTAAAATGTTTAAGGTCGCTTCACATCGCTTTAAATAAACGTTCATTTTGTCCATTTGGAGTCTAGCTAGGCCCTTGTCCCGCTTCATTTGGCATGAGCTTCGCATTTGCACTACAATTAGTCCTTTTATATTAACAAGGTCTAATTCAGCATTCCTAAATTCCTTAATTTAGGCCCGGTGGCTAAATCTTCCCTTTAGTCCCCTCTTACACAAAATACGGCTTCACGTCTTACCTTATTTCACAAAATCTATGCAAATACACCCTTTTCACATTTTCTGTCTCACCCAAAACCGAGCCCAAACCCACCTTTGGCCTGCACTCCAAAGCCCTCAACAACTCTCTAGAAGATCATACTAGGCCTTCTTGGGGCACAAGCAAGGAGATTACACCGAATATTCCCAAGATTTAGCAATTCGGATTAAGGAAATACGAAATCTCGAAGTTAAAACCACACCAGCAAACCGCATAAGCTTATGCGGCTCATGGTGCAAACCGCATAAGCCTATGCGGTTTGCCCACCAAACCGCATAAGGCTATGCGGTTTCCCAGGCTGGCTTTTTCCCCTGTTTTCCTATTTTCTCTCGGCTATTCTCCTATATATACAACCCCTCGCACGACCTATTCTCACAAGTTTTCCACACAAGAAAACCCTCTCTTCTCACAACCTCTCTTCTTAGTTTTAGTGCCCACACATGGGTCCCACAAAATATACCGTCTAGCATGGTATACACCACAAAAACACTCCCAAAGCCTCAAGCACTCAAATTCTTGAGTTCAACACACCATCCCGTGTTGAATTCATCCTCCTTTCAAGTTCAAGAAGCGAAGCTCTGCCCAGATCTGAAGCGTCAGGACAAGGTAGGTACCGATCCACTTGGATCAAAGCTTTTTCTTATTTTCTATGGGTACGACAAAGGGTCTACACTTTAGCGCCCCGGCTTTGGCACCCAGTAGCTTGCAATCCAAGTGTTCTATTTACTTCGGGTACACTCCATATCCGATGACACGCCAAAGTCGCATAAGCAACCGACCTTATAAAATAAACCAATGGACAATTGAACTTTATTTTATTTGCATGCATCTAGCACCTTCTTATTTTGCATTAAAATCAACTTAAACAATGAATTCGACCTTTAACTGAACCGTATTCGTTAACAAGTTAAACATGCTAAACTGAGGGTTTTAATCAATCTTTTTGCATCTGCATCTGCATTCTTTTACAAACTTATCGCACTTGTACGTAGCGATAACATTAGCTCAAATATCATCTTACAAGGATTGTTCTAGGTCAGTAGAGGCTATTTTTACACAGGCTTTTCTAAAAGGTTTTCATAAATCATTATTTGAATTAACTCTTTTTCTAAAGTACCCTCACCCCGAATCCAATCTGGTTTCACAAGCCTTAGATCTAGGGGTGTCGGCGTGCTCCAAAATCTAGGACATGTTTTTAGCTTAGAACATGGTAGCAGGTTCCTATTTTCCGCGATAAATAGGTGGCGACTCCATAGCAGTTCTTAAAGGTTTTTCCAACTTAATCTTTTTTAACTTTAAAATCCGCCCTTAAGCAAGACGCCGAGTTGGGTCCCTCGACGCGGTTCCCGGGTTCCACAGTTTGGCGACTTCGCCAGGGACATTTTATTTTTAAAACTTAAAACTAGCTTTTTCTTTTTAAAAATAAAGAGGTGAAACTTGAAAGCCTTGAACAATCCAAGTATACATATTTGAGCTATGCACATTCGTTTAGAGTCCATTCCTTTTGGAATCTAGGCACCCTTTGCACCCTCGAGAGGTGGTTCCCACATGCAGGCTTGTCCACTCGATAAAGCACATGCCGGACTAACTTTCCTCTCGCCCCTCCACGGCTTGCCGTAAACGGCTATCTCGACCGCCCCAGTGCTCCCTTCAGAAAACCTATCGCCCCGGCGTAAGGAAATGAAGGGGTTAAGTATCTGCCAAAGCGTACTCGAGGTAGTTGGAGGTGTACCCGACTGACTCATTTTCACCCCTTTTGAGTCATACGTACAAGTTCGAGGCTATGCACTCCATGGTCTTTTTCAAAACGAGCATTTGCATTCATATCTTCGAAAACTCGCTTAAACTTTTCAAAGATAAACGAACCTAACACCTAACATCTAACACCTTTTCAAACAAAGCTATCGCGAATTTTTGAAACAAGCTTTTTTAAAATTCTCCCTTTTCACTAACAAGCAAAAACCCGAGCAAGGATTAAAACCCGAGCTCGTGGATTTCAATCCTCTAGGTCACACGGCCTAGACTCCACTTTTAACATCCTCGACTCGACTTGTTAACCACTCTCGAGTCGAATCCATTCTCTTTTACACATCCGAACTCGAGCTCACCTCGGCAAATCACCGATATCAGCTCGATGGGTGCAAAGCAAAACCTTTTAACATCGAGACGAGATGTGAGCACACATCCTCGTCTCAAAAGCATTCCTTTAGCTAAAACTTTTTCGAAAACCTCCTTTTTCAAGCTTAAAAAGAGTTTTCTTAACAAAGAAATGAGCTAGAATGAACACTTAAAATGAACGTTGGTCTAGTCATGTCACTAACGTGCAAATTTAACCCACACAACCTAATCCATTCTCAACACGCTCGACTCGCCTAGTTAATCGCTCTCGAGTCGAATCCTTCTCGCCCATCTAGGCTCGAGCCCTTAACGATGAACCGTTAGGTGGGCTCGACAAAGCTAACACCTTTTAACATCGAGACGAGATGTGCACACGCATCCTCGTCTCAAAAGCTTCCTATTAGCCAAACCTTGTCTAAAATCTCCTTTTTCAAGCTTAAAAGGTCTTCCTAAACAAAAAAATGAGCTAAAAATGAACGCTTAAAATGAACGTTGAATCTAATAGGACTAGCTAGATACACCCTACAAACCAATCCATTCTCAACATCCTCGACTCGACTAGCTAACCGTTCACGAGTCGAATCCTTTCCATGCATCTAGGCTCGAGCCCTTAACGATGAACCGTTAACATGGGCTCGACGAATGCAAATCAAACACATTTCAACGTCGAGATAAGATCCGCACACGCGTTCTTGCCTCAAAGACTTCTTAGGCACAACATTGCTCCTAAAGCAATACACTCTCATTTTTGAAACAAGCTCTCTTCAAAAATCTCCTCACTTTTACAAAACAAGCAACACACTCTTATTTTTGAAATAAATTCTTTTCAGAATCTTCTTATTTTTACAAACCAAGCAAAACACACACGTTTTTGAAATAACCTTTTTCAAAAATCCTTCCTTCGAACCGAATGGCCATAGTCAGGACGGTTTGATCTAGACAAACAGTCTCCTCAAAACACCCGAGAATAATCACTTTATTCTCGTGACATTCCAAAACATAAATGAACTACATGACCCGCACTCATTGTAACCCATTTATTACCAAACATTTTCAAACCCGAGAATGGACCTTTTCTTGAAAACAAATCCAGCAAAATAAACATTTTCGAAATCCATGATTCAAAATGGCCAACCGCCATTTTAATCCAAACACCTCTTTTCACAAGACAACAAAACCTAGGAATGAACTAGCATCATCCCGCAAATCCTTCACTGCAGTTAGACCAAGTGGCTCATAGTCGCTTTAATCTAACCCTCTTTCAAACCGAATGTATGAAAAGCGAGTATAACCGTCTTCATCACATCTTCAAACACCCTTGATTCGGATAGCCTATCGCCACTCGAATCGATTCACACTTTCACCGACAAGCCACTAACACGAGCTTATCGGATTTGATTTCAACGCTTACATCGAGCCAAAATGTGACAACACATTTTGCTCAACAAAACATCCCGCTGCCGAAAAACAAAACTTTTGCAAAATCAAAGACAAATCTAAGCATGCATGAGCCAAGTCCCGACGCGAGCATCAACCCCATCCGAGACATGTGCGTCTCGAGCACCCAGCGAAGAATCCATCAAGGCGCCACCGTCGATCTCACGGATCTCCTCAAGAAATTCGAGTCTTTTCAATACGGGTCAAGTTTTTAAACATTGAGTCAATCTTTGTCAGTCTAGGGCAATCGAGTCTTCGACGTATGACATTTTTAACAAATCGATAAAGGAATAAGTTTGCCTACAACCCAGCTTCCTTTTTACACACTTTTCCCATAAAAAACACAATTCTACACCAACATACATCGCATCCCAGGAACAACTATCCTAGGGAGATCTAGGCCGGGTACGAAGGTCCAAGTCAACAACTAAATCAAGGACACGAAGACAAGAAAGCTTCCGACGACTAAACACCTAAGGTTCACTAGTCTGCTTGTGGTCTACTACTCCGCTGCTTTTGGAGGAGGATCCATTAATTTGGAGCTCCACAGTGGTCATGAATTTGATCGCGACCAAAAGTACGAGTATTCCTGGATCGTCCTCCGCGTACTCGATCGCGTGCCTAATAAGCAAACGAACTTGTCAGAGGAGCCCGGCGTGATAGACACACGATCACGAGTGACCACCGAGCCGCAAAGTTTAGCAAGGTCCGAGCTCAAGCCCAAGCTACAGGGCGTGGGGTATTCTCAAACCAAACGGGAATACAAGGTACAAAGGTCAAAACCAAAGTCACCAAAAAGCAAAAGTCTCAAAGCTCCGGAACAAGGGGCAAAACAACTAAGCAAAAGCTTAAGAAGTCAAAAGCTTAAGAAGTCAAAAGCTCGAAGTCAAAAAGCTTAAGAAGTCAACAAGCTTAGAAATCAATAAGCGAGGGCGAAACCCCAAAGGCAAGAAGTACCAAGCCCGAACGAGTGGCCAGGTCTTTGAAATTCCAAATTGAAGACACAACAGAAGTAGCAAGCAACCAGCCTAGATCAACCAAGGAGAACTCACCCTTAGGATGCAACGTATCAAGGTCAAACACCTAAACACCCTTTGGACCGGCGGGTCCCTAAACACGCACCTTTCCACAAAAACAAACCCACCTCCCAGACTGGTGGATCCTTAAACACGCACCTTTCCACATAAACACCTCATGCACGCCCTTAAACAACGATTTCGGAACTACGCTAGGTTTGATTCCGTAACCACGGATACGTAGGCCGCTCTCCCGAGCTCAACCAACCTTTTACAAAAATCCACAAAATATTCCCGCCCAAAGCTTTCCATGCTAAGGATGTGTTCACAATGATTCACAAGATTCAAAGGCAAACTATTTCTTTATCGAGGCGACTAAAACGAATTCGTCAAGGCAAAGTTGTCATAGACTTAGGAGTAGTACTCTGCTTTTTGGTCTAACACTGTTTTGCAGGAACAACAAAGATCCCACCGCAGACAAGCAAGCACCACCTGGGCTCCACCAACGCAAGTGTTCCGAACATGGCATCCATGCAACCCTCGAGTCTCAAATCACGCATACGATTCGTCTCTATTTTGCAAACTTTTCGGCGTTTTAAGCATCGACTCACATGTCGAGTCAATCCTCTTCCAATCAAACAATTTAGCGACATTTAAACCGCTCCTTTCAAAAACTCTCCAGTCTTCAAAACGCTCCCACTGAACGACGCGCTTTTTCAAACTTACACGAGGCAATGCACCCTCAAATTAGCTAATCACCTTTCAAAATTAACCCAATAGTCGAAGTTAATATGAAAGCACTTTGCAATTCACTTTTTGCAAACACACCCTTTCGCAAGCAAAATGTACCTTTCGAAAATGCATCTCAAATCCTTGAAACGCATCTCGAATCTTCGAAGTCTAAACTTTGCCAAAATTTAGCTCGGCACTCGAGTTAATACATTTTGAGTAACAACATTTTTCGAATTTAACTCACTCGAGTTAATACACTTTGGGCGAAAGCTCTATCGAACTACGCCGGTTTGATTCCACATTCGTGGATACGTAGGCAGCTTACGCAAAGCACAACCGAACCTAGCACTACACCCTACTCCGTGTTGAGATTCTACCGAATTCTCATCCTCGACAACTAGGGGCTTTTCAACCTTTGCACTCAAATGACCCTCCACGGTCTTCATAACTCTAGCTTAAGCTCACAACGTCAAAACGCTTTTTCATCTTGCATGAAGCCTTACAACCGACATTTCAAATGTTCATTTTTAAAGCTCATTTCGACAACTAAAATGAATCTTTCACAAAAAGATTTTTCAACAAAAACATTTTCATCCAAACATCCCAATCGGGAATCATTTCGTTTTTCAAACCTAGCTTACTAACACTACAGGACCAGCATACGAAATGTAAACAAGGGTTCACACAATCCTTATTACACGAGCATACTAATACAACTAATGGTGAAGACGGCGGTACTCGTCAAAGTCTACTGAATCCAAGCCACCTCGGCCACGACCACGATCTGGTGAATCGCTTTGCTCATCGCTACATTCTTCTCCATTTTGCCTTAATTTCAATCAAATTAAGCCAAACCACGGGGGAAATTTCAAAACCAAACACCATACTCTTCACTTTGACTCAGTTTTCATTCAAAACTTAGTCAAACTCGAGGGGGCAATCCAAAAACTCCTCCTCCTGATACACGCCCTATACTTTGACTCAGTTTTCATACAAAACTTAGTCAAACTCATGGGGGTAATCCAAAAACACCTTTATCCTACTGCAACCCATAGCCTTTTACATAGTTTGACTATCGTTATATACCATAACTCAGTCAAACTGGGGGCTCACATACACCGACACCATAACTCAGTCAAACTGGGGGCTGACGCTTCCTATCAAGAATTAAACCTTTACAACGTAAAATGGGATAATTTTTCGCATTTTTGAAAACACCCTTGCTATACATACCCACATAAGAATCTACGGTTGAGCGACACCTCCAGAACCGCTACAAACATGAACATGCACACTAAAAGCATAACACTTTCATGTGTGCATCAGACAAGCAACACCCGAACGTAGGTCCAAGCACCAAGTACCCTAGCATATCCAAGAAACATCCCAAGCACCATGCATTCCAAGTCCAAGAGACATGTATCATACGAATCCAAACGAATCGCAATGATACCACGTCTCATGGTCGAAGCAAGCGAAATTGAAGATCTCGAAAGGAAAATCGCGAGTTCGAATATTTCCGGATTTGAAACCGCGACATGTGCGAATGAATTCATGCTTGAAGTCGCCAATTGATAAGGGATTCCCCGGAAGAGTCACTAAGTCTACAGGCAATTTCCAGAGCATGTTTTGTTCCACGTTTTCTCCTCATTTTTTCTTCGTACACGCAAGCTTTCATGGTTAAGGCGTCACCTACAGTCCGCCACAAGCGCTAGCACATACATTATGCGCTATGCCTTGGTTAAGGCGTCACCTACAGTCCGCCATACGCGTGTACTAAGCATTTAATACACGGTACAGAAGCAGAAATACGAACACTCTTCACGAGTCCTTACACCCTCTTACACGTCCCTGTGGAGTATCGCTTCCTCCCCATGGAGTCCACACACCTATACAGACATTTCCTACGGAGTCCAAGACATACCCTTCGACTTCCCCAACAAATCACTAACATAAACACCAAGCGTCTGCATCAGCACATTCAGCACATCCAAGCAATTACACGAAGCCGTACACTTGAGCACATACACCTTCCTCGGACCATAATCCCCGGCGAATATACACCTGCACCCCACACCATCACTCTCCCAAACAACCACAACTACACCTACGCTCCTCGGCGAGACCATACATATACACCCTTCCCTAGCAAACTAGTACTCCTCCAGCAAATACTACACTAAGCACCTGCGCTCCTCGGCGAGACCCAGTTCAACATCAACAACGGCATCAGCATAAGCGACGGCATCAGCAACAGCGTCAGCAAAGGCATCAGCAACGACAACGGCACTACCTTCTCCTCAACGGAAGGCAATCATATGCAACTACGACTACATAGACACTCCTCGGCGAGCCCAAGCACAAGCGCTCTGCAATATACACCTAAACTCCAAGCACTTCACCCTACATAGACGCTCCTCGGCGAGTTCAAGCATTACACGAACGCTCTTTCACGAGACCTACATCTACATGAACACCCCTACTCAATTATACACCTCACGCATACCCAAACATCTTGCAAGCACATGCACCCCTGCACTTTAGCCCCTTTTGCACATGCAACATGAAGACATTACAAGCACCAGCATCAACATCTGACGATACCAAGCACATACAAAGGCACCAACAACAGTACAACAAGCACGACGAAGACATCAGCAGGCTGGCAGGCCCTTATAGCATGCACGGACCGCCAAGTCCTTAAAATGCGCACGCCCCTCCCCGTTTAGCCCGGTTCGAAGTCCTCGTCTCACCCATGGACACATGCTTCGTTCCGCTGATTGTATCGAGACTGTAATGGTCCGGATATGGTCGTGGAGTTTGACTAGCGCTCTAGTCCGAGCTCAGTCAAACTGGGGGCTATGTGGATACCCATATCCGTACCCTCCCAAACAAAACCCTATGATGTAACACGGACTTTTATTACGCATGCTTTAACGTTGACTTAAACGGTTCTAACTAATGTCGAATTCATTTTTGAGTCGTTTGAAATGTTAAATTGTTTTAGGTCGCCTCACATCGCACTTAAATAACGTTCATTTTGTCCATTCGGAGTCTAGCTAGGTCCTTGTCCTGCTTCATTTGGCATGAGCTTCGCATTTGCACTACAATTAGCCCTTTTACATTAACAAGGTCTAATTCAGCATTCCTAAATTCCTAAATTTAGGCCCGGTAGCTAAAACCGCTATTTAGCCCCCTCTTACACAAAATACGGCTTCACGTCTTACCTTATTTCACAAAAACTATGCAAATACACCCTTTTCATTTTTCCGGGTCTCGAGCCCAAACTGAAGCCTAAACCCAGCCTTTGGCCCGCACTCCAAAGCCCTAAGCATCACAAAATATCTCAGAAATATCCTAGGGGTTTTCTTGAGCTTCACGTTTGAGATTATCTCGAAATCTTTCAAAGATACAATTCAACCGAAATTAGGAAACTACACAAAAAAACCCGACCCTCGAACCGCATAAGCTTATGCGGTTTGGGTGGGCAACCGCATATGCCTATGCGGTTTCCCCAGGCAACCGCATAAGGCTATGCGGTTCCTAGGCCTGTTTTTATCCCCGATTTCCTAATTTCTCCGAGGTTTTTAGTATATATACAGCCCTATACCTCGACCTCAAATCGTACTTTCAGATCACAATTACACACACAATTCACAACACACAATTCCTCTTTCACAAAAGCCTCAAGCACTCGAATCCATGAGTTCAACACACCATCCCGTGTTGAATTCATCCTCCTTTCAAGTTCAAGAAGCGAAGCTCTGCCCAGATCTGAAGCGTCAGGACAAGGTATGTACCGATCCACTTGGATCAAAGCTTTTTCTTATTTTCTATGGACTAACAAAGGGGTCTACACTTTAGCGCCCCCCTCGGCTTTGGCACCAGCGCGCTTGCAATCCAAGTGTTCTATTTATTTCGGGTACACTCCATATCCGATGACACGCCAAAGTCGCATAAGCAACCGACCCTTATAAAATAAACCAATGGACAATTGAACTTTATTTTATTTGCATGCATCTTGCACCCTTCTTATTTTGCATTAAATCAACTTAAACAATGAATTCGACATTTAACTGAACCGTATTCGTTAACAAGTTAAACACGCTAAACTGAGGGTTTTAATCAATCTTTTTGCATCTGCATCTGCACTCTTTTTACAAACTTATCGCACTTGTACGTAGCGATAACATTAGCTCAAATATCATCTTACAAGGATTGTTCTAGGTCAGTAGAGGCTATTTTTACATAGGCTTTTCTAAAAGGTTTTCATAAATCATTATTTGAATTAACTCTTTTTCTAAAGTACCCTCATCCCGAATCCAATCTGGTTTCACAAGCCTTAGATCTAGGGGTGTCGGCGTGCTCCAAAATCTAGGACATGTTTTTAGCTTAGAACATGGTAGCAGGTTCCTATTTTCCGCGATAAATAGGTGGCGACTCCATAACAGTTCTTAAAGGTTTTTCCAACTTAATCTTTTTTAACTTTAAAATCCGCCCTTAAGCAAGACGCCGAGTTGGGTCCCCCGAACGCGGTTCCCGGGTTCCACACTATGATGGCTCAAATGCAAAAGAGCGATCAAGCGAAGGACGCCGCCATCGAGATGCTTGAAACGCAAATGGCTCAACTTGCTTCCTCTAGCTCTCAACGGAAGCCGGGTGCTCTACCATCGCAAGGCACTCAACCCCAACAACATGAGTCGATTAACGCCATCTCCTTGCGTAGTGGCACAAGCTACGATGGTCCTCCAATGCCTACGGTTGTAAGTGAGGTAAACCCTTCCGTTTTGCCTAACGATTTGAGTGCTTCTAGTAGTGATGTTGCAGGTACAAAGAGCAATGGAGCGGAGCAAGGAGGAGGGCTGGCCGTAGGTGGGGCCAAGCATAGAGGTGTAGTCGTGGGGTCCACACATGGTGGGCAGGCCGTGGGTGGTTGTGGTGGTGTGCACGTGGAGACTAAGGAGCAAGCGCAGGACAAGCCTGTCGAGCTACCGATTCAAATCAAACTACCATTCCCAAGCCGAGTGGTAATAAATGGGTTACAATGAGTGTGGGTCATGTAGTTCATTTATGTTTTGGAATGTCACGAGAATAAAGTGATTATTCTCGGGTGTTTTGAGGAGACTGTTTGTCTAGATCAAACCGTCCTGACTATGGGTCATTCGGTTCGAAGGAAGGATTTTTTTGAAAAAGGTTATTTCAAAAACGTGATGAGGATTTTGCGAAAGTAGTTTGTAAGAGGATTTGGGCCAAGATGGTTATGAATCATTTGGTCTGATGAAAAGTCCGCGAGATTGGGCTTGGCCATTCTCGGGTTTTCTTTGCTTGAAAAAGACAATTTTTGCTGAAACGAGTCGACTTTGGGCCGTTTGGCCTAAAGAGAATGTCGTTATTTGTTTTGCAGAAGTGAGGAGATTTTTGAAAAGAGCTCATTTCAAAAGCGGGTGTGTTTTGCTTGGTTTGTAAAAATAAGAAGATTTTGAAAAGAATTTATTTCAAAAATGAGAGTGTGTTGCTTGTTTTGTAAAAGTGAGGAGATTTTTGAAGAGAGCTTGTTTCAAAAATGAGAGTGTATTGCTTTAGGAGCAATGTTGTGCCTAAGAAGTCTTTGAGGCAAGAACGCGTGTGCGGATCTTGTCTCGACGTAGAAATGTGTTTGATTTGCATTCGTCGAGCCCATGTTGACGGTTCATCGTTAAGGGCTCGAGCCTAGATGCATGGAAAGGATTCGACTCGTGAACGGTTAGCTAGTCGAGTCGAGGATGTTGAGAATGGATTGGTTTGTGTGACGTGTATCTAGTTAGTCCTATTAGATTCAACGTTCGTTTTAAGCGTTCATTTTTAGCTCATTTTTGTTTAGGAAGACCTTTTAAGCTTGAAAAAGGAGATTTTAGACAAGGTTTGGCTAATAGGAAGCTTTTGAGACGAGGATGCGTGTGCACATCTCGTCTCGATGTTAAAAGGTGTTAGCTTTGTCGAGCCCACCTAACGGTTCATCGTTAAGGGCTCGAGCCTAGATGAGCGAGAAGGATTCGACTCGAGAGCGATTAGCTAGGCGAGTCGAGCGTGTTGAGAATGGATTAGGTTGTGTGGGTTAAATTTGCACGTTAGTGACGTGACTAGACCAACGTTCATTTTAAGTGTTCACTCTAGCTCATTTCTTTGTTAAGAAAACTCTTTTTAAGCTTGAAAAGGAGGTTTTCAAAAGTTTTAGCTAAAGGAAAACTTTTGAGACGAGGATGTGTGCACATCTCGTCTCGATGTTAAAAGGTTTTGCTTTGCACCCATCGAAATGATATCGGTGATTTGCCGAGGTGAGCTCGAGTTCTGATGTGTAAAAGAGAATGGATTCGACTCGAGAGTGGTTAACAAGTCGAGTCGAGGATGTTAAAGTGGAGTCTAGGCCGTGTGACCTAGAGGATTGAAATCCACGAGCTCGGGTTTTATTCCTTACTCGGGTTTTGCTTGTTAGTGAAAAGGAAATTTTGAAAAAGTTTATTTCAAAAATTCGCGATAGTTTAGTTTGAAAAGTGTTAGTTTGTTAGATGTTAGGTTCGTTTATCTTTGAAACGTTTAGCGAAGTTTTCAAGATATGAATGCAAATGCTCGCTTTGAAAAAGGCCATGGAGTGCATAGCCTCGAACTTGTAATGATGACTCAACAGGGTGAAAATGAGTCACGGTACACCTCCAACTACCTCGAGTGCGCTTTGGCATATACTTAACCCCTTCATTTCCTTACGCCGGGCGATAGGTTTCTGAAGAGGAGCAGGCGGTCGAGATAGCCGCTTCTGACAGCCGTGGAGGGGCGAGAGGAAAGCTAGTCCAGATGTGCTTTATCGAGTGGACAAGCTGCATGTGGGAACCACCTCTCGAGGGTGCAAAGGGTGCCTAGATTCCAAAAGGAATGGACTCTAAACGAATGTGCATAGCTCAAATATGTATACTTGGATTGTTCAAGGCTTTCAGTTTCACCTCTTTATTTTTAAAAAGAAAAAGCTAGTTTTAAGTTTTAAAAATAAGATGTCCCCAGTGGAGTCGCCAAATTGTGGAACCCGGGATCGGACCCAACTCGGCGTCTTGCTTAAGGGCGGATTAAGTTAAAAAGACTAATTTACAAAAACCTTTATAACTGTTTTGGAGTCGCCACCTAATTATCGCGGAAATTAGGAACCTGCTATCATGTCCTAAGCCTAAAGACATGTCCTAGATTTTGGAGCACGCCGACACCCCTAGATCTAAGGCTTGTGAAACCAGATTGGATTCGGGGTGAGGGTACTTTAGAAAAGAGTTAATTCAATTAATGATTTATGAAAACCTTTTAGAAAAGCCTATGTAAAAATAGCCTCTACTGACCTAGAACAATCCTTGTAAGATGATATTTAAGCTAATGTTATCGCTACGTACAAGTGCGATAAGTTTGTAAAAGAATGCAGATGCAGATGCAAAAAGATTGATTAAAACCCTCAGTTTAGCATGTTTAACTTGTTAACGAATACGGTTCAGTTAAAGGTCGAATTCATTGTTTAAGTTGATTTAAATGCAAGATAAGAAGGTGCAAGATGCATACAATTAAAATAAAGTTCAATTGTCCATTGGTTTATTTTATAAGGTCGGTTGCTTATGCGACTTTGGCGTGTCATCGGATATGGAGTGTACCCGAAGTAATAAGAACACTTGGAAGGCAAGCGCGCTCGGGTGCCAAAGCCGGGGGGGGCGCTAGAGTGTAGTCCCCTTTGTTAGTCCATAGAAAATAAGAAAAAGCTTTGGTCCAAGTGGATCTGCACTTACCTTGTCCCGACGCTCAGATCTGGCGAGCCGCTTGAACTAGAAAGGAGGATGAATTCAACACGGGATGGTGTGTTGAACTCAAGGATTTGAGTGCTTGAGGCTTTTGTGAGAGAGGATTTGTGTATTGTGAATTGTGTGTGAAATTGTGATCTGAAAGTATGATTTGAGGTCGAGGTATAGGGCTGTATATATACTAAAAACCTCGGAGAAATTAGGAAATCGGGGATAAAAACAGGCCGGGAAACCGCATAGCCTTATGCGGTTGCCTGGACAAACCGCATAGGCTTATGCGGTTGCCACCCCAAACCGCATAAGGTCATGCGGTTTGTGGGTGTGGTTTTAAGGCTGCTTTCCAAGTTTCGGTTGCATAAAATCTTTGAAAGATACAGTATAATTTCGTGCGTGTGTGCCAAGAAAAGAGCTGAGATATTTCTGAGATATTTTATGATGTGCAGGGCCTTGGAGTGCGGGCCAAAGGCTTGGGTTTGGGCTCGGTTTTGGGCCGAGACCGGAAAAATGAAAGGGTGTATTTGCATAGATTTGTGAAATAAGCTAAGACGTGAGGTTGTATTTTGTGCAAGAGGATGCTAAATAGCGGTTTTAGCTTGGGCCTAAATTTAGGAATTTAGAGTCTTTGAATTAGACCTTGTTAATGTAAAAGGGCCAATTGTAGTGCAAATCTGAAGCTCATGCCAATGAAGCAGACAAGGACCTAGCTAGACTCAAATGGACAAAATGAACGTTTATTTAAGTGTGATGTGAAGCGACCTTAAACATTTTAACATTTCAAAGCGACTCAAAATGAATTCGACATTAGTTAGAACTGCTTAAGTCACAGAACATGCGTAATAAAAGTCAGTGTTACATCACAGAGTTTTTGTTGGGAGTACCGGATATGGGTATCCACACATACCCATATCCGCATTCTCCCAAGACAAAACCCCTGTGATGTATCACTGACTTTTATTACGCATGCTTTAACGCTGACTTAAACGATTCTAACTAATGTCGAATTCATTTTGAGTCGCTTGAAATGTTAAAATGTTTAAGGTCGCTTCACATCGCTTAAATAAACGCTCATTTTGTCCATTTGGAGTCTAGCTAGGCCCTTGTCCCGCTTCATTTGGCATGAGCTTCAGATTTGCACTACAATTAGTCCTTTTACATTAACAAGGTCTAATTCAAGATTCCTAAATTCCTAAATTTAGGCCCTGGCTAAATCTTCCCTTTAGTCCCTCTTACACAAAATACGGCTTCACGCCTTACCTTATTTCACAAAATCTATGCAAATACACCCTTTTCACATTTTCTGTCTCGCCCAAAACCGAGCCCAAACCCACCATTGGCCCGCACTCCAAAGCCCTCAACAACTCTCTAGAAGATCATACTAGGCCTTCTTGGGGCACAAGCAAGGAGATTACACCGAATATTCCCAAGATTTAGCAATACTGATTAAGGAAATACGAAATCTCGGTTAAAACCACACCAAAGAAACCGCATAAGCTTATGCGGCTCATGGTGCAAACCGCATAAGCCTATGCGGTTTGCCCACCAAACCGCATAAGGCTATGCGGTTTCCCAGGCTGGCTTTTTCCCCTGTTTTCCTATTTTCTCTCGGCTATTCTCCTATATATACAACCCCTCGCACGACCTATTCTCACAAGTTTTCCACACAAGAAAACCCTCTCTTCTCACAACCTCTCTTCTTAGTTTTAGTGCCCACACATGGGTCCCACAAAATATACCGTCTAGCATGGTATACACCACAAAAACACTCCCAAAGCCTCAAGCACTCAAATTCTTGAGTTCAACACACCATCCCGTGTTGAATTCATCCTCCTTTCAAGTTCAAGAAGCGAAGCTCTGCCCAGATCTGAAGCGTCAGTTGGATCAAAGCTTTTTCTTATTTTCTATGGACTGACAAAGGGGTCTACACTTTAGCGCCCCGCTTTGGCACCCAGTAACGCTTGCAATCCAAGTGTTCTATTTACTTCGGGTACACTCCATATCCGATGACACGCCAAAGTCGCATAAGCAACCGACCTTATAAAATAAACCAATGGACAATTGAACTTTATTTTATTTGCATGCATCTAGCACCTTCTTATTTTGCATTAAAATCAACTTAAACAATGAATTCGACCTTTAATCAACTGTATTCGTTAACAAGTTAAACATGCTAAACCGAGGGTTTTAATCAATCTTTTTGCATCTGCATCTGCATTCTTTTACAAACTTATCGCACTTGTAATGTAGCGATAACATTAGCTCAAATATCATCTTACAAGGATTGTTCTAGGTCAAGAGAGGCTATTTTTACATAGGCTTTTCTAAAAGGTTTTCATAAATTATTATTTGAATTAACTCTTTTTCTAAAGTACCCTCACCCCGAATCCAATCTGGTTTCACAAGCCTTAGATCTAGGGGTGTCGGCGTGCTCCAAAATCTAGGACATGTTTTTAGCTTAGAACATGGTAGCAGGTTCCTATTTTCCGCGATAAATAGGTGGCGACTCCATAGCAGTTCTTAAAGGTTTTTCCAACTTAATCTTTTTTAACTTTAAAATCCGCCCTTAAGCAAGACGCCGAGTTGGGTCCCTCGACGCGGTTCCCGGGTTCCACAGTTTGGCGACTCCGCTGGGGACATTTTATTTTTAAAACTTAAAACTAGCTTTTTCTTTTTAAAAATAAAGAGGTGAAACTTGAAAGCCTTGAACAATCCAAGTATACATATTTGAGCTATGCACATTCGTTTAGAGTCCATTCCTTTTGGAATCTAGGCACCCTTTGCACCCTCGAGAGGTGGTTCCCACATGCAAAGCTTGTCCACTCGATAAAGCACATGCCGGACTAACTTTCCTCTCGCCTCCACGCTTGTCAGAACGGCTATCTCGATCACCCGTTCTCTTCAGAAACCTATCGCCTTGCCGTAAGGAAATGAAGGGGTTAAGTATCTGCCAAAGCGCACTCGAGGTAGTTGGAGGTGTACCCGATCGACTCATTTTCACCCCTTTTGAGTCATACGCATGTTCGAGGCTATGCACTCCATGGTCTTTTTCAAAACGAGCATTTGCATTCATATCTTCGAAAACTCGCTTAAACTTTTCAAAGATAAACGAACCTAACACCTAACATCTAACACCTTTTCAAACAAAGCTATCGCGAATTTTTGAAACAAGCTTTTTTAAAATTCTCCCTTTTCACTAACAAGCAAAAACCCGAGCAAGGATTAAAACCCGAGCTCGTGGATTTCAATCCTCTAAGTCACACGGCCTAGACTCCACTTTTAACATCCTCGACTCGACTTGTTAACCACTCTCGAGTCGAATCCATTCTCTTTTACACATCCGAACTCGAGCTCACCTCGGCAAATCACCGATATCACCGATGGGTGCAAAGCAAAACCTTTTAACATCGAGACGAGATGTGAGCACACATCCTCGTCTCAAAAGCATTCCTTTAGCTAAAACTTTTTCGAAAACCTCCTTTTTCAAGCTTAAAAAGAGTTTTCTTAACAAAGAAATGAGCTAGAATGAACACTTAAAATGAACGTTGGTCTAGTCATGTCACTAACGTGCAAATTTAACCCACACAACCTAATCCATTCTCAACACGCTCGACTCGCCTAGCTAATCGCTCTCGAGTCGAATCCTTCTCGCCCATCTAGGCTCGAGCCCTTAACGATGAACCGTTAGGTGGGCTCGACAAAGCTAACACCTTTTAACATCGAGACGAGATGTGCACACGCATCCTCGTCTCAAAAGCTTCCTATTAGCCAAACCTTGTCTAAAATCTCCTTTTTCAAGCTTAAAAGGTCTTCCTAAACAAAAAAATGAGCTAAAAATGAACGCTTAAAATGAACGTTGAATCTAATAGGACTAACTAGATACACCCTACAAACCAATCCATTCTCAACATCCTCGACTCGACTAGCTAACCGTTCACGAGTCGAATCCTTTCCATGCATCTAGGCTCGAGCCCTTAACGATGAACCGTTAACATGGGCTCGACGAATGCAAATCAAACACATTTCAACGTCGAGATAAGATCCGCACACGCGTTCTTGCCTCAAAGACTTCTTAGGCACAACATTGCTCCTAAAGCAATACACTCTCATTTTTGAAACAAGCTCTCTTCAAAAATCTCCTCACTTTTACAAAACAAGCAACACACTCTCATTTTTGAAATAAATTCTTTTCAGAATCTTCTTATTTTTACAAACCAAGCAAAACACACACGTTTTTGAAATAACCTTTTTCAAAAATCCTTCCTTCGAACCGAATGGCCATAGTCAGGACGGTTTGATCTAGACAAACAGTCTCCTCAAAACACCCGAGAATAATCACTTTATTCTCGTGACATTCCAAAACATAAATGAACTACATGACCCGCACTCATTGTAACCCATTTATTACCAAACATTTTCAAACCCGAGAATGGACCTTTTCTTGAAAACAAATCCAGCAAAATAAACATTTTCGAAATCCATGATTCAAAATGGCCAACCGCCATTTTAATCCAAACACCTCTGTAGATACCCGTATCCGTACCCCCCAAAAACAAACCCGATGATGAAAAGGACTGTCATACATGCTTTTAAAAGAGTCGAAACGGTACAAAAGTGTCTAAAACGTATTAGTCATTTTTAGCGTATTAATTTGGACTTGCATAATCATGAAAGTAAATGTCAATTTTAGTCATCATGAGCGTAACACGAGCACAATATAGGAACGTCTTATTAAGCCAAGCCACAAAAACAGCCCAACTAGCTACAAAACGGCCCAAACTTACAAAAACGACCCTAAAACGCACACTAACACAACACTCAAAACGGGCCAAAGTGCGTCCCGTGTCACATTTTCAAAAAGTTAGGTTTTATGAAACCATAAAATAATATAACCTAATATTATTTTATTTCAGGCCAAACCGAAAAACACGACAAAAACCGAAACACGAAAACCGAAATTCGGACCAAAACTGAACAAATACTTAACCCTTAAGTAAACCACAAAACATAATCATTACCTAATCAAACCGCCAAAACCAAACGGCGGCATAAGCAGCCCACCAAAACAAAAAACAAATCGCCAGTTGACAGGCGATTAAAAACTTAAACGCCTGTCAACAGGCGATTAAGTTTTTGTTTTCAGAATGTACCTTTTGTATTTTTCTTTAAAAATATCTAGCTCAGTAACTTAAACGCTCAGACACAAAGCGATTAAGTTTTGCTATCCCACGTAAAACCACCAAACTCTATAAATACCAACCCACTTCATTCATTTTCAAACACCCGCTTTTAGCACTTACACACTATTCACGAAATCCACTCAAAAATACCGTCTTTACATTTTCGAAAGGTAAACATTTTACCTACGGCCGGGCGCTTGAGACTCGGATAATGAGGTTACATTAACCCCAAACCCGATATTGGCACTAGCGGCCGTATTCGTAATACGGTTGTAGCAATTCCGATTCATAATCCGTCTAAACCCCGCCAATATCGCATAAATAAACGACTCATTATCACTAAAGCAAACCGACGCCACTTTTATAATTACGCAAGTCCTCATTCATGCATTAAATAACGACTAGAATCACGGATCCAACACTAAATTGTACCGTTTCATAGAGTCTTTTAGCATGTCAAAACTGAGGGTTTTTCACAAATTCTAATACGAGATTGGAAAATAACGTCTATAGTAATAATTTAGTCAATAAATTATTATTTAACGTACATTTCCTATAGCAATATGTCATTATTTTGACAATTTACATTATTTATGCATTTTAATCGAGTCATACTTATTCGCACTTGTACGTAGCGTCATTTTAGCCCAAATATCGAAATTAAGCAAATGTTTTCAAATTAGTAGAGACTACTCTTATGTAGGCTTTTTGATTACGGTTTTCAAAACTTATTTTGTCAAGACTTTCGAAAAGTAACCTCACTCCGAATCCCTTCTCTGGTTTCAAACCTCAGATTGATAGGTATCGACGCACCTTGAAATCCGAGACACTCGTGTCTT
The DNA here is from genome assembly GCA_023091065.1 of Dianthus caryophyllus. NCBI lineage: Eukaryota > Viridiplantae > Streptophyta > Magnoliopsida > Caryophyllales > Caryophyllaceae > Dianthus > Dianthus caryophyllus. Next base: position 461,351 of record JALGRB010000018.1, read on the forward strand.
GTATTTCAAGACGCGTTGAATAGGTTCCAAATTCCTTTAATATTTGGTGGCGACTCCGAAAATACACTTTCAAAAAGGATTTTCTACTTTTCTTTTTGGTCACAAATTCATGCAATGATCTCCCCCATTTTTCTCAAAACTTCAGACCCTTTTCCTGCGAGGCATTCCGCCTTGCCCAAGACGGCGAGGCTCGGGCGCAGTAGCGCCGATAGGTCTATCACTTTCCCGGTACCTTCAGTTGGCGACTCCGCTGGGGACGAGCATGATTTTTATTATTTTTGAAAAACTTTTTTTCTTTTATTTTAAAATCATAAAGAAGTGAAGCTTGAAACTTTGAAAACATTTACGCTTTCGATATTTGGGCAAAAATACGTTGAGTCGAATCCTCCCGATTCAAACCACACCCTTTGAGGAACGGCCCCGGTAACTCTCGCCATAAGCGAGGTAACTCCGACACACTGCTCTCTCACCCTCCACGATTACAAGTACGGCATCCGCATAAACGATCGTAACTACCAAACTCGAACGCTCTAGGGCCGTCTTGAATGCACACCTAAGACTTGTGTAGTCTTGCGGGTGCCCCTACCCAAACGTCATGAATGACCTGAGGGAACCTTACCCTATAAACCAAAAACCTCGTGGTTTATATGTACAAGTGCGAAGCTATAAGTACCCTCACTATAGTAGTCTTTCAAAAAAAAGCTTTCTGCATGCAAAAACTCCTCCTAGGCATTATACTTTTAAAATACGTCCATCTTTGAAATTGCTTTTTCAAACTTTTTTCAAAAAAGGTCATACTTTTAAAAACACGCCGTTAGGCTCTTTGACCCATAGTCATTTGAGTTTAATAAAATGCCGCTACATTTAAAACCGACCTAGGATAACCACTATATCGCAGGTCTTTTTCAAAACGTAAATGAATTATGCGACTGACGTATCGTCATAATACATTTATTGCTAAAAGGTCTTTCACAAAGCAAAAACCCGAATATGTCAATTCATTTCGGAGATTTTAAATGAAATAAACTTTTAGGACATTAGAATTAGCTCTAAGTCGAGTGACTCTTTAGTCATCCCGATTTAATCTTTTTCTCTCAAAAACAAAAAAAACGCGGGCTCGTTCACATGCGGACCCGTTGATTTACTCTTTGAATCGAGTGACTTATTGTCATTTTCGATTTAGATCCCTGAGTCACACGTAAAAGGTGAACAATTGATCACCTTTTACCCAATTTTAACATCCTCAGGTCGACTAGCCTATCGCTACTTCGGTCTGATCCTTTTTATCATAATCCAATGATAAACCCCTGGCAACATACCGCCAAACTGGGTTAATCTGATTATGATCATACAAATTTTCCTACCTCGAGAATAGGGACGTGTCAACGCGCCTCTATCTCAAAAGCTTCCCGTGTCCTTTTAAAAGCTAAAAACACGAGTCAAGTCACCCACTTTTTACGCTTTTGTGTCTTCCTTTGGTCGTGAATGTGATTTTTCATTTGAGTCTTTTCCTTCTCTTTTAGAATCACTAAAGGTTTGAAAACTTTGTCAGGTCCGCTCATTGAAAAACCCTGGATACGCGACGAACTAAGAACCGTCACTTAAACCCACCTCCGCCTCCAAAGAGGCGCTCCTACAACAGATCAAAACCAAAACCTGTCATGGCCTTTCAACACGACGAAGGTTTCGGAGGACCACCACCACCCCTCAGAGGTAATCACGAACAAGTCCGACAAATTCAATGATAGGATAGCTAGCCTCACTACGACGATCGAGCAAATGGCTATCATGCAAAAGTTCGGCAGAAAAACGCCGTGCGCTGGCGAGAATCCGAACGGAACGCAAAAAGGATTCGAACCATGGAAGAACGCCTCACGAACTCAAGGGGTTACTCCATACACCAAGAGAACGAGCACATACCAAAGAACGCCGATCCATGCTACCGGACAAGTTAGCACTTAGCGATCTTCCCGACTTCAAAGGTCACGAAGGCCCGCCCGTTCACGTCAAGGCATACAAAGCTAAAATGGCCATCATGGGCGCCGAACCCCCTGCATGGGCTACCTTATTCCCTCCCTCATTGGACGCGCAACCCAGGGCATGGTTCTACGCTCTAGAACCACATAAAACGGGTAGTTTCGAGGACATAATGATTGCGTCGATCTACAATACCGACAACAATGATATCCAAGTCTCACTACGCATTGGAGGTCCCGACCCGGTATGACAATGAAGGATTTACCGAGTACCTTACGCGCTGGAAGAAGCTGTGTGCTCAAATACCTAACCGTCCAAGGGACACCGATCTGATTACTAAGTTCATCAACAACCTTACCCCCGCATACCAACAACACCTACGATATGGGAATTTCGGCTACTTCACAACCCTCGGCCGTCGTCGGCGAGCTCATCGAGGACGACCTTCGTAGGAAAATAGGAATAAGAGTACGGTCGCGGATATCAAGGGAGCTCATCTCGAGCCACCACCAAAGTCGAGCCCTTCGATGCCATCAACGCAGTGGACGCGATAGAGGCACCACCGCTTTTTACGACACCACCAAGACCTGCCATGCCTCCGCCAAAGGCATCATACTCACCTCCTGGTCCCAGTTCAATGAAAGCGCGACGAAACTTTGACCCAATATACATGACTTACTCAAAGGCACTACAGAAGCTTGTGAGCCGTAATGTACTTCAACTCATAGGACCTACTAGCGAGCCTCCCCCGGACAAGAAGCCAAAATCGTGGGATCAGAACGCATACTGCGAATTCCACAGAGGAAAGGGGCACGACACCGAGCAATGCTTCCGCCTGAAGAACATAGTTCAGGACTTGATCGACGACAACACCATCGTAAAGCCCAGCCCAAGTCCTAAGCCTTCAAACCAGCTGAACCCTCTACATAACCATGCTATATTCACAGAAGCACACCCTATCATCGACTGCTCCAGAATGATAGTCTCAGATGATCACGAAGTCAACGGCATCTGGAATACTTCTGAGGATGAAGCCGACAATGATGACACCCGCATGTGTCTCCAGGATGAGCCCTACGAAGAGGAAACTCAACCCCGTCGGCCGCCAGGCAAGTATGGAGAGCTATGTCACAAGTACCCATTTAGGCTATCGGACAGTGATGACGAAGTAGCCTACTTAACACGTTCTGGACGTCCGTACCAAGCTTCTCTAAAGCTACTTGAACCTCAAAGCCACCCGCCAAGGTTGACTGCTCAAGAGAAGAACAAAGGAATAATCATAGACGAGGATACGCCGCCTACTTCGCCTACCTCCACAACCCCACCTACAAGCATCGCTCCCACGCCATCAGCCACCAAAGTGTCATTACCTGACACCAATCCCGTACCTGTCTTGCCAGTCAACAAGGTAGCATCATCAAGTGCTACCCCAACACCCTTACCCCCACCTGAAATCGGAGACACGCTCCATAAACAGCTCAACAAGACGAAAGCAGACATTTCAATCTGGCAGCTCTTAAGGGACTCAATGGGACATCGTGAAGCCCTCTACCAAGCATTACAGGTCACCCCAATGACATCGGAAATGTCTCCAGAGAAGCTTATCAGTAACATTACGCGCGAATGGCAAGCCAACGCCGTCACCTTCTCGTGATAAAGACCACCCTCCATTCGGTGGCACACATAACCTACCTCTCTACATCAACGTGGAATGCCACGGCATGACATTACCAGTCGTCCTCATCGACAATGGATCCGCAGTCAATGTCTTGCCTCTTGAGACAGCCAGAAAACTGGGGATTAAGGAAAACGACTTCATCCGGGTATGCAGGCGGCGTCGGGGCCTACGATGGAACACGCCGCAAAGATAAAGGGAACCATCTCCTTCCCCATTATGACAGACTACCACATGAGAAACCGAATTTCAAATCATCGACATACCCCTACCTACAACATGCTACTAGGTAGACCCGGATCCACGCTACCAAGGCCGCCACCTCAACCCTGCATCAAAAGGTCGATACCTTCCGATGACGAGATCGTCACCATCAACGCCTCGAACTTTCGAGCTACCCTCAAGCGGCAAAAAGCCAATGATAGTACAGCAGAGATAAATGCCGATCCAGCCGACGACATATGTGGGTTCGACTTCGACTTCAACATCTGTACTCGACCGTAGAGAAGAAATCGCTACACTCTACGCCAAGGACGACGATAACAAATGGCCCACCATGGGTCTATCTTACGTACTCATGGTCATACGAAGTCTCTCAAGGTTGGGAATCATATAATGATCGCAAGAAATATCATGATTTACACATGCAACCATACCACATCCTCCCCAAAGAACTACTTCACAAAGAGGGCACCAAAGAAGATTCCTAAGAACACAACCACGTACACCATTGCCGGGATTGATCTCATTGCCGACATCGTGCGCAACAACAACTTTAACCCCACCAACCTGATCATCCCTTACGAAGAAAAAACACACAACGGATGGTCAAAAACCCTCGAATGGACTGACGAACAAGGCCGCACTTTCAAGATAACTACGGGTCAAGGCTACGCCTTCAAGATTCCGACTCGACGAAGATGAAGACAACACCCCCAACAAAAAGACTGTCTTGAAGTTTAAACTCCCTCGTCGTCATTTCAAGTCTCTTACCCCAACTAAGCCCCCGGGCTACTTCCCTGACATAGTTAATTTAGCTAAAGAACTAGAGTCATTAAGGTTGTCCAAAGCTCCCTCGTCTGAGCTATCTTCAAATGTAACCGCTTTTGATAACATTAATAACATGAAAGTTTTTGGTTACTCTTTGCCTCATTTAAACTCTACTTTTTCTAATAATCGCGATGAATCTAAACTAAATAAAATTGCATTATATAGATACATTGCGAGTATTGTCTCAAAACCCGAACATGACCCAATTATTGAAGACACAACAACCATCAACATAGGAACGCCCGAAGAGCCTCAAGAACTACAGCTGGGGGCTTCCCTAAGCACAGAAGAAAGGGCCACCTATACCAAGCTCCTCGCAGAGTTTAAGGACGTCTTTGCCTGGTCATATAAGGACATGCCCGGCATAGACCGCGAGATAGCTGAACACCGCATCCCGATCAAACAAGGTAGCAGACCGGTCAAGCAGAAGCTCCGACGCATCAAGCCAGAATGGTCTCTCATGGTCAAGGAAGAGATCGTAAGCGACTACAAGTCGGTTTCATCCAAGTCATCGAATACTCGACCGGGTCTCCAATATGGTGCCGATTATGAAGAAAAAGCGGCAAAATACGAGTATGTGCCGACTTCCGAGACTCGAACAAAGCTCGCCCAAAAGATGATTTCCACTACCCCACATGGACATCCTAATCGACAACACAAGACCACGCCATCGCTATTTATGGATGGATACGCGGGATACAACCAAATCAAAATGGCAAAGCAGACGACATGCCAAAACCACCTTCAGAACCCCCTGGGAACATATCGCTACACGCCATGCCGTCGGGCTCATAAATGCCGCGCTACTTACCAACGCATCGCTACCACCTTACTCCACGACATGATGCATAAGGAGGTTGAGGTATACGCCGACGACATGATCGTAAAATCAAAAGAAAGGGATGACCACATCACAAATCTTCTAAGTTCTTCACCCGAATCGTAAAGATAAGATGCGATTGAACCCACGTAAATGCACCTTTGGGGTCACATCAGCAAATTGTTAGGCCACATAGTGAGCCAGCGGGATCGAAATAGACCCACCAAAATCAAAGCAATAATGGGCATGAAGACACCGTGCAACATCGATTTAAATAAGGAGTTTCTTGGGGCAAGTCCAATACATCTCCAGGTTCATCAAAGAAGCTCACCATGATCTGTGAACCAATCTTCAAAAAGTTGAAGAAGGAGGAACATACGAAGCTGGACGATGATCGCCAGAAGCATTCGACAAAGTCAAAAGCCCGCCACAAACCCACCTGCTCTTGTACCCCCACAAAAAGACTCGCCACTGTCACTCTACTTTACCACTACGCCACACGCCATGGGTGCCATGCTCGCCAAGAAGTCAACAACGAAGAACGGGCCATCTACTACATCAAAGAAAGTTTCACGACTACGAAACCCAGATGAACTGGCCGAGAAAGTCGCCTCACCGGTCCGGGCAACCAAAAGCTCGTGCACTACCTCCTCACTAGCACAACAAGAGTCTACTCCCTAATGGACCCCTCAAATACCGCTTGAAAACCACCCGAATCCGACGCATGGCCAGGTGGACTCGCTTCGCCGAGCACGAACTCAAGTACCTCCTCCGAAAGTAATCAAAGGAAGAGCGGTTTGCACTTCCTCGCAGAAATGCTATCATCGAATGTACCCATGATCGATACAATGTCATTTCCTGACGATGGGATCTTCGCCATAGAAAAGGAGTAATCGGCAATTATACTCGACGAGCGTCAAACTACCGGGCTATGGAGTCTGAATACTCCTAATATCCCCAAATGGCGATCATACTCCACTCTCAATCAAGCTCGACTTGATTGTCACGAACAACGCCATGAGTACGAGGCTCAGATTTATTCCGCAGCACCACCACTCTCAAGATAAAGAACCTACGGTACATGGAGATTCATTCCTCATCATAAATCAAGTGACAGGCATGGAAGATCATGAGCGAAACCCTCACCAAATACCAAGCAAAAGTACAAAAACTCCTAGCTAACTTCGATCGCATTGAGTTCTATCATCTCCCAAGGGAAGAAACCAGCTTGCCGACGACCGCCAAAACTCTCATCCCTCCCGAACATGCCACCGCACATGAAGTTACTACCCATCATCGCCGAAAGACGTGGACGAACCAAAGATACATCCATACCATTGACCTGGACGGCCGAGCGCATGCAGCCTTGGTATCAAGCTATAATCAACTACAAAATGCATAACACCTACCCACCCGACAATCGATAAACGTGGACAGAGGGCTATCAGGCTCCTAGCTTCCCAATTTGTGCTAGAGATGGGACAACTACTCAAGAAGCCACCACAAGGGACACTGCTCATATGTGTCGCCTACAAGAAGGGGCAGAAATCGCCACGCAAGTCCATGATGGCGAATGCGGACCCACATGAACGCCGAGCACTCGCAAACAAATCCTACGGCTAGGATGGTATCGACGACCATGGAAGCAGACTATATCCAATACGTCAAGCATTGCCACAACTGCCAAATTTTCAGCAACGTCCCAACATGTACCACCTTCACCACTATACAGCCTAACCTCACCCTGGCCCTTTTCAACCTGGGGCATCGACGTGATAGGAAAAGTCCACCCCATCCGAGCAGAGGTCACCGCTTCGTCTTTGGTGGCCATCGACTACTTCACTAAATGGGTAAGCAGCGTCTTTTCGGACCCTTGGCTCCAAGGAAGTCGCCAAGTTCATCCAGACGAACATCATATGCCGATATGGCATACCCCACGAGATCATCAGCGATCAAGGTTCACACTTTCAACGCGAGACCGAAGCCATACTCACAAAATACAACATCCAGCATCACAAATCCTCGCCCTATCGACCCCAAACCAATGGAGCCGCTACAAAGAAACAAGACGGCCGTCACCATACCTGAGAAGATGATCTACAACTGCAAAGATTGGCCTAACAAAATACCATATGCAGTCTGGGGATACCGTACTACCATCCGAACCCCTACGGGCATGACCCCCTATTTCCTCACCTACGGCATGGAAGCCGCCCAACCAAAGGGAAATAGAAATACAATCTCTCAAGATACTAATGGAAAGTAGCATCCCGTAAGCGTAATGGGCCCGTGAGCTGCATTTAACAACTCATGCTCCTGGATGAACGCCGATCGCATTCCCCGAGCACCGCATTTAATGTACCAAGCCCGACATAACGAGCATTCAACAAACGAGTTAAGCCACGACACATAAGAGTAGGTGATCTCGCATTAAAGTCACCCGAGCACCACTTCCAATGACTCCACGAGGAAAATTCAAGCCTAACTGGCCGGACCTTACCTCGCCAAGGAAATCTTCACAAAGTGAGCAGCCAAACTAACCGACCTCGACGGCCAAGAGTTCAACCTCGCCACAAACCTCGATCAACTCAAGAAATACTACCCCTAAGAACCCCTTGCAATGTATCTGTAAAATACAATCTTATAAAAACAATTCGTGGACCGGCAGGTCCTTAAACATGCTCATGGACCGGCAGGTCCTTAAACATGCTCATGGACCGGCAGGTCCTTAAACATGCTCGTGGGCCGGCATGCCCCTAAAACTGCTTTTTCTTTCCACAAAAATCAAACACAATTCATGGACCGGCAGGTCCTTAAACATGCTCGTGGGCCGGCATGCCCCTAAAACTGCTTTTTCTTTCCACAAAAATCAAACACAATTCATGGACCGGCAGGTCCTTAAACATGCTCATGGGTAAGATGCCCCTAAACTCGCTTCTTCTCTCTACAAAAATCGAAACACAACTCATGGGCCGGCATGCCCCTAAACATGCCACCACCAACCTCAATTCATGGACCGGCAGGTCCGTAAACATGCTCATGGACCGGCGTGCCCCTAAACGTGCACATTCACCACAAAAAGCAAACACATCTCTTGGGCCGGTATGCCCTTAAACATACATTCTCGAACTACGCCGGTTTGATTCCACTTTTCGTGGATACGTGGGCTGCTTTGCAGAAACCGCCCCCGATATTCACCTCAGAAATGACACGCCCAAAGCTAGAAAAGGGCAAGGACATAGTCAACACAAAAATTCGTCCTTTAGAGCTGAAGGGTTAAAAGCACGATATTCAACACAAAAATGACGCGTCTAAAGCTTAAAAAGGCCAAGGACATAGTCAACACAAAAATTCGTTTTTTAACCTAAGGGTAAAAAGAACGACATTCAACACAAAACGACAAACCCAAAGCTTAAAAAAGGTCGAGGAATAGTCAATAATAAATGCTTGCTTTCTAAACCTTTGAAAAAGATTAGAACCAAGGAATTTCACACAAAATAACAAACAAAATGAGGCAGAGTCGTAAATAAAAACCTGATTTTTATTAATCTTAAAAAGAACGGTTACATTTTGGATTTTTCAAACATAGGAGCATAACTACGACCTTAGAAATACACTAACAAACACTATATATTACAATACGAGTCCCTAAGATGTACATCGGGTTTAGGATAGGTAATATATTACATAATACAACATAATATGAACATAATACTAACAAAGCACACATAAACTAAAACCAGGCTACTCTCCGAAGCCGACTCAAGACCTCTCCAGCTGAATAAGGGAGCACCAACCCTCAACCCCTACGAAGACCCCCAACGTTACCATGACGATCCGGAGCACCTGGCCCTGGAATACGGCGACGACCGAACACGCATTCAGCCGCCGAAAGAGGCACCGAGCTCGAAGCGCCACCCCTACCACTATTGCGTCCAAAGCGGATCGGGTCATAGGCGGATGTCGGCGGAGGCTCGTTAAGCTCTATGGCACGAAGGCGAGCCCTCTTCACAGCACTTTCAGCAACGATCCATTTGGAGTAAGCCCTCGACACCCGGATCGTCCCAGGAGTACCAGCCACAAGGACGCATGATCCAACCACTGACCCACTCGTCGGTCACCTGGTTATTTAATGCAACCATGTCCTGTACCTTCGTGTCCTGGCCAGGAATGAATCAGGCATACCCTATCTGTCGCCTCACTCCGCAGGGGATGGATGTAAACCCCATCTCGAACCCACACAATAACCCCAGAGGGCCATCACCTCTGCGCGCCGCCACACTAACCACTCCCCACCAGGATACCGACCAACGGATGGCACATGACCTCACAAACTCGGAAAATAGTCATTAGTGGCGCTGCGTGCGGACCCGCCCATCGCATGTAACGATTGGTAACGCCTCGCGACATATTCGCCATCGGCCAAGGTCGCTCAACACACTTAGACGCTCCATCGCCCACACCTGGAGGATCAATGGACACCCCAGACGCATGTTCCCTATTACATGCCCGGCCGTCCACCCAAGGATCGTCTCACCGTAATTAAAGCGTATGATTGCAACCTATTTCCATCCGCTCCACGACAAAGAATTAAACGCGGATCTCCCAACAACCCCTGACACGTAGTCCGGAACATATAGCAATGAACCAAGCAAAAGCCAAAGCCCTTCTCCTAGCCACACAGAGATATGCCCGCTTGCATTATTCCTAAACCATTGACACAAACGATAGAGGTTGATACAGCTTCCCAACAAATAACTCTTCCACCTCATCGCGGGTCATCCGGAGATAATTTCAACTCGCCTCAGTAGCCAAGTTCCCGCCGACACATACAGCGGGCCAATCAAGGCCCACCCGCCAATGGCCCCAAACTCCTCGACTAAGGGACAAACCTCTCCGCAAGGAAATGGAACACGTGAAGGCTTGGATCCCAATACTCAAGACAAGCGCCCAGAACTCGTGACTCCATTCGAACCTCGCTTTAGCCCACTAAATACGCCAACTCCGCAATTTTCAAGAGTTTCTTCTCGAGCCCGATAAGGACGCACACCAACGACGCAAGTTTCCTTCAAAACTCTCCATAACTCGATTTAATGTTCCGTAAATATTCAATATTTTTGGAAAATCGAGAATAGAAGACGAGAGGATGAGTGAAATGAACTAACTTAGCCCTCCTTTTATAGCCGAGATTTGCAAGACTAAATGCAACACAAAACTTAAACGCTAGTGAACAAGCGATTAAAATAAATCAAACAAAAACCACAAAACAAAATTCTAATCGCACAGAACAAAGTGACAAAATCAAATCGCCTGCTTACGTGCGATTTTCTTTTCTTTTCTCGACAAAATTATTCGATTTCTTACACTTCTTACACACCTATACCCAAAATATTTAACTTATTAACCCCTATTACCTTTACCGACCTCATGACCGACTAAAATCGGTCCCGTCAAGGCCGTCTCGATTTATGCGTGATCAATTCCTCAGATTTCGTATTTTTATTTTTTACAAAACACAATAATCACACAAAAATTAAACACAACACAAAAATGATTTTCACATTCACAATTTTCGCCTCAAAACGCTGCTTTAGCTCGCATTCTTACTATGTCAAAAAACGTCTTTTTACGAGTCTAAAATATGTCCTAACCAACATTTTTCAAAAACTCTTCATTTCGCATTTAATTCAGTCATTAGCGAGTCAGTCTCAATCGAGACACATATATATGCTTTCACGACTAACGAAGTTTTGCAGTACGCCTGCAAGCAAATACGCAAGGATTTCGTGACCGCCACGACGCAGAATGCATTTTTGCAACAAGACAAAATAACCCAATTAAACCCATAAACACCTACAAGTCCAAAAAACCAACCAACCATAACAAGTCCTAATACATAAACCAATACAAACAGAAAATAATATTCATAATACAAAGTCCAAAACATACAAAGTCCAAGCCTACTACGATCGGGTCACGACTGCAAGACAAAGACGCAGGAATCAATCTCAAAGACGTGCCCTATCCAGCCTCAGATATCGACCCTCCAACGCCTCGACCGCCAGCCTCCTAAGATGCGCAGCCTCCACTCGCCCGCGATCTCGCCTCCTCACCACGACCTGGCTAACTCAAGTCGCGGCCGCCTCCTTCCTTCGCGCTCGCAAGCGCCAACAACTTTCGCTCACGACCGCGCCACACCGGTTTGCCGCCCGCCAGAGCCTCCTCGTGGACCTCACCGCCACCGCAACAATGCGACAAATCAATTTAGCTTTACGGGGCTATAATCAAAAACTGCTTAACAGAGTTTGACTAATGATTTTACACTAAAATCTTACTCAAACCGGGGGCTATAATCAAAAACTCGCTTAACAGAGTTTGACTAATGATTTTACACTAAAATCTTACTCAAACTGGGGCTATAATCAAAACCTCGTTTAACAGAGTTTGACTAATGATTTTACAATAAAATCTTATTCAAACTGGGGCTATATACTACATAATACTCATGTCGCATAAAGAGGAGGGTTAATACCTTTCTCACGCTGGTCCCACCTCTCAAAACCCGCATCGGTGACCACGCAGGAAGGCGGCAAAGACGATCGAATGAGCGACCCTCGTGAACAACCGGCCAGTCCTCAACGAATCCGAGGAGGCCGGAACTCAAGGTCAGGGTCACGTCGCTACAAAACAAAAATAGGATAAATTTTTGCTTCCTAAAACCAAAATACATACAAGCAAAAGGGATAAACAAGCATACCTCGATCACAGCGTCAGGAAGGGCATGCTGTGCCCAAGTCACGTAATCCTCATCCCGCCGCAGAAGCGAGCCTGACTCACCTCGTGATACACGCCACGACGCCATTAGCGTCGCCGCCTCCACGAACAAAACCGAGGGCGGAGGAGCAGTACGATGAAGCCGCCGCGACCGTCTCATGCACAGACGCTTCCCCAAGTACCAAGACGAGCCGTCTGGTCTCGATGTACACCGCCGTCCGTCAAGGGGACCAAAGCGGCCGCAATCGCTTGAGGAACGCCAGAAATTCCTCCAAGGGTCGCGAACAAACTACAAAACAAAACCGAATTATAAACCACAAAAACAAACACAAACCCAAAACAAAGCTACAAAAAGACCAAAATACAAAACACGACCGCCTCTTACCTTATCCATCGCCATCCCGTTAAAGCGTACACGAGCCGCTGGGCCATAGTTCAATACCCCTCCGATCCGCCGTCAGATACGCATGGAAAGCGGGTATGTAGCCGCCACCTTGAACGTGTCCGGAGCAGAGAGGGAAGTGAGCATAGCACCAAGCCTCGCGAGCAAACAAGACACACGCTACGTAAGAAAAGCGTAAACAAAACAACGAAACCACAAAAGTCGAACCCTACCTCCATCAAGACCAGGGCCCACAAGCGACACATCCGACTCTCGCTAACTGATCAGTATGCGCATCAAGGCCCTCGTAATCTGATCAATGCACCCAGCAGAGTCACCCACCAAAGTCACCTAGGCGTGACATGACCGACAACGCCATCAACACAAAGCCGACGCCGCTCCCCTTGTCGCCAAAGCGTGGGTCAGCCAGAACCACCACAACCACAACCGCCCTCGCTCGGCGCCGCCGAGTAGACCTCTCTTCTTCCTCCTCCTCGAAGAAGTCAAGAAACCATATCGCACGAGGTCAAACGTGTGCTCCTCGCCCTTCCCGCACCTAATCCCGCCGCCAATCAGCGCACGACTCGTGGGCTATCAATAGGAGGTCGCCACGCCCCACCAAGTACACTCGCCATGAGGCACCAGAATACCGCCCACGAAGAAAGAGTCACGCCAACCTCAGAATTGTGCATGTGGAAGGTGTTGGTCGATCCCAAAACCTATCCAACAACGCCTAAGTACAGGTGGCGCGAGTTCACCCGCTTGCCCCGCACCTCCCTCCACTTCGCACTGCGGACCGAAGTCGCCCCAAGCACTATGTCCCGCCTCCTCCCGGTGAGCCTACCTCAAAGACGCCAAACACCGTCCAAACCCGCAGAAGGTCCTCATCGAGCCTAATCTGAAAGCCGACCTTCACCCGGATCGACAAGTGCTCCAAGCGACTCAAACCGTAGTCACGCCGTCCCACCCAGGCCACCTGTGACCACAAGCGCGGACCGTGAGGATAGTCAGGCCTCGCGCCCAACTCGTCAACCATCCCCATGAAAACCTCGGTCGCGGCCTCCAGACTTGCCGCACCTGCATCCCGAGCCTCGCCCTCACCCTCAGCCTCTGCCTCAGCCTCAGGCTCATCCTGAACCTGCTCCTGAGCATGGCCCTGAACCTGACCCCCGGCCACAAAGGCAGCCCCCGCAGTAGCGACAGCAGCAAACTGAGCATCGTCAGCAGCAGCCTGAGCAGCAGCAGCCGCGGCAGCCTCAGCAGTCTCAACCTCGACAGCCACCTCAGCCACAGTCTCGTCAGGAACCCCCTCCTCGTCACTCGAAGACTCCTCCGACTCGGAAGTGTCCTCGTAACGGCTCCCCGGACCCCGAGCACGACCACGCCTCCGCGGAACCGCCACGGGAGCTCCCCCCTCTCCAACCTCCTCAAAAACACCGGCGACCTCAGCCTCGTCCCGGTCACCACCCTCGGCAGCAACACGAGCTCGACGCCGGGCCGGCCGCCTCACCGGCCACATCCACCTTGCGCTTCTTCGGCCTCGGGTTCCTCCGACCGCGACCACGCTTCTAACTCGACCCTCCAGAGCCACAGTTCTCGGCAACGCTGCGGGCCACGCCCTGCGAAGCCCCTGCAGCAGCACCACGACCTCTGCCTCGGCCCCCTCTAGGAGCCACAGGCGTCCCTCCAAAGACCGCCACGACCACGCCCTGCGAGACCCGCAGCCTACGCTCCGACTCTCCACCACGGCCTCCCAGAGCCTCTCGTGACGCCTCCACAGCCGCCACGCCCACGCCGAAAAGACTCGAGGACACTGGCCTGACTCGCCACCAACAGAGACCTCGACGACCCAAAGAAGAGCTCCACTACCGTCCGCGTTACCGTAAGACCGCGGCCCGCCAACGACGGCCTCTCACGCACCACATTAGCCAAAAGCAGCGATTCGGCAAAGAACGCCACGACCACACCACTAATCGGCGCCAGACCACCAGAGCGCACCACGCCCCAGGCCACTAGCGAGAACCCAGCGACGCACCAACAAAGACTAGCACCACTAGCGTAAAAGGCGGAGACTCCACACGCCGCACTCAAGCTCACTCCTGGCGTCGTAGAAGCTCCAGCGCCTGAGGAAAAGCTCTCACAGTCCGACCGAGACGGACCCTCGAAGCCTCCAAAGCGCGCAGCATACCTGGTAGGGTATGCTCGTCCCCTGAACAAGAAAGTCAACGCCGCCAAAACCCGATCCATGTCACCGAAGTAGGCGCTGGAGGCCTAGGATCACCTGCACAAGATTCAAAAACATACTCGAAACTAATAAAGAAATCATTCTAGAAAGATCAAGACGGAAGCAAAAAGCAAGCCATAGGCCCATTTTCGATGTATAAGGCCAAACGGAGCAGGCTACAGAAACCAAAATCCATGAGACGTATACGATATATACGCCCTACACAGTCAAGTTAAGAGCAAGCACGCGCAAAAGCAGCAGAGAATTGGCCAAACCAGCAGAAGCGTGCCTTTTAAACCAAAAATAGCAAGAGGGAAAACGCTTCTAAAGCCGAAACCCACATTTGCCGACACAAGCCTAACCCATAAATCACAATAAGCTCATGCAAAAATTTCATGCGAAACGATGTCCCTAACACCTCGATCAATAGCTTTTACAAAACACCTCCAAACTACAAAACGACCTTTACTTGACCATAACTCAACCCAAAAGCCCCCACTTCTCACAAAACAACCCCTAGCCAACACAGGACAACATACATTACCTTACATTCCATTAATCTGGCACTAAAAGCGAGGAAAACGACTTTTGGAAACCTAGCCTAAACTACAAAAACGCCCAAAACACCTCCAAACAACACATTTCCTACAAAACAAGACCAAAAGTGTACCATACTAGCCATGAAAACACAATACAAAGAATTCTGGCAAATTTCTGAATCCAAAATTTCACCAAAATCGCCCTTATACCAAAACACACGAAAATTACGGTTTTTCAGGCCGGTTTTCGCACACAAGCCACCCAAACCTATACCCTAGCATACTACAACACTTCCAAAACAACCAAGCCAATCGGGATCGTTTTAAGTAACGAAAACAGAGCACAAGCCCCGACTTAACCCCCTTTCATACGGTTTCACCCCAAACGAACCGCTTTTCGTGATGAATTTCAACGAACCGAGCTCACCAACGCTAGCATCAAGCTAATGGGTAAGCTACATCAAGTTTTGAGCCATTTTCGAGACGCTTTCAAAAATGACCAAAATGCCCTCCGAGTCTAAACGCACGAAAATCGAGGCCACTAGTCGGGTTTACACGCACCGACAGCAAGACAAGCGAGGTAAGCACTATACTAGCCATGACGATCGCTTTCAAGCCAAGACAAGAGCTAAACTCGAATCAAACCGACATTTTCGACCCAAACCCTAGAAAACGGTATTTCGAGTTAAACCGACTCAAACCAAATTCAAAACACGAAAAACCAAGTGAGTTGAGTACGCACCTTGGTCCATGACGAATTGTAGGAGTCGGAAAATCGATTTTGATCAAGAAAATCGCCAAGACGAAGTTTTAGAGGTTTTCGATTTAGTTTTTATTTTTCTGATAAAATAAACCAAACCTCTCTCCTTTCCCGTGTTTTAAACAAAAACGCCAAACAAATTTCTAATCGCTGCTTACAAAGCGATTATATTTTTGTTCTATGGGTTTCAGCTTTGTTTTGGGCTGTTTTCCTCGGCCCATTACACTTTCAACCCGTATCAAACACAATTTCAACCCAATACGAAAGACACGTAGCCTCCTCACGAGACGTTCATAAAAACCTAACCTTTTATGAGAAAAACACGTAGCCTCCCCACGAGACGTTCATAAAAACCTAACCTTTTATGAAAAATACAAAGACACGTAACCTCCTCACGAGACGTTCATAAAAACCTAACCTTTTATGAGAAAAACACGTAGCCTCCTCACGAGACGTTCAAATACAAAAACACGTAGCCTCCTCACGAGACGTTCATAAAAACCTAACCTTTTATGAGAAAGACACGTAACCTCCTCACGAGACGTTCATAAAAACCTAACCTTTTATGAGAAAAACACGTAACCTCCTCACGAGACGTTCATAAAAACCTAACCTTTTATGAAAAATACAAAGACACGTAACCTCCTCACGAGACGTTCATAAAAACCTAACCTTTTATGAGAAAAACACGTAGCCTCCTCACGAGACGTTCAAATACGAAAGACACGTAGCCTCCTCACGAGACGTTCATAAAAACCTAACCTTTTATGAGAAAAACACGTAACCTCCTCACGAGACGTTCATAAAAACCTAACCTTTTATGAAAAATACAAAGACACGTAACCTCCTCACGAGACGTTCATAAAAACCTAACCTTTTATGAAAAATACAAAGACACGTAACCTCCTCACGAGACGTTCATAAAAACCTAACCTTTTATGAGAAAAACACGTAGCCTCCCCACGAGACGTTCATAAAAACCTAACCTTTTATGAAAAATACAAAGACACGTAACCTCCTCACGAGACGTTCATAAAAACCTAACCTTTTATGAGAAAAACACGTAGCCTCCTCACGAGACGTTCAAATACAAAAACACGTAGCCTCCTCACGAGACGTTCATAAAAACCTAACCTTTTATGAGAAAGACACGTAACCTCCTCACGAGACGTTCATAAAAACCTAACCTTTTATGAGAAAAACACGTAACCTCCTCACGAGACGTTCATAAAAACCTAACCTTTTATGAAAAATACAAAGACACGTAACCTCCTCACGAGACGTTCATAAAAACCTAACCTTTTATGAGAAAAACACGTAGCCTCCTCACGAGACGTTCAAATACAAAAACACGTAGCCTCCTCACGAGACGTTCATAAAAACCTAACCTTTTATGAGAAAAACACGTAACCTCCTCACGAGACGTTCATAAAAACCTAACCTTTTATGAGAAAAACACGTAGCCTTCTCACGAGACGTTCAAATACAAAAACACGTAGCCTCCTCACGAGACGTTCATAAAAACCTAACCTTTTATGAGAAAAACACGTAACCTCCTCACGAGACGTTCATAAAAACCTAACCTTTTATGAGAAAAACACGTAGCCTCCTCACGAGACGTTCATAAAAACCTAACCTTTTATGAGAAAAACACGTAGCCTCCTCACGAGACGTTCATAAAAACCCAACCCTTTTTATGAGAAATACGTAAACGCCAGAACCTCTGCTATGAGACGACCAACAAGAAGCGCAAGCAAAACAAAGGAGCGCAAGCCAGAAGCGCAAGCAAAGCAAAGGAGCGCAAGCCAGAAGCGCAAGCAAAGCAAAAGAGCGCAAGCCAGAAGCGCAAGCAAAGCAAAGGAGCGCAAGCCGTGGCGCAAGCAAAACAAAGGAGCGCAAGCCAGAAGCGCAAGCAAATCAAAGGAGCGCAAGCCAGAAGCGCAAGCAAAGCAAGGAGCACAAACGGAAACACAAGCAAGGCGCCAGCTGGGAGTACTCAGGCCACATGCAGGCTGACATGCCCTTAATCATGTAGGACCGCCATGTCCTTAAAAACATGTCGTCCCTCCTCGCATTTCCGACGCTAAGTCCTCGTCTCTCCCATAAGACACATGCTTAGCGCCGCCAGGTAGTATCGAGATCAGAATGGTCCTGATATTATCTTTAAGTTTGACTAACGCTTTGTCCGAAGCTCACCAAACTGGGCTCTGTAGATACCCGTATCCGCATTCCCCCAAAAACAAACCCGATGATGAAAAGGACTGTCATACATGCTTTTAAAAGAGTCGAAAGCTGCATAAAAGTGTCTAAAACGTATTAGTCATTTTTAGCGATTAATTTGGACTTGCATAATCATGAAAGTAAATGTCAATTTTAGTCATCATGAGCGTAACACGAGCACAATATAGGAACGCCTTATTAAGCCAAGCCACAAAACAAATTTCAACTAGCTACAAAACGGCCCAAACTTACAAAAACGACCCTAAAACGCACACTAACACAACACTCAAAACGGGCCAAAGTGCGTCCCGTGTCACATTTTCAAAAAGTTAGGTTTTATGAAACCATAAAATAATATAACCTAATATTATTTTATTTCGTGCCAAACCAAAATCACGACAAAAACCGAAACACGAAAACCGAAATTCGGACCAAAACTGAACAAATACTTAACCCTTAAGTAAACCACAAAACATAATCATTACCTAATCAAACCGCCAAAACCAAACGGCGGCATAAGCAGCCCACCAAAACAAAAAACAAATCGCCAGTTGACAGGCGATTAAAAACTTAAACGCCACAACAAAGCGATTAAGTTTTGTTTTCAGAATAAATACTTTTTGTATTTTTTCTTTAAAAATATCTAGCTCAGTAACTTAAACGCTGTACACAAAGCGATTAAGTTTTGCTATCCCACAGAAACCAGCCAAACTCTATAAATAACAACCCACTTCATTCATTTTCAAACACCCGTTTAGCACTTACACACTATTCACGAAATCCACTCAAAAATACCGTCTTTACATTTTCGAAAGGTAAACATTTTACCTACTGGCCGACGTTTGAGACTCGGATAATGGGGTTACATTAACCCCAAACCCGATATTGGCACTAGCGGCCGTATTCGTAATACTGATGTAGCAATTGATTCATAATCCGCCTAAACCCCGCCAATATCCCATAAATAAACGACTCATTATCACTAAAGCAAACCGACGCTACTTTTATAATTACGCAAGTCCTCATTCATGCATTAAATAACGACTAGAATCACGGATCCAACACTAAATTGTACCGCTTCATAGAGTCTTTTAGCATGTCAAACCGAGGGTTTTTCACAAATTCTAATACGAGATTGGAAAATAACGTCTATAGTAATAATTTAGTCAATAAATTATTATTTAACGTACATTTCCTATAGCAATATGTCATTATTTTGACAATTTACATTATTTATGCATATTAATCGACTCATACTTATTCGCACTTGTACGTAGCGTCATTTTAGCCCAAACATCGAAATTAAGCAAATGTTTTCAAATTAGTAGAGACTACTCTTATGTAGGCTTTTTGATTACGGTTTTCAAAACTTATTTTGTCAAGACTTTCAAAAGTAACCTCACTCGAGATCCCTTCTCTCGGTTTCAAACCTCAGATTGATAGGTATCGACGCACCTTGAAATCCGAGACACTCGTGTCTTGTATTTCAAGACGCGTTGAATAGGTTCCAAATTCCTTTAATATTTGGTGGCGACTCCGAAAATACACTTTCAAAAAGGATTTTCTACTTTTCTTTTTGGTCACAAATTCATGCAATGATCTCCCCCATTTTTCTCAAAACTTCGCACCCTTTTCCTGCGAGGCGCATTCCGCCTTCGCCTCAAGACGGGCGAGGCTCGAGCGCAGGGCGTCGATAGGTCTATCACTTTCCCGGTACCTTCAACCTCTTTTCACAAGACAACAAAACCTAGGAATGAACTAGCATCATCCCGCAAATCCTTCACGGTTAGACCAAGTGGCTCATAGTCGCTGTAATCTAACCCTCTTTCAAACCGAATGTATGAAAACGAGTATAACCGTCTTCATCACATCTTCAAACACCCTTGATTCGGATAGCCTATCGCCACTCCGAATCGATTCACACTTTCACCGACAAGCCACTAACACGAGCTTATCGGATTTGATTTCGAAACGCTTTTTACATCGAGCCAAAATGTGACAACACATTTTGCTCAACAAAACATCCTGCTTTTCGCCGAAAACAAAACTTTTGCAAAATCAAAGACAAATCTAAGTATGCATGAGCCAAGTCCCGACGCGAGCATCAACCCCATCCGAGACATGTGCGTCTCGAGCACCCAGCGAAGAATCCATCAAGGCGCCACCGACGATCTCACGGATCTCCTCAAGAAATTCGAGTCTTTTCAATACGGGTCAAGTTTTTAAACATTGAGTCAATCTTTGTCAGTCTAGGGCAATCGAGTCTTCGACGTATGACATTTTTAACAAATCGATAAAGGAATAAGTTTGCCTACAACCCAGCTTCCTTTTTACACACTTTTCCCATAAAAAACACAATTCTACACCAACATACATCGCATCCCAGGAACAACTATCCTAGGGAGATCTAGGCCGGGTACGAAGGTCCAAGTCAACAACTAAATCAAGGACACGAAGACAAGAAAGCTTCCGACGACTAAACACCTAAGGTTCACTAGTCTGCTTGTGGTCTACTACTCCGCTGCTTTTGGAGGAGGATCCATTAATTTGGAGCTCCACAGTGGTCATGAATTTGATCGCGACCAAAAGTACGAGTATTCCTGGATCGTCCTCCGGGTACCCAATCGCGAGCCTAATAAGCAAGCGAACTTGTCAGAGGAGCCCGCGTGATAGACACACGATCACGAGTGACCACCGAGCCGCAAAGTTTAGCAAGGTCCGAGCGCAAGCGCAAGCTACACAGTGGGATATTCTCAAACCAAACGGAATACAAGGTACAAAGGTCAAAAACCAAAGTCACCAAAAAGCAAAAGTCTCAAAAGCTCCGGAACAAAGGGCAAAACAACTAAGCAAAAGCTTAAGAAGTCAAAAGCTTAAGAAGTCAAAAGCTCAAGAAGTCAAAAAGCTTAAGAAGTCAACAAGCTTAGAAATCAATAAGCGAGGGGCCGAAACCCCAAAGGCAAGAAGTACCGAAGCCCAGAAACGAGTGGCCAGGTCTTTGAAATTCCAAATTGAAGACACAACAGAAGTAGCAAGCAACCAGCCTAGATCAACCAAGGAGAACTCACCCTTAGGATGCAACGTATCAAGGTCAAACACCTAAACACCCTTTGGACCGGCGGGTCCCTAAACACGCACCTTTCCACAAAAACAAACCCACCTCCCAGACTGGTGGATCCTTAAACACGCACCTTTCCACATAAACACCTCATGCACGCCCTTAAACAACGATTTCGGAACTACGCTAGGTTTGATTCCGTAACCACGGATACGTAGGCCGCTCTCCCGAGCTCAACCAACCTTTTACAAAAATCCACAAAATATTCCCCGTCCAAAGCTTTCCATGCTAAGGATGTGTTCACAAAAATTCACAAAATTCAAAGGCAAACTATTTCTTTATCGAGGCGACTAAAACGAATTCGTCAAGGCAAAG
This sequence comes from Dianthus caryophyllus, assembly GCA_023091065.1. Taxonomy (NCBI): domain Eukaryota; kingdom Viridiplantae; phylum Streptophyta; class Magnoliopsida; order Caryophyllales; family Caryophyllaceae; genus Dianthus; species Dianthus caryophyllus. The sequence goes on from JALGRB010000018.1 coordinate 483,205, forward strand.
TTGTCATAGACTTAGGAGTAGTACTCTGCTTTTTGGTCTAACACTGTTTTGCAGGAACAACAGCATCCCACCGCAGACAAGCAAGCACCACTGGGGGCTCCACCAACGCAAGTGTTCCCGAACATGGCATCCATGCAACCGTCGAGTCTCAAATCACGCATACGATTCGTCTCTATTTTGCAAACTTTTCGGCGTTTTAAGCATCGACTCACATGTCGAGTCAATCCTCTTCCAATCAAACAATTTAGCGACATTTAAACCGCTCCTTTCAAAAACTCTCCAGTCTTCAAAACGCTCCCACTGAACGACGCGCTTTTTCAAACTTACACGAGGCAATGCACCCTCAAATTAGCTAATCACCTTTCAAAATTAACCCAATAGTCGAAGTTAATATGAAAGCACTTTGCAATTCACTTTTTGCAAACACACCCTTTCGCAAGCAAAATGTACCTTTCGAAAATGCATCTCAAATCCTTGAAACGCATCTCGAATCTTCGAAGTCTAAACTTTGCCAAAATTTAGCTCGGCACTCGAGTTAATACATTTTGAGTAACAACATTTTTCGAATTTAACTCACTCGAGTTAATACACTTTGGGCGAAAGCTCTATCGAACTACGCCGGTTTGATTCCACATTCGTGGATACGTAGGCAGCTTACGCAAAGCACAACCGAACCTAGCACTACACCCCACTCCGTGTTGAGATTCTACCGAATTCTCATCCTCGACAACTGGGGGCTTTTCAACCTTTGCACTCAAATGACCCTCCACGGTCTTCATAACTCTAGCTAAAGCTCACAACGTCAAAACGCTTTTTCAACTTGCATGAAGCCTTACAACCGACATTTCAAATGTTCATTTTTAAAGCTCATTTCGACAACTAAAATGAATCTTTCACAAAAAGATTTTTCAACAAAAACATTTTCATCCAAACATCCCAATCGGGAATCATTTCGTTTTTCAAACCTAGCTTACTAACACTACAGGACCAGCATACGAAATGTAAACAAGGGTTCACACAATCCTTATTACACGAGCATACTAATACAACTAATGGTGAAGACGGTGGTGCTCGTCAAAGTCTACTGAATCCAAGCCACCTCAAGACGACCACGACATACCGAATCGCTCGCTCGCCCACGCTACATTCTTCTCCATTTTGCCTTAATTTCAATCAAATTAAGCCAAACCACGGGGGAAATTTCAAAACCAAACACCATACTCTTCACTTTGACTCAGTTTTCATTCAAAACTTAGTCAAACTCGAGGGGGCAATCCAAAAACTCCTCCTCCTGATACACGCCCTATACTTTGACTCAGTTTTCATACAAAACTTAGTCAAACTCATGGGGGTAATCCAAAAACACCTTTATCCTACTGCAACCCATAGCCTTTTACATAGTTTGACTATCGTTATATACCATAACTCAGTCAAACTGGGGCTCACATACACCGACACCATAACTCACCAAATCAAATGACGCTTCCTATCAAGAATTAAACCTTTACAACGAAAAATGGGATAATTTTTCGCATTTTTGAAAACACCCTTGCTATACATACCCACATAAGAATCTACGGTTGAGCGACACCTCCAGAACCGCTACAAACATGAACATGCACACTAAAAGCATAACACTTTCATGTGTGCATCAGACAAGCAACACCCGAACGTAGGTCCAAGCACCAAGTACCCTAGCATATCCAAGAAACATCCCAAGCACCATGCATTCCAAGTCCAAGAGACATGTATCATACGAATCCAAACGAATCGCAATGATACCACGTCTCATGGTCGAAGCAAGCGAAATTGAAGATCTCGAAAGGAAAATCGCGAGTTCGAATATTTCCGGATTTGAAACCGCGACATGTGCGAATGAATTCATGCTTGAAGTCGCCAATTGATAAGGGATTCCCCGGAAGAGTCACTAAGTCTACAGGCAATTTCCAGAGCATGTTTTGTTCCACGTTTTCTCCTCATTTTTTCTTCATACACGCAAGCTTTCATGGTTAAGGCGTCACCTACAGTCCGCCACAAGCGCTAGCACATACATTATGCGCTATGCCTTGGTTAAGGCGTCACCTACAGTCCGCCATACGCGTGTACTAAGCATTTAATACACGGTACAGAAGCAGAAACACGAACACTCTTCACGAGTCCTTACACCCTCTTACACGTCCCTGTGGAGTATCGCTTCCTCCCCATGGAGTCCACACACCTATACAGACATTTCCTACGGAGTCCAAGACATACCCTTCGACTTCCCCAGCAAATCACTAACATAAACACCAAGCGCCTGCATCAAAGACATTCAAAGACATCCAAGCAATTACACGGCCGCACACTTGAGCACATACACCTTCCTGACCATAATCCCGGCGAATATACACCGCACCCCACACCATCACTCTCCCAAACAACCCCAACTACACCTACGCTCCTCGGCGAGACCATACATATACACCCTTCCCTAGCAAACTAGTACTCCTGCAGCAAATACTACACTAAGCACCTGCGCTCCTCGGCGAGACCCGCTCAACATCAACAACGGCATCAAGATAAGCGATTTCGGATCAAAGAATAAATACAAGAAAGGCATCAAGAACGACAACGGCACTACCTTCTCTCCTCAACTAAGGCAATCATATGCAACTACGACTACATAGACACTCCTACGAGCCCAAGCACAAGCGCTCTGCAATATACACCTAAACTCCAAGCACTTCACCCTACATAGACGCCTCCTCATGAGTTCAAGCATTACACTAACGCTCTTTCACGAGACCTACATCTACATGAACACCCCTACTCAATTATACACCTCACGATACCCAAACATCTTGCAAGCACATGCACCCTCGCACTTTAGCCCCTTTGCACATGCAACATGAAGACATTACAAGCACCAAAGATCAACATCCGACGATACCAAGCACATACAAAGGCACCAACAACAAGACAACAAGCACGACGAAGACATCGCCAGGCCGGGCAGCCCTTATAGCATGCACGACCGCCAAGTCCTTAAAATGCGCACGCCTCCCCGCTTAGCCCGCTCAAGTCCTCGTCTCACCCATGGACACATGCTTCGTCTACCGATTGTATCGAGACTGTAATGGTCCGGATATGGTCGTGGAGTTTGACTAGCGCTCTAGTCCGAGCTCAGTCAAACTGGGGGCTATGTGGATACCCATATCCGTACCCTCCCAAACAAAACCCTATGATGTAACACGGACTTTTATTACGCATGCTTTAACGTTGACTTAAACGGTTCTAACTAATGTCGAATTCATTTTTGAGTCGTTTGAAATGTTAAATTGTTTTAGGTCGCCTCACATCGCACTTAAATAACGTTCATTTTGTCCATTCGGAGTCTAGCTAGGTCCTTGTCCTGCTTCATTTGGCATGAACTTCGCATTTCCACTACAATTAGCCCTTTTACATTAACAAGGTCTAATTCAGCATTCCTAAATTCCTAAATTTAGGCCCGGTAGCTAAAACCGCTATTTAGTCCCCTCTTACACAAAATACGGCTTCACGTCTTACCTTATTTCACAAAAACTATGCAAATACACCCTTTTCATTTTTCTCGGTCTGGCCCAAACCGAAGCCTAAACCCAAATTTGGCCCGCACTCCAAAGCCCTAAGCATCACAAAATATCTCAGAAATATCCTAGGGGTTTTCTTGAGCTTCACGCTTGAGATTATCTCAAATCTTTCAAAGATACAATTCAACCAAACTAGGAAACTACACAAAAACTCCGACTCGAACCGCATAAGCTTATGCGGTTTGGGTGGGCAACCGCATAAGCCTATGCGGTTTCCCCAGGCAACCGCATAAGGCTATGCGGTTCCTAGGCCTGTTTTTATCCCCGATTTCCTAATTTCTCCGAGGTTTTTAGTATATATATACAGCCCTATACCTCGACCTCAAATCATACTTTCAGATCACAATTACACACACAATTCACAACACACAAATCCTCTTTCACAAAAGCCTCAAGCACTCGAATCCATGAGTTCAACACACCATCCCGTGTTGAATTCATCCTCCTTTCAAGTTCAAGAAGCGAAGCTCTGCCCAGATCTGAAGCGTCAGGACAAGGTAGGTACCGATCCACTTGGATCAAAGCTTTTTCTTATTTTCTATGGACTAACAAAGGGGTCTACACTTTAGCGCCCCCCTCGGCTTTGGCACCCAGCGCGCTTGCAATCCAAGTGTTCTATTTACTTCGGGTACACTCCATATCCGATGACACGCCAAAGTCGCATAAGCAACCGACCCTTATAAAATAAACCAATGGACAATTGAACTTTATTTTATTTGCATGCATCTTGCACCCTTCTTATTTTGCATTAAATCAACTTAAACAATGAATTCGACATTTAACTGAACCGTATTCGTTAACAAGTTAAACACGCTAAACTGAGGGTTTTAATCAATCTTTTTGCATCTGCATCTGCACTCTTTTTACAAACTTATCGCACTTGTACGTAGCGATAACATTAGCTCAAATATCATCTTACAAGGATTGTTCTAGGTCAGTAGAGGCTATTTTTACATAGGCATTTTCTAAAAGGTTTTCATAAATCATTATTTGAATTAACTCTTTTTCTAAAGTACCCTCATCCCGAATCCAATCTGGTTTCACAAGCCTTAGATCTAGGGGTGTCGGCGTGCTCCAAAATCTAGGACATGTTTTTAGCTTAAAACATGGTAGCAGGTTCCTATTTTCCGCGATAAATAGGTGGCGACTCCATAACAGTTCTTAAAGGTTTTTCCAACTTAATCTTTTTTAACTTTAAAATCCGCCCTTAAGCAAGACGCCGAGTTGGGTCCCCCGAACGCGGTTCCCGGGTTCCACACTATGATGGCTCAAATGCAAAAGAGCGATCAAGCGAAGGACGCCGCCATCGAGATGCTTGAAACGCAAATGGCTCAACTTGCTTCCTCTAGCTCTCAACGGAAGCCGGGTGCTCTACCATCGCAAGGCACTCAACCCCAACAACATGAGTCGATTAACGCCATCTCCTTGCGTTGTGGCACAAGCTACGATGGTCCTCCAATGCCTACGGTTGTAAGTGAGGTAAACCCTTCCGTTTTGCCTAACGATTTGAGTGCTTCTAGTAGTGATGTTGCAGGTACAAAGAGCAATGGAGCGGAGCAAGGAGGAGGGCTGGCCGTAGGTGGGGCCAAGCATAGAGGTGTAGTCGTGGGGTCCACACATGGTGGGCAGGCCGTGGGTGGTTGTGGTGGTGTGCACGTGGAGACTAAGGAGCAAGCGCAGGACAAGCCTGTCGAGCCACCGATTCAAATCAAACTACCATTCCCAAGCCGAGTGGTAAAATCTAAACTTGATAGTCAATTTGGTAAGTTCATGGAGGTCGTCAAGGATCTAAAGGTAAATGTTCCTGTTACTGAACTTGTCACACAAGTTCCTACTTACGCCAAATTTCTCAAAGACATTCTCACCCGTAAACGATCCTTCAGTGAGGTCGAGACTGTGGCTTTTACTGCGGAATGCAGTGCACTCTTACAAACCAGTCTCCTCCTAAACTAAAGGATCCGGGTAGCTTCTCCATCCCTTGCACTATCGGAACTACTTTTATTGATAAAGCTTTGTGTGATTTAGGTGCAAGTGTGAGTGTCATGCCGTATTCGGTATGCGAGAAGCTCAACATGGGCGAGTTGAAAGTAACTAATATCACGCTCCAAATGGCGGATCGTTCTGTCAAACGCCCTCTCGGTGTTTTGGAGGACGTTCCCGTCAAAGTGGGTAAGTTTTTCATTCCCGTCGATTTCATCGTCCTTGACATGGTCGAAGACTCCCAAATTCCTATCATTTTGGGTCGACCTTTCTTGCACACTGCTGGTGCAATCATTGACGTCAAGAACGGTAAATTGACGTTGGATATCGGAGGTGATAAAGTTACTTTTAATCTTTCAAATGCTTTAAAACGCCCAATGTTGGAGGAGCATGTCTTTGCGGTTGATGTTCTTGATGATTGTATAGACGAGTGCTTACCTCAGGTCCTCGAGAGGGATCCTCTTGAGACCGTACTCTGTTGTGACATGCTTGCAGGAGGCTTAGGGAGGACGGATGCGGGTAGCAGTGTACTCAAGGACGATATGCGTGGCGTTGGATGTGTTGATGGCCGAGCTGCTGATTTTGGCCGAGCTGATGGACGAGTATGTGATGATGATGGACTTGACGATGAGATGGATGATGGAAGTGGGTTCGTCTATGACGAGACCCATGGTTGGTGGTACTTCTAGTACCCTCTGCTACTCCCCCCGTTTGAAGCTGGTTTGGGGGAGCGTTTTTCATTGTAAATATAGCATGTATGTACTTTGTTTTCTCTTGAGACTTTTATCGTTTATCCCCCTTATTTTACGGGTCCCCGTGTTGATGTGCTTTAGGACACATTGGGGACAATGTGTCGTCTGGTTTGGGGGGAGAAACGCTTTGCTATTCGTTTTGCTCTACGCTTTGCTATTCGTTTTGCTCTACGCTTTGCTATTCGTTTTGCTCTATTTTTGCGTTTTCTTTTTCGTTTTTCATTTTTCAAAAAATCCACAAAAACCCAAAAAAAATCTGAAAAATTCAAAAAATCCATAAAAATCAGAAAATTTCAAAAAAATCCAAAAATACGTATCCCGTTCCGTTGTGCGAGCTTGTTTTTTACCTTGATTTTTCCCGACATCCCTTCCCTTGTATGCTTTGAGCTTTGGCATGTTTTATATTGTTGGTTTAGCGCTTTCGGGGATGTTTAGACGTGTTTGCAGATGATGGCGTGCTTTTACTGTTTGGCTTTATCATTTCACGGACTATAGCTACTTTATGTGAGGTTTTTAGCCTCCTGCGGCCGGTTCATCTATCCCGGTCCCCGTGCTTATTTTGTGAGTAGTTCTCCTCGTGGGGTGCGTAACATTAACGCACATAAGTGTGGCCCCTATCCCGTGTTTCCCACGATTTTGTCACTTGTTTATGCATATGAGGCTTTAGTCGATTTCATTTCATTCACCATGTTCATGCATTATATTTATCCTCTCACATTTGATCCTTTTAGCCCCTTATCCACATGAGTTTGCTAGCTACATTGCCAAATAGCCTACCCTAGCCTAGCTAGTTACCGCTTTGCTTACTCTTGTGCTTGTTCGATGGGTTTTGATCATGCTACGACTTGCTGACGTCGTGTGCTTGGAGATTTGGTGAATATGAGTCGGGATTGCTGTTTCCCCGACCTTTTATGAGGTTTTCCGCAACTTTGTGAGTGTGCTCTTTTGCTCAAGAAAAAAAAATAAAATAAAATAAAAATCAGAAAAATCAAACACAACACACAAAAATGCAAAAATCAAAGAAAAGAAAAATGTGTGCAAAAATATGGAAGTTGTTGTTGTTGTTGATGAGTGAGCACTTGTTGTTCATTTGTTTTCTTTGTTGCGATGATGTGTAAAGGAGACCGATATGCTGCTTTCGGTCCATTTTTCATGAGAGTTGGGTTCCGTTTTGGTTGGACGAGCACTTGAGTAGTACGAGTGGTTTCTAGTGGCTTAGCTCCACGATTCCATAATCCATTGATCCACCTTCTTGCCCTTCACCTCTCTATGGCCTTTACACCCTCATATCCTATGTAAGTCCTCATGTTTGTTTCGTTTTTGTGACATTATTTGTGTATGGGAATGCGAGATTTGGTCCACATTAGATTGCGGGCGTGCTTCCACTAGTCGAGTAGGTGAGTGTCATCACATATATCACCCTGGTTATCATTTGAGTTAGAGTGGAAACCGCGAGAGGTCCGTGATTTGATTGCTAGAGAGCCATAGTCTAAGCCATGCTATTCATTCTGCGCCGTCTTGTAATTCTCATCCGTTAGCTTGCTATATCCATACGTCCCATGTTGATTCGGGATTGATTGCCGTTTGCTCATGCTACTTGCGGTAAGGTGATTGTTGGGGAAGTTCTTCTTTGCTCGCTTTGTCCTCTATTTTCTGTCATGCTTGGTTGCTTGAGGACAAGCAACGGTTCGGTTTGGGGGAGTTTGATGTCTCATATATTTATATAGTTATAGCCCCTGTTTCACGAGCTTTACTTTGCGTTTCCTGCGCTTTTATATGCATTTCGGCTCCTATTTCTCTCCGTTTTGGCTCTGCTGCGTTTTTGTGTCCATTTTGCAGGTACACGCGCATATTTGGAGGTTAGGATGCTTGTCGAGAGGTTTCGTGAAGTTTCGTAAAGTTTCGTGAAGTTTGGAGGTGATTCGAGTTGGTTTCGTTGCGTTTCGCTTGCGTACGAGCCTCGTTTCACTAGATGAAGGTGTCCCGGGACTTTGGGATGGGATTTGAAGTTCACATTATCATCCTAGGTCTCGTCCCTACTCGTGAGCCTTGTCCCTTAGCCTTGGGACGACAAAGAAGTAAAACAAATACAAAAGAAACTAAGTACAAAAAGGGTGCAAAAGAGCTTGCAGCCTGAACACAACGGGACAGCACCATCCCGGTTGGGTTCACCTTGTCCCGGTCGGGACCATCATCCCGGAGCCCAGGGACGGGGTCCGACTTCTCGTGTGCTTTATATACTTCGTCAATTTGAAGGATCAAAACATCTTTCTTTCGTCTGAAATTTTTACAGCATTCTCAAGACACTTTAAACTAGTTTCTCTCCAAAATTTAGGTTTGATCATTTTTCCTTCTTTTAATTTCAATTCCCGACTCAAGTACGTTGTTTGGATACTCTATTTGGTTTTGTTGTTCTTGTTCTTCATCCTTGCTCTTTGAATTTCTGATTGGTATTGTAATCAACTTCTCCCTTTTCATTGTTATTTCATTATATATCGTCTTTGATCATGCCTTTCGTTATTTCCCTTGCTTTTGTCTTTATTTTCGCCATGTGTGAGTAGTTCTTTATCTAGGGTTGAAGGGTGATCATGGGTGAATAGCTTTGGATGATTTTGGTGATGATTTGATTAGGGTCTTGCATGTGTCTCTGGTTTTTCTTGTTTTGTATGCGTTTGTTGATCCTTTGGCCAAGGATTAGTGAGCCTTTGCTACCCTTAAACTTAAGATTGAAAGCCTAGTTTAAGGCAGGGCACGAGACTAACCATTAGGATCCTCATTTGTAAGTTGCGAGAGCCCACACTTGAGACCTAGAGGACGCTTAGAACCGAGAGGTCGAGCCTATTCCTTAGCACATGCGATTCCCGACTCATTTCTATCACCATTGTTCATCCTAGCTTTGCCCTTGCTAACCCCGATTCCCTAGACTTTTCCCTAATCGTTTAATCCCTTATTCCTTCGCTCTAGCTTTAGTTTACCAACCTACACTCGAACCGAGATTAGAATCACCCAAAATAACCAACACTGCAACCGTCTCCTTGTGGATACGATACCCGACTTACCCTTGCTACCCGTTAGAGTTTGTTCGGATTATTTTTGATTAGGTGACGCGACTAAGCCTATCAGTAGTCTTGGATGATTTTGGTGATGTTTTGATGAGGGTTTCGCTTGCGTCTCTGGTTGTCTTGTTTGTATGTGTTCGTTTATCCTTTGGCCAAGGTTTAGCGAGCGTTTGCCACCCTTAAACTTAAGAACGAAAGCCTAGTTTGAGGTAGGGTACTAGACTAACCATTAGGACCCTCGGTGGTAAGTAGCGAGAGCCCGTTACCGAGACCTAGAGGACGCTTAGGACCGAGAGGCCGAGCCTATTCCTTAGCACATGCGATTCCCGACTCTTTTCTGTCACCATCCTTTGTCCTAGCTTTGCCTATGCTATCCCCGACTCCCTAGACCTTTCTCTTATAAGTTAAACCCTTATCTTGCGCTCTAGTTCTAGTAGACCAAACCCTTACTCGAACCGAGACTAGAATCGCTCAAAATAACCAACATTGCGACCATCTCCCTGTGGATACGATCCCGACTTTCCCTAGCTACCCTAGCGTTGAGTTCGGTTTTATTTTTGATTAGGCGAGTGCGACTAAGCCTATCAGCAAACCGCTACGTACAAGTGCGACATGTGACTCTATAAATATGCGTAAAAGCAAATGTAAACGTCAAAGCTATGATGGGTTGCTATAGGAAATGTGCACAAAACGATAATTCATTATTTGAATTATCATTTAAATGCTATTTTCCGACTCATGTGTGTGTAAAAGTTTGTTTAAAACCCACAGTTTTGCATGTTTTAAGACTAATGAAAACGGTACAAGTTTTATTGAAATCATGTTTAGTCGTTTAATGCGTAAATGAGAATTTGCATAATGTAAAGTGAGTCTCTTTGTTCATTGTTAATTGTGTCGTTGCTTATGCGATATTGGCGAGGTTTAAGACGGATTAGGAATCCGAATCGCTACAACCGTATTACGAATACAGGTTCGCAATGCCAATACCGGGTCGGGTTAGGAACCCGTATGAGTCGAGTGTACGTGAGGCGTAGAGTGAGAAGGAGTGATGATAATTCATGGTTGGTTGTAAAGTATTGAATAAGGGGTGTATTTATAGAGGTTTGAAGTCGCAAAACAGCAGGAAACAAGCATAAAATCGCCTGTCAACAGGCGATTTATTGTTTGTTTCTCCGTTGTTTTGTTATGTATTTGTGTATGCGTATGTGTATGATGTATGTTGGAGTTAGTGTCCTCCACAGTTAGTGCAATAACATAAATAAACCTCTCAAGGTACACAGGGTACATTTTGTATGCAATCAGTTGATTAACGTTTATCAATAACGGTTGACTTGCTAGATAAGTTTGACGTTATTGTCATACGATGGCGGTGATCAATCGTCCCTAAAAGTCACACCTAAAGGATGTGTTTAAGAAATGTGATTATTTGAGAAATTAATCATATTGATGCCTTACAAAAAGACTAAAAGGTTAGTCGGTGTTTTTGACTAAAATGTTAGTCAAGTGTGTGATAATGATACGGCCATTTAATAAGGATTAAATGATATTAGCTAAGACGAATTAAATGTAATTCGTAAATTGAATATAAAATGTTATATTTAATTATTGAATATAATATAGGCTAATTAATCATAAACTGTTATAATTAATTAGAAAATTATAAATATGAGGATATTAATAATTTAATGATATATTATAGTGGATCATATTTATGACACTAGTAATATTATATTATATTAAAAAGCTAAAGGAAACCTCTAGGAAAGAGCCTAATTGCTCTTTGACTCCTTGGTCAACAAGGAATTGGTTTTTGGAAAGTGATTTTTTGAAAGCAAAAATTACTCCCCATAATTGATGGGTTAGCCGAAATTTGGAGTATATTAGGGGAGCTTTGGCTCAACCTAATGAACTAATTCATTCAATATAATTCACACACAAAAATTAGAAAATCAGTTTTCTTCTCTCTAAAGTTTTCTAGCAAGAACTAAGGGCATATCTTAAGCAATCTTGGGTGCAAATTTTAGGAGATATTAAGCTTCTTGATATTCGATCTTAGGCCATTAAGTAAGGACAAAAGGTTGTTTTCTTAATCTTAAACTTATTTATGCAATTTCTTTTATGACCTTTAAATCTTATAAAGTTTTTCATTATAATCCTGTGATTTTAAAGGTCTATATACCGATATAAACCTACAAGTGGTATCAGAGCCTTAGGGCATATGAAATTTTTATAAGGTTTTTATAAAATCGATTTTGTATAAATTTTATTCAATTTCATAATGGTGGCCGAATTGTTTTTTAAGAAGGCCGTGTGTTTTGTTATGAATTTTGGCTTGTTTTTGGTCCGTTTGATTCATAATTATCAATGTTTTAAGATGTTAAAACAATTACATATGGTGTTGAATGAGTTTTGATTTAATACCGATTGAATTAAAACACAAAAGGATCAATTCTTGTATGTTAATGAACATATTGTTAATCATTAGATCTATCAATTCATGATGTTTAAATTAAAAAGTTAATTTGAATATCTTAAATCAATGTTTAATACGGATTAAAATTGAGTTAGTATCGATCTAATTATTAACATAATCGAATTAAAAAAGTTTAATTCATCTTTTTTTTTTTTTTTTTTTTTTTTGGAAAAGGGTCAGTATATTTCATTACCAATTCCAAATAGAAAGATACAAACTAAGCGTTCCAGTGATCTGCTAACTCTTCCTCACACAACTCATGAGTACAAGCAAATAAGCGAGCGCACACTAGATGTTTAATACTCAAAACAATTTGATCTACTGATTTCCGACTGCCATGAAAAATACGAGCATTGCGCTCCAACCACAAAAGATACACACTTGTGATTAGAGTACAACGTATCCACTTCTGCCGCCATTTCTTGCCGCGATTGTACCGGAGTTGCCATTTAAGCTCACCCTTCAAACTATTCGGCCTTCGAAAGATTTGCACCCAACGAAGAAGAATCTCCATAACACGCCTAGAATATGAACAAGCGAAGAAAAAATGAGGTATAGACTCCGCCTGATTTTCACAAAGGTAACACCTGTTAACCAAATACAGACCACGACCGACAAGATTGTCAATAGAAGGAAGAAACCCTTGCACGACCATAGAACAAAGCAAGGCATGACGTGGGCGATTTATAGAATCCCAAACCACCTTGCTCCATTTATAAGTCCGACCTTTCAACCGGAGATGATCATATAAAATTTTAGAAGGGAAACTCGATTGCTTCTTTAACCAATCATCAAACAAGGGGGCTCCACCATAATGATCCCCTACAACAGCCCCAAGGCTCAAAAGAGATCTCCAAGTGGGAGAAAGAACGTGGATACTATCTAGATCATACCACTACTACCCTTAAGAACGTAAGCCTTCACCCAGTCTACACAAACACTATCATACCTTCCAAGCTTCCAAAGCCATTTCAACATCAAAGTTTTATTCCAACTTAAAACTTCACGAATATCAAATCCACCCTCTATCTTCGGTCGACAAACTTTTTTCCAACTCATCCAGATATGCCTTCTATGAAGATCATCATAGCCCCATAGGAACTGTTTACAACACTTTTCCAACTGCTTAATAACTCCCAAAGGGAGAAAAAGACAAGCAACCCAGAAGTTCTCGAGACCAAAGATAGTAGAATTAAGCAATTGGACCTTTCCCGCATAAGAGAGATATTGTGAGGACCAATGATGAATCCGAGATTTCACCTTCTGAATAAGCTCAAAATACATCTCATTTCGAAGCTTAGAAGAGTGTAGAGGCAAGCCTAAATACTTAAAAGGAAACTCACCTTGCACGAAAGGAACAGACTGAAGAATTTGGGATTGAACGGCAGAAGAAACACCACCAAAATAGATGTTGGTCTTCCTAAAATTAGGCCTCAAACCAGACCATGAGCCAAACTCAAGCAGCCGTTCATACACCGCCATAGCAGAGGGCACATCACCCCTCACAAAAACCATAAGATCATCGGCAAAAATAAGATGAGTAAGTCGAAGTTTGGCACACTTAGGGTGGAAGGAGAAGCCAGGGACCCGCCACAAATTTCGCAGCAATCGGGACAAGACCTCCATACAAAGAACAAAAAGTAAGGGGGAAAGAGGATCACCTTGCCGAATGCCTTTTCTCCCCTCAAAGTAACCACAAGACACACCATTTACTCTAATAGAAAAACGAGGAGATGTAATACATTCAGTAATCCACGCAGTGAAACGCGGAGGGAAACCAAACAGAGACAAAGCAGAGTAAGAAATCCCAGTGAACGGAATCAAAAGCTTTACTAATATCCACTTTAATTAAACACCTGGGAGAAACATTGAAACGACCATAACCTCGAATCAACTCCTGAGTCAACTGAGAATTATCAAAAATATCTCTGCCCTTAACAAAAGCAGCCTGCTCCTTGCCAATAATCAGAGGCAATACAGTAGATAACCGGTTAGCAAGGATCTTACTAATAGTCTTATAAATCACATTACAGCACGATATAGGTCGGAAATCCATAACAGAATCAGGAACTTTCTTTTTTGGAAGCAGACAGATCAAGGTAGAGTTGATTTGTTTAATCAGCCTACCAGTCATAAAGAAATCCAGTACAGCAGCAACAAACTCGTCCTGAATAACAGGCCACGCTCTCCTAAAGAAACCAGCAGAAAAACCATCCGGCCCCGGACTACTGTTAACATCAATACTAAACAAGGCCACTTTAATTTTATCAAAAGAGATCTCCCTAGTAAGATGAGCACCATCAGTAGAAGAGAGACAAAATCCGTCTTGGACAACATTAGGGGGAATATCATTCACAGAAGAATTAGTACCCAACATGAATTTATAATAATCCACAAAGGCATTCTCAATATCAACTTTCGAATCACATTGCTTACCAGTCATATCCTTAACAGTACCTATTACATTTTGACTGCGACGCTCAGCAATCTTAGCATAGAAATAAGAATTACTGCCATCACATAAACAAATATCGCGAACTTTAGCCCGCTGATATAGAACACTTAACTCAGCTTTCTTCAACTTTAAGAAAAGATTAAGGAGCTACCTTTCTGATTGAATCAACCCCTCATCAAAGAGAGTAGCTTGTAGAGCTGCTTGACACTCTTCCAAGGATCTATGCGTGGACTTAATTCGCAAAGACAGATTAGAAAATTGGGACCTGTTAAGAGCCTTTAGGTCCCCTCGAACACACTTGAGATGCTGCAATAACTGGAACATAGGACAACCTCGTACAAATCGAGACCAAACTCTATCAACAATTTCGAGAAACTTAGGATCATCACCCCAACAATTCATGTACTTAAAAAAGGAAGAGAAATGCAACTGCAAACCATAATGAATAATAAGAGCAGAATGATCTGACACACCAGCAGGAAGAAACGCACCAGAAGAGGAAGCAAAAGACCGCAACCACTGACTATTCACCAATACCCTATCCAATTTTATCCACTTCCGAGAGCTACTATCTTGTTTATTAGTCCAAGTATAGAAGCACCCTGAACCAGGCAAATCACAAAGACCAGCTCGCAAAACACAATCAGAAAAATCATATAAATCTTGAAGGACGGGAGGACAAGAACTGAGACGCTCATCCACATGAAGAGGACAATTAAAATCACCGAGAATAACCCAAGGAAAAGAAGGAGTAAGACTACAAAGCTTGTCCCACAAAACCCGTCTTTCAGCTCCATCATTAGATGCATACACAAAAGTTACCAAAATCTTTTCAAAAAGACCAGGCCAAATAATCGAACAATGAATAAACTGAGAACCTTGGTCGAGAACTTGAAGTTGCAAAACTGAGGATTTCCAGACAACCCAAATTCTACCATTCCTATGACAAGCATAATTCGAAACCACAGAAAAATTCCTAAAAGAAGTTTTAAAAACAGCTTCACATTTATTTTCTTTGATACGAGTTTCTAAAATACCAAAAAGAGCAAGATTAAACTTCTTTATTAAGGCTAACACAGCAGACTGTTTTATTTTATCATTTAACCCTCTAATATTCCAAGCACCAATCATGGGAACAAAATAGGAGGAGATTCTGCCACTTCAATTGCAACTTGACTAGGAATAGGCTCATCCAAATGATTCAAAACCTCAAACTGATTAGCTACTGAAGCTGATAAAGGCGCAAGACTACCACGCTTAGACAATCGAACTGAAGAAGAGACAAGAGGAGAGGTATGAGAAGTTTCAGCTGCAGGGCCACTAGACACAACAGTCCGAGAAGAAGATGGCAGAGAGCTCTCAAGAGAAACCGAATCAGCAGGCAGGACAGCAGGTGTGGTTACAGCCTGAACAGGAGCCGCATGATCAACATTCATAGCAGACTTCTTCAACATTTTACAACGATCCTTGGTGTGACCTAACTTATTACAATGAGAACAATGGTGAGGAATCCACTCATATTCAACCCTTTGTAAGATTTTCCCGGCATAAGGAGTGCTCAATAATAATACGTCAGGGAGCTTCGAAGCAACATCCACTTCAATCATAACACGAGCAAAAGAAAGACGCTCCTTCTTACTCGTCACAGGATCCGCAAACTTTGGCTTACCCACCCTACTAGCTATCTTAGAAAGAGCATTAGCTGACCAAAAAGAGGGTCCAACTCAGGAAACTTAACCCACACCGGAATAACAGTAGAAGTGTCCAGTTCAAAACCAAAAGTAGGAGACCATTTTTTCAGCACCAAAACATTACCACTAACCTTCCAAGGACCCCCTCTCAGTACTAAGTTCATGTCCTCAACCGTATCAAAACGAAAAAAGAACCACCCCTTCTTGTAATAGAGCACAGTAGCCTTGCCAACATTATTCCAAAATTTATCCACAAATTCCTGCAATTGCTGAGCAGTAGGACGAGCGCCCAAAACTTGGCCAACTAAAGTATACTTCAAATAATCCAATTCATCCACAATATCTTCATCAGAAATCACAACCTCATCCTTTTCCTCATGAGCAACAAAATAAAGAACCATACCTTGCACAGGACGATTAGCAAGCCTATCTCTCCAAGAGAGTTTAGAAACAGGGGGATCCGCCGCCTGAGCTATCGGAACAAATGGAGGAGGAGATGATGACATGGCCGAGCTGGTTCACTTGAATCAACACTCGTTGGCAAAATGTAAATGTATGAATAGAACCAGAACAACCCGGAATTGACACCACATGAGGGGAAATCAAACATTACCCCAGCCAACTGAACTGATTCAAAGCTAATAGATTTAATTCATCTTGTTGGCCGATTTAAAAACTTATTTTTGTTAATGTTTTCTTTCTTTGGCCGAATTAATAAGGAATTTTTTTTTTAAATTTGTTTTTCTTATTTTTTTTTGGCCGTGTTGTTTTATTAACATAAATTTTTTTTTTATTCGGCATGTTTAGTTAATTTGGCCGAAACTTTGTTTATTTTGGTAAATTAAATTTTTTTTATATTTGTTATAAAGATAATGAATATTATGTTATTATGAAAAGGTTCATAATATTTGATATCAAATATTTTAAAAGAAGTTTAAAATATTTTGTGATCTAATTTATGTTATAATGATAATATAAATTATTTCTTTTGGATTATTGTTTTGATTATAAGATATTATGAACAATTAAGGAATTGTTGCATAATGATAATCTTTTAAAAGAGGTGGTTTGGATTTTATAAATCTGTATGCATTGGTTTTGTTTAGTTGATGCTTTATTTTTGTGAATGTATGTTTGAATGAATGGTTTAATTTTTACGCATTAATTATGTACAAAAGGTTGTAATTTACTAGTGTGGCCTTAGAAGATTGTGTTTTCGTAATGAAGGAAACACAATTTTGGTTGCATTTTTGAGATCTCGAATCTCCCATGTTGTAATATTTTTAATTTTGGCATATTTTGAATTAGAATGTAAATAGGTTTATTTTTGTAATTCAATATGTAATTTTGAGAAGATTCAAGATTGAAGATTCAAGATGGATTCCCACTTAAAGCCCAAGATGAAGAATGAAGACAAGCTTTAGGGTCCATGGATGGATTCCAAAATGGATCTTGTTTTTATTTTCATAGGGATAGGCCACACTAGGTGCTTTTTTCTTTTTGCGTTTTCTTTACCGTTTCTCATTGCTTTCACGTTAGATAGTAGCATCATATTCCGCCTAAACTAAACCAAACCACCTAATATGCATGAATATGGATCATATAGTTGCATTTTATATATCATGGACATACGGATGTCACTCGTTTTAGGGCTATCACCTCAAATTAATCATTCACGAAATGCTGGATATTTGTTCACTTAAAATGAATTAAAATGAGATGATGGGACCTTCCTCTATTTAAAATTGAGATTAGTCTTTATAGGAAAAACTGCTATGAGCCCCTTCTTCGTCGGTAGGCATGTAGGACCTTACTCTCCACATGACCCCTTCTACGTTGGGAAAGTAGTACGTGTTGACCTATTTTACCTCAACATTATAGTTCGAGTAATATCTCGTAGTTATGATGGACTAATAGATAGGATTTACTGAAATCTATCGACCAAGAATTCTAACAGTAGAATTAGCTAAGAAGTTGGCTTATCAATTTAAAGAAATTGAGTCTTGGGATCGCTTATATAATTCTCGAGGGAGGTCGATTATATGAGTGCACGAGTCATTGCATTAAATCGTTATTGCTTACGACTTAAACCTTCAAAACGATGTTTTCTTATCTTCTCGCTTCTTCTCTCTTTTACATGGAGTGCCACCATTGCCATAAGTCTGGGCATTGGAGGCGGAACTGTCCCGTGTATGCTGAGGACATAAAAGCAGGCCACGTCATTCCTGTTGGTATGTCTTCTTTTATTCATATGATTGAGATTAACCATGCAAGTTTCGGAACTTGGGTACTTGATACTGGTTGTGGTTCTCATCTCAGATGCAGTGGGGAATGGAGCAAGAGTTGCTTCTTAGTTTGATAGGAACATATGTAATCCAACTCCCGAGTGAATTTGAGTTATTTCGAATAATCACATTATGTACCTAGTTTATCCAAAAACATTATTTCAGATCCGTTCTTGATAAAGAAGGATTTTCGCTTAATAAAGAATAATAGCTGTATTTTCTCTTTGAACGAAATGATTTATGGTAAAGCAGTTTCCATGAACGAAATTTATGTTTTAGATCAAACCACAGAATTTATGCATGTGAGTAATAAGAAAGCAAAGGTTGGTGACAAAGATCAAACCTATCTATGGCATTGCCGTATGGGACACATAAATGAGAAACGCGTGAAAAAGCTCATTGATAGTGGGACAATCGCCCCATTTGACTATGAAACTTTTGGCACGTGTGAATCATGTCTTATAGGCAAAATGTCTCGAATTCCTTCAAAGGTGTTGGAATGCGCGCTGCTGACCTATTAGGACTCATACATACTGATGTGTGCGGACCTATGTCAATCAACGCTAGAGATGGCTATAGGTATTTTATCACTTTCACGGACGATTTAAGTAGATATGGTTATGTCTACTTGATGAAGCATAAAATTGAGTCCTTCGACAAGTTCAAGTAATTCCAGAATAAGGTTGAGAACCGACTGGATAGAAAGATAAAAGCACTACGTTCAGATCGTGGTGGCGAATATCTTTCAACTGAGTTTGATCAACTCCTGAAAATGATCACACCTAAAGGATGTGTTTGAGAGATGTGATTATTTGAGAAAATGATCATATCGATGCCTTACTTATTGACTAATCGGTTAGTCAGTGTTGTTGACTAAAATGTTAGTCAGTGTGATGATGTTACTGACTAAAATGTTAGTCAGTGTAATGTTGGTACGGCTATTTAATACTGATTAAATAATTTTAGCTAATGCGAATTAAATGTAATTCTTGTATTGAATATAAAATGTTATATTTAATTGTTGTGTATAATGCAAGCTAATTAAATATAAACCGTTATAATTAATTAGTAAATTATAAATATAAGGATATTTATAATATATTATTGTCGGTCCATACAGATGACACTAGTAATATATTGCATTATATTATAAGCTAAAATGACCAAAAAGAAAAGTGCCCAGATACATCCTTGTCTAGATACGTTTTCTTGGTCAATAAGTGATGTATTTGAGGAGAACTAAATCTCCCCAAATACTACCCTAGGAGGCCGGCCATGAGGAGAGAATTAGGAGTATATTTACTTTCCTTATTCCTCTCTAACTCGAATTAATTCATTCATCCAAAAACACAAAACTTGAGAGAAAAGAAAAGCAGTTTTCATTCTCTAATTTTCTAGCAATTCTCTAAGGGCATATCTCACATACATCTTGGGTGTTTCAATTAGGAGATACCATACTTTTGGTATTGTTCTTAGGCCGTTTTACTAGGATTAAAAGGTTAATTCTAAATCTCTTTATTATGTTATGCAATTTCTATTTATGACCTTAAATCTTATAAAGTTTTTCATTATAATCCTGTGATTTTAAAGGTCTATATACCGATATAAACCCACAAGTGGTATCAGAGACTTAGGGCATATGAAATTCTTATAAGGTTTTCATAAAGATCGATTTTGTATAATTTAAAATCAAAAATTTTGTTTTGGCCGTGTATATTTTATGTATGCCGTGGTTTTTTGAAAATTTTTGGTTTGTTTTGGTCTATTTGATTTATATTTATCAATGTTTTAAGATGTTAAAACTATAACATATGATTTTGTATAGATTTTGTTTCAATACCGATTGAATTGAAACTTAAAAGGACCAAATTTCTGTATGTTAATGAACATATATCATGTTGTTAATCATTAGATCTATAAATTTAAGATGTTTAATCTAAAAAGTTCTTTTGAATCTCTTAAAGTCAATGTTTAATACGGATTAAAATTGAGTTAGTATCGATCTAATCATTAGCATAATCGAATTAAAGCAGTTTAATTCAATTTTTTAGTATGTTGGCCGGTTTTAATTTTTGGTAATTTTTTTTTTTTAAAATTGGCCGTGTGTTTTAATAAAATTAAAAAAAAAAAAAAAAAAAAATTATTTCGGTATTTTAATCTTTTTGGCCGAAATATTGCTTATTTTTGGAAATTATTATTTTGATATTTTGTTATATTATAAAGATAATATATTTAGTGTTATTGTGAAGCAGTTCATAATAATTGTGATACCTAATATTTTAAAAAGGTTTAAAATATTTTTGTGATCTAATTTATGTTATACTGATAATATAAATTATTTCTTTTGGATTCTGTTTTGGTTAAAAGATATTATGAACAATTAAGGAATTGTTGCATAATTTTAATCATTTAAAAGAGGTGGTTTGGCAAATTTAATCAATTTGTTTGCATTGGTTTTGTTTAGTTGATGCTTTATTTTTGTGAATGTATGTTTGAATGAATGGTTTAATTTTTACGCATTAATTTTGTACAAACGGTTGTAATTTACTAGTGTGGCCTTAGAAGATTGTGTTTTCGTAATGAAGTAAACACAATTTTGGTTGTATTTTGAGATCTCGAATCTCCCATCTTGTAATATTTTTTATTTTCGGCATATTTTGAATTAGAATGTAAATAGGTTTATTTTGTAATTCAAAAATGTAATTTTGAGAAGATCCAAGATGAAGATTCAAGATGGACTCCCACTTAAAGCCCAAAATGAAGAATGAAGACAAGCTTAGGGTCCATGGATGGATTCCAATTTGTATTTGTCTTTATTTTCATAGGGATAGGCCACATTAGGTGTTTTTCGTTTTTGCGTTTTTCTTTTACCGTTTTCATTGCATTCACGTTAGATAGCAGCATCATATTCCGCCTAAACTAAACCAAACCACCTAATATGCATGAAATAGGATCATATAGTTGCATTCTGTTCTTTTGACATACGGATGTCACTCGTTTTTAGGGCTATCACCTCTATTTAATCATTCTCGAAAATGCTAGATATTTGTTCACTTAAAATGAATTAAAATGAGATGATGGGACCTTCCTCTATTAATAAAATTGAGATTAGTCTTTATAGGAAAAGCATGCTATGAGCCCCTTCTTCGTCAGTAGGCATGTAGGACCTTACTCTCCACATGACCCCTTCTACGTTGGGTAAGTAGTATGCGTTGACCTATTTTACCTCAACACTATAGTTCGAGTAATATCTCGTAGTTATGGTGGACTAATAGATAGGTTTTACTGAAATCTATCGACCAAGAATTCTAACAGTAGAATTAGCCAAGAGGTTGGCTTATCAATTTAAAGAAATTGCGTCTTGGGATCACTTATATAATTCTCGAGGGAGGTCGATTATATGAGTGCACGAGTCATTGCATTAAAACGTTATTGCTTTACGACTTAAACTTTTAAAAACAATGATTTCTTATCTTCTCTCTTCTTCTTCTTTCTTTTCACAGTTTCGAATACGTTATATACAGATATAACTACTATAACAAATAGTCAGACGCATCTTGACGAACCAATGCCAAGTGCCACACTAACACGCGAATCATGACTTAGAATTTTCATGGATAAAGATGAATCACCCACTCGATCAAGAGTGATGGGTCCAATTTTTCTCGATTGGGAGGCCGTGATTACGGAATCTTTGCCATAGCTGACGGCAAGCTCAAGTACTTGACTGAGCCACTGCCGACTGAACCAGCTCCCGATGCAGGAGCAAATGAAGTCTATCTTTACAATGATTTCATGATGGAGGCGGGTGCGATACAGAACGTACTCATATATTCAATGGAATCCAATTTGCAAAGAAGGTTCATAACCCAAGGTGCAAACAAGGTTTTCACCACCCTAACAAAAGAGTTCTCGAAAGCTTCGAGAATCAAAAGTTACGAGTATACCACTCGTTTCTTTGAGGCTAGACTCCAGAAGGGCCAACCGGTTGGTCCACACCTTCTCGACATGATCGAGAATGTTGAAAAACTGGAGGAGCTTGGTTGCAAGATCGATGAGAAGATCATCGTTGATCGTGTGCTCCACTCTCTTCATGATGGGTATGCCCTCTTTAGGGCAAACTATTACATGAATGACATGCAGAAAAGTCTGCATGAGCTTCACTCACTCCTCGTACAGACGGAGGGTGATCTGAAGTTGAGTGGGAGCATGAAACAAGATGTTCTCATGATTGGCAACAAGAAGGGTAAGGGTAAGGCTCCGGCTAACCTAACTGTAGGAAAGCCGAAATTTAAGAAGCCAGTGGTTGCTAAGAGTGGGCCTGGTGAGTCTAGCGGTAGGTCACAAGGCAAGGCAAAAGCAAAGCAGAGCATGGAGTGCCACCATTGCCACAAGTCTGGGCATTGAGGCGAATCGCCCGTGTATGCCGAGGACATTAAAGCGTGCCGCCGCCCCGTTGGTATGTCTTCTTTTATTCATATGATTGAGATTAACCATGCAAGTTTCGGAACTTGGGTACTTGATACTGGTTGTGGTTCTCATCTGTGCAATCATTTGCAGGGCCTAAGAAGCATCAAAACTCTGGCAAGAGGTGAGGTAGACCTGCGAGTGGGGAATGGAGCAAGAGTTGCTGCCGTTTTAGTAGGAACGTATGTAACCCAACTCCCAAGTGGATTTGAGTTATTTCAATAATCACATTATGTACCTAGTTTATCGAAAAACATTATTTCTGTATTTGTTCTTGATAAAGAAGGATTTTCATTTTTAATAAAGGATAATAGCTGTATTTTCTCTTTGAATGAAATGATTTATGGTAAAGCTGTTTCCATGAACGAAATTTATATTTTAGATCAAACCACAGAAATCATGCATGTGAGTAACAAGAAAGCAAAGGTTGGTGACAGAGATCAAACCTATCTATGGCATTGCCGTATGGGACACTGTGGAACCCGGGAACCGCGTCGAGGGACCCAACTCGGCGTCTTGCTTAAGGGCGGATTTTAAAGTTAGAAAAGATTAAGTTAGAAAAACCTTTAAGAACTGTTATGCAGTCGCCACCTAATTATCGCGGAAATTAGGAACCTGCTACCATGTTCTAAGTTAAAAACATGTCCTAGATTTTGGAGCACGCCGACACCCCTAGATCTAAGGTTGTGAAACCAGATTGGATTCGGGGTAAGGGTACTTTAGAAAAAGAGTTAATTCAAATAATGATTTATGAAAACCTTTTAGAAAAGCCTATGTAAAAATAGACTCTACTGACCTAGAACAATCCTTGTAAGGTGATATTTGAGCTAATGTTATCGCTACGTACAAGTGCGATAAGTTTGTAAAAGAATGCAGATGCTGATGCAAAAAGATTGATTAAAACCCTCAGTTTAGCATGTTTAACTTGTTAACGAATACGGTTCAGTTTGTCGAATTCATTGTTTAAGTTGATTTTAATGCAAAATAAGAAGGGTGCAAGATGCATGCAAATAAAATAAAGTTCAATTGTCCATTGGTTTATTTTATATGGTCGGTTGCTTATGCGACTTTGCGTGTCATCGGATATGGAGTGTACCCGAAGTAAATATAACACTTGGATTGCAAGCACGCTGGGTTCCAAAGCCGGGGGGGGGGGGGGGGGCGCTAGAGTGTAGACCCCTTTGTTAGTCCATAGAGAATAAGAAAGAGCCTTGGTCCAAGTGGGTCGGTACCTACTGTCCTCGACGCTCAGATCCGGGGCAGATCTTCGCTTCTTGAACTAAAAAGGAGGATGAATTCAACACGGGATGGTGTGTTGAACTCAAGGATTTGAGTGCGTGAGGCTTTTGTGAGTATTTTGGTGTATACCGTGCTAGACGGTATATTTTGTGGGACCCAAGTGTGGGCACTAAAACTAGGAAGAGAGGTTGTGAGAAGAGAGGGTTTTCTTGTGTGGAAAACTTATGAGAATAGGTTGTGCGAGGGGTTGTATATATAGGAGAATAGCCGAGAGAAAATAGGAAAAACAGGGTTAAAAGCCACACCAGGGAGCCGCATAGCTCTATGCGGTTTGGTGGGCAAACCGCATAGGCTTATGCGGTTTGCACTATGAGCCGCATAAGCTTATGCGGTTTGCTGGTGTGGTTTTAACTTCGAGATTTCGTATTTCCTTAATCCGGATTGCTAAATCATGGAAATATTCGGCCAAATCTCTTTGCTTGTGCTCCAAGAAGATCTAGTATGATCTTCTAGAGAGTTGTTGTGGGCTTTGGAGTGCGGGCCAAAGGTGGGCTTGGGCTCGGTTTTGGGCCCGAGACCCGGAAAAATGAAAAGGGTGTATTTGCATAGATTTTGTGAGATAAGGTAAGTCGTGAGGCTATATTTTGTGTGAGAGGAGGCTAAATGGGGGATTTAGCCACCGGGCCTAAATTTAGGAATTTAGGAATGCTGAATTAGACCTTGTTAATGTAAAAGGACTAATTGTAGTGCAAATGCGAAGCTCATGCCAAATGAAGCGGGATAAGGACCTAGCTAGACTCCAAACGGACAAAATGAACGTTTATTTAAATGCGATGTGAAGCAACCTACTCATTTTCACATTTCAAACGACTCAAAATGAATTCGACATTAGTTAGAACCGTTTAAGTTAACGTTAAAACATGCGTAATAAAAGTCCGTGTTACATCACAGGGTTTTGTTTGGGAGGGTATGGATATGGGTATCCATAGAGCCCCCAGTTTGACTGAGCTCGGACTAGAGTGCTAGTCAAACTCCTACGACTATATCCGGACCATTACAGTCTCGATACAGTCAGCGGAACGAAGTGTGTGTCTATGGGTGAGACGAGGACTTCGAACCGGGCTAAGCAGGGAGGGACGTGCGCATTTTAAGGACGTGGCGGTCCGTGCATACCTGTAAGGGCCTGCCGGCCTGCAGAGTGCCTTCGTCGTCGTGTTCTTTGATGTCGCTTGGCGTCGATGCCGCTGTTGATGCCGATGCCGCTTGATGTCGTCTTTGGATCTCTCGCCGAGGAGTGCAGGTGCTTAGTGTGGTATCTGCTAGAGAAGTACTAGTCTGCCGGGAAGGATGTATGGGTATGGTCTCGCCGAGGAGCGTAGGTATGGTTGTAGTTGTTTGGTCTTGTGGAAGAGTGATGGTGTTTCGTCTTGTAAGGGGTGCAGGCGTATATTCGCCTGGAATTATGGTCCGAGGAAGGTGTATGTGCTGTGTTTGTGTCTTGTAGTTGGCGCTTGGACTTGCTGGATGTGCTGATGCAGACGCTTGGTGCTTATGCTCTGAAATTGAAGGGTGACTCGTTCAGGATGCTTTGTAGGCTAGTGATTTGTTGGGAAAGTCGAAGGATATGTCTTGGACTCTGTGGGAAATGTCTGTATAGGTGTGTGGACTCCAGGGGAGGTGATACTTCACAGGGATGTGTAAAAGGGTGTAAGGGCTTCTAAAGGGTGTTCGTGCTTCTGCTTCTGTACCGTGTATCAAATGCTTAATACACGAGTATGGCGGACTGTAGGTGACGCCTTAACCAAGGCATAGCGCATAATGTATGTGCTAGCGCTTGTGGCGGACTGTAGGTGACGCCTTAACCAAGGCATAGCGCATAATGTATGTGCTAGCGCTTGTGGCGGACTATAGGTGACGCCTTAACCATGAAAGCTTGCGTGTGTGAAAAAAAATACTTAGGCTTGACGAGCCCAATATGGAGAGACAACGTGAAATAAAACACGCCTTAATTGCCTTGTTGACTAGTGATTCTTCCGGGGAATCTCTTATCAATTGGCGACTTCAAGCGCGAACTCATTCGCACATGTCGCGGCTTCAAATCCGGAATAATTCGAATCCTGCGATTGTCTTCCGAAATCTTCATCTTCGCCTGCCTTGACCATGAGACGTGGTATCTAGTGATTCGTTTGGATTCACGTGATACTCATCTCTCGGACTCTGGATGTGTGGTGCTTGGGATGCATATTCGAGTGGTTGGTGCTTGGATGCTTGGACTTATGCTCGGGTGGTTGTTGTTTGATGCATACTTGAAAGTGTTTTGCTTTTAGCGTGCATGCTCCTGTTTGTAGCGGTTCTGAAGGTGTCGCTCAACCGTAGATTCTTATGTGGGTATGTATAGTAAGGGTGTCTTCAAAAATACGAAAACTTATCCCATTTTTCGTTGTAAAGGTTTGATTCTTGATAGGGAGCGTCAGCCCCCAGTTGTCTTGGTCATGGTGTCGGTGTATGTAAGCCCCCAGTTTGATCGAGGTATGGAATATAGCGATGATCAAACTATGTAAAAGGCTATGGGTTGTATTAGGATGAGGGTGTTTTTGGATTACCCCCTCGAGTTTGGCTAAGTTTTGAATGAAAACTGAGTCAAAGTGGGGTGCAGGATGTGCATTGGGAGGAGGAGTTTTTAGGTTACCCCCTCGAGCTTGACTAAGTTTTCAATGAAAACCGAGTCAAAGTGAAGAGTATGGGGTTTGGTTTTGAGACTTCCTCCGTAGTTTGGCTTAATTTGTGTGAAGTTAAGGTAAAATGGAGAAAATGTAGTTGTTCTGTTGTGTGTTGCAGGTTGCCGAGGAGGTGCAGGTGGAGGATGGCGTGGGCGAGTTCAGCATGACTTTGACGAGTATTGTCGTCGTCGTCCCTAGGTGTTTTGGTGATCTTGTGTAATATGGATTGTGTGAACCCATCATTACATGACCTTGCTTGGCTTGAACTTGTAGTTGCTTTTTGTCGTCTTTTGCTTCCGTGTTGTGTTATGCTTCCGTGGACCTGCATAGTTAGTAGGCTCGGGTTTGAAAATGAAATGATTCCCGATTGGGATGTTTGGATTAAAAAGCTTTTTGTTGAAAAATCATTTTTGTAAAAGATTCATTTTAGTTGTCGAAATAAGCTTTAAAAATGAACGCTTGAAATGTCGGTTGTAAGGCTTCATGCAAGATGAAGGGGTGTTAGACGTTGTAGGTTCAAGCTAGAGTTGTGAAGACCGTGGAGGGTTACTTGAGTGCGAAGGTTGAAAAGCCCCCAGTTGTCGGTGGAATCTCATGACAACACGGAGTGGGATGTAGTGCTAAATTCGGTTGTGCTTTGCGTAGTCGCCACGATTCACGAATGTGGAATCAAACCGGCGTAGTTCGATAGTGCTTTCGCTCAAAAATGTGTTAACTTGAGTGAGTTAAATTCGAAGAATGCTGTTACTCAAAATGTATTAACTCGAGTGCCGAGATAAATTTTTGGAAAAGTTTAGACTTCGAAGATTCGAGATGCATTTCAAGGATTTGAGATGCATTGTCGAAAGATACATTTTGTTTGCGAAAGGGTGTTTTTGCAAAAAGTGAATTGCAAAGTGCTTTCATATTAACTCGAGTATTGAGTTAATTTTGAAAGGTAATTAGCTAAATTGAGGGTGCATTGCCTCGTGTATGTTTGAAAAAGCGTGTCGTTCCGTGGGAGCGTTTTGAAAACTGGAGAGTCTTTGAAAGGAGCGGTTTAAATGTCGCTAAATTGTTTGATTGGAAGAGGATTGACTCGATATGTGAGTCGATGCTTAAAATGTCGAAAAGTTTGTAAAATAGAGACGAATCGTATGCGTGATTTGAGACTCGAAGGTTGCATGGATGCCATATTCGGGAACACGTGCGTTGGTGGAGCCCCCAGTGGTGCTTGCTTGTCTGCGGTGGGATGTCATGTTCTGCAAAAGCGATGTTAAATCAAAAGCGTAGTACTACTCCTAAGTCTATGACAACTTGCCTTGATTTAATCTGCTTTAGTCGCCTCGATAAAGAAATAGTTTGCCTTTGAACTTTGTGAATTTTTGTGGACACATCCTTAGCATGGAAAGCTTTGGACGGGGAATATTTTGTGGGTTTTTGTAAAAGGTTGGTTGAGCTCGGGAGAGCGGCCTACGTATCCGTGGGTACGAAATCAAACCTAGCGTAGTTCCAAAAGGGATGTGTTTGTTTTGGTAAGGAGGTGTTTTTGTAAAAAGGTGCGTGTTTAAGGACTCGCCGGTCCAAGGGGTGTTTATGTGTTTGACCTTGATACATTGCATCCTAAGGATGGGTTCTCCTTAGTTGATCTAGGCTGGTTGCTTGCTACTTCTGTTGTTTCTTCAATTTGGAATTTCGAGGACTTGGCCACTCGTTTCTGGGCTTCGGTACTTCTTGCCTTTGGGGTTTTGGCCCCTTGCTTATTGATTTCTAAGCTTGTTGACTTCTAAGCTTCTTGAGCTTGAGCTTTTGACTTCTTGAGCTTTTGACTTCTTAAGCTTTTTGCTTAGTTATTTTGCCCCTTGTTCCGGAGCTTTTGAGACTTTTGCTTTTTGGTGACTTTATTTTTTGACCTTTGTACCTTGTATTCCCGTTTGGTTTGAGAATATCCTACGCCCTGTATGGCTTGGGCTTGAGCTCGGACCCTGCTAAACCCTGTGGCTCGGTGGTCACTTGTGATCGTGTGTCTATCACGCCAAGCTCCTCTGACAAGTTCGTTTGCTTATTACGCACGCGTTCGAGCACGCGAGGGCGATCCAGAATACTCGTATTTTTGGTCGCGATCAAATTCATGACCACCGTGGAGCTCCAAATTAATGGATCCTCCTCCAAAAGCAATGAGTAGTAGACCACAAGCAGACTAGTGAACCTTAGGTGTTTAGTCGTCGGAAGCTTTCTTGTCTTTGTGTCCTTGATTTAGTTGTTGACTTGGACCTTCGTACCCGGCCTAAATCTCCCTATGATAGTTGTTCCTGGGATGCAATGTATGTTGGTGTAGAATTGTTTTTTTTTTATGGGAAAAGTGTGTAAAAAGGAAGTTGGGTTGTAGGCAAACTTATTCCTTTATCGATTTGTTAAAAATGTCGTACGTCGAAGACTCGATTGCCCTAGACTGGCAGAGATTGACTCAATGCTTAAAAACTCGACCCGTATTGAAAAGACTCGAATTTCTTGAGGAGATCCGTCGGCGGCGCCTTGATGGATTCTTCGCTGGGTGCTCGAGACGCTGTAGATACCCGTATCCGTACCCCCCAAAAACAAACCCGATGATGAAAAGGACTTTCATACATGCTTTTAAAAGAGTCGAAACGGTACAAAAGTGTCTAAAACGTATTAGTCATTTTTAGCGTATTAATTTGGACTTGCATAATCATGAAAGTAAATGTCAATTTTAGTCATCATGAGCGTAACACGAGCACAATATAGGAACGCCTTATTAAGCCAAGCCACAAAACAAAATTTCAACTAGCTACAAACGCCCAAACTTACAAAACGACCCTAAAGCGCACACTAACACGACACACAAACCGGGCCAAAGTGCGCCCCGTGTCACATTTTCAAAAAGTTAGGTTTTATGAAACCATAAAATAATATAACCTAATATTATTTTATTTCAGGCCAAAACCGAAAAACACGACAAAACCAAGCACGAAAACCAAATTCGGACCAAAATCGAACAAATACTTAACCCCTAAGTAAACAACAAAACATAATCATTACCTAATCAAACCGTCAAAACCAAAAGGCGTATAAAAATGTACCACCAAAACAAAAATCTAATCGCCAAGAACAGCGATTACAAACCAAATCGCCAGCCATCGCGATTAAGTTTTCCTCTCCCAACCTTGGTTCTTTTATTTCATTTGGCTAATTTGCATTGAAACATAATCGCATGCTCACTGGCGATTAAGTTTTGTCCCTGCACAGAAACCAGCCAAACTCTATAAATACCAACCCATTTCATCCATTTTCAAATACCCGGTTTAGCACTTACACACTATTCACGAAATCCACTCAAAAATACCGTCTTTACATTTTCGAAAGGTAAACATTTTACCGCGGCCGGACGCTTGAGACTCTGGATAATGGGGTTACATTAACCCCAAACCCGATATTGGCACTAGCGGCCGTATTCGTAATACGGCCAGTAGCAATTCTGATTCATAATCCGCCTAAACCCCGCCAATATCGCATAAATAAACGACTCATTATCACTAAAGCAAACCGACGCCACTTTTATAATTACGCAAGTCCTCATTCATGCATTAAATAACGACTAGAATCACGGATCCAACACTAAATTGTACCGCTTCATAGAGTCTTTTAGCATGTCAAAACCGAGGGTTTTTCACAAATTCTAATACGAGATTGGAAAATAACGCCTATAGTAATAATTTAGTCAATAAATTATTATTTAACGACATTTCCTATAGCAATATGTCATTATTTTGACAATTTACATTATTTATGCATTTTAATCGAGTCATACTTATTCGCACTTGTAACGTAGCGCCATTTTAGCCCAAATATCGAAATTAAGCAAATGTTTTCAAATTAGTAGAGACTACTCTTATGTAGGCTTTTGATTACGGTTTTCAAAACTTATTTTGTCAAGACTTTCAAAAGTAACCTCACTCCGAATCCCTTCTCCTGGTTTCAAACCTCGATTGATAGGTATCGACGCACCTTGAAATCCGAGACACTCGTGTCTTGTATTTCAAGACGCGTTGAATAGGTTCCAAATTCCTTTAATATTTGGTGGCGACTCCAAAAATACACTTTCAAATAGGATTTTCTACTTTTCTTTTAGGTCACAAATTCATGCAATGATCTCCCCCATTTTTCTCAAAACTTCGCACCCTTTCCTGCGAGGCGCATTCCGCTTCCCACGCCCAAGACGGCGAGGATCGGCGCCTTAGGCGTCGATAGGTCTATCCACCTTCCCTGCACCTTCAGCTTGGCGACTACTGGGACGAGCATGATTTTTATTATTTTTGAAAAACTTGTTTTTCTTTTATTTTAAAATCATAAAGAAGTGAAGCTTGAAACTTTGAAAACATTTACGCTTTCGATATTTGGGCAAAAATACGCTGAGTCGAATCCTCCCGAGTCAAACCACACCTTTGAGGAACGGCCCAAAGAACTCTCGCTCATAAGCGAGGTAACTCCGACACACCGCTCTCTCACCCTCCACGATTACAAGTACGGCATCCGCATAAACGATCAGAACTACCAAACTCGAACGCCTAGGGCCCGCTCTTGAATGCACACCTAAGACGTGTGTAGTCTCATGTGCCCCTACCCAAACGTCATGAATGACCTGAGGGAACCTTACCCTATAAACCAAAAACCTGTGTTTATATGTACAAGTGCGGCTATAGTACCCTCACTATAGTAGTCTTTCAAAAAGCTTTCGCATGCAAAAACTCCTCCTAGGCATTATACTTTTAAAATACGCCCATCTTTGAAATTGCTTTTTCAAACTTTTTCAAAAAGGTCATACTTTTAAAAACACGCCGTTAGGCTCTTTGACCCATAGTCATTTGAGTTTGATAAATAAAATGCCGGCATTTAAAACCGATCCAGGATAATCACTAGATCCCCGATCTTTTTCAAAACGTAAATGAATTATGCGATCGACGATCGTCATAATACATTTATTGCAAAAATTTCATAGAGCAAAAACCCGACAATGTCAATGCATTTCGGAGATTTTAAATGAAATTAACTTTTAGAACATTAGAATTAGCTCTAAGTCGAGTGACTCTTTAGTCATCCCGATTTAATCTTTTTCTCTCAAAAACAAAAAAACGCGGGCTCCATGACATGCGGACCCGCTGAATTACTCTTTGAATCGAGTGACTTATTGTCATTTTCGATCTAGATCCTCGAAGTCACACGCAAAGGCGAACAATTGATCACCTTTTACCCAATTTTAACATCCTCAGGTCGACTAGCCTATCGCTACTTCGGTCTGATCCTTTTTATCATAATCCAATGATAAACCCCTGGCAACATACCGCCAAACTGGGTTAATCTGATTATGATCATACAAATTTTCTTACCTCGAGAATAGGGACGTGTTAACACGCCTTTATCTCAAAAGCTTCCCGTGTCCTTTTAAAAGCTAAAAACACGAGTCAAGTCGAGTCACCCACTTTTTACGCTTTTGTGTCTTCCTTTGGTCGTGAATGTGATTTTTCATTCGAGTCTTTTCCTTCTATTTTAGAATCACTAAAGATTTGAAAACTTTGTCAGGTCCACTCATTGAAAAACCCCGAACACCCGGCTCGCAAGCACAAGATGAATTTCCGCTTCAACCTCGCGAATGATGAAACCGCTTTTCACCACCTCCTCCACAAATGACGATCACCGAACACGTAAGGTCGCCGACCACAAGGTAGCCAATCTCACCGCTTTATTCAACACCGCCGCCATGCAAAAGATCGAAACCGAGAAGAACGCAAGACTATTCGGCCAAGAATCCGCCGACACATCAAAAGAATCCGATCCCTGGAGGACGAAATTCACAAATACAAGCTAGCCAAAACTTCGTGATCATGGCCGCCAGGCAAATGCTTCTCCCATCGCAACAATGATCGGACCGCTTGACGCTATAAACTCAAAGGCACTAGCAAAGACGACCAATATTCCTAGCACAAATTTACTCCCGCCTCACCCAGGTCATCATCACTGACTATTTCCGTTTCAACAACGACGAAGATTCGATCCCCTCTTCATGTCTTACTCAAAGGCATTAGAAAAACTCGTAAAGAAGAACATTCTCCATCTTCCCAAACCCACCACTGTACCACCTGAGGATAAGAAGCCGTTATCATGGCACGAGGACTCGCATCGCGAATTCCACAGGGAAAGCGGACATGACACGAGAATCAAGCTTTCCGCCAAGAACGTGATCCAAGACATGATCGACAACGAAACAATCGATAAGCCAAGCATAGCCCCTAAATCATCAAAGCCAAAGATGACACCTCCCTTGCTCGCCCCATTTTCGTAGGAGCTCATCCCATCCTCAATCATCCCCTCCTGGCTCCCGCCAGCGGTCACGAGGTCAACGTCCTTTTCGACAGCATCAACAACAACAGGAGGAACGTCGATCACATTCGCCGACCTAGGACGAGTACAAAACCAAGACACGAGGACCTAAGGAAATTTTCACCCAAATCCTCATCAACGCCCGTGACGCCTCCCTTAAACCTACAAATACCGCCGCGATTCCCACCCAAACGCACAAGGAAAGAGGAGAGCATAGTCAAGGATATGACTAACCTACCCATAACCAACAACCTTTCCTTTAACACAACATGGCAAGATACCAAGGAGATCCTCCCAGCGCAACTCATTGACCGCATTGTCCGGATTGGCTACCAGTGCCATAACTTTCTCCCACGCAGACCTACCACCCTTTCAAGATCCACACAACCCAAAGACTCTACATAACCGTAGAGTGTCGTAATATGGTACTACCTGCTACCCTCATCGACTAACGGCCCGCGATCAATATCCTCGCCTCTAACAATCGCCTCAAGTTAGGACTAAAGGAAAGTGATGTCACCCTTGCTCCAACAAAGATACGAGCGCATTTACAAGACATCCCGCGGATAGAAGGAATCATATCATTACCCATCATGACAGGATTCATCAAGACAAGAACCGAATTCCAACTCATGGACATCCCCAAGATACAATATGTTACTAGGAAGGACATGGATTCACGCCACTGGGCCATAACATCAACTCTCCACCGTAAGGTTAAAATCCCTTTACAACGAGGTTATCACCATAGAAGCCTCAGATTTCCGAGCCGCCCTTCATCACCGGCTTGAAGAAGATGCCACCCAATCCACCAAAGGCCCGTGGAAGCCCCAATTCAAGCACCGCACCTAGAGTCTAGGGTCCTGCGTCATCATGACGCCAATTTTCTAAAAATCGCTAGGTTACTCGATCATTTTCCTAATATAGTAAGTCTCAAGAAAGAACTAGAGTCATTAAGGTTGTCCAAAGCTCCTCGCCTGAGCTATCTTCAAATGTAACCGCTTTTGATAACATTAATAACATGAAAGTTTTTGGTTACTCTTTGCCTCATTTAAACTCTACTTTTCCTAATAATCGCGATAAATCTAAACTAAATAAAATTGCATTATATAGATACATTGCAAGTATTGTCTCAAAACCCAACAGACCCAATTATTGAAGACACAACAACCATCAACATAGGAACGCCCGAAGAGCCTCAAGAACTACAGTTGGGGGCTTCCCTAAGCACGGCAGAAAGGGCCACCTACACCATGCTCCTCCCACAGTTTAAGGGCGCCTTTGCCTGGTCATATAAGGACATGCCCAGATAGACCGCGAGATAGCCGAGCACCGCATCCCGATCAAACAAGGTAGCAGACGGCCAAGGTAAGCTCCGCATCAAGCCGTAATGGTCTCTCATGGTCAAGGAAGAGATCGGTATGCGCCTACAAGTCGTTTCATCCAAGTCATCGAATACTCAGACCTGGTCTCCAATATGGTGCCTAAGCATGAAGAAAACTGAAATACGAGTATGTGCCGACTTCCGGACTCGAACAAAGCCTCGCCTAAAAGATGATTTCCCACTACCCCACATGGACATCCTAATCGACAACACAAAGAGACCACGCCATCATTATTTATGGATGGGTACGCTGGATACAACCAAATCAAAATGGCAGCAGACGACATGCCAAAACCACCTTCAGAACCCTGGGAACATATCGCTACACGCCATGCCGTTTGGGCTCATAAATGCCACGCTACTTACCAACGCATCGCTACCACCTTACTCCACGACATGATGCATAAGGAGGTTGAGGTATACGCCGACGACATGATCGTAAAATCAAAAGAAAGCGGATGACCACATCACAAATCTTCTAAGTTCTTCACCCGAATCAGCAAGATAAGATGCGATTGAACCTACGTAAATGCACCTTTGGGGTCACGTCAGTAAATTGTTAGGCCACATAGTGAGCCGGGATCGGGATCGAAATAGACCCACCAAAATCAAAGCAATAATGGGCATGAAGACACCGTGCAACATCGATTTAAATAAGGAGTTTCGGGACAAGTCCAATACATCTCCAGGTTCATCGAAGCTCACCATGATCTGCGTGAACCAATCTTCAAAAGTTGAAGAAGGAGGAACATACGGCTGGACGATGATCGCCAAGAAGCATTCGACAAAGTCAAAAGCCCGCCACAAACCCACCTGCTCTTGTACCCCACAAAAAGACTTGCCATCATTACTATACTTAACGACTACGCCAAACGCCATGGGTGCCATGCTCGCCAAGAAGTCAACAACGAAGAACGCCATCTACTACATCAAAGAAAAAGTTTCACGACTATTTAAACCCAGATGAACCAATGAGAAAAGTCGCCTCACCGGTCCGGGCAACCAAAAAGCTCAGGCACTACCTCCTCACTAGCACAACAAGAGTCTATTCCCTAATGGACCTCAAATACCGCTTGAAAACCACCCGAATCTGGACGCATGGCCAGGTGGACTCGCTTCTCGCCGAGTACGAACTCAAGTACCTCCTCCGAAAGTAATCAAAGGAAGAGCGGTTTTGCATTTCCTCGCAGAAAATGCTATCATCGAATGTTCCATGATCGATACAATGTCATTTCCTGACGATGGGATCTTCGCCATGTAGAAAGGAGTATCGGGCAATTATACTTCGACGGAGCGCCAAACTACGGGCTATGGAGCCTAATACTCCTAATATCCCCAAACGGGCGATCATACTCCACTCTCAATCAAGCTCGACTTCGCTGTCACGAACAACGCCATGAGTACGAGGCCTGGTGATTTATATTCGCAGCACCATCACTCTCAAGATAAAGAACCTACGGTACATGGAGATTCATTCCTCATCATAAATCAAGTGACAGGGCATGGAAGATCATGAGCGAAACCTCACCAAATACCAAGCAAAAGTACAAAAACTCCTAGCCAACTTCGATCGTGATTGAAGTTCTATCACCTCCCAAGGGAAGAAAACCAGCTTGCCGACGACCGCCAAAACTCTCATCCCTCCCGAACATGCCACCGGACATGAAGTTACTACCCATCATCGCCGAAAGACGTGACGAACCAAAGATACATCCATACCATTGACCTGGACGGCCGAGCGCATGCAGCCTTGGTATCAAGCTATAATCAACTACAAAATGCATAACACCTACCCACCCGACAATCGATAAACGTGGACAGAGGGCTATCGTGCTCCTAGCTTCCCAATTTGTCCGAGATGGGACAACTACTCAAGAAGACACCACAAGGGACACCGCTCATATGTGTCGACTACAAGAAGGGCGTGAAATCGCCACGCAAGTCCATGATGGCAAATGCGGACCCCACATGAACGCCGAGCACTCGCAAACAAGTCCTACGGCTAGGATGGTATTGGGCGACCATGGAAGCAGCATCAGATCCAATACGTCAAGCACTGCCACAACTGCCAAATTTTCAGCAACGTCCATCATGTACGACCTTCACCACTATACAGCCTAACCTCACCCTGGCCCTTTTCAACCTGGGGCATCGACGTGATAGGAAAATTCCACCCCATCTGAGCAGGAGGTCACCGCTTGCGGCCGGGTAGCCATCGACTACTTCACTAAATGGGTAGAAGCGGCGTCTTTTGACCCTTGGCTCCAAGGAAGTCGCCAAGTTCATCCAGACGAACATCATATGCCGATATGGCATACCCCACGAGTTCATCAACGATCAAGGTTCACACTTTCAACGCGAGACCGGCCATACTCACAAAATACAACATCCAAAGATCACAAATCCTCACCCTATCGACCCCAAACCAATGGAGCCGCTGGCAAAGAAACAAGACTGGCCGTCACCATACTTGAGAAGATGATCGACAACCGCAAAGATTGGCCTAACAAAATACCATATGCACTGGGATACCGCATTACCATCCGAACCCCTACGGCATGACCCCTATTTCCTCACCTACGGCATGGAAGCCGCCCAACCAAAGGGAAATAAATACAATCTCTCAAGATACTAATGGAAAGTAGCATCCCGTATGCATGGGCCCGTGAGCTGCATTTAACAACTCATGCTCCTGGATGAACGCCGACTACATTCCCCGAAAGCACCGCATTTAATGTACCAAGCCCGACTACAACGAGCATTCAACAAACGAGTTAAGCCACGACACATACAAAGTAGGTGATCTCAGATTAAAGTCACCCGAGCACCACTTCCAATGACTCCACGAGGAAAATTCAAGCCTAACTGGCCGGACCTTACCTCGCCAAGGAAATCTTCACAAAGTGAGCAATCAAACTAACCGACTCGACGGCCAAGAGTTCAACTCGCCACAAACCTCGATCAACTCAAGAAATACTACCCCTAAAACCGCTTGCAATGTATCCAGAGAATACAAATTTTATAGAAACAATTCATGGACCTACAGGTCCTTAAACATGCTCATGGGCGGCATGCCCCTAAACCGCTTTTTCTTTCCACAAAATCAAACACAATTCATGGACCTGAGGTCCTTAAACATGCTCATGGGCCTAAGATGCCCCTAAACCGCTTTTTCTTTCCACAAAATCAAACACAATTCATGGACCTGGCAGTCCTTAAACATGCTCATGGGCCGGCATGCCCCCCTAACTGCATTTTTCTTTCCACAAAAATCAAACACAATTCATGGACCGGCAGGTCCTTAAACATGCTCATGGGCCGGCATGCCCCTAAAACTGCTCTTTCTCTCTACAAAAATCAAAAACACAACTCATGGGCCGGCATGCCCCTAAACATGCATCCACCAAACACAACTCATGGACCTAAGCAGGTCCTTAAACATGCTCATGGGCCTAAGATGCCCCTAAACGTGCACATTCACCACAAAAAAGCAAACACAACTCTTGGGCCGGTATGCCCTTAAACATACATTCTCGAACTACGCCGGTTTGATTCCACTTTTCGTGGATACGTAGGCAGCTTTGCAAAAAGCGCAACCGATATTCAACACAAAAATGACACGTCCAAAGCTTAAAAAGGCCAAGGACATAGTCAACACAAAAATTCGTCTTTAGACCTGAAGGGTTAAAAGGACGATATTCAACACAAAAATGACGCGTCTAAAGCTTAAAAAGGCCAAGGACATAGTCAACACAAAAATTCGTTTTTTAACCTAAGGGTAAAAAGAACGACATTCAACACAAAACGACAAACCCAAAGCTTAAAAAAGGTCGAGGGAATAGTCAACAAAAATGCTTGCTTTCTAAACCTTTGAAAAAAGATTAGAACCAAGGAATTTCACACAAAATAACAAACAAAATGAGGCAGAGTCGTAAACAAAAACCTGATTTTCATTAATCTTAAAAAGAACTAAGCATGCTTTTGGATTTTTCAAACATAGGAGCATAACTACGACCTTAGAAATACACTAACAAACACTATATATTACAATACGAGTCCCAGATGTACATCGGGTTTAGGATAGGTAATATATTACATAATACAACATAATATGAACATAATACTAACAAAGCACACATAAACTAAAACCAGGTTACTCTCCAAAACCGACTCGAGACCCCTCCAGCTGAATAAAGGGAGCACCAACCCTCAACCCCAATGGCGATCCCCAACATTGCCATAACAACCTTGATCACCGACCTGGAATATGCCGACTACGAACACACTTTCATCTGGCCGAGTAGCTCCGACTCAACCTCGCCATCACCACCGATACGCCCAAGGTCGACCGGTCATAAATGTATATGAGAAAGCCCGCTGAGCTCTAGGGCTCGGCGTGACCTCTTGTGGGGGCTCGCGCAATAGTCCACCTAGCATAGGCTCGTGATACCCGAGTCGCCCTAGGAGTACCCGCCACAGCCACCTAGGGCGCCGTAATCCATCCACTCACCTGCATCGGCTATGCCACTAGTCAACATAAGCATGCCCCGCACCTTGGTGTCATGACCAGGAACGAATCGCGTGCCCACCCCATCCGCCTCCTCACTGCACGCGGATGGATGTAAACACCCATGTCGAATCCGCAGCGAGGACTCCGCATTTAACCATCGCCACCTCACTTGCCGCCACATCAACTATTCCCCACCACGGCATCAACCAACGAATGGTCGACGACCCCACAAGTCCAGGGAAGTAATCGCTGCATGGCGATGATGTGGATCCACCACCTAATATAACGACTAGTCACGCCCCCAGCAGATGTGACCCAAAGAATATCGCCTAGCACGCCAACCGCTCCATCAACCGCACTGGCGATTAAGGGACACCTCGACACGGCTCGCCTCTATTGCAGCACGATCATTCGCACTCCAGGATCGCCTCACCAGATCACTACGGCGGTTACACCATACTCCATCTCTGAACGACAAGATTAGGCGAGATCACCAAGCGCCCTCATACAAAGAATTAGGAAACATGTAACTGCGGACTGCGTAATGCCAACGCCTTTTTCTCGCACCAAAGGAGATCGCCTCATTTTCGCGGCTCATAAACCGCTGCACAAGCGATGAGGCCGATACGACTCCCAACAAATAACTCCTCCGCCTCCACACGAGTCATCCGAAGGTAGTTCTCGCACGCGTTCTTATATCCAGGCCCCGATCTAACGCACACGGGAATGTTAGTTCGCAACCAACCACCAATGGCCCCAAATTCCTCAACCAACGGACACACCTCCCCACTAGGAAAACGGAAAACGTGGAAACTCAAGTCCTAATAGTCGAGACACGCATCCAGGAACTCGCTCCATTCGGCCGCCTAAACCCAGGAGGACCCCAAAACCGCAATCTTTCAAGTCTTCCTCTTCCAAATTTCGATAAGGACGCACACCAACGACGCAAGTTTCCTTCAAAACTCTCCATAACTCGACGAATGTTCCGTAAATATTCTGAATATTTTTGGAAAATCGAGAATAGAAGACGAGAGGATGAGTGAAATGAACTAACTTAGCCCTCCTTTTATAGCCGAGATTTGCAAGACGAAATACAACACAAAAACTTAAACGCTAGTGAACAAGCGATTAAAATAAATCAAACAAAAACCACAAAATAAAATTCTAATCGCCAGAACAAAGCGACAGAATCAAATCGCTGCTTACTGCGATTTTCTTTTTCTTTTCCGGCTGCACTATTCGATTTCTTACACTTCTACACACCTACACCCAAAAATTTTTAACCTATTACCCCTATTACTTTTCTACCGACCTCCAACCTATTTTTACTGGCCCCGTCAAGGTTGCCTCGATTTATGTGATCAATTCCTCAGATTTCGTATTCTTCATTTTTCACAAAACACAATAATCACACAAAAATTAAACACAACACAAAATATGATTTTCAGATTCACAATTTTCGCCTCAAAACGCTGCTTTAGCTCGTGATTTTTACTATGTCAAAAACGCCTTTTTACGAGTCTAAAATATGTCCTAACCAAAGATTTTTCAAAAACTCTTCATTTTGCATTTAATTCACCATTAGCGAGTCAGCCTCAATCGAGACGATATATATGCTTTCACGACTAACAATGTTTTGCGTACGCTCGGCAAGCAACACGCAAGGATTTCGTGACTCTTGCCACGACGCAGGAATGCATTTTTCGCAACAAGACAAAATAACCAAATTATACCCATAAACACCCACGAGTCCAAAAAATCAACCAACCATAACAAGTCCTAATACATAAACCAATACAAACAGAAAATAATATTCATAATACAAAGTCCAAAATATACAAAGTCCAACCCTACTACGACTGGTCACGACGCTGCAAGACAAAGACGCAGGAATCAATCTCAAAGACGTGCCCTATCCAGCCTCCCTCAGATATCGACCCTCCACCGCCTCGACCGCACTTCCTCAAGATGCGCGCAGCTCTCCATTGCCCGCGATCTCGCCTCCTCACCGACCTGGCTAACTCAAGACGCGCGCCTACTGCCTCCTTCGCGCGCTCGCAAGCATCAACAACTTTATCGTTCACGACCGCCCGCCACCGGTTCGCCGCCTGCCAGAGCCTCCTGTGGACCTCAGCTGTCACCTGCCACAAAACGAGGAATACATTTAGCTTTCCAATCTGGGGGCTATAATCAAAAACCTGCTTCAACAGAGTTTGACTAAGGATTTTACACTAAAATCTCACTCACACTGGGGGCTATAATCAAAAACCTGCTTCGACAGAGTTTGACTAATGATTTTACACTAAAATCTTACTCAAACTGGGGGCTATAATCAAAAACCTGCTTCGACAGAGTTTGACTAATGATTTTACACTAAAATCTTACTCAAACTGGGGGCTATAATCAAAAACCGGCTTCGACAGAGTTTGACTAATGATTTTACACTAAAATCTTACTCAAACTGGGGGCTATAATCAAAAACCTGCTTCAACAGAGTTTGATTAATGATTTTACAATAAAATCTTATTCAAACTGGGGGCTATATACTACATAATACTCATGCTGTACAAAGAGAAGGGTTAATACCTTTCTCACGCGCGGATCCCACCTCTCAAGACCCGTGACGGTGACTACGCATACATGGAAGGCGCAAAGACGATCGAACGAGAGCACCGTGAACAACCAGCAGGTCCTCAACGAACGGAGGAGGCTGGAACTCAAGGTCAGGGTCACGTCGCTACAAAACAAAAATAGGATAAATTTTTGCTTCCTGGAACCAAAACAGATACAAGCGAAAAGGATAATCAAGCATACCTCGATCACAATACAAGAAGGGCACGCCGCCCAAGTCACGTAATCCTCATCCCGCCGCAAAGAAGCGAGCTCTGACTCACCTCGTGATACACGCCACGACGCCATTAGCGCCGCGTCTCCACTAACAAAACCGAGGGCGGAGGAGCAGTACGATGAAGCCGCCACGACTGCTCTGCGCAGACAGACGCTTTCCTAAGTACCAAGACGAGCCGCATCGGGTCTCGATGTACACCGCCGTCCGTCAAGGGGACCAAAGCGAAGCCGCAATCGCTTGAGGAACGCCAGAAATTCCTCCAAGGGTCGCGAACAAACCGCAAAACAAAACCAAATTATAAAAACAAACACAAACCCAAAACAAGCTACAAGAAGACCAAAATACAAAACACGACCGCTCTTACCTTATCCATCGCCATCCCGCTGCCGCACACGAGCCGCGCCATAGTTCGTGCCAATACCCTCCGATCCGCCGTCGTGATACGCATGGAAAGCCGGTATGTAGCCGCCACTCAACGTGTCCGGAGCAGAGAGGGAAGTGAGCATAGCACCAAGCCTCGCGAGCAAACAAAACACACGCATGTGAGAAAAGCGTAAACAAAACAACAAAACTACAAAAGTCGAACCCTACCTCCATCAAGACCAGGCCCATGTCGACACATCCGAATCCTCGCTAACTGATCAGGGCGCATCAAGGCCTCGTAATCTGATCAACGCACCCAGAGCAGAGTCACCCACCAAAGTCACCTAGGCGTGACATGTCCGACAATACCATCAACACACCCGCCGACGCCGCTCCCCTTGTCGCCAAAGTGGGTGGCCGTCAGGAACCACCACAACCACAAATGCCCTCCGCTTCGGCCGCTCGAGTAGACCCTTTCTTCTTCCTCCTCCCTCGAAGAAGTCAAGAAACCATATCGTGACGAGGTCAAACGCTGCTCCTCGCCCTTCCCGCACTTAACCCCGCCGCTAATCAGCGCACGACTGTGGGCTATCAATAGGAGGTCGCCACGCCCCACCAAGTACACCTCGCCATGAGGCACCCAGAATACCGCCCACGAAGAAAGAGTCACGCCAACCTCAGAACCAGGCATGTGGAAGGTGTTGGTCGTATCCCAAAACCTATCCAACAACGCCTAATACATGGAGGCGCGAGTTCACCCGCTTGCCCGCACCTCCTCCACTTCGCACTAAGGGACCGAAGTCGCCCCAAGCACTATGTCCCGCTTCCTCCCGGGTGAGCCTACCTCAAAGACGCCAAACACCGTCCAAACCTGCAGAAGGTCCTCATCGAGCCTAATCTGAAGTTCGACCTTCACCCGGATCGACAAGTGCTCCAAGCGACTAAACCGTAGTCACGCCGTCCCACCAGTGGCCACCGCGACCACAACGCGACCGTGAGGATAGTCAGCCTCGCGCCACCGTCAACCATCCCCATGAAAACCCTGGCCGCGCCTCAGACTTGCCAGACTGCATCCCGGGCGCCTCACCTCACCTCACCTCACCACCTCGCCTCTACCTCACCAGGATCATCCTCAACTCGCTTCCCGAGCATGGCCCCGAATCGACCGGCCACAAAGGCTCGCAGTAGCGACAAAGAAGAATCGAGCATCGCTGCCAGAAGCAAAGAAGCAGCCGCGGCAGCCTCGGCAGCCTCAACCTCGACAACACTCACCACGCCTCGCCAGAACCCTCTCGCCACTCAAGACTCCTCCGACCGGTGTCCTCATAACGGCCTCCTGACCGAGCACGACCACGCCTCATGGAACCGCCACTGAGCTCCTCTCCAACCTCCTCAAAACACCGGCGACCTCGGCCTCGTCCGGCCACCACCTCGGCAAAGAACACGAGCTCGACGCCGGCTGCCGCCGCTCACCGTGGCCACATCCACCTTGCGCTTCTTGCCTCGTTCCTCCGACCGCGACCACGGCTCTAACTCGACTCTCCAGAGCCACAGTTCCTCGGCAACGCTGCGGGCCACGCCCTCGCTGGCTCGCAGCAGAAGACCACGACCTCTCGCCGCTTCTAGAGCCACAGCGCCCTCCAAAGACAACCACGGCCACGCCCTCGCAGAGACCTGCAGCCTACGCCCGACCTCCGCCACGGCCTCCCCAGAGCCTCAGACGCCTCCACAAAGAAGCCGCCACGCCCACGCCGCAAAGACTCGGAGGACACCTGGCCTGACCCGACCACCAACAGAGACCTCGACGACCCTAAGAAGAAATTTCACTACCGCTTAAGGCCACCGTAAGACCGCGTCCGCCAACGACGGCCTCTCACGCACTCACATTAAATAAAAAGCAGCGACTTCAAAGAACGCCACGACCCACACCACTAACCTGGCTCAGACCACCGGAACAAAGACCACGCCCCAGGCCACTAGCGTAAAGCCCAGCGACGCACCAACCGGCACTAGCACCACTAGCGTAAAGGCCTGAGACTCCACAACCGCACTCAAGCTCACCCCTGGCGTCGTAGGCTCCAGCGCCTGGAGGAAAAGCTCTCAAAGAAGTCCGACCGAGACGGACCTTCGTAAGCCTCCAAAGGCGCAGCATACCTCGGCAGAGTATGCTCGTCCCTGAACAAGAAAGTCAACGCCGCCAAAACCCGATCCATGTCATCGAAGTAGGCGCTGAGGCCTAGGATCACCTCGCACAAGATTCAAAGACATACTCAGAAACTAAGAATAAAGAAATCATTCTAGAAAGATCAAGACGAAGAAGAAAGCAAGCCATAGGCCCATTTTTGACAGATAAGGCCAAACGGAGCGTAAGCACAGAAACCGAATCCATGAGACGATACGATATATACGCCCTACTCAATCAAGTTAAGAGCAAGCACGCCAAAGCAAAGAAAGAATTGGCCAAAACAAAGAGAAGCGTGCCTTTAAACCAAAAATAGCAGAAGAGGGAAAACGCTACGTAAAGCCGTAAACCCACATTTGCCGACACAAACCCAACCCATAAATCACAATAAGCTCATGCAAAAATTTCATGCGAAACGATGTCCCTAACACCTCGATCAATAGCTTTACAAAACACCTCCA
This sequence comes from Dianthus caryophyllus, assembly GCA_023091065.1. Lineage (NCBI taxonomy): Eukaryota > Viridiplantae > Streptophyta > Magnoliopsida > Caryophyllales > Caryophyllaceae > Dianthus > Dianthus caryophyllus. Next base: position 528,057 of record JALGRB010000018.1, read on the forward strand.
AACTACAAAACGACCTTTACTTGACCATAACTCAACCCAAAAGCCCCCACTTCTCACAAAACAACCCCTAGCCAACATGCATAACATACATTACCTTACATTCCATTAATCTGGCACGAAAAGCGAGGAAAAGCGACTTTTGGAAACCTAGCCTAAACTACAAAAACGCCCAAAACACCTCCAAACAACACATTTCCTACAAAACAAGACCAAAAGTGTACCATACTAGCCATGAAAACACAATACAAAGAATTCGGCAAGTTTCTGAATCCAAAATTTCACCAAAATCGGCCCTTATACCAAAACACACGAAAATTACGGTTTTTCAGGCCGTTTTTCGCACACAAGCCACCCAAACCTATACCCTAGCATACTACAACACTTCCAAAACAACCAAGCCAATCGGGATCCTTGTAAGTTACGAAAACAGAGCACAAGCCCCGACTTAACCCCCTTTCATACGGTTTCACCCCAAACGAACCGCTTTTTCGCATGAATTTCAACGAACCGAGCTCACCAACGCTGCTATAATCGCTAATGGGTAAGCTACATCAAGTTTTGAGCCATTTTCAAGACGTTTTCAAAAATGACCAAAATGCCCTCCGAGTCGAAACGCACGAAAATCGAGGCCACAAGTCGGGTTTTCACGCAACGACAGCAAGACAAGCGAGGTAAGCACTATACTAGCCATGACGAACGTTTTCAAGCCAAGACAAGAGCTAAACTCGAATCAAACCGACATTTTCGACCCAAACCCTAGAAAACGGTATTTCGAGTTAAAACCGACTCAAACCAAATTCAAAACACGAAAAACCAAGTGAGTTGAGTACGTACCTTGGTCCATGACGAATTGTAGGAGTCGGAAAATCGATTTTGATCAAGAAAATCGCCAAGACGAAGTTTTAGAGGTTTTCGATTTAGTTTTTATTTTTCTGATAAAATAAACCAACCTCTCTCCTTTCCCGTGTTTTAAACAAAAACGCCAAACAAATTTCTAATCGCTGCTTACAGCGATTATATTTTGTTCTATGGGTTTCACTTTGTTTTGGGCCGCTTTCCTCGGCCCATTACACTTTCAACCCGCTTCAAACACAATTTCAACCCAATACGAAAAACACGTAGCCTCCTCACGAGACGCTCATAAAAACCTAACCTTTTATGAGAAAAACACGAGCCTCCTCACGAGACGCTCATAAAAACCTAACCTTTTATGAGAAAAACACGTAGCCTCCTCACGAGACGCTCAAATCCAAAAACACGTGAACCTCCTCACGAGACGCTCATAAAAACCTAACCTTTTATGAGAAAAACACGAGCCTCCTCACGAGACGCTCAAATCCAAAAACACGTAACCTCCTCACGAGACGCTCATAAAAACCTAACCTTTTATGAGAAAACACGTAGCCTCCTCACGAGACGCTCAAATCCAAAAACACGAACCTCCTCACGAGACGCTCATAAAAACCTAACCTTTTATGAGAAAAACACGTAGCCTCCTCACGAGACGCTCATAAAAACCTAACCTTTATGAGAAAAACACGAGCCTCCTCACGAGACGCTCATAAAAACCTAACCTTTTATGAGAAAAACACGAGCCTCCTCACGAGACGCTCATAAAAACCTAACCTTTATGAGAAAAACACGTAGCCTCCTCACGAGACGCTCATAAAAACCTAACCCTTTTTATGAGAAATACGTAAACGCCAGAACCTCCGCTACGAGACGACCAACAAGAAGCGCAAGCAAAACAAAGGAGCGCAAGCCGTGGCGCAAGAAGCAAAGGAGCGCAAGCCGGCGCAAGCAAACAAAGGAGCGCAAGCCGGCGCAAGCAAAGCAAAGGAGCGCAAGCCGTGGCGCGCAAGCAAAGCAAAGGAGCGCAAGCCGTGGCGCAAGCAAAACAAAGGAGCGCAAGCCGGCGCAAGCAAAGCAAAGGAGCGCAAGCCGGCGCAAGCAAAGCAAGGAGCACAAACTAAACACAAGCAAGGCGCCACCGGGAGTACTCAGCCACATGCAGCCGACATGCTCTTAAACATGTAGGACCGCTATGTCCTTAAAAACATGTCGCCCCTCCTCGCATTTCCCGACGCTAAGTCCTCGCTCTCCCATAAGACACATGCTTAGCGCCGCCAGGTAGTATCGAGACCGTGAATGGTCCTGATATTATCTTTAAGTTTGACTAACGCTTTGTCCGAGCTCACCAAACTGGGCTCAGATACCCGTATCCGCATTCCCAAAAACAAACCCGATGATGAAAAGGACTTTCATACATGCTTTTAAAAGAGTCGAAACGGCATAAAAGTGTCTAAAACGTATTAGTCATTTTTAGCGTATTAATTTGGACTTGCATAATCATGAAAGTAAATGTCAATTTTAGTCATCATGAGCGTAACACGAGCACAATATAGGAACGCCTTATTAAGCCAAGCCACAAAAACAAATTTCAACTAGCTACAAACGCCCAAACTTACAAAAACGACCCTAAAACGCACACTAACACGACACTCAAAACGGGCCAAAGTGCGCCCTGTGTCACATTTTCAAAAAGTTAGGTTTTATGAAACCATAAAATAATATAACCTAATATTATTTTATTTCGTGCCAAAACCGAAAAACACGACAAAAACCAAGCACTAAAACCGAAATTGACCAAAATCGAACAAATACTTAACCCCTAAGTAAACAACAAAACATAATCATTACCTAATCAAACCGTCAAAAACCAAAAGGCGGCATAAAACAAATTTCACCAAAACAAAAATCTAATCGCCAAGAACAGCGACAAACCAAATCGCCAGCCATCGGGCGATTAAGTTTTCCTCTCCCAACCTTGGTTCTTTTATTTCATTTGGCGGTCAGATTGAAACATAATCGCATGCTCATCGGGCGATTAAGTTTTGTCCTCGCACGTAAAACCACCAAACTCTATAAATACCAACCCATTTCATCCATTTTCAAATACCCGCTTAGCACTTACACACTATTCACGAAATCCACTCAAAAATACCGCCTTTACATTTTCGAAGGTAAACATTTTACCTGCGGGCCGGACGCTTGAGACTCGGATAATGGGGTTACATTAACCCCAAACCCGATATTGGCACTAGCGGCCGTATTCGTAATACTTGCCAGAGCAATTCTGATTCATAATCCGCCTAAACCCCGCCAATATCGCATAAATAAACGACTCATTATCACTAAAGCAAACCGACGCCACTTTTATAATTACGCAAGTCCTCATTCATGCATTAAATAACGACTAGAATCACGGATCCAACACTAAATTGTACCGCTTCATGTAGTCTTTTAGCATGTCAAAACCGAGGGTTTTTCACAAATTCTAATACGAGATTGGAAAATAACGCCTATAGTAATAATTTAGTCAATAAATTATTATTTAACGACATTTCCTATAGCAATATGTCATTATTTTGACAATTTACATTATTTATGCATTTTAATCGAGTCATACTTATTCGCACTTGTACGTAGCGTCATTTTAGCCCAAATATCGAAATTAAGCAAATGTTTTCAAATTAGTAGAGACTACTCTTATGTAGGCTTTTTTATTACGGTTTTCAAAACTTATTTTGTCAAAACTTTCAAAACTACCCTCACTCCGAATCCCTTCTCTGGTTTCAAACCTCAGATTGATAGGTATCGACGCACCTTGAAATCCGAGACACTCGTGTCTTGTATTTCAAGACGCGTTGAATAGGTTCCAAATTCCTTTAATATTTGGTGGCGACTCCGAAAATACACTTTCAAAAAGGATTTTCTACTTTTCTTTTTGGTCACAAATTCATGCAATGATCTCCCCCATTTTTCTCAAAACTTCGCACTCTTTCCTGTGGGGCGCATTCCGCTTCCCGCCGCCAAGACGGGCGAGGATCGGCGCCGCAGGCGCCGATAGGTCTATCCACCTTCCCTGCACCTTCGTGACGCACATGTCTCTGGATGGGGTTGATGCTCGCGTCGGGACTCGCTTTCATGCATACTTAGATTTGTCTTTGATTTTGCAAAAGTTTTGTTTTCATGGAAGCAGATGTTTTGCAAAATGTGTTGTCACATTTTGGCTTGATGTAAAAGGTGTTTCGAGTTGAAATGTGTTGTCACATTTCGACTCTGTGCAAAAGATGATTCAAGGTAGTGATGACCTACTTGAACCGAGGGTGCTTCGAAAATGCGATGGAAACGGTAGTGCCCGTTTTCATGCATTTGCTTAAGGAAGAGTTAGACCGAAACGGCTAGAGCCACTTGGTCCGACATCGAAAGTCCACGGGATTGAGCTTGCTCATTCCCGGGTTTTGTGCTTTTGCGAAAAGAGGAATGTCTGGTCCTAGAAGGTTTTGGGCTAGTGAAAACCTTCGAAAAATGCTTATATTGAAAGAGGTAAAAGAAAAAGGCTTTGAGCCGTTCGATTTGTTTTTGCGAAATTCTTTGAGAATGGGCTGACACTCTCGGGTTTGAAAAGAGTTTTGTGATAAAAAGGGTTGTGATGACCGCGAGCCATGCGGACGATTTTGAGCTAGAAATGTTTTAAAACGTTTCATGCTCGACGATGATTGGTGATAGGAAGCTAGAAGTTTATGCTAACGGTGTGTTGCTAAGATCCTATTGGTGGATGCTCGAAATGGCGTTTAAGCTATTTGAGTCGAAGGTGTCGAAATGCGATGAGGACGAGCTTGCTTGTCCACATGGATTTTGTGAAAGGAGGAATGGATCGAGGTGGTTTGAGCCGTTCGATCCGATCGTGAGTTCGCTTTGAAAGACTCAACAAGAATGCGTTCTAATTCTTGGGTTATGCTTTGTGAAAAAGCATGCGATAAAGGGGTTAGGATAACCGTAGGTTATTTAATCCATTTATGTTTTCAAAGGCTTAGGGTAAGTGAGTTTTGTGTTGGGTTGCTCACGATGTTTGCAATATATTTAATTAACGATTGTTCATTCGTTAGTTCATTTTTATCGCACGGATTTTTATGCTGTGTTGTTTGATTGATTTGTTTAATTTTTGTTTGTTGTTCATTGTTTATTTGTTTGTTTTTAGCTTGAGACTAGAAGTAAGCAAACTTATTCGTATTATTCATGAAAGAAGAATTGTTTGACAAATCAGGAGAAGAGCTGGAGCTAGCCTCCGAAAACAAAAAGTCTAAGCTAAAACTAGAAAGTGGGTCGACAGATGACCCGACACCTAAAGGATTAGGTCCTAAGAGGTTTTCTTCTTCTTTACGTCACGACGCCCGCTCGCCATCTTCCTTTTAGGTCGTGATGGTTTGCATTTTATAGGCGCATCCTCGCACGTCAATTCATTCCCAATGTCTGCGTTGGGGGTTGGGTTGTTTTCAGGCATGACAAAGTCTGAGTGATCTATGGGAGGAAGTGATCCTGTGAAGATTGTGGGGATGTATGGAGGGTGATCTTTGTTGGATGGTTTGGGTTGTATGGTAAAAGAGTTAATCTTTTCGTCACCTTGGATCGTGGCTTGGTTGGACATAGGCCATTCGTCCCCTTTATCGTTGAACGAAGCTCCAGTGATTTGATTGTCGCTTGGTTTGATATTGTTGGAGCAGTTCATAATGGGAGGTGATCCCACGAAGATTGTGTGGTCGGTGAGAGGGTTGTCGTCGTTGTGCGGCTTGGACGGTTGAGACGGTCTGTCGAGCTTTCCTTGGTCGATGAGATCTTGGATGACGTGCTTCAGTTTAAAGCAGTCTTCTGTGTCGTGGCCTTTGCCTCTGTGGTATGCACAGTAAGCATTCGGATTCCAAAGTTTTGGCTTTTTGTCTTCGGGCGGCTCGTTGGTAGGCCCGATTGGTTGTAGGTAGTTGTTTTCAACCAACCTATGGAATGCCTTAGTGTAAGGCATGAAGCTCTTGTATCTTTTGGTTGCAAATGAGTCAAAGCTATCCACAGTGTAGTTTTCCTCACTCTTGGTCACGTAGGTCACGTAAGGAGACTTTGGTGAGTTATCTTGGTAGGTACGGCCGGTGTATCTGGCCATCGTGCCGGTCCTAAGATCGTCTTCAATTTGAGTGCCGACCCTGATGAGTTGTTCGAAGTCTTGGATGTTGCTGTACCGCATGTATAATTGATACACGGGTCGCAGGTTGTCTATGAACTTAGGCACAAGCTCGTCCTCATGCGGGCGATTTGGAATTCGTGCGCTTAGCTTTTTCCATCGAGAGAGATACTCGGTGAAGCCTTCATTGTCGTGTTGGCTAAGGGCCTCGAGAGTGTGGATCGAGACATGGCTGTCGGTCTTGTCCTTGATACGTTGCTCCAAACGCCTTATCTCGGTCTTGTGGTGATTTAGCAGCGCTCGAGGTCGCCACCGCCTTGGTGATTTGTTCACTGAGTGCGTTAACATCATCATCGCCACCATTTTCATGTGTAGGTTCGCTTTCTTGTAGGGGATGACTATGTGATTCTTAGTACTACGAGTATCCACCGAGGCCTGTATTTCACTTCAGATATTAGTGACACCACTCGACCCACTAGACTCACGTTCACTCTAAGCATTCATTTTAGCTCATTCCTTTGTTTAGAAAGACCTTTTATGTTTTGATAAAGGAGGTTTTTGAGAAGGTTTTAGCTAAAGGAAGCTTTTGAGGCGCAGGACGCTGCTCGCATCGCCTCGTCTCGAAGTTGAAAGGTGTTAGCTTTGTCGAGCCTATTTAACGGTTCATCGTTTAGGGATGGATGAAAGGGGTTTGACTTGAGAGCGGTTAGCTAGTTGAGTTGAGGATGTTGAGGTGGGTTGATTTTGTGTGAGGTGCATTCGGTTAGACCTACTAGGTTCAATGTTCATTTTAGCCGTTCATTTTTAGCTCATTTCATTGTTTTGAAAGACCTTTTAAGCTTGAAAAATGAGATTTTCGAAGAGTTTTGGCTAAAGGGAAGCTTTTGAGACGAGGATGTGTGCGCACATCTCGTCTCGATGTTAAAAATTTTGTTTGCACCCGTCGAACTAGTGTCGGCGATTTGCCGGGGTGAGCTCGAGGCGGATGTGTAAAAGAGAATGGATTCGACTCGAGAGCGGTTAGCAAGTCGAGTCGAGGATGTTAAAAAAGGAGTCTAGGCCGTGTGACCTAGAGGACTAAAGTCCACGAGCTCGGGTTTTAATCCTTGCTCGGGTTTTTGCTTGTTAGTGAAAAAGGAGAATTTGAGAAAGCTTGCTTCAAAAATTCGCGAGAGTTTTGTTTGAAAAGGCGTTACTTTGTTAGATGTTAGGTTCATTTATCTTTGAAACGTTTAAGCGAGTTTTCGAAGATATGAATGCAAATGCTCGTTTTGAAAAAGACCATGGAGTGCATAGCCTCGAACTTGTACGTATGACTCAAAAGGGGTGAAAATGAGTCAGTCGGGTACACCTCCAACTACCTCGAGTACGCTTTGGCAGATACTTAACCCCTTCATTTCCTTACGCCAGGGCGATACGCTCAAGGGAGCAGCACTGGGCGGTCGAGATAGCCGCTACGGCAACCCGTGGAGGGGCGAGAGGAAAGTTAGTCCCAAGATGTGCTTTATCGAGTGGACAAGCTCGCATGTGGGAACCACCTCTCGAGGGTGCAAAGGGTGCCTAGATTCCAAAAGGAATGGACTCTAAACGAATGTGCATAGCTCAAATATGTATACTTGGATTGTTCAAGGCTTTCTGTTTCACCTCTTTATTTTTAAAAAGAAAAAGCTAGTTTTTAGTTTTAAAAATAAGATGTCCCCAGCGGAGTCGCCAAACTGCGGCACCCGGGAACCGCGTTCGGGGGACCCAACTCGGTGTGTTGCTTAAGCGCGGATTTTAAAGTTAAAAAGATTAAGTTAGAAAAACCTTTAAGAATCAAGTATGGAGTCGCCACCTAATTATCGCGAAATTAGGAACCCGCTACCATGTTCTAAGTTAAAAACATGTCCTAGATTTTGGAGCACGCCGACACCCCTAGATCTAAGGTTGTGAAACCAGTTGGATTCAAAGTGAGGTACTTTAGAAAAAGAGTTAATTCAAATAATGATTTATGAAAACCTTTTAGAAAAGTCTATGTTAAAATAGCCTCTATCGACCTAGAACAATCCTTGTAAGGTGATATTTGAGCTAATGTTATCGCTACGCATAAGTGCGATAAGTTTGTAAAAGAATGCAGATGCAGATGCAAAAAGATTGATTAAAACCCTCGCTTAGCATGTTTAACTTGTTAACTAATACGCTCGCTTAAAGGTCGAATTCATTGTTTAAGTTGATTTTAATGCAAAATAAGAAGGGTGCAAGATGCATGCAAATAAAATAAAGTTCAATTGTCCATTGGTTTATTTTATAAGGCTCGCTGTTTATGCGACTTTGCGTGTCATCGGATATGGAGTGTACCAAGTAAATAGAACACTTGGATTGCAAGCTACTGGGTGCCAAAGTGGGGGCGCTAGAGTGTAGACCCCTTTGTTAGTCCATAGAAAATAAGAAAAAGCTTTGATCCAAGTGGATCGGTACCTACCTGGTCCTGACGCTTCAGATCTGGGCAGAGCTTCGCTTCTTGAACTAAAAAGGAGGATGAATTCAACACGGGATGGTGTGTTGAACTCAAGGATTTGAGTGCGTGAGGCTTTTGTGAGTATTTTGGTGTATACTGTGCTAGACGGTATATTTTGTGGGACCCAAGTGTGGGCACTAAAACTAGGAAGAGAGGTTGTGAGAAGAGAGGGTTTTCTTGTGTGGAAAACTTATGAGAATAGGTTGTGCGAGGGGTTGTATATATAGGAGAATAGCCGAGAGAAAATAGGAAAAACAGGGTTAAAAGCCACACCAGGGAGCCGCATAGCTCTATGCGGTTTGGTGGGCAAACCGCATAGGCTTATGCGGTTTGCACTATGAGCCGCATAAGCTTATGCGGTTTGCTGGTGTGGTTTTAACTTCGAGATTTCGTATTTCCTTAATCCGGATTGCTAAATCTTGGAAATATTCGGCCAAATCTCTTTGCTTGTGCTCCAAGAAGATCTAGTATGATCTGCTAGAGAGTTGTTGAGGGCTTTGGAGTGCGGGCCAAAGGTGGGCTTGGGCTCGGTTTTGGGCCCGAGACCCGAAAAAATGAAAAGGGTGTATTTGCATAGATTTTGTGAGATAAGGTAAGACGTGAGGCTATATTTTGTGTGAGAGGAGGCTAAATGGGGGATTTAGCCACCGGGCCTAAATTTAGGAATTTAGGAATGCTGAATTAGACCTTGTTAATGTAAAAGGACTAATTGTAGTGCAAATGCGAAGCCCATGCCAAATGAAGCGGGATAAGGACCTAGCTAGACTCCAAATGGACAAAATGAACGTTTATTTAAATGCGATGTGAAGCAACCTACTCATTTTCACATTTCAAACGACTCAAAATGAATTCGACATTAGTTAGAACCGTTTAAGTTAACGTTAAAACATGCGTAATAAAAGTCCGTGTTACATCATAGGGTTTTGTTTGGGAGGGTACGGATATGGGTATCCACAGACACATAAATGAGAAACGCGTGAAAAAGCTCATTGATAGTGGGACAATCGCCCCATTTGACTATAAAACTTTTGGCACGTGTGAATCATGTCTTATAGGCAAAATGTCTCGAATTACCTTCAAAGGTGTTGGAATGCGCGCTGCTGACCTATTAGGACTCATACATACTGATGTGTGTGGACCTATGTCAATCAACGCTAGAGATGGCTATAGGTATTTTATCACTTTCACGGACGATTTGAGTAGATATGGTTATGTCTACTTAATGAAGCATAAAAGTGAGTCCTTCGACAAGTTCAAGGAATTCCAGAACAAGGTTGAGAACCAACTGGATAGAAAGATAAATGCACTACGTTCAGATCGTGGTGGCGAATATCTTTCAACTGAGTTTGATCAACACCTGAAAGACCGCGGGATAGTACTACAGTTAACTCCACCCGGAACACCACAACTGAATGGTGTGTCCGAACGCAGGAATCGAACATTACTTGATATGGTTCGATCCATGATGAGTCACACGGTTGTACCTGACTCATTATGGGGCTATGCTCTTTTGTCAGCTGCTCTTATACTTAACCGAAGTCCGTCTAAGGCTGTAGACAAGACCCCATACGAGTTATGGAAGGGAACGATCCCTAACTTGTCCTTTATTCGGGTTTGGGGGTGCGAGGCTTATGTCAAGTGGAGACACGAGGATAAGCTTGGCCCGCGATCGGTCAAGACATACTTTGTTGGTTATCCAAAAGGAATGTTTGGTCATTACTTCTATTCGCCTACCGAACAACGAGTTTTTGTTGCGGCTAGTGCGAAGTTCTTAGAGAAAGAGTTTCTCGAAGACAAGAGAGGTAATAGAACCTTCGATCTGTCGGAGATTCCTGAACCAACAACCGAGCAACCAATGGAGGAAACTGTTCCTTCTACGTCTGCTGCGGTTAACATTCCCTTGGAACCCAGAAGGTCGGGTAGACTCTCCATTCCTCCAGATAGATACATCGGTATGGTTGAGGAGAATGGGAGAGACGACGTTTTACTCCTTGAGAGTAACGAACCCGTAACCTATAAAGGTGCCATGACATGTTCTGACTCAAAGCTATGGCAAGAAGCCATGCAATCCGAGATGGACTCGATGTACGAGAACCATGTGTGGGATCTGGTTGACTTACCTGATAAGGCTAGGCCTCTTCAGTGCAAATGGCTTTACAAGATAAAGCGATCTGTAGAAGGACAACCAGATATATACAAGGCACGACTAGTGGCAAAGGGTTTCACTCAAGTGCAGGGGTTGCACTATGATGAGATCTTTGCACCCGTAGTCATGCTTCGTTCCATTCGGATTCTCTTAGCGATTGCCGCATTTCATGACTATGAAATTTGGCAAATGGATGTGAAAACCGCCTTCTTAAACGGTTATTTGGAAAAGGAGTTGTACATGGTACAACCCGAAGGTTACACTGATCCTGAAAATCCTAAGAAGGTTTGCAAGCTTAAGCGTTCCATCTATCGACTTAAGCAAGCTTCACAGAGTTGGAATCATCGCTTCGACCAAGTGATAAAGGAGAATGGATTCACTCGATCGGTCGAGGAACCATGTCTGTATATCAAGTCGAGTGGGAGCAAGATTGTATTCCTAATACTGTATGTAGATGACATACTCTTGATTGGGAATGACATACCTCTCTTAACTTCGGTAAAAGTATGGTTAAAGAACCATTTCCAGATGAAGGATCTGGGTGAGGCACAACGTATTTTGGGGCTCGTGATTCATAGAGATAGAACACGACGGATGTTATCCCTCAATCAGGAGTCTTATATAGATAAGATTCTTGAGAGGTTCAGCATGACCAACTCTAAGAAGGGGAACCTTCCAATGATCTCAGGGGTGCACTAGAGTAAAGCTCAAGCACCAAAGACATCTAAGAGGTCGAGCGCATGAGTCGGATTCCATATGCATCACTATAGGATCGATCATGTATGCCATGATATGCACACGTCCGACGCGTGGCATATGCATTGAGTATGACGAGCCGATACTAAGGCAATCCAGGTGAAGCACAATCGATGGTCAGAAGAACATTCTTAAGTACCTACGGAGGACTAAAGATTGGGTATTGACTTATGGAGGAGACACTGAGTTATGTGCAATCGGTTACGCAGATGCTAGTTTCCAAACGGATCGAGATGACTCTAAGTCGTTTAATGCACATACAACTTCGTCAAAGTTATTCAACATGGGTTCGTTTACTATTCTAGCAAACAAAGAAATGAAGCGGAAATACTTACCGACAGCATAAGATAGAGTAACAAACGTTAGCAGCAGACGAATAAAAACGATCAAACATGACTAATATATGAGAAGGTATAAACAACTAACATGAATAATTAAACTCTGCATACTAATATAAAGAAATAGCAAAATACACACAAACGCAGACAGACGCACAAGCTAATAATTAAAATACACCTAGTGGTCACGCAGACATACGCAAGTGGTGACAAACAAATATAAACTAACATGCAGGCTACTAATCAATTAAATAACAACCACTAAACGCACACGTGAATGACACAAATGCAAATAAAAAAAAAAACAATTAATAAACGTGCAAGCAGGTGCCCAACAGACGAAGCGAGTAACATAAGTGCACACAAATGAATAAACACGCAAGGGCATAAATAATCGAGAGCGACTAAAACACAAACAAACATAAATGCATCACATGACTAATCAAGCACGACACATGAAATTCTAAGCTATACGAATCCATACAATGAATTACACGATTAAAGATTGATCAAACAAAACAGAAAGGACAACAGACAGAGCCGTGTACGACTCAAGATGAACTACGAGACCAAAACTAATCGACAGGGCAAAGTCATCGAAAGCTAAATTATCATATAAACGCTAAACGATGAGATAAAAACATGATAACCAAAATTGATATACAGACGTGAGTTACCAATTAAAAGAGCATGACTGCCCAGTTTTAGACAATAGTATAACTAAACATGAACGAGATATAATTATATGGCAAGTTAATGAGCAGATTAATCTAACGAGGAATTTTCAAGTCATACGACGCAGGGAAGCCAAACGTGCATATCAAGTAGATGAGGGACACGATACATCCACACATACATATTAATATCAGGCGGAAAATATGAATCCAAAACAGATAATAAACGTGACAACTACGATAGCAAATAACAAAGCGACAGAGAGCGATAAAAGCGACAGAAAGCGATAAAAATAATAAAAAGCGACAAAAACAGTAATTTAAAGAAAGTAAAGTGAGTATTTTTGCACCCTCAACTTACATGTATCGTTGACCAATTCTTTGAGTCGTAATCGATTGTAAGATTTTATCCCAAGGGGCCGTCGTCGACGAAAACCAATAATAAACCAGATTGCACTAAAATCGACAAAGAATTTTCAAAAGCTTGTAACTTATTCGTTTCTCAACGAAATTTCGAACCGAAAGATGTTTTAGAATCGTGATAAGGTGAAATTTAAGATTAGGTAAACAAATCAGAGAGATTGAGAAGTTTACAACATGAAAAACGAAGCAGAAGAGGTAATAGCAGAATGAAAATCGAAAGGGAATGCTCTGTTTTTCTGACCACTATTTCGACTTCTTTTTTAGGCTCTTTGAGACTTTGTATTATGTGTGTGAGCTGTATATTTCGTGTCCTCTGAAAGCTTGAGGTGGGTGTGTATATATAGGGACAGAAGTAGGGCTTTTCAAAGGCAAAGAGCAGCTCCTCCCTTATCTTCGAGAGCTGCTGTTTCAAGCTTGTGTTAGGGTTTTTTTTAGAGTGTTTTCTTGAGGGTTAAGGCAAGGTTAAATGGAGCATGTGGATCAGGTATAGGTTTTTTGTTCGTGGGCAGAAGTTGATGGCCAGAAAGTCGGGTTTTAGCCCAAGCTTGGGCTGTCTGAAACAGGGCACTGGAAGGGGCTTTTAGGGCTGCTGTAAGACGAGTTTTTTGAGTGTGTTTTGGTCTGATCAGTCAAGGGGTGAGTGGGTAGAAAAGGCCTTGAAATTCGTGTTGAAACGGGCTCAAAATCGTTCTTAAAATTGGTCTTAAAACGAGCTTAAAAACTTGCTGTTAAGAAAACGAATTCGTCGAATACGATTTAATAAACTGTTTTAAAAGTACGAGAAACGACTTTTCAAGTCAAAAAAAAGAATTTGTAAAAAGTGACTTTTCAAATCGAAATACTTAAAATGATTTTTCAAATCGAAACGTTTTATTTTCAATAAAACACTACTTGCGACAAAATAAAATTTGACAGAGCTTATTAAATCAAATATCCTTTGAATTAACAAACATTGTGTTGACAGCGCCCGTCTTACATCGTAATACGAACTCAAATAAATGACACGAAATACACGTTGTCCTATCATCATCGGGTATTTGTCGGGTTTTCTATAAATCTCCATATCGACAGATACGGGTATCTACAGTGCCCCCACTTTGACTAAGGCTTGGACAGGCGAAAGTCAAAGTAGACTCTCGAGTCGATCGTATGTCACAACTTGAGAGCCTCACGGGTCGTTTATGGTCCCTTAGACCTGTGTATATAAGCTCACCAGCCATAAGAAGAAATCATACCTGAAGCTTGATTACGGATGCCTTCATTTTCATGAAAGTGTGGGTTGAGCCTTATCCTTAGGCGCCTACGTATCCGTTGTGACAGAATCAAACCCGTATCGTAGTTCGAGCTCTGATACATGTCATTTATATAGCTTTTATGCCCCCGTGTTAGTTGCTTTTAGCTCACATTTGCTCGATTCTTTTATCGTTTTAGTAGCTATTTGCTTTATATGGCGATACCGTTGTTCCTCGTGTGTATTTTGCAGGTTTTGGCGGTCCTGAGCTAAAACCTGAGTCAAATGGAGCATTATCGAGTATCGTGAAGTCAAGACGAAGCCCGAGAGTCGATTCGGAAGTCATACGACAATATGGGACGTCAAACCTATAGGTTCAGAGCAAACCTATAGCTTCCGGATAGTTGAATCAAGTGCTAAAGTTGCTGGAAAACTGATCAAGCCTAAGAACCGATCGGTTTGGGGTTGAACCGATCGGTTTGACCCCCAGAACCGATCGGTTTGGCCCCGAACCGAGCGGTTTTGTTGCCCTGTTTCTCCGGATACTCGTGGCCTATATATATGAGTCGAGTTAGGGTTTTACTCGGATGCTTGACATTATATTTTCTGCTTTCAATTAGAATTAGTTTTCTCTCCTTACAAACTCTCAAAAAAGTTAGGTTTAGACTTAATTACTCTTGCAAGATCGATACTTTGAATTCATTAATTCTCTCCAGGTTTAATTTAATTGTTCTGCTTCTTCTCATCATGTTTATCATTATTATGTTTATTGCTTTTACTTTAATTATACATAGCTAATCCTTCAATTAGGGTTTAGGGAGATTGTGAATTGATTCAGGAACATGTTATAATTGCTTTTATTGATTGAATTTGTGCAATTGATTTCTTCCTGCGCGTTTTGATTATCAATTGAATTTAGGGACGCCTTTATTGAATTGAATTTAGGTTGTTTCAGTTTAAGATCGAAAGCCTAATTGAAACTAGACTCACGCGTAATTG
The DNA here is from genome assembly GCA_023091065.1 of Dianthus caryophyllus. Lineage (NCBI taxonomy): Eukaryota > Viridiplantae > Streptophyta > Magnoliopsida > Caryophyllales > Caryophyllaceae > Dianthus > Dianthus caryophyllus. The sequence continues at coordinate 543,137 of JALGRB010000018.1, forward strand.
ATAAGTCGAATTTAGTAAGTTGCGAGAGCCCGCTAAATTTGCTTAAGGTTGAATTTGACTCGAGAGAGCGTTTTCCCAAAACCTAATCCAATTGCATGATTTCAGTTGATTGATTTACCTTCTGAGTTGAGTTCTGAATCGATGTCACATGAACCTGACGCCCTAATCTCCCTCTTATTCATACTTTCATACTCTTTGATTTCGTTGTCCTTAGTTTAGCTCTTACAAACACCGACCTTTTCATACCCTTGAGACTAACCTTGATTGACTAAGCATTCGTTTGACTACTCCTTCTCTCTGTGGATCTCGACCCTACTACCACTGACTACCCAGTTAGTTGACCTTAGGTTTATTTTGATAGGGGACCACGACTTTACCCTCATCAATTTTGGCGCCGTTGCCGGGGAGACGGTTAGCTAGTTAGTGTTTGCTTAGTTTTTGTTAGGTTTTTCTCTCTTGTCTCAAGGAACCTAGTTCCTTGAGACCGTTTCTCATTGTTTTGTGTAGTTGTGTTTATGCGCAGGTCACCTACAGGTTTAGTTCCTTTTGAGCCTGAACCTGAACGAGCGCTACACAGGTTACGCAGACAAGCTATTCGTGTTATTGATATTGAGGAAGCGTCGTCTAGTGCTACGCAATCGTCCTACGAAGAGGACACACCTCCATTTACTCCATTATCTCCACCGCCAGTGACTATGCCTAAACTTTCTAGTCACTCGGTGCCTACACCTAATCCATTCCTACTGGATTCACGATGCCCGCTACGCCGCAGGCAATTTGAGATCCGCCCGCTTTCTTAAATTTGGTGGAGCGGAATCAATTCTTGGTTACCCAACCGAGGATCCCGGTAGGCATATGCAAGTGTTTACCGACCATCGTTTCACGATTAAGGTGCCGGATCACACAAAACCGTATAAGGGAAATGTCGTTCCCTTTTTCATTGAAGGATCGAGCCCGTGAATGGATCACGGACCTCGACAAGGAAGCTGCGGGGATCACTGATTGGAATGGGTTAGCTCTTGCCTTCTACTCTAAGTTCTATCCTCCTGAACGCACTAATCAGATGAGAAGCCAAATCCAAGGCTTCAAACAAACGTTTGATGAGTCACTTGCTGAAGCGTGGGAGCGGTACAAGAAGCTCATAAGGGATTGTCCTCACCACGGGTTGAACGAATGGTTGGTGATCATGACATTCTACAACGGGTTGTATGCCGAGAGCCGGGCTATACTTGACTCAGCTGCAGAGGGACGTTTCGCTAATAACGTCGACGACGACAAGGCTTGGGGTTTGATCGAGGAGATGGCCATGCATTCATCTCAATTTGGGAAGCCAAGGGGAAATTCACGGTCAGCGCATAATGATCGTGATAAGGAGAGTATTAGTGCACTTACTGATCAGGTTGCTGCGCTAACTGCGCAGATTGGTATGCTACGAAGTGGAGGCTCTTCAAGTGCTCATGTGAATGCTATCACAGGGCACGATATGGGTTATTCTACGGGGTATACTGCACCCCAAGAGCAGGTTTATGCTTACCAATCCTACCCACAGAACCTGCCCTACCAGAACCAACCAGGTTATGATCGATCACTCCTGTCGTATCATAACCAAAACGTGTTGAACCCAACCACCCAACCACCACAGAATCAACCTTACATCCCTCCTCACAAGAATTTCCAACCATCCCCTCCTAACTACCAAAGACCCCCATTTGTCTCACCACCAGTTCAACCTGCTCCCCCTCCTGTTGTTGATTCGAGTGTGAGTGAATTGAAGGCCATGATGATGCAGATGGCCAAGTCACAAGAGATAATGATGCAGCAGATGCAGAAGAGTGAGCAAGCCAAGGATGCGGCGATTAAAATGCTCGAGAACCAAGTGGCTCAATTGGCCGCTTCGCAAGCATCGCGTCAACAGGGCACCCTGCCACCCCAAGGTAATCCTCCTAACCCTCCTCATGATACTGCATGTGCTATTACTTTGCGTAGTGGTACAGTTTATGATAGCCCGAAGCAAGCGGAGGAAGGGGCGACGAACGGGAAAGATCACACGGCCAGGCCGAGTGACCAGAGGCCGACCCCGCGTCCGCAGACTGTGGATGATGCTGTTGAGAACACGACACCGCCGATTCAGATCAGGCTACCTTTTCCGGGTCGTGTACGACCGGCTACCGTGGACCCCAAGCTCGATCGGTTCTTTGAGATCCTTAAGACATTGCAGGTAAATCTTCCATTTATCGATTTAGTCAAGCAAATTCCTGCATATGCTAAGTTTCTTAAAGAGGTCATATCAAAGAAGCGGTCGATTAACGAGACTGAGACCGTGTCCTTTGTGGGGGAGGGTAGTGCTCTTTTGCAGGGTAGCTCGCCTCCTAAGCTGAGTGACCCCGGGACTTTCTCCATCCCTTGTTCTATAGGGAAGTATGTCGTGCAAAACGCCTTGTGTGACTTGGGGGCTAGTGTGAGTGTCATTCCCTACTCCATTTGTAAGAAATTGAACATGACTAAGTTAGGAGTCACCTCTATGACCCTGCAGATGGCCGACCGTACCGTTCAGAGACCTTTAGGTATCCTAGAGGACGTCCCGGTTAAGGTAGGGAAGTTTTATATCCCTGTTGATTTTGTTGTCTTAGACATTCCCGAGGACCCCCACATCCCGATCATTTTAGGGAGACCTTTTCTGCACACTGCTGGTGCAGTTATCGATGTGGGGAATAAGACCCTGTCGTTCTCGGTGGGAGGTGAGAAGCTTACCTATACTAAGTCTAGTCTCCCTCGTGCCCCTATGCAGCCTGAGTCTGCTTTTGCTATTGACCTTGCCCCTCCGTCTCACTCTATTGGAGACCCTTTGGAGGTTGTTTCTTCTGTTGTTTCATGTGCAGGTCTTACGCAGGGTGGCTGTGATCCTGGTTTGGGGGAACGGAAGCTCACCAAGGCGGATGTCTATGATCCGGGTGATGTAGGAGGAGACCCACGGTTTGCGGTGCGCGGAGCACGGAGTTGTTATGGAGAGCCATTTCGTGACGGCATACCTTGCGTGATGGATTATGCTGCTCTTCCTCGTGGAGATCGAGTTTTGTGGTGAACGACTGCTATTTCGCCAAGTGAAGCTGCTGCTAGTGGCCAACGTCCTTGGCCTAATTTGACGTAATTATGAGCTTTGACGACGGTCGTGCGGGACCATTATAAACCAGCGCTTTCCGGGAGGCAACCCGATGATTTTGTATTCTGTTGTACTCTGTTTTGGATTTGGTTTGTTTTTGACTATGACACTTTAGACTTTTGTTTATGAGCGCGTGAGGATGCGGGATTATTATCTATTTTAGCATGCAGGTACTCAAGGACTCTTGTCCTTCGTATTCTAGAGAACAGGCCTCGAAGGGCCTTACTTGGCCCTCTTCTGCTGTTCGGCCCTACTTTTTCTCGCGTGCTATTCCGAAGCACTTTATAGCTGGACTGAAATGGATGCATATTCGTGGATCGTAAGCCGCACTCCATGCTTCGCTTCGGTTTGGGGGAGCTCCAACTTGATAATGTGAGCTTTCTTTACTCCTTTTTCCCTCGTTTACTCGCTTTGCTTTTCCTACCCCCGTCTTTTGTTGTCCCTTCCTGCTGTTTGTGGTTATGCTGTTTTCCACATTGAGGGCAATGTGTGATTCTGGTTTGGGGGAGGAAAGCACTTTCGCGCTTATTGCTTTGCATTTTCCATTTTGTGTGCTTATTTTAAAAATTTTGCGTTTCCAAACCTTTTTCGCTTTGAATTGTCAAGTTTGGAGAATTGATTAGTGTGCTGTTTTGATCTTTAGTATCTCCAAGTCGACTTTCTATCGTCGTAGCTTGCACTATATGTTTGTTTCCTGTTCATAGATTGCGAGTCTCAAACACTAGCCCACTTGTATTTGCTTAATTCTTATCGCTTTTCGTTCATTTTACTTTCGATATTGGTATTCTTGCGAGGCAATTGGCTTGTGGAAAGTTTGGAATGTTGGACTGTGGTTTGTTTGGACCGATCATTTAATGTTGGAGCAATGCTTCGATGCTCTCGGAGGGGACTCATTGATTTGAGTAACCACAATGGCCATGAATTTGGCTGTGACCGAGAGTATGAGCAATGACGTAACCCTTAAGGAAATATGTGTACCCGAGCTCGATTTTTACCGAGTGAACGTCAAGCTAAACGGTACTACATACGAGGGATGCTCCACATTGCGCGAAAAAAAAAAGAGAAAAGAAAAGAAAGAAAAAGATGGTATGTTGTGGTATGAATGGTATGATGGAAAGTGGTATGCTCGGTTGGCCTAGCTCGAATCCAATTGTCGTTAGTTTAATTTTTGCGAAAGCGTTAGAGGCTAGCATTATATTGTGTTGTGAATGGTTGAGACTTGTGCTCTATTTTCGGCGAAATAGACTATGGCTTGTATGGTTATGTGCATAGGTCGTCCACTTCGAGATGCTAACGTGATTAACTAGCTATGCTTTGATTTTCTCCGGCGCTGTTTGCTTGAGGACAAGCAAAGGTTTAGTTTGGGGGAGTTTGATACATGTCATTTATATAGCTTTTATGCCCCCGTGTTAGTTGCTTTTAGCTCACATTTGCTCGATTCTTTTATCGTTTTAGTAGCTATTTGCTTTATATGGCGATACTGTTGTTCCTCGTGTGTATTTTGCAGGTTTTGGCGGTCCTGAGCTAAAACCTGAGTCAAATGGAGCATTATCGAGTATCGTGAAGTCAAGACGAAGCCCGAGAGTCGATTCGGAAGTCATACGACAATATGGGACGTCAAACCTATAGGTTCAGAGCAAACCTATAGGTTCCGGATAGTTGAATCAAGTGCTAAAGTTGCTGGAAAACTGATCAAGCCTAAGAACCGATCGGTTTGGGGTTGAACCGATCGGTTTGACCCCCAGAACCGATCGGTTTGGCCCCGAACCGAGCGGTTTTGTTGCCCTGTTTCTCCGGATACTCGTGGCCTATATATATGAGTCGAGTTAGGGTTTTACTCGGATGCTTGACATTATATTTTCTGCTTTCAATTAGAATTAGTTTTCTCTCCTTACAAACTCTCAAAAAAGTTAGGTTTAGACTTAATTACTCTTGCAAGATCGATACTTTGAATTCATTAATTCTCTCCAGGTTTAATTTAATTGTTCTTCTTCTTCTCATCATGTTTATCATTATTATGTTTATTGCTTTTACTTTAATTATGCATAGCTAATCCTTCAATTAGGGTTTAGGGAGATTGTGAATTGATTCAGGAACATGTTATAATTGCTTTTATTGATTGAATTTGTGCAATTGATTTCTTCCTGCGCGTTTTGATTATCAATTGAATTTAGGGACGCCTTTATTGAATTGAATTTAGGTTGTTTCAGTTTAAGATCGAAAGCCTAATTGAAACTAGACTCACGCGTAATTGATAAGTCGAATTTAGTAAGTTGCGAGAGCCCGCTAAATTTGCTTAAGGTTGAATTTGACTCGAGAGAGCGTTTTCCCAAAACCTAATCCAATTGCATGATTTCAGTTGATTGATTTACCTTCTGAGTTGAGTTCTGAATCGATGTCACATGAACCTGACGCCCTAATCTCCCTCTTATTCATACTTTCATACTCTTTGATTTCGTTGTCCTTAGTTTAGCTCTTACAAACACCGACCTTTTCATACCCTTGAGACTAACCTTGATTGACTAAGCATTCGTTTGACTACTCCTTCTCTCTGTGGATCTCGACCCTACTGCCACTGACTACCCAGTTAGTTGACCTTAGGTTTATTTTGATAGGGGACCACGACTTTACCCTCATCAAGCTCACTGGCCTATAGCTTTCTGCTGCTTCAGCCCACAACAAATGATATTTGCTTACTTGATTAAGTAAAGCCAATATCTGCATTCTTTTAAGAAGTGTCACTCCTTTTAGCTTCTGCCAACATTTCCTCATTTTGGGGATTTCATCCTGTCGTTGGGGTCTAAGGTTGATGACCTTAGAGCCCCACCAGCGTTCTCGCCACTCTTAATAACAAATCATAGCACATAACACACATAGGGAAATCTGCGACTTTTGAAATAAAAAGAATGGATCATCGATCCGAGCTGCGAATTTAATTTCGAAATGGGTCATCGTCCTGCTTTTAAAGGGGATGGATCATAGATCCGAACTAAGAATTTTAATTTGAAAATGGGTCCTCGCCCTGCTTTTTAATCAAAATTTTAATTTGAAAATGGGTCCTCGCCCTGCTTTTTAATCAAAATGATGGATCATCGATCCGCATTGAAAATTCTATCGACCCGGGCTAAAATCAACATTTGCGTCCTCGATTCGTATTTCAAAAAAAAAAATGTTATGTCTTCTACCTATTCAAAGTTTTGTGTCCTCGACTATGACAGACTGCTGACTTAGACGTGTGATACAAACACGTTTCATTCCACTTTCAACCTTTTTGTGTGGCTTATAATTAAACATGCGTGACCCCAAAAATAATAAAAAACAAAAACTGACCCATAAGAAAAAAAAAAAAAAAAAAAAAAAAAAAAAAAAAAAAAAAAAACCATAATAGAATGTTTGCTGTCATCAAAATTTAGTTGTGTTTGCCCCCAGAAGGAAACACGTGCTACTACTACAAGTATTGTTTATGCTTGCCTCATTCTAATACCCACACCAAGGCTTGATTTATGTTGCTGGACTCATTCTAATACCCATGAAATAAAAAGAAAAAACGAATCATAAGTGTGCAAGGGTGATCTTTCCTATTATCATAAGCTAGCAAGAGTGATCTTTCCGATAATCATTCACGAGATTTTGTTGTATATCTTTCCTTAACTCATCTTTCCAAACCTCTTTAGAAGTTTGTAGTTTCCTTAATCCCGACTTGGCAAATTTCCATACCGTCGCCTTGTTACTCCCTTTATAAAGGAGCCATGAGTCTTCAAGATATACAACATAAACTGCAGCTTACTCCTCGCCTATTTAGAGGGTTCCCTGTGGTTAAAAACATCGTCTTGAAACCATGAATACTCTAGTAGGAGCCATGAAATCTTGGTCCAAGGATTTTAGGGGCGGAGAAACGCAAAGCTTGACTGACGCAGGCTTCAAAGAAATACTTCCGCTTTGTGCAAGTCATTCCCAAAGGAGTTTTCTTCGACCAAAGTGTGAAATTTTGGGACCCTGCTCATCACGTGTTTGCCTTTCCTGAGGAGAGATATGCCCTTGGGTCAAGAATTGCTCGCCGTCAAGGTTGGAAATTGACGCAGAAATGGCCGCTCCCGATTTCTCGTCTCCGGTGGGTCGACAAATACCATGACTTCTTGGGTTTGTCGAACGAGGAGGCTCACAACATAATTGAAGGAGAAAAGGTAGACTTATGTGGTTTGGCTCACCTTTTTCTAAGATGCACACGACCCTACGAGGGTCAGCTGCTTATCGCCTACGAGTGTTTGGCCTCATCATGTCGCATCTTTATTGCTTCAAGGGTATATGGAGATACCGCCTTGCTACTGGCCAAGCTAAATTCATCCGTATCGTAGAGAGCATGGAGGGGAACCGCAATCCGCTCCAATTATCTTAGCCGAGACCATACGCGGTTTGGATGTGTTCAAACCCGACCCGGATGGTCCCTTCCGAGGCTCAAGCCGCATTCTACAGGTGACCCGACTTGGTTGTTTTTTCCTTTTTTTTCTTTTCGATTTTTCCGCATGTGTCGTGGGAGGAGTCGCTGTTTTTTTCGCTTCTTTTCTGATTTTTGTTGGCTCGTTTTTTCTCCTTCGTAGGCTGGTTTTCTGTGTTTCTTTTTTGTAGACCCATTTTCCTGATTTTTCACCCGCTTTGTCGCTGAAAAGTAGGGAACCTCGGTTTCACTCTGCTTTTCACTCGCTTTTTCGCTTTGCTTTGCGGACTCGCTTTTTCTGCTTTTTCGGAAATTCTGTTTTTTTTTTGTGACTCGGTTTCTCGGTTTTTTTCCTTTTAGGTGTGGCTTATGGAGAGGCTTGGACTAGTGGATCCGCCAAAGAACCCTCATGACTATCGAGCGAGGAGTTTTGGCGGTCGGATACCTCGGTATAGCTTGGGAAAAGGGGCTAGCTACTGGCACCGTATGCTAACTACGGGAGTCGGATCGCATACTCGTTGGTCTTTGCCGTGGTTACACTTATCCTCGTTTACGGGGCTAGCGGATGGTGATCGTTCACGATATGTTATGCTTTTGGGTTTTGAACAACCCGTATACATTTATCCGGATCGTGTGCGTCGTCAGTTTGGTCTCCAGCAAACCGTGCCCATGACGGGGGCTAGTCAAGGTCCCGAATTCGACATTACTCGAGCTATTTGTCAATCGTGGCTTCATACTTGGGATTGTAGGACTGTTTGGCATCTCCTCGAGCCGTGCGCGTCGACATGGGTATCCCCCTCGTATTTGAAATAGACTAAGGAAACTTCTGTCGAGGTACGACGAACATTACTTGAAGACGACGCAGCTGATTGGAAGGCGCGTGGCGAAGCGTTAAGGAACCGAAGAGTATACGCGAGACTGAACAGGCCTGATGTGACGCAGGGAGCTAGTGCGAGACGTTCGAATGTTTGGCAAAGGTTAGATGCGAGTGGAGAAGGTCGTCCAAGCGTTGGCGATCGATTGGGACCGCGCCTAAACGTGAGGGACCGCTTGGGGCCGCGAGAAGAGAGCGAAGTTCCTCCCAAAAAAGGGGCTAGAATGATTATGAGTCAGATGTCGTCTCGTCGCCGTAATGTGCGTGGTTCGTCTAAAGAGTAGAGCTTCTAGTTAGAATGCTACGTACTAGTTAGAATTAACATATTACTATTATTATTATGATAGTATCACTAGGATTAGAATTCATTAGAATTATTATTATTAGCATTATTTACTAGGAATGGTTATTATTATTTACGACTACGTATTAGTTAGGATTATTATTATGTGTGTTTTCCTCTTCGAGTTGTGTGTGGTGGGCTTCGCCCGTGAAATAAAATAATAAAAACGATTTACTATTTATTAGAAAAATTCCCGTTTCCACATTCATTAAGTTAACGTTATTTCGATTGTACTCTTGTAAAGAGTTGCCTACGTATCTGCTTTTTACACAGAATCAAATTGAATCCAAAGTTCGTATGTTAAACATTTCGTGTGGTGGCAAATGCCAAGCTTTAAACTTACTCTAATACATCGCAATTCAAATATTATTTCATAACATTTGAGAATGAGGACTAAGGATAATATCGCTTCAGTTGATCCAAGTTCGTTGGATTTGAGAAATCATTGCCGTCTAGATCAGTCAGTCGAACTGCACCTCCTGTCAATATTTTCTTTACTAAGTAAGGACCCGCCCAATTTGGCTTAAATTTTCCTCTCGGATCTACCGGTAGTAATGCGCGCACTGATTTTAATACGAGATCTCCCTCCTTAATTCCTCGAGGTTTCACCTTTTTATTAAAAGAGCGCCTATCCTTTCTCGATAGAGTTGGACATTGTATAGTGCGCTGCCGCCGCTCATCGAGCACCACCAGTGAGTCGTATCTGGCCTGGACCCAGTCCGCTTCTGGGACTTTACTTTCTAGTAGGATACGCAGAGACGGTATTTCTAGTTCAACGGGTTGGACTGCCTCCATCCCGTAAGTTAAGTAATATGGTGTTGCTCCGGTCGCAGTTCTGATTGATGTTCTGTACCCCCATAACGCGAAGGGTATCTTATCTGCCACTTTGTGAGTTGTCCGTCATCTTCTTAAGAATGATCAGAATCGCCTTATTAGCCGCCTCTATCGCGCCCATTTGTCCGAGGACGGTAGGGTGACGACTTGTGAAGCTTTATCTTGTATTTATCGAGTAGTCGAGCCGCCTCGGCTTGAAATGGGTGCCATGGTCACTGATCATTTCGTGAGGCACTCCGTATCGACAGATGATGTCATTTTGAATGAATTTCGCTACTTGCTTCGCATTTAACACTTTATAAGACTTGGCTTCTACCCACTTCGTGAAGTAGTCAATTGCCACCAAAATGAAACAAAGGTTCTCCAGCCTCGAGGGGTTAACCTTCCCAATGATATCGATGCCCCATGTTGAGAAAGGCCAAGGTGATGTCATGGTGTACAGCATAGAGGGTGGGACATGTTGGATGTTTGCGAATATTTGACAGTTATGACAATGGCGGACATATCTTCGACAATCCATTTCCATTGTCGTCCAATAATAACCAAGCCTCATGATCTTACGGACTAGCATGTGGGCATTCATGTGTGGCCTACATTCTCCGTCATGGACTTCTTCCATGACTTTTTCTGCCGTGGCCTTGTCAACACACCGCAGCAGCACTCCTTGTGCCGTTTTTTTGTATAACTGCCCGTCGTTAGTTGTAACAAATTGGGCTGACAGCAGCCGTAATGCTCGCTTCCCACGTGTGTCTAGGTCTGTGGGATATTCTCCTGCGTTTTTGTACTTTAAGATTGATGCGTACTGTGGTTCTCGCCTCGCTTTCCTCAAAGATTGTCTATCACATTAACATATGTGGGTGATGATCTGCGTTGAACACATAACGGCATACTATCCATGCTGTCGGGAATGTTAATTAAGGCTGCTAATTTTGACAGACCATCAGCGAACTGGTTTTCCTCCCTCGGTAGGTGGACGTATCGTATTTCGTCGAATAATTTCTCAAGCTCTTCTATCTTGGTTTGGTAAGGTGCCAAGCTGCTACTCTTAATTTTCCATGCTCCACTCACTTGATTGATTACCAAGGATGAATCACCGTGCACTAGTAGCCTTTTTACGCCTAAATTGACAAATACCGCGTGCACTAACAGCATGCTTCAGACTCATTGCGTTGTTAGTGACAGCAAATTCTAATTTAATGGATACGGGTATATGTTCTCCTTTTGGTGAAATAAGGAGGATACCAATCCCGTAACCCATGTAATTCGATGCTCCATCAAAGTACAAATCCCACGTATCGTCTTCGATGCTCGCGACATTTTCATCTGGAAATGACCATGTATCCGTGATTTCGCCATTAATTGATTGTCGGCAAGGAAATCGGCGACACTCTTCCTTTTATTACCTTCACGCTTATACTTAAGGCCACCACTGGGCATGAGAGTCCATCTTGACATTCTGCCATTTAGTACCGGTTTTTCAAACAAGTACTTGATCGGGTCCATTTTGGAGTAGATGCTTACACTGTAGCTAAGCATGTAGTGTCTTAACTTCTTTGTGGCCCAAACCAAAGCGAGGCACGTCTTTTCTAGCACTGTGTACTTTACCTCATACTCCAAGAATTTCTTACTAATATAGTAAATCGCCCTTTCTTCTTTGTCGACAGTTTGAGCTAACATTGCACCCATCGCGGTATTCGTCACTGTTAGGTACAACGATAATGGCAACCCAGCCACTGGTGGGCTTAAAATAGGTGGAGAAGACAAAACCTTTTTTATTTTGTCGAACGCAGCTTGGCATTGATGATCCCATGTAACGTGTTCTCCTACTTTGAGCTTTTTGAACATAGGTTCACAGATCATGGTTAACTTAGCGACGAAACGGCTAATATATTGTACTCGACCCAAAAAACCTCGAATTTCTTTCTCGGTCTTCGGGTGAGGCATCTCCAATATGGCTTTGATCTTTGACGGATCGACTTCGATGCCACGGTGGCTAACGATGTGGCCAAGTAGCTTACCTGAAGTGACTCCGAATGCGCATTTCTGCGGATTTAGCCTCATGTTGTACTTTCTTAATCTTTCGAAGAACTTCTTTAATGCACTTAAATGACCACTGCGTTCCTTGGATTTCACAATCATGTCATCGACATAAACCTCTACCTCTCTGTGCATCATATCATGTAGCAACGTCGTTGCGGTTCGTTGATATGTGGCCCCAGCATTAATCAATCCAAACGGCATCACCGTGTAACAATAAGTTCCCCATTGCGTTATGAATGCGGTTTTGTGCATATCTTCCTCGGCCATCTTTATCTGATTGTAACTCGCGTAACCGTCCATAAAGGACAATAATGCGTGATTGGCGGTGTTGTCGACTAAGATATCGATGTGAGGTAGCGGGAAATCGTCCTTCGGACTGGCTCTATTTAAATCTCGAAAATCAACGCAGACCCGCACCTTCCCATCTTTCTTTGGTACAGGTACCACGTTAGCTACCCAATCTGAGTATTCTGAAACTTTGATGAACCCTGTAACAACCTGGTTTTTAGTCGACTTTAATTACTAAGGCGGAAATTAATTAAGTCTTAAACCAGAGTCATTAATTATACATAAACCCAAAATGTTACATCCTCGTTCGAGAGTTGAATAATACAACTCTAAATACGGTAGTTAAAAGAGTAGCGTTATATATTACATATCTCTGAAACAATAAAAGTAAAGCATAAATGCGTCACGGGGCCCCATCCAAAATCCAGCTCCTGGTCCACGAACGTCCTGCACAATAAACTATGGGGGGATGCCCGCTGAGCGGACAGTGACTAGCTATGCTCATACTTACCCTCGGTTTCAATTACTTTGGTTTAATATTATCGCTTTATAAACATAACATTATGATAAAAATATAAACATGCTTATTACATATAGCATATAAAGACATATAAGTCATAATAAGCATGCGGTTTAAAGCGATAAATCATATAAGCATGATATTCAAACATGAAGGCAAATAGCATATAATAGCATATCAATAGTATCACAATAATTCAATAGCATTACAAGGCGATATCGGATCGCAATCAAACATACGTATCTTATCATTCTCCTCATGCACTGATTCAATTCGTAAAGTTGTGGTCTTTAATTTTCAAGATGGTACACACTCATTCTCATTTAAACATATAATGCATAACACATACCGCTACGAGCCCGACCACCGAGTAGGCCCTTGTACTCACGATCGATTGCATCTCACTTCCATAGTGCAGGCTTACTCGACTCGTAAACCACGCCGAATACTATAATACTTGCATCTCATCCTCTAGTGTTCGAAATGATTCGAACTTCGGGATACAATCTCGTCAAGTAATCTTTACGCAGGTAAGAGCGAATGCAAGTGTCGCTACCACTAAGAACGAAACACGGCAAGGAGACAGAATCAAAGCGCATAAGCACATAATGTTACGGTGGCCCTGGTAACTTTAGCGAAATAGGGAATAAAACCCTAGTCTAGTATGCATACACTAATATCCAATTTAAGAATAGGCTATGCTATTCATAGAGCACCTTAACTCAGGATAAAACGACTATTTCCTAAAGCCCCACCCACTAAGAGTTGAATTTTTCATTATCTTGTACGGCATTGGCTATAACGACTTAAGGCGTAACGGCATGGGCGGTGATGCACTAAGCAATAAGGTCACGGCTTAAACCACACTATTCGATATGACCCAAGCCGTAGACCGAGATAGTGGTATCCGCACAAGACTATCTTAACCCCACTTCACTCACGAATGACGTTTTCATATCTGAGGCCCAAGCTTGACCTTTTATTTAAACATACTCATGATTTATTATTTATTTGATATTTACATATCACATGTTACTAGACTCTCCTAGTCTCACACAAACGTTTAAGTATTTGTAGGTTTCATATGATCACATAACACGTTCGTTTATTATTTGAAGTATTGTTAATTATTAATGTTTTCAAGTTTCTAAATTGAAACGTTTATTAGTATGTCCAATTTTATTTATGTGTTTTTCAAACACTTTAGGTCATTTACTTCTTCATTTTAAATTTTCTATACTTAGTAAAATTTTCAATTATTTTCAATATTTTACTATTCACTTTTCACTATTCACCGTATTTACTATTCATCGTATTTTACTATTCATCGTATTTAACTATTCATCGTATTTATACGCATCTTTATACTTAGATATTTTAGTATAATACTAAACTTGTTTTTATTTCCTAAGTATAGATTTCTAGTTTTAAAGTCGTTAGGTTCGTTTTGTACTTAGGCGATTTTTGAAAATATTCTAAAGTCTAGTTTTAAAAATGTTAAGTTCGATATGTATTTAGTCATTTATGAAAATATCTAAAAATCTAGTTTCAAAAACGTTAAGTTCATTTTGTATAAAGTGATAATGATTTTCATTTTAAAATATTAGTTTTTAAAAATGTTAAGTTCAATTTGTAAAAAGTGATAATGGTATTCATTTTAAATTGAGACTTAGTTAAATTTAGTCGCCTATTAACTAAATTTAGCGATTTTCATTTTAAAAGATAATAGTATCGTGGATGATTCATTTATAGTCCGTAAGTCCAAGATCAACAAATTCAAATAGCAAAGGCAAGAATACACGATTTAATTCATTTTTATACTGCTACTCATTTTTATCTGTTTAACATAATTCATTTATAATCAAAACGATTTATACAAAAATTCAATTCTAATTACTATTTAACTTTAGTGACTTAGTGATAATTTCATTTTAGTCAAATCTAGTCAATTTATAAAGGAAATGCCGTGTATATAATATATGTGTCAAAATGGTTTTATTTCTTTTAATTTCTTAAATCTAACTTATTAACTAATAATTAAATTATATTAACATTAAACTAAAAAGTGATAAAAACAATTTTTGACCTAAAAATATAGGAAATGCCGTGGAGAATGATGGTGATGTTCAAAATTTCATTTTTCGATTTTATCGGTTTTTAACTTAAAGTCTTTATATTTTAATTATTCTAATTATACTAAAACGATTTAAACTATAATGAAATTTACTAACAATTTCATTTATATTTATGAATAGTGTTTTTCAACACTTTAAATTCCTAACTTGTTAATCTAAATGATTTATAATGTATTAGTTGATTTAATACATAATACTAACAATATATATAAACAATAACTAAACATAAACATAAATTATTATCAAACATAAATTAAAATGAAATCAAAATGAGTAACAAGTATGAACATCACATGAATAACTCAAGAACACACATGAAGAACTCAAGAACAACTCAAGAACACTTATTTCGATTTTAATAATTTATAATTTGTTTTCCTAATTTAGTTTTTTTTTTTTTTTAGGAATATCTACTTTATACTAACTTAACACTACATATAATTTACAAAAATTAAAAGTGAAAATATATTAAAAAAAAGGGTAAATGCCGAGTATATGTAATATGTGTATATAATTTTCATTTTCGATTTTAATCACTTTAAACTCATTTTTAATATTTCACAATATTTTTATACATCACTACTACTTAATTAAAACATAACTAAACATAAAAATCATATGAAACATAATTAAAAATGCTCAAAATTAATTTAGCTAAACATGATATCATTTTACTATAACATTACTAGTAAACTATATATTTAGTTATTATCATTATTTATTCAACACATAAACATACAAGCATATAAACATGATGTTTAACATATTTAACATAAAAATCATAATTATAAAATTAGAATAACAAAACAAATTAATTTACTAAAAAGATAATACAAGACATAGTTAGTCACCTTAATCGGTAAGTTTATTGGTTGTCCGGATCAACGATATTATCTAGGTCTAAGTCTTCACCCAAGTACTGCCTTCACCTTCAAGTAAACCCGTAAATAATAAGCATCCAAATACCCAAGAATGTCTAAAAAACACTAGTGTAATATTAGAGTAATATTAGGGTTTTAATTTAGTGAGTTTTAGGAGTAAAATGAAAGAAAATCAAAGAGAGCAAAGGGGCAAAGGGAGCCGGCTCTAAGGTGAGAAAAGAGAGTGAGTTTTGCTCTTAGAAAATAATGAATAAGTTGTAAGGAGTTTGGATGAGTATTGTGTAAGTTATAGCTTAATTAGGAAATAATGTTTAATGTAATTAAATGAATGTGATGATGTACTATAGAAGTGTAAGTAGAAGTGATGTTGTAGGTAAAGAGTTAGGGTGGCTTGTGTAAGAAAAAGAAAGACTACATGGTCATGCATGTGAGCTAGGGTGGCCGGCCATGTGAGCTCACATGTGGCTCGATTTTCGTTTTGGAAATTTCGATTCTGTGTCTGTGAAAAAGTCTTGAAATAAAATATATGATTCTAAAATAATGTTTAGAAGTAAGATTGAAAATAAAAATGAAAATAAAACTCAAGTGTGATTAAAATAAAAATTGGGTTTTGGCTCTCGAATTTTGATTAAAAATTTACTAGTCCTAAATATATATTTTTTGGATGAAAGTTAATGATTTAAATAATTAGAATCAAACGTCAAAAAGTTTATCACTTGTCTTTGGACTTAGTGTGACTCATTATTTCGAGTTTTAGCGAAAGTGCTAGTTAAAACAAAAAGGAATAGTAATGTGATATTATTATAATATGTTTTGTTAGTATTAATCCAAAATGATTAAGTCTTAACTGGTTTTGTTAAGTTTGGATTATGGGTAAGTATGATTGAAAAGAATTAGGTGATTTAATCACCTTAAGTGGCTCGGCCACTTTGGTCAAGATTGACCTCGATTTGCGTGCCGAAATTTGTCGTTGAGAAAATTGTCGTCGATTCATCATTTGATTTATCGAGTTTGAATATGTAAAAATAAAGTTCAAATTCGAAGTATATCAAAATGGTTTTAATTTAGGTGCGAGGAGAACTTGTAGTGTATTGTTTAAAGATTTAAATGAGCAAGATGGTCTAATTATCGATTCACTAATTATAATTAGTTTAATTTAACACGGGGTGTTACAAACCTCCCCCCTTAGAAAAAGTTTCGTCCCGAAACTTGAATGTAGAAAAGAATTTTCACCTGAGTTAAAGAGTTCGGGGTATTTCTCCTTCATAGAGGCTTCGGTCTTCCAAGTTGCTTATTCAGTCAATTGACCTTTCCATAGCACCTTTACTAAGGGAACCGTCTTCCGCCTCAACACTTTGGTTTCACGCGCTAGAATCTTGACTGGTCTCTCGGAGTAGAGTAGGTTAGGCTCGACTGCGATCACGTCAGGAGTAATGATATGACTTGGGTCACTCCTGTATCGCCTTAGTTGAGAAACATGGAACACGTTGTGGACCTTGGAGAGGTTGGGGGGTAGCGCTAGGCGATAAGCTACCTCACCAATTCTGTCAGTTATCTCATAGGGTCCTATGTATTTAGGACTCAACTTTCCCTTCAATCCAAAGCGTCGGACCCCCTTCATGGGTGATACTTTCAAGAAAACATGATCACCGACTTCGAACTCAATAGGTCGGCGATGCTTGTTAGCATACATTTTCTGACGGTCCTGGGCCGCTTGTAGCCGTTCACGAATGATTTTGATGTGTTCAATCTGGTCTTGAATAACCTCTGGTCCAGTACCCACGTTATCACTAGCATCGTCCCAACAGACTGGGCTACGACACTTCCTCCCGTAGAGTACCTCAAATGGGGCACAACCTAAGCTTGCATGGAAGCTATTGTTGTAGGAGAATTCAATCAAAGGTAGACTTTTCTCCCAATTCTCGTTGAATTCTAGGGCACATGCCCTGAGCATGTCCTCGATCGCTTGGATAGTTCGCTCGGTTTGACCATCGATTCAGGTGGAAAGCGGTGCTCATCTTCAGTTGGCTTCCCAACGCTGCCTGGAGTTTGTCCCAAAAGTGAGAGGTGAATCTCGGATCCCTGTCCGAGATAATGTCTAGCGGTACACCGTGTAGTCGAATCACCTCCTTCTCATAAGTCTTAGCTAGCTCTTCAAGGCTCCAAGTGTCCTTGATTGGTAGAAAATGGGCCGACTTAGTTAAGCGGTCCACTATAACCCAGATCGCATTATTTCCCCTGTGAGTCCTTGGTAAACCCGTTATGAAATCCATGGAAATGGAGTCCCACTTCCCCAATGGAATGTCCAAGGGTTGTAGTAGTCCCCCAGGGCGTTGATGCTCGAATTTCACCTTCTGGCAGATTAGGCACTTTGCAACGTACTCGGCAATCTCTGCTTTCATTCCTACCCACCAGAACCTCAGCTTTAAATCTTGGTACATCTTATCAGAGCCTGGATGTATGGAGTATCGTGTACTGTGTGCCTCGTCAAGGATCTTTCTCTTTAACACCGGTACGTCGGGCACACACCACCTTTCTTTGAATCTCAAACTCCCGTCAGGTTTAATCTCAAACCCTACTCGGTTTCCTGAAGGAATTTCTCTTCTGATTTTCACGAGTTCTTCATCCTCCCATTGTAGAGCTCTAATCTCGTGATATAACTCCGGCTCTGCGATCATTGCATTCAAATCAGCATCGTCAGACTGAACTAACTCTAAGTTCATTCTTTTGAAGTCTCTGACAATACCAGCCGGAATTTCCCAAATGTTGCTAAGGGTATGCGTAGTCTTCTACTCGGGCGTCAAGAACGACGTCAGCTTTACCCTCGTGGTACAAAGAGCTCAATCTTGTAGTCCTTGATCGGTTCTAACCACCGGCGTTGTCTCATGTTGAGTTCCTTCTGCGTGAATATATATTTCGTGCTTTTGTGGTCGTGTAGAACTTGATGCTCACCCGTAGAGGTAATGACGCCTTGATTTTCAAAGCAAACACCACACCAAGCTAATTCTAGGTCATGAGTTGGGTAGTTTCGCTCATGAACCTTTAACTGCTCTTGACGCATAAGCAATGACCTTTCCTTGTTGCATCAAGACGCAACCCAGGCCATTCAAAGGAGGCGTCATCAGAGACTTCATACTCGTCTCCATCTGTAGGGAGAGCTAAGACGGGGGCTGTGGTAAGCCTTGTCTTGAGTCCTTGGAATGCATTCTCGCACTCGTCGCTCCATATGAACTTGGATTCTTTTTGTAGCAGCTTTGTCATTGGTCGTGCTACCTTAGAGAAATCTGGAACGAACCTCCTGTAGTATCCTGCCAACCCTAGGAAGCTGCGTATTTCAGTTATATTTGTGGGAGCCTTCCATTCTTTCACTGCGTCGATCTTTGCAGGATCTACCATCACTCCGTCCTTTGAGATGACGTGACCCAGGAATGCTACCTTCTCGAGCCAAAATTCGCACTTAGAAAATTTAGCATACCACTTATATTCCCTTAGTATCCCCAAGATGATACGAAGATGTTCCTCGTGTTCTGCCCCAGTCTTGGAATAAATCAGGATATCGTCAATGAAAACCACCACGCATATGTCTAGGTACTCGTGGAAGGTTCTGTTCATTTGATCCATGAACACCGCTGCGCGCGTTTGTTAAACCGAACGGCATGACCTTAAACTTCGTAATGACCATATCTCGCTTCAGCGCCTTACGGATGTCCTGTTCTCTTACCGCAATCTGATGGTAACCTGACCTTAGATCGATCTTAGGAAACACCCCCGCGCCCTTCAATTGTTCAAAGAGATCGTCGATTCAGGGCAAAGGATAGCGGTTTTTAATGGTCACCTTGTTCAATTCCCTGTAGTCGATGCAGTCTCATCGCCATCTTTCTTCTTCACAAAGAGAACCTGCTCCCAAGGTGAGACACTCGGTCTTATGAAACCCTTCTCAATCATCTCCTCAAGTTGTTTCTTCAACTCCTCGTAGTTCTACCGCGCCATCCTATAAGGTGCCTTTGAGATTGGGGGCCGTGCTCGTGCAAGGTCGATAGAGAACTCGACATCACGTGCAGGTGGCAAGCCTGGTAAATCGTCTGGAAAGACATCAGGGAATTCCCGTACTACGTGAATATCTTCAATTTTCACGCTTTCCTTTACTTCGTTGACACTGCATAGGTACACTTGATGTCCCTTCCTTTCTAACCGTTGAAGTTGTAGCACAGATATGATTTTCGCCCCCTTGACTGGCGAAGTCTTCTGATACGTGACTCTAGTTCCTGTAGGATGCTTCAAGCGAATTTTCCGATCTCGGCACTCGAACAACGCATGATACTTAGTCAACCAATCGATCCCCAGAATGACGTCGAACTCCGGCATGTCAAAAAGAATAAGGTCGGAAGGAAAGATTGTTTTATGGATTGTGATTGGAGTATCTTTGAAAATTTTGGAGCATTTGAAAATTTTTCCGTTTGGTAAGGAAATATTTGCGTGGATTGGTTCGGAATTTGTGAGACTAGCTTTAGAGACAAATTTAGAAGATATAAAGGACAATGATGCCCCAGTGTCAAACAAAACCATAGCGTTCACAGAGTTTACAAGAAATATACCAGTAATGACGTCGGCCTCAAGTGATTCCTCTGCCTCAGCTTCTGTGAGGACATAAACTCGACCTTGTACCACAACAGATTGTGGTACACCCGCAATCGGCGCCGTGTTCAGATTATTAGGGCATACGTTTGCCTTGTGCCCAACCTTCTTGCATTTGTAGCAGGTAATCGGTCGACTGTAGACCGCTTTACCCTAATGTAGTGCCTTGTGACACACATACGACAATTTCCGTAGGCTCTAGGTTGAGGAGCCCTTCCCGCAACCATGGCTCTCTCGTTGTTCCCAGCAGAACCTCGCTGTTTTGGAACGCAGCCTCTGAAAATTTGGCCTCATTGAATCGGGCGTTGGTAGTTCAAGCCTCGAATGAAGCTCGATCGTGACACTCAAGGCACAAACACCTTCTTCTTCTTTTCAGCCTTTTCTAACTCCAGAGAAGCCCATAGGCTACATGCGCACTCATACGCTGCAGCAACGGTATTGTAGGTGTTGGTACTCATGTGGGTACGCATAGTGTGGGACATATTGCGCAGATACCTGCGGGTCATGGCCCTTTCGTTGGGAAGCGATCGCAGCCCCAAATTTGGCCACCGTTGAAATTTTTGCGGTGTATTCTTGGAGTGTCATGTCTCCCATCTTAAGAGTTATGAACTCCTCTTCCTTCGACAACGGAGCTCATACCCAAGTACTTCTCCTTGATTTTCTTTGTGAACTCGCACCATGTGAACGTGGCGTCGGGCTCATTGGTCGACCACGTTCCACCGCCATTTGCCTCTTCCTTTAGGTAAAAGGCGGCAATGTTGACTCTATCCTCCTGAGGCGTTCTAGCCGGATCCATGAGTTTCTTCATTTCCTCCAACCAATTTGTGAGGTCGACAGGTCATTAGAACCCGAGTATGTTGGAGGACGATGACGGAAATGCGGTCGAACGCGCTTGGATGATGTTGGCGTCACGTTGTCCGTGGCTATTTCTCGCTATACGGATCAAAGATTCCTCGGCTAGAATTGTTCGCTCTTCGTTAGTCATTGGAGGTGCAACCATTACGAAAGGATTAGGAAGCGAAGAAGATTATTAGCATTGAAAGGGGTTAGATAGCATGCTTGACATTGATAGAACTTATTAGAAGTGAAAGTGATAACAGCAGTAATGCAAGTAAGCACAGAAGTTAGGTATTTTATTCCATTGAGATGTAATTGTTGGTTCATCGGTTTTAGGATTTCAAAATGTATCAAGTACATTTTCTTAGGAAGGATATAGTAGGTAGGAGAGAGGGAGAAAGTAATTTTTGTGTAATTGATTACGAATTTAACAGATGTCCTCACTCCGTGCCGTCTGGTACCTCTTCGATGCTTCAATCCTCGGGAGTTGAATTATTATTTAAATTTTATATCCGAGGATAGTTGTTAGTTTAGTCAGTCACTTCAGCAAGTAGCAAGCATACGCGAGTTAGTGTATTTTATTTTGAGGGAAGTAGTTTGTTATATTCAAAAATCCTAAGTCTATGGTCAGTCCTTAAGATTTCTACCCATCCTCACACTTTAAAGCGATTTGAAGTTTATTATTTAAGTGATCTAATAAAAGAAAAATCTAATTTATTATTTGGTCCTATTAGTCTATGCCTGACATACAATATGAATGTCTGCCTGTGTGTCTCTCGTTAGGTAAACATAAATCGCATTAGGCAATTCATGTTACTGGCCACGAGTCACTGATAACTAATCAGAATAACCTGGTTTTTAGTCGACTTTAATTACTAAAGGCGGAAATTAATTAAGTCTTAAACCGTAGTCATTAATTATACATAAACCCAAAATGTTACATCCTCGTTCGAGAGTTGAATAATACAACTCTAAATACGGTAGTTAAAAGAGTAGCGTTATATATTACATATCTCTGAAACAATAAAAGTAAAGCATAAAAGCGTCTCGTGGCCCCATCCAAAATCCACTCCTGGTCCACTAACGTCTGCACAATAAACTATGGGGATGCCCACTGAGCGACAAAGGACTAGCTATGCTCATACTTACCCTCGGTTTCAATTACTTTGGTTTAATATTATCGCTTTATAAACATAACATTATGATAAAAATATAAACATGCTTATTACATATAGCATATAAAGACATATAAGTCATAATAAGCATGCGGTTTAAAGCGATAAATCATATAAGCATGATATTCAAACATGAAGGCAAATAGCATATAATAGCATATCAATAGTATCACAATAATTCAATAGCATTACAAGGCGATATCGGATCGCAATCAAACATACGTATCTTATCATTCTCCTCATGCACTGATTCAATTCAAAGTTGTGGTCTTTAATTTTCGAAGATGGTACACACTCATTCTCATTTAAACATATAACAGACAACACATACTGCTTACGAGCCTGACCACTGAGTAGGCCCTTGTACTCTGATCGATTGCATCTCACTTCCATAGTGCAGAGGCTTACTCGACTCGTAAACCACGCCGAATACTATAATACTTGCATCTCATCCTCTAGTGTTCGAAATGATTCGAACTTCAGATACAATCTCGTCAAGTAATCTTTACGCAGGGTAAGAGCGAATGCAAGTGTCGCGCCCACTAAGAACGAAACACTCAAGGAGGAGACAGAACCGCCAGCGCATAAGCACATAATGTTACGGTGGCCCTGGTAACTTTAGCGAAATAGGGAATAAAACCCTAGTCTAGTATGCATACACTAATATCCAATTTAAGAATAGGCTATGCTATTCATAGAGCACCTTAACTCGTGATAAAACGACTATTTCCTAAAGCCCTGACTCCACTAAGAGTTGAATTTTTCATTATCTTGTACTACATTGGCTATACGACTTAAGGCGTAACGGCATGGGCGGTGATGCACTAAGCAATAAGGTCACGGCTTAAACCACACTATTCGATATGACCCAAGCCGGAGACCGAGATAGTGGTATCCGCACAAGACTATCTTAACCCCACTTCACTCACGATTGACGTTTTCATATCTGATGCCCAAGCTTGACCTTTTATTTAAACATACTCATGATTTATTATTTATTTGATATTTACATATCACATGTCACTAGACTCTCCTAGTCTCAGCGACAAACGTATAAGTATTTGTCGGTTGTATATGATCACATAACACGCTCGCTTATTATTTGAAGTATTGTTAATTATTAATGTTTTCAAGTTTCTAAATTGAAAGCGTTTATTAGTATGTCCACTTTATTTATGTGTTTTTCAAACACTTTAGGTCATTTACTTCTTCATTTTAAATTTTCTATACTTAGTAAAATTTTCAATTATTTTCAATATTTTACTATTCACTTTTCACTATTCACCGTATTTACTATTCATCGTATTTTACTATTCATCGTATTTAACTATTCATCGTATTTATACGCATCTTTATACTTAGATATTTTAGTATAATACTAAACTTGTTTTTATTTCCTAAGTATAGATTTCTAGTTTTAAAGTCGTTAGGTTCATTTTGTACTTAGGCGATTTTTGAAAATATTCTAAAGTCTAGTTTTAAAAATGTTAAGTTCGGTTTGTATTTAGTCATTTATGAAAATATCTAAAAATCTAGTTTCAAAAACGTTAAGTTCATTTTGTATAAAGTGATAATGATTTTCATTTTAAAATATTAGTTTTTAAAAATGTTAAGTTCAATTTGTAAAAAGTGATAATGGTATTCATTTTAAATTGAGACTTAGTTAAATTTAGTCGTCTATTAACTAAATTTAGCGATTTTCATTTTAAAAGATAATAGTATCGTGGATGATTCATTTATAGTCCGTAAGTCCAAGATCAACAGTCCAAATAGCAAAGGCAGTAACACACGATTTAATTCATTTTTATACGGTTACTCATTTTTTATCGGTTTAACATAATTCATTTATAATCAAAACGATTTATACAAAAATTCAATTCTAATTACTATTTAACTTTAGTGACTTAGTGATAATTTCATTTTAGTCAAATCTAGTCAATTTATAAAGGAAATGCCGTGTATATAATATATGTGTCAAAATGGTTTTATTTCTTTTAATTTCTTAAATCTAACTTATTAACTAATAATTAAATTATATTAACATTAAACTAAAAAGTGATAAAAACAATTTTTGACCTAAAAATATAGGAAATGCCGTGGAGAATGATGGTGATGTTCAAAATTTCATTTTTCGATTTTATCGGTTTTTAACTTAAAGTCTTTATATTTTAATTATTCTAATTATACTAAAACGATTTAAACTATAATGAAATTTACTAACAATTTCATTTATATTTATGAATAGTGTTTTTCAACACTTTAAATTCCTAACTTGTTAATCTAAATGATTTATAATGTTTTAGTTGATTTAATACATAATACTAACAATATATATAAACAATAACTAAACATAAACATAAATTATTATCAAACATAAATTAAAATGAAATCAAAATGAGTAACAAGTATGAACATCACATGAATAACTCAAGAACACACATGAAGAACTCAAGAACAACTCAAGAACACTTATTTCGATTTTAATAATTTATAATTTGTTTTCCTAATTTAGTTTTTTTTTTTTAGGAATATCTATTTTATACTAACTTAACACTACATATAATTTACAAAAATTAAAAGTGAAAATATATTAAAAAAAAGGGTAAATGCCGAGTATATGTAATATGTGTATATAATTTTCATTTTCGATTTTAATCACTTTAAACTCATTTTTAATATTTCACAATATTTTTATACATCACTACTACTTAATTAAAACATAACTAAACATAAAAATCATATGAAACATAATTAAAAATGCTCAAAATTAATTTAGCTAAACATGATATCATTTTACTATAACATTACTAGTAAACTATATATTTAGTTATTATCATTATTTATTCAACACATAAACATACAAGCATATAAACATGATGTTTAACATATTTAACATAAAAATCATAATTATAAAATTAGAATAACAAAACAAATTAATTTACTAAAAAGATAATACAAGACATAGTTAGTCACCTTAATCGGTAAGTTTATTGGTTGTCCGGATCAACGATATTATCTAGGTCTAAGTCTTCACCCAAGTACCCGTCTTCACCTTCAAATAAACCCGTAAATAATGAGCTCCAAATACCCAAGAATGTCTAAGAACACTAGTGTAATATTAGAGTAATATTAGGGTTTTAATTTAGTGAGTTTTAGAAGTAAAATGGAAGAAAAATAAAAGAGAGCAAAGGGGCAAAGGGAGCCGGCTCTAAGGTGAGAAAAGAGAGTGAGTTTTGCTCTTAGAAAATAATGAATAAGTTGTAAGGAGTTTGGATGAGTATTGTGTAAGTTATAGCTTAATTAGGAAATAATGTTTAATGTAATTAAATGAATGTGATGATGTATTATAGATGTGTAAGAAGAAGTGATGTTGTAGGTAAAGAGTTAGGGTGGCTTGTGTAAGAAAAAGGAAGACTACATGGTCATGCATGTGAGCTAGGGTGGCCGGCCATGTGAGCTCACATGTGGCTCGATTTTCGTTTTCGGAAATTTCGATTTACGCGTACGCGAAAAGTCTTGAAATAAAATATATGATTCTAAAATAATGTTTAGAAGTAAGATTGAAAATAAAAATGAAAATAAAACTCGAAGTGTGATTAAAATAAAAATTGGGTTTTGGCTCCTCGAATTTTGATTAAAAATTTACTAGTCCGAAATATATATTTTTTTGGATGAAAGTTAATGATTTAAATAATTAGAATCAAACGTCAAAAAGTTTATCAGTTTGCTGGACTTAGTGTGACTCATTATTTCGAGTTTTAGCGAAAGTGCTAGTTAAAACAAAAAGGAATAGTAATGTGATATTATTATAATATGTTTTGTTAGTATTAATCCAAAATGATTAAGTCTTAACTGGTTTTGTTAAGTTTGGATTATGGGTAAGTATGATTGAAAAGAATTAGGTGATTTAATCACCTTAAGTGGCTCGGCCACTTTGGTCAAGATTGACCTCGATTTGCGTGCCGAAATTTGTCGTTGAGAAAATTGTCGTCGATTCATCATTTGATTTATCGAGTTTGAATATGTAAAAATAAAGTTCAAATTCGAAGTATATCAAAATGGTTTTAATTTAGGTGCGAGGAGAACTTGTAGTGTATTGTTTAAAGATTTAAATGAGCAAGATGGTCTAATTATCGATTCACTAATTATAATTAGTTTAATTTAACACGGGGTGTTACAAACCCGGCTTTGAATTGCTTGTCAATTTCTTCTTTGACTTTCAGAGACCATTCGGGTCGCATTCGGCGGAGTTTCTGTTTTATTGGTTTGAACCCTGGCTTGATTGGGATTCTGTGTTCTGCGATTTCCCTGTCAATACCTGGCATGTCTTTGTAGGACCATGCAAATACGTCTTTGAACTCATTTAGCAACTCAATAAACCCTTGTTTTTCAGCAAGGTCGAGGGTTGTCCCTATTTTCAACTCTTGTGGCTCGAGAGTGGTTCCCACATTAATTGTTTCGGTGTCTTCGACTACCGAGCTTTTATCATCATATTCTTGTATCCCTTTTAACAACTGAGGAGGTGGTTCTAACTCCTCACTTTCTACCTGTTCACCTTGGTCCTCATTCTCAATGTCATTATTAAAACAATCATTTTCAGAAATTGAATTGCAATGTAAAAGAGACAAGTCATAAGCAAACTGGTTCATTTTATTATTGATTTGAAGTTGTGCGAATTGTGCTAACATTTGGGCCAACTGATCAGGGGTCAGTGGCTGGATAGATGTGGTATCCAAGACAGGCCTCGGAATACCGGAACTAGACGAAGGTACATGAAAAGGAAAGACTGGGGAGGGGGTATCTTCGACGCCTAACTCCTTAGACTTAGCACTAAGACTCTTATCATCATCAGGTTCAGACTCAGAATCAGACTCGGAATTTTCTTCTGGCTCGGACACTTTTCCTTCTCCTACGGTGATCTTGAATAGCAATCCCTTGTTGTCGGTCCATTTGATGGTCTTCCTCCATCCGGACGTAGACCCTTGCGGATTAACATCTGTAATGAGGGTGGACGGATCGAATCGGTCACTTTTGAGGATCATACTCACCAAAGCTTCGCTCGATGCTTCTATTTTCCTCTCCTCTCCAAAAAGAAGGCCCATAGTTTTCCCGTCTTCGACTGGGCTGCATTCCTTCTTTGTCGTAATTGTGGCCATAATGTCATCTGGAATGTAGCAACAATCTTGGAATACCTCAATTCCGGGGACCCAACGATTTACCTTACGGTTATAGATTAGTTCAGGAAAGTCTAAACATGGCGTGTCTTCTCCAGCTCTCACAAATTGTCCATTAAGTGTTAGTGGGTACGGTTTCAGCTTCGCATCTCGTCCCTTGCTTAGATAGTCTTCCTCTTTTATTGGCTCGTATCCGAGACCAAACGTGATTCCTTTCGAGATCGTTGGAGGTGGAGTGAAGGTATTCCCCTTCCTAGGATATAAAAACAAGCCAAAGTATTTTCCGGTCCTTAGCACTGTTTCACACGCACGGCTTCCGGTGTATAACTCCATATTTGACTCGTTGACTTGGGATTCGATCGCATTGACGACCTCAAAGCCACCCGTCTCAATGGTGATATCATTTTGGACCTCGAAGGTCACGTCTCCACCCGTTACGACCATTGGAGTAGCGTTAATGGTTACCACTCGTCCATTGAATGGGATTTTAATCTTTCGGTGAAGAGTTGAAGACACAGCTCTCGTGGCGTGGATCCAAGGTCTTCCAAGCAACATATTAAAGGATGAGACAAGGTCTATAACCTGAAAGCTAACCGTCTTTTCGACTACACCAGTATTCACGCTCAAAGTGACGAGCCCAGCCACACGACGACGTATTGTACCATCGAAAGCTCCTGACCGCTTTGCGTAGTTGGGCTAAGATCATTCTTTTCTAAGCCCATAGTCAACGCGGTTTTCAATGGAAGCACATTAACAGAGGACCCATCATCCACTAGCGACATTGGGAGCCTCTTGTGACGGCATTCTACCGTGATGTACATGGCTAAGCAATGTTGAGGTCCGAAAGAAGGCAAGTCCTCATCCGAGAAGGTCACGGCATTTGTAAGCCGTGGTTGATTCGATGAAACCAACGAGATCATATCGTTAGGCGTGGTGGTGGGAGACACAGTCATGTTCATCAAAGATTGTAGTAGAGCTTGACGATGTTCGAACGAGCTTAGAATAAGCTCCCATATAGAGACATCCGCCTTCGTTTTCTGTAGTTGCTTAATAAGGGGATCCTTTGCGGTCGACACTTCTTCGAGTGCCTTTGCAACCGTAGGCGTACTTGCTTGCGTTGTGTTTTGGGTGTCCCCAAAAATGGATGTGCTCCTCGACTTTTCTATTCGATAAGGACGCCTGGATCGAGTTAGGTGATCAGATTCGAGGACATCCTTTCGTAGCTGCATGATTTCAGCTTGGGTACGTGGGATGATCGCACTTTCGGTGAGATAAATATCATCCTCATCGTCAGCCCATACCCCATTAATTTCACTTCCACTTTGAGCAAGGTACGGTGTACAATCGATATTGAAATCCCCAATGCGAATGTCATTTCTTGCTTTGGGAAAAAGATCAGCACAATCTATATAAACTTTTCCCACGAAAAACCCGGTGAGATAACTAACGGGTCGGATTAAGTGAGACATATCATCATTGTCCCCAATGAACACTGCGTTGGAATGGTTGCCGAAGGGATTAGTCACATTATTTGGCTTAACCGTAGGGATTGGCAAAGATCCATTTTCGATCATGTCTTGGATCTCGTGCTTAAGGCGAAAGCAATTTTCAGTATCGTGTCCTCTCCCTTGATGGAATGCACAATACGCGTTTGGCTTGTACCATTTACCTTGTCGGTCGACAGGTGGGTCCGGATTTGGACCAATTGGGCTCAACTTCCCCTGGGCCGAGAGCCTTTGAAGAGCAGAGGCATATGTACACCCAATATCAGTAAACGCCCTTGGAGCTCGACGACGTTGCTCTCGAGGGCCCCCAAAACTGATTGCTTGCACATGATTAGCCGAATTGGATGCCCTTGATTTAGAGGAAGAAGGCCCTTGATACCCCTTAGGTTTTTCGGCCTCTACAGTTCGGACATCGTCCACTATTTTCCTCCCTACTCGGCTAAGATCTTTGAACGAGCTGAAATTTTGGTATTTGATAGCATCTCAGAGGCAGACGAAGATTCTTAACGAACTTATCTACCATTTCAACCTCTTCGGGCCTTTTTGGCAATTTCACGCTTCTGGCCATCGATTAAGGAATTCCGTGAATCCTCCTTCTCTTTGTGTCATTACTTCCAATGTTCTCATAGTAGTCCAATTTCAAAGATTATCAAAGAAATGCTTACAGAATTCCACTGTGATATCTTCAAATGTTGGAAAATTTTTGAGCTCGAGACCGTAAAACCATTTCCGTGGAAGCTCCCCCAAAGATTGAGCAAAAACGTGAGACAACATTTCAGCGGGTACTCCTTTCAAGGCGAGGTATTCTTTGTAAGATCGAATATGTTGCAACGGGTCTTCAGTTCCCTTAAACTTAGGGATGTCAGTAAGCACGAAATTAGTTGGTAGCTTATCTTGAACCGGCGTATACCCACGAGCATTCTCACAGTGAATGCTTTCCCCATGAGACAATTTCAGTTGTTCCTCTATTAGTTTGAAGCGTTTCTCAAGTTCAGTTGGTGGTGGAGGCGGTGGAGTTTCTATAGTCAGCTTCTTTTCTACGGACTCCAAACGACTCATCATTGCAGCTAGAGTATCATTGAGTTTGCTTAACTGTTCCGCGGTAGTCATATTTCTTGTTTCGACCGGCCTTTCTACAATAAAACCCTGGACAGAAATTAGTTATTGGAATACCAACCCCTGCACACTTAAAACCTGACTGACCCACACGTGAAACACCTAAACGAGACCTACCCCTGTACTTAAACTCGACAAAAGAGAGCTAGCTCGACTCATCCTTACTTGTCTAGCCTAAACACGGACTCTAAAGTGGATTGACTCGAACTCCCTACTCTAGACTTGGGTTAGACTCGGAATGTGATTTGGAATTTGAAATCGAGGACGACTAAAGGAAGATGGCATTTGATTACAAAAAATTTTAAGAGTTTTTTTTTTAGAAAAACGGATAGCATTTCAGCTAGGAAGAGGTCTTTTTTCAAAAGGGCTAAAAAAAACGGAAATAAATTAAGATTATTCTAATCCTAAAAAAGAAAACAGTATTTCAGCTTGGAGTGGGTCTTTTTTCAAAAGAGCTAGAATCGGAAATTATTTAAGATTATTCTAATCCTAAAAAGATAGCTTTTCAGCTAGGAAGAGATCTTTTTTCAAAAGAGCTAAAATCGTGAATATCTAAGATTATTCTAATTTTAGAAGGAAAGCGTTTCAGCTTGGACAAAAATCTTTGTTTTTCGGAAAAGACAGCGTTGGAAAGTATTCAAGATTATTCTAATCCTAAAAAGACAGCATTTCAGCTAAAAAGGACACTTTTGGAAAACATTCGATTGGAAAGAGATCTTTTTTTTTCAAAAGAGTTAAAGTTGGAAAAAAATTTAAGATTATTCTAATCCAAAAAAGACAGCATTTCAGCTAAAAAGGACACTTTTGGAAAACATTCGATTTGAAAGATGACAGTTTTGACTAAAAAAGGATTGAAAACGTGGCTTTGGAATTCACAGAGCATTTAGTCATACGCAGTTCAAGGATGCAATGCATGAGCTAGACTATTCTAAGTCTCAAAAAGGGTCCATGCCAATGATTCCACGTTGTTAGGGAACTCACAATCCTCCATAAGTCAGGGACGAAATGGGGAGACGGCGGTTGCTAACCTCGGCGGAACCACCTTGGTATTTAAACCAGAACCGCTGAACGTCATTTCCCTACTTTGAGATCGACCCAAAGGGAGAAATGGTTCGAATCCTAACAGTATGATGCATAAATAACATAAAAAAGAAAGGGTACTCTAAATAGCCATCATTTTACTTTTCAAGTTTCACTATCCCCAGCGGAGTCGCCAAATTGTGGACAAGGGATTTTGATCCACGCGATGTTTTATTTCAAAAACATTTTTATTTGAAAAAGAGTCGCCACTAAATTTTATATGGAATTTAGAAAATCAATTTTAGAGAAAATGAGTTCGTGTGAGTTTACGTGTTAGGAAGTTTCAAAGAATTTCATTAATTTAACGCCTAACCCCGCCCGTTTTAAAAAACGGTCTCTACTAAATAAAACCATGGCTATTATGAGTACGCATGCAGATATGCAAACAATATTTTAACCCTAAATAAAATACATTCTTTCTAAGTCGTTTAATGCACACACAATTTCGTCAAAGTTATTCAACAGGGGTTCATTTACTATTCTAGCAAACAAAGAAAAGAAGCAGAAATACTCACCGACAGCATAAGATAGATTAACAAACGTTAGCGGCAGACGAATAAAATCAATCAAACATGACTAATATATGAGCAGGTATAAACAACTAACATGAATAATTAAACTCTGCATACTAATATAAAGAAATAGCAAGATACGCACAAATGTAAGCAGACGCACAAACTAATGATTAAAGTACATCTAATGGGCATGTAGACATACACAAATGGTGACAAACAAATATAAACTAACATGCAGGCTACTAATCAATTAAATAACAACCACTAAACGCACACGTGAATGACACAAATGCAAATAAAAAAAAAAACAATTAATAAACGTGCAAGCAGGTGCCCAACAGACGAAGCGAGTAACATAAGTGCACACAAATGAATAAACACGCAAGGGCATAAATAATCGAGAGCGACTAAAACACAAACAAACATAAATGCATAACATGACTAATCAAGCACGACACATGAAATTCTAAGCTATACGAATCCATACAATGAATTACACGATTAAAGATTGATCAAACAAAACAGAAAGGACAACAGACAGAGCCGTGTACGACTCAAGATGAACTACGAGACCAAAACTAATCGACAGGGCAAAGTCATCGAAAGCTAAATTATCATATAAACGCTAAACGATGAGATAAAAACATGATAACCAAAATTGATATACAGACGTGAGTTACCAATTAAAAGAGCATGACAGACCAGTTTTAGACAATAGTATAACTAAACATGAACGAGATATAATTATATGGCAAGTTAATGAGCAGATTAATCTAACGAGGAATTTTCAAGTCATACGTGTAGATGAGGGACACGATACATCCACACATACATATTAATATCAGGCGGAAAATATGAATCCAAAACAGATAATAAACGTGACAACTACGATAGCAAATAACAAAGCGACAGAGAGCGATAAAAGCGACAGAAAGCGATAAAAATAATAAAAAGCGACAAAAACAGTAATTTAAAGAAAGTAAAGTGAGTATTTTTGCACCCTCAACTTACATGTATCGTTGACCAATTCTTTGAGTCGTAATCGATTGTAAGATTTTATCCCAAGGGGCCGTCGTCGACGAAAACCAATAATAAATCCGTGATTGCATCAAAAGCGACAAAGAATTTTCAAAAGCTTGTAACTTATTCGTTTCTCAACGAAATTTCGAACTGAAAGATGTTTTAGAATCGTGATAAGGTGAACTTTAAGATTAGGTAAAAAAATCAGAGAGATTGAGAATTTTACAACACGAAAAATGAAGCAGAAGAGGTAATAGCAGAATGAAAAACGAAAGGGAATGCTCTGTTTTTCTGACCGCTATTTCAACTTCTTTTTGAGGCTCTTTGAGACTTTGTATTATGTGTGTGAGCTGTATATTTCGTGTCCTCTGAAAGCTTGAGGTGGGTGTGTATATATAGGGACAGAAGTAGGGCTTTTCAAAGGCAAAGAGCAGCTCCTTCCTTATCTTCGAGAGCTGCTGTTTCAGGCTTATGTTAGGGTTTTTTTTAGGGTGTTTTCTTGAGGGTTAAGGCAAGGGTAAATGGAGCATGTGGATCAGGTATAGGTTTTTGTTCAGGGGCGTAAGTTGATGGCCGTAAAGTCGGGTTTTAGCCCAAGCTTGAATTTGTCTGGCTCAGAACCTTTGGAAGGGGCTTTTAGAGTCAGCCAGTAAGACGAGTTTTTTGAGTGTGTTTTGGCCTGATCAGTCAAGGGGTGAGTGGGTAGAAAAGGCCTTGAAATTCGTGTTGAAACGGGCTCAAAATCGTTCTTAAAATTGGTCTTAAAACGAGCTTAAAAACTTGCTTTTAAGAAAACGAATTAAATCGAATACGATTTAATAAACTGTTTTAAAAGTACGAGAAACGACTTTTCAAGTCAAAAAAAAGAATTTGTAAAAGCGACTTTTCAAATCGAATTACTTAAAATGATTTTTCAAATCGAAACGTTTTATTTTCAATAAAACGCTACTTGCGACAAAATAAAATTTGACAGAGCTTACTAAATCAAATATCCTTTGAATTAACAAACATTGTGCTGACAGCGCCCTGCTTACATCGTAATACGAACTCAAATAAATGACACGAAATACACGTTGTCCTATCATCATCGGGTATTTGTCGGGTTTTCTATAAATCTCCATATCGACAGATACGGGTATCTACAAGTGCAATAACATAAATAAATCTCTAAAGGTACACAGGGTACATTTTGTATTTAATCAGTTGATTAACGTTTATCGATAACGGTTGGCTTGCTAGATAAGTTTGACGTTATTGTCATACAGATGGCGGTGATCAACTGGTCCCTAAGAGTCACACCTAAAGGATGTGTTTGAGAGATGTGATTATTTGAGAAAATGATCATATCGATGCCTTACTCATTGACTAATCGGTTAGTCAGTGTTGTTGACTAAAATGTTAGTCAGTGTGATGATGTTACTGACTAAAATGTTAGTCAGTGTAATGTTGGTACGGCTATTTAATACTGATTAAATAATTTTAGCTAATGCGAATTAAATGTAATTCGTGCATTGAATATAAATGTTATATTTAATTGTTGTGTATAATGCAAGCTAATTAAATATAAACCGTTATAATTAATTAGTAAATTATAAATACAAGGATATTTATAATATATTATAGTCGGTCCATACAGATGACACTAGTAATATATTGCATTATATTATAAGCTAAAATGACCAAAAAGAAAAGTGCCCAGATACATCCTTGTCTAGATACGTTTTCTTGGTCAACAAGTGATGTATTTGAGGAGAACTAAATCTCCCCAAATACTACCCTAGGAGGCCGGCCATGAGGAGAGAATTAGGAGTATATTTACTTTCCTAATTCCTCTCTAACTCGAATTAATTCATTCGTCCAAAAACACAAAACTTGAGAGAAAAGAAAAGCAGTTTTCATTCTCTAATTTTCTAGCAATTCTCTAAGGGCATATCTCACATACATCTTGGGTGTTTCAATTAGGAGATACCATACTTTTGGTATTGTTCTTAGGCCGTTTTACTAGGATTAAAAGGTTAATTCTAAATCTCTTTATTATGTTATGCAATTTCTATTTATGACCTTAAATCTTATAAAGTTTTTCATTATAATCCTGTGATTTTAAAGGTCTATATACCGATATAAACCTACAACGGAGCCTTAGAGATAGGCCATGTACCCGGCACTAAGTCAATCACGAACTCCACATCACGTTCAGGTGGAATTCCCGGCAACTCCTCAGAAAACACATCCTCGAAATCACTAACTATAAGAATGTCTTCTAACTTCAGCTCCTTAGAGACATCCTTCACCATACTAAGTATACTTGGTGACCCTTCCTCCTCGTGTTACTCATTTTCAAAGCAGACACCCAACGCACACTCGGCTTCGCAGCAGCGCACTTATAGGAAATCTTGCAACTAGTCGGTCCTTTTAACAAGACCTTCTGATCACGGCATACAAAACGGGCATCATACTTCGCCAACTAATCCATACCCAAGATTACATCGAACTCAGACAAGTCAAAACGCACAAGGTCAGCAGGTTGGACGGATTCCCCAAATGAAATAGGAACATCCTTGAAAAGTATGGAGCAAGGAACAGTTTCTCCCGTAGGAAGATAAATAAGAGTATCCACGAAAGTAGACGAAGTAAGTTGAGCCTTCTCGACCAATGACGCGGAAATGAATGACATAGATGCACCAATATCAAATAGAACAAAAGCAGATACCGAGTTAACAAGAAATGTACCCGTGATACCGTCAGGATGGTTCTCAGCTTCAGCCCGACTCATAACAAAGATTTGACCCTTTTGAGGAGTAGAGTTAGTCTTCGTACTAACCGTAGAAGGGACCACGGCAGTGGAAGAACCAGCAGCAGCAATAGACTTCGCGGCCTTAGGACACTCAAAGGATTTGTGTCCCGGCTCATTACACGTGAAGAAGGTAATAGGCGACCCATCACACATCTTACCCGGGTGGTAA
This sequence comes from Dianthus caryophyllus, assembly GCA_023091065.1. NCBI lineage: Eukaryota > Viridiplantae > Streptophyta > Magnoliopsida > Caryophyllales > Caryophyllaceae > Dianthus > Dianthus caryophyllus. The sequence goes on from JALGRB010000018.1 coordinate 578,667, forward strand.
GCCTTTCTACAATGATAGCAGAACATGCTCGGCTTAGAGGCAACCTGAGCACACTTCCCCGTCGGCCGAGTCTCAAATTTACTCTTCTTCGTAGCTTGGTAGGGTTGTTGTGGTGGAACGAACGGTCTCTTCAGGAAGCGATTCTTCGCAGCAGCATCAGCTTCCTCAGCCTTGACCGACTCATAGACGCTCAAAGCTCGATCATAGGCTTCCTGGAAGGTTGTGGAAGGAACTCCAGCTAGCACAGTCCTAACCTTTGGGGTTAGGTTCTTCTCAAACCGACGAACACGAGTAGCTTCATCGGGTACAACATTAGGAGCAAAACGAGCCAGCTCCACAAACCTATTAGCATACTGTTGCACGGTCATAGAGCCCTGCACCAACTGAATAAACTCCTGCTCCTTCTGCCATCAGAAATCATTGAGATAAAAGCGTTTCTTCAACGCCTCGCAGAAAGCCGCCCAGTGGAACCCAGCTTGGGCCTGTAGGGTAGCCTTGGATAGAGCCCACCAGTTGTCGGCTTCCAGCTTCAAATAGTAGGTGGAAATGTCCACCTTCTGCGCTTCAAGACACCTCATAGCAACGAAGAGTGAAATACCCCGTATTTTTGTATATCATTTTAAGTCGGGTCTCATTTTTTTTTTTTTTAAAGACGAGCTTATACGAGTTATATTATTTTCTTAAGTGGATTTTTAATAATAATAATAACAATAAAGAATAATAATAATAATAATAATAATAATAATAATAATAATAATAATAATAATAATAATAATAATAATAATAATAATAATAATAATAATAATAATAATAATAATAATAATAATAATAATAATAATAATAATAATAATAATAATAATAATAATAATAATAATAATAATAATAATAATAATAATAATAATAATAATAATAATAATAATAATAATAATAATAATAATAATAATAATAATAATAATAATAATAATAATAATAATGTGCTAAGTACATGGGTTCTGTCGTGGTGCTATGGTTTCCTCCCATTCTCCTTCTCTACGTTGGGGGAGCTGGATTCAGCGGCCATAGCTTTACTCAAGCGGGTTCAGAACTTCTCTGCCTCCCATGATGTAGGGGCTCGGGTGTCCGCTTATATTTTTATTCGTTTAGGATTTGAGATAGCAAAGGGGGTGGGGGCCCAGATTGTATCTCGGCTCCCCACCAATTTCATGTAAACTGTGTTTATATATCAATAATACATGCGATTTTTTTATAAAAAAAAAAAAAAAAAAAAAAAAAAAAAAAAAAAAAATAATAATAATAATAATAATAATAATAATAATAATAATAATAATAATAATACCCCATGTTATTTTAACAAAAATATAATAATATAATTTAATTCTTTAAATTAAATTCATCTATTTTCCTTATAATAAAAATGTGACTAAATTTTTACTTCAAATAAAACTGTCTTTCTTACGCTAAGATTTAAAATTTTCGAAATATAAAATAAAATATATTATCTTTAGAATTCAAAAAGAAACACATTTCAATTTTTTATGAAAATCAACTCCCAAGACTAATATCGCCTTTCAAATTTCAAAACGGTTAAGTCAAGTTAACTATTCATAAAAATAAAAGTAAAACCTTTTATTCATAGAATTTAATTTCGATCATTTTTAATTTTCGAATTAAAATGGACCTTATACTCTTTTCGTCTTTCAAATTCAAATAAAAAATTCCAAACACGCAAACCATGATGTAGTGTGTTGAGGAAGACTCTAATTTATGTCATTCCAACGTAATGATTTTTCATCGTTATGTTTACTCTTTTAAAAATAAAGTTTAATCTTTATTAATTCAATTATCAAATTTCTCAATATTTGTCCATTAACTTTTCTTATCTTTCTCGAGTTTCTTTTGGAGTGAAACGGACAAGGGCCCAATACTCACACGACTCACACGTTTAAGGCTAAGGCAGCCCTAAACGTCCTCTTTTTTTTTGTGGTGTATTTTCTGATAAAACCTACGAAAACAACTTGTTTTTGTGGGATGAATTTTCTGGTTTTTGTGAAGCATAAAAGAAAGGTAGAAAAAGGATATGACTTAAGCAAGATCTATGCCTAGGAAAGGATAGAAACAAGCTTAAGCCTAGGATAGAGCCTTAACAAAGCACATAGCCAATATTAAGGGGTCGAGCTACTCAAAGCACATAGCCAATGAGCCACCCTAGGTAAACCTCAAGCACATAGCTAAGAGGGTTTTCTCAAGCACAAAGCCAAGAGAAGGTAAGGAGTAAACACTCTAAATTTTCATTTTCATCCAAATCTGAATTTTACAAGGGAGGATGTAAGGTTTATATAGTACCCTTCCTTACATCTTAGCCTTACATCTCCTAAGTAATCTAAGGGCTACAAATGCTTTAAAATAACAACAACAAAACGGCTCATGTGAGCCTTACAAAAACTGATTACAAACAAACAATAACAAGTAAAGTAGATGGCGACCCTTTGAAGCATCCTCACCCTTCTTTGTTATTATTCATCCAAGGCCCTTGATTGCTCCTCCGAGAGCAAGTTTGGACGGTCAACATTGTAGGATTATATCGGTATATAGTCCTTAGAAAACACAGGATTATAATGAAAAACTTTATATGATTTATAGTCATAAATTGAAATTGCATAACAAAGTATAAAGATTTAGAATTAACCTTTTAATCCTAGAGATTTGGCCTAAGAACAATACCAAAAGAATGGTATCTCCTAATAGTAACACCCAAGATGAGTTGAGATATGCCCTTCAGATTGCTAGAGAAATTAGAGAAGAAAACTGATTTCTTTTCTCACAAGTTATTGTGTTGTGTGCTATGATGAAAATGAATTAGGTTAGATGAGATTTAGGGTGTGATTAGGTTAAGTAGAGAGGAAGAAAACTCCCCCTCCCCACATAACATCACACGTCCAAATGAAAACATGGGGTGGACTTTTCCACCTCAAAATTTTTAAAAGCCCAATCTAATTAAAAGGTTTATTTAAAACACATTTAATTAGTTTCTTTAGCTTTTAATATATAATGTAATTATAATATCCGTATATTATAATGAATCATAAATGTCCGTATATTTATAATTTGCTAATTACTTATAACTGTTTAAAATTAATTAGCCTACATTATACGCAATAATTAACTATAACCTTTTATATTCAATTTACGAATTACAGCTAATTCCTCTCATCGTAAATCATTTAATCATTATTAAATAATATTCATCATCATATTTGACTAACCTTTTAGTCAACAGCACCGACTAACCTTTTAGTCATTAAATAAGGTATCGATATGATTATTTTCTCAAATAATCACATCTCTCAAACACATCCTTTAAGTGTGACTCTTAGGGACCAGTTGATCACCGCCATCTGTATGGCAATAACGTCAAACTTATCTAGCAAGCCAACCGTTATCGATAAACGTTAATCAACTGATTGAATACAAAATGTACCCTGTGTACCTTTAGAGATTTATTTGTGTTATTGCACTAACTGAGGACACTAGCTCCAACAATCTCCCATTTGTCCATACAAGTGTACGTGCAATAACCGATTCTCATATCCATAATAAATTTCTCTCACTCAATGTAAACCAATTTGCAAAGTCCGTATTCACAAAGGTCGTAGTTTACAAGTGATCAGTATCAAAAGTGGTTTCCTCGATTAGAGAGTAACTTAACTGATAAACGAATCATTATTCGAGCATGGCCATGCATTTTCAGTTACAGCTCCTCGAGTGGCCCTGAGAAAAATATTATAACTCGATAGAAGTTGGATATTTTCCTCAACTCGAATCCTGCAGACGTAAGCGCAGCATGAAATGACCCAGTGAAAATCTACTTGGCCTCCTGTTACGGTCGACCGTGAGAAACAAACCAAAGTCACCCAAAATCTGCCTTAATCTCAAGAGACAGTCGATAGTCAAAAGAATCGACTCTAGGAACACTATGGATGTCCTATCCACGACCCGGCACCTAATGTTTTGAAACATTTAGGACTCCATGTTGTCGTCACAAAAATTTGTCCTGCGCGATTTCAGTAAACCCGCATCTGTGATCGATCAGTCAATAGTTTGACTTATGGCTCGTTGAACCCACCATCAATTGACGTCACAAAATAATTGCCTGAGTTATCAGCTCGTGTAGGCGATTACGGACCAGTACAAAATATAAAGCAATTCAGTTCACTTTGAGGTGTTCAACGTTGTCTGTAATACCCTCATGAAAAAACAATATATAAAACAAAACGATAATTTTATTAGTAGTTTTAGGAAAAACATGTGTCTAATCCATACAAACAACTAATACAACTCAGGAACACGCTTAATTCCCATGGAAATAACGTGCCCTTCATGCTTATCATATCTCAATGGTTTAGTGAGAGGATCTGCTACGTTATAATCCGTAGCAATCTTGTCAATCACTATCTCCTTCTGCTCCACGTAATCTCGGATCATGTGAGCCTTTCTTTGCACGTGCTGAGACTTGTTGTGGACTTCGGCTCCTTCGCCTGGAAGATGGCACCACTATTGTCGCAATAGATGGTGATCGGGTCATTCGAACTAGGAACTACAGTTAGTCCTTGTAAGAACTGACGCATCCATAAAGCTTCGCTGCGACCTCGAGCGGCATAGTACTCGGACTCAGCCGTTCAATCTGCTATAACAGTTTGTTTGGAGCTTTTCCAGCTGACCGCAGCGCTATTAAGAGTAAAAACGAATCCAGATTGAGACTTCGAGTCATCTCGATCCGTTTGGAAACTAGCATCTGCGTAACCGTTTGCGCATAGCTCAGTGTTTCCTCCATAAGTCAATACCCAATCTTTTGTCCTCCGTAGGTACTTAAGAATGTTCTTTACAGCCATCCAGTGTGCTTTACCTGGATTGCCTTGGTATCGGCTCGTCATACTCAATGCATATGCCACGTCCGGACGTGTGCATATCATGGCATACATGATCGATCCTATAGCCGAAGCATAAGGAATCCGACTCATGCGCTCGACCTCTTCCGTTGTCTTTGGTGCTTGAGCTTTACTCAATTGCACTCCAGAGATCATTAGAAGGTTCCCCTTCTTGGAGTTGGTCATGCTAAACCATTTCCAGATGAAAGGCGGTAATCGCTAAGACAATCCGAATGGAACGAAGCATGACTACGGGTGCAAAAATCTCATCATAGTGCAACCCTTGCACTTGAGTGAAACCCTTTGCCACTAGTCGTGCCTTGTATATATCTGGTTGTCCTTCTACAGGTCGCTTTATCTTGTAAAGCCATTTGCACTAAAGAGGCTGAACCTTATCAGGTAAGTCAACCAGATCCCATACATTGTTCTCATACATAGAGTCCATCTCGGATTGCATGGCTTCTTGCTATAGCTTTGAGTCAGAACATGTCATGGCACCTTTATAGGTTACGGGTTCGTTACTCTCAAGGAGTAAAACGTCGTCTCTCCCATTCTCCTCGACCATACCGATGTATCTATCTGGAGGAATAGAGAGTCTACCCGACCACCTGGGTTCCAAGGGAATATTAACCGCAGCAGACGAAGAAGGAACAGTTTCCTCCATTGGTTGCTCGGTTGTTGGTTCAGGAATCTCAAACGATCGAAGGTTCTATTACTTCTCTTGTCTTGAGAAACTCTTTCTCTAAGAACTTCGCACTAGCCGCAACAAAACTTCGATGTTCGGTGGCGAATAGAAGTAATGACCAAACATTCCTTTTGGATAACCAATAAAGTATGTCTTGGCCGATCGCGGTAGAGCTTATCCTCGTGTCTCCACTTGACATAAGCCTCGCACCCCCAAACCTGAATAAAGGACAAGTTAGGGACTGTTCCCTTCCATAACCCGTATGGAGTCTTATCAACAGCTTTTGACGGACTTCGGTTAAGTATAAGAGCAGCTGACAAAAGCGCATAGCCCCATAATGAGTCAGGTACAACCGTGTGACTCATCATGAATCGAACCATATCAAGTAATGTTCGATTCCTGCGTTCGGACACACCATTCAGTTGTGGTGTTCCGGGTGGAGTTAACTATAGTACTATCCTGCGGTCTTTCAGGTGTCGATCAAACTCAGTTGAAAGATATTCGCCACCACGATCTGAACGTAGTGCTTTTATCTTTTTATCCAGTTGGTTCTCAACCTTATTCTGGAATTCCTTGAACTTGTCGAAGGACTCACTTTTATGCTTCATTAAGTAGACATGTCCATATCTACTCAAATCATCCGTGAAAGTGATAAAGTACCTATAGCCATCTCTAGCGTTGATTGACATAGGTCCACACACATCAGTATATATGAGTCCTAATAGGCCAGCAGCGCGCATTCCAACACCTTTGAAGGAGATTTGAGACATTTTGCCTAGAAGACATGATTCACATGTGCCAAAAGTTTCATATTCAAATGGGGCGATTGTCCCATTATCAATGAGCTTTTTCACGCGTTTCTCATTTATGTGTCCCATTCGGCAATGCCATTGATAGGTTTGATCATTGTCACCAACCTTTGCTTTCTTGTTATTCACATGCATTATATCTGTGGTTTGATCTAAAACATAAATTTCGTTCATGGAAACTGCTTTACCATAAATCATATCGTTTAAAGAGAAAATACAGTTATTGTTCTTTATTAAAAACGAAAATCCGTCTTTATCAAGTACGGATACAGAAATAATGTTTTTGGATAAACTAGGTACATAGTAACAGTTATTCAGAAATAACTCAAATCCGCTCGGGAGTTGGATTACATATGTTCCCACTGAAACGGCAGCAACTCTTGCTCCATTCCCCACTCGCAGGTCTACATCACCTCTTACCAGAGTTTTGATGTTTCTTAGGCCCTGCAAATGATTACACAGATGAGAACCACAACCAGTATCAAGTAACCAAGTTCCGAAACTTGCATGGTTAATCTCAATCATATGAATAAAAGAAGACATACCAACAGGAATGACGCGGCCTGCTTTTATGTCCTCAGCATACACGGGACAGTTTCGCCTCCAATGCCCAGACTTGTGGCAATGGTGGCACTCCATGCTTTACTTTGCTTTTGCCTTGCCTTGTGAGCTACCGCTAGACTCACCAGGCCCACTCTTTGCAATCACTGGCTTCTTAAATTTTAGCTTTCCTACAGTTAAGTGAGCTGGAGCCTTACCTTTACCCTTGCTTTTGTTGCCAATCATGAGAACATCTTGTTTCATGCTCCCACTCAACTTCAGATCACTCTCCGTCTACACGAGGAGTGAGTGAAGCTCATGCAGACTTTTCTGCATGTCATTCATGTAATTGTTCGCCCTAAAGAGGGCATACCCATCATGAAGGGAGTGGAGCACACGATCAATGATGATCTTCTCATCGATCTTGCCACCAAGCTCCTCCAGTTTCTCGACATTCTCGATCATGTCGAGAAGGTGTGAACAACCGGTTGGCCCTTACGGAGTTTAAGCTTCAAAGAAGCGAATGGTATACTCGTAACTCTTGATTCTCGGTGCTTTCGAGAACTCCTTAGTCAGAGTGGTGAAAATCTTGTTTGCACCCTGGGTTATGAACCGTCTTTGCAAATTCGATTCCATTGAATAGATGAGTACGTTCCTTAGCGCACCCGCCTCCATCATGAAATCACTATAAGCAACGACTTGATTGCTCTGCATCGAGGGCTGGTTCGATCGGCGATGGCTCGATCAAGTACTTGAGCTTACCGTCAGCGATGGCGGCATTCCGTAATGCGGCCTCCCAATCAGAAAAGTTGGACCCATCATTCTTCAGTCGAGTGGACTGATTCATGCTGTCCATAAATATTCTAAGCCATGATTCGCAGTCTAGTGTGACACTTGGTATTGGGCCGTCAATACGTCCAGCCATTTGTTTTAGCAGTTATATATGTATATAACGAATTCGAAACTATGAAAAGAGAGAAGAAGAGAGAAGATAAGAAATCATTGTTTTAAAGGTTTAAGTTGTAAAGCAATAACGATTTAATGCAATGACTCGTGCACTCTTATAATCGACCTCCCTCGAGAATTATATGAGTCATCCCAAGACTCAATTTCTTTAAATTGATAAGCCAACTTCTTGGCTAATTCTACTGTTAGAATTCTTGGTCGATAGATTTCAGTAAATCCTATCTATTAGTCCATTATAACTACGAGATATTACTCGAACTATAATGTTGAGGTAAAATAGGTCAACACCTACTACTTACCCAACGTAGAAGGGGTCATGTGGAGAGTAAGGTCCTACATGCCTACCGACGAAGAAGGGGCTCATAGCAGCTTTTCCTATGAAGACTAATCTCAATTTTAGAATAGAGGAAGGTCCCATCATCTCATTTTTAATTCATTTTAAGTGAACAAGTATCTAGCATTACGTGAATGATTAAATTGAGGTGATAGCCCTAGAAAGAGTGACATCCGCATGTCTATGAAATATGATGCAACTATATGGTCCATATTCATGCATATTAGGTGGTTTGATTTAGGCGGAAATATGATGCTACTATCTAACGTTGAATGCAATGACAAACGGAAAAAGAAAACGCAAAAATAAAAGCACCTAGTGTGGCCTATCCATATGAAAATAAAGACAAAGTACAAATTGGAATCCATCCATGGACCCTAAAGCTTGTCTTCATTCTTCATCTTGGGCTTTAAGTGGGAGTTGGGCATCTCCATCTTGAATCTTCATCTTGAAGCTTATCAAATTACATTTTGAATTACAAAATAAACCTATTTACATTCTAATTCAAAAATACCAAAAATAATAAAATTACAAGAGGGGAGATTCGAGATCTCAAAATACAACCAAAATTATGTTTCTTTCATTACGAAAACACAATCTTCTAAGGCCACACTAGTAAATTACAACCTTTTGTACAAAATTAATGCGTAAAAATAAACCATTCAAACATTCATTCACAAAATAAAGCATCAACTAAAAAATATATATAACCAAAACATGCAATTGATTAAATATCCAAACCACCTTTTTAAATGATTATAATTATGCAACAATTCCTTAATTGTTCATAAAACCTAATCAAAACATAATCCAAAATTAATTTATATTATCAGTATAACATAAATTAAATCACAAAGAATATTTTAAACCTCTTTAAAATATTAGGTATCACAATTATTATGAACTGCTTCACAATAACTAAATATGTATTATCTTTATAACAAATATGTTAATTTCCAAACGAAATATTTTTGACCAAAATAAAAAAAATTGGCCAACATGAAAAAACAAACCGAAATATATGTTTTTTTTTTTTTTTATTTATTTAAGAAATCTCAGCCAAATTAAAAAAAAACAAAAATAGGAAAATTTTAATCCGGCCCTTAAAATGAATTAAACAGTTTTAATTCGATTATGCTAATAATTAGATCGATACTAACTCAATTTTAATCCGTATTAAACATTCATTTATAAGAGATTCAAAATAACCTTTTAAATTAACCATCTTAAACTTGTAGATCTAATGATTAGCAAACTAATATGTTCATTAACATACAAAATTTGGTCCTTTTATGTTTTAATTCAATCGGTATTAAATCAAAAACTCATACAAAATCATATGTAATAGTTTTAACATCTTAAAACATTGATAATTATGAATCAAACGGACCGAAAACAAGCCAAAACTGATCAAAACCTCACGGCAAAACAACAAAACAAATCGGCCAAAATACAAAATGATCCGTGACCTTTATCAAATGATTTATAATTATACAAAATCGATTTTTATGAAAACCATATAAAAATTCATATGCCCTAAGGCTCTGATACAACTTGTATGATTATATCGGTATATAGTCCTTAGAAAACACGGATTATAATGAAAAACTTTATATGATTTATAGTCATAAATTGAAATTGCAAAACAAAGTATAAAGATTTAGAATTAATCTTTTAATCCTAGAGATTTGGCCTTTAGATTGTTAGAGAAATTAGAGAAGAAAACTGATTTCTTTTCTCACAAGTTATTGTGTTGTGTGCTATGATGAATGTAACACCCCGTGTTTTTGTAACACAATTTTATAAAAGAGTTTAATTCCTTAAGTAAATTCATCCTTTTTCCTTATAATAAAAATGCGTCTGATTTTTTTTCGCCAAATATTACTAAATTTCTTAAGTACAATTTAAAAATTTTGAAAAATAAAATATGTTGTATTATCTTCAGAATTCAAAAAGAAACACATTTCAAAATTTTATAAAAATCAACCACGAAACCAATATCGCCTTTCAAATTTCAAAAAGGCCAAGTCATGTTTACTATTCATAAGAATAAAAGTGAAACCTTTTATTCATAAAATTCAATTTCGAACACTTTTGATTTTCGAAATAAAAATGGACCCTTATATTTTTTCTCGTCTTTAAAATTCAAGTCAACGATTTCAAACACTACAATTTTCTTCGCGACTAAACTAAGACTATTTTTATATATATCGAATTCGAACTTTATTTTTACTTATTTGAAACTCGATAAATAAAATAACGAATCGACGACAAATTTTTCGACGACAAATTTCGGCGCGTAGAACAAGGCCAAAATGGGCCACTTGGGCCGAGCCACCTAAGTGACTAAGTCACCATTATCCTCTTCCATTTTTACTTACACATAATCCTAATTGAACTAAATTAGTTAAAGATTAATCATTTTGATTTTTATTAATAAATCTTATTATATTAATATCTAATTACTATTTCGATTATATTTAACTAACACTTTTGAAAAATATCGAAATTATAAGTCATACCTAATTTAAACTGATAAACTTTTTGACGTTTGATTATAATTATTTAAATCTATAACATTCAACGAAAAAAAAAAAAGTATTTCGACCAAGTAAATTTTTATTCAAAATTTCGAGGACTTAAGACTCAATTTTTGTTTTAGTTCCATTTCAAAGTTTATTTTCATTTTTATTTTTGATCTTATTTCGAAAGACTATTTTAAGATCATATCTTTTACTTCGAGACTTCTCGCGTGCGCGCAAATCGAAAATTTCGAAAACAAAAATCGAGCCCGATTATTTTCTTCTTGGCCGACTGTGGATACCCATATCCGTACCGTCCCAAACAAAACCCTGTGATGTAACACGGACTTTTATTACGCATGCTTTAACGTTGACTTAAACGGTTCTAACTAATGTCGAATTCATTTTGAGTCGTTTTAAATGTTAAAATGTTTTAGGTCGCTTCACATCGCACTTAAATAAACGTTCATTTTGTCCATTTGGAGTCTAGCTAGGTCCTCGTCCTGCTTCATTTGGCATGAGCTTCGCATTTGCACTACAGTCCTTTTACATTAACAAGGTCTAATTCAGCATTCCTAAATTCCTAAATTTAGGCCCGGTAGCTAAATCTTCCCTTTAGCCTCCTCTTACACAAAATACAGCCTCACGTCTTACCTTATTTCACAAAACACTACAAAACACACCTTTTTCATTTTTCCGGGTCTCGGGCCCAAAATCGAGCCCAAACCCAGCCTTTGGCCCGCACTCCAAAGCCCTGAACATCACAAAATATCTCAGAAATATCCTAGGTGTTTTCTTGACGTGCAAGGATGAGATTATACCGTATCTTTTAGAGATATAATCAAACAGAAACTAGGAAACTAGGCTAAAAGCCACACCCTCAAACCGCATAAGCTTATGCGGTTTGGGGTGGCAACCGCATAAGCCTATGCGGTTTGCCCTGGCAACCGCATAAGGCTATGCGATTTCTAGGCCTGGTTCTATCCCCGGATTTCCTAATTTCTCCGAGGTTTTTAGTATATATACTCCCCTATACCTGACCTCGAAGCATAACTTTTTCACACCAGAAATCACAGCATACACACTTCTAAACACCCTCAAAGCCTCAAGCACTCAAATCCTTGAGTTCAGCACACCATCCCGTGCTGAATTCCTCCTTTTTTTAGTTCAAGAAGCGAAGCTCTGCCCAGATCTGAAGCATCAGGACCAGGTAGGTACCGATCCACTTGGATCAAATCTTTTTCTTATTTTTTTTTATGGACTAACAAAGAGGACTACACTCTAGCCCCCCCCCCCCCCCCCCGGCTTTGGCACCGAGCGCGCTTGCATTCCAAGTGTTCTTATTACTTCGGGTACACTCCATATCCGATGACACGCCAAAGTCGCATAAGCAACCGACCTTTTAAAATAAACCAATGGACAATTGAACTTTATTTTATTTGTATGCATCTTGCACCTTCTTATTTTGCATTAAATCTACTTAAACAATGAATTCGACCTTTAACTGAACCGTTTTCGTTATCAAGTTAAACATGCTAAACTAAGGGTTTTAAACAATCTTTTTTGCATCTGCATCTGCATTACTTTACAATTTTATCGTACTTGTACGTAGCGATAACATTAGCTCAAATATCATCTTACAAGGATTGTTCTAGGTCAGTAGAGGCTATTTTTACATAGGCTTTTCTAAAAGGTTTTCATAAATCATTATTTGAATTACTCTTTTTCTAAAGTACCCTCACCCCGAATCCAATCTAGTTTCACAGCCTTAGATCTAGGGGTGTCGGCGTGCTCCAAAATCTAAGACATGTTTTAAACTTAGAACATGGTAGCAGGTTCCTAATTTCCGCGATAATTAGGTGGCGACTCCAAACAGTTCTAAAAGGTTTTTCTAATTTAATCTTTTTAACTTAATCCGCCCTTATGCAAGACGCCGAGTTGGGTCCCTTGACGCGATTCTCGGGTTCCACAGTTTGGCGACTCTGCTGGGGAGATTTTATTTTTAAAACTTAAAACTAGCTTTTTCTTTTAAAAATAAAGAGGTGAAACTTGAAAGCCTTGAACAATCCTTGTATACATATTTGAGCTATGCATATTCGTTTAGAGTCCATTCCTTTTGGAATCTAGGCACCCTTTGCACCCTTGAGAGGTGGTTCCAACACGCGGGCTTGTCCACTCGATAAAGCACGTGCGAGGACTAACTTTCCTCTCCCTCCACGGCTTGCCGTAACGACTATCTTGGCGCCCGGTGCTCCCTTTAGAAAACCTATCGCCCGTAAGAAATGAAGGGGTTAAGTATCTGCCAAAGCGTACTCGAGGTAGTTGGAGGTGTACCCGACTGACTCATTTTTCACCCTTTTTGAGTCATACGTACAAGTTCGAGGCTATGCACTCCATGGTCTTTTTCAAAATGAGCATTTGCATTCATATCTTCGAAAACTCGCTTAAACGTTTCAAAGATAAACGAACCTAACACCTTTTCAAACAAAACTATCGCGAATTTTTGAAACAAGCTTTTTCAAAACTTCTTTTTTCACTAACAATCAAAAACCCGAGCAAGGATTAAAACCCGAGCTCGTGGATTTTAATCCTCTAGGTCATACGGCCTAGACTCTGTTTTTAACATCCTCGACTCGACTTGCTCGAGCCGACTCCATTCTCTTTTACACATCCGACTCAAGCTCACCTCGGTAAATCACCGATACTAGTTCGACGGGTGCAAAGCAAAATCTTTTAACATCGAGACGAGATGTGCGCACACATCCTCGCCTCAAAAACTTCCTTTAGCAAAACCTTTTCGAAAATCTCCTCTTTTCAAAACATAAAAGAGTCTTTCTAAACAAAGGAATGAGCTTAAAACGAATGCTTAGAATGTTGTGAGTCTAGTGGGTCGAGTCGTGTCGCTAATATACGATGTGAAATGCAGGCCTCAGCTGGATACTCGTCGTACTAAGCAGCGTGTAATTATCCCTTACAAAAAACGAACCTACACCCGCAAAATGGCCGGCAACAACGAAGACGTCAATGCACTCCGTGACCAAGTCGCAAAGCTGACCGCTGACCTCGAAGGTCTCTTGACCCACCACACAACTGAGGTGGAACGCATGGAACAAAAGATCAAAGAAGAGGCAGATAGGCATGCTAAGAAACTCCAAGCCATGGAGGAGAGACTCTATGTCTCGAGCACCTACTCCATCCACAAGGAGAACGAAAATGTACTCGCCAGCATTAAGGATGAGCTTCCTAACAAGCTCGCCCTTAGTGATCTTCCTATCTTTCAAGGACATGAGAGCCCGATCATTCACATCCGAGCTTTCAAGTCCCAAATGGCCATCAAAGTCGGCGCCAGGCATTGGCTAACTCTCTTCCCGTGACTCTCTGGCAGCGGTCCCAGACTTGGTTCTATTCACTCGACCGGCGGGTCCCTACTTTTGAAGAACTCACGGTTAAGTTCGATCGGCGATCTGAGACAATGAAGACACCCGAGTCTCGTCCGCGCTCTAGAAGTCCTATCTCAAAGGACAACGAAGGCTTCACCGACTACCTCACTCGTTGGAAGAAGCTAGCGCTCAAATCCTAAACGTCCCCGCGAGGACGAACTCGTACCTAAGTTCATAAATAACCTGCGACCCGTGTATCAATTTTACATGAGGTACAGCAACATTCAGAACTTCAAAGAGTTAACCAAGGTCGGTACCCAGATCGAAGACAACCTTAGAACCGGCACAATGGCCAAATACACCGCCATGCTTATCGAGAGCTCCTCTAAAACCTCCCCTTGATCAAAAGCGAAGAGAATCGCCCGTCGGTAACCTTGGCGATGATAGTCTCGGCGCGTTCGCAACTACCTTCTACCTTCGCCCCCTAAGGCCAAGAGAAACTTGACCACTCTCTTCATGTCTTACACCAAGGCATTTGAGGTTGGTCGAAAGAACTACCTGCAACCAATTGGGCCTACTAGCGAGCCGCTCAAGACAAGAAGCCTAAATCTTGGAACCCAAATGCCTTACATTGCATACCACCGAGGCAAAGGGCACGACAAAGGCTGTTTTAGGCTCAAGAATGCTATCCAAGATCTCATTGATCAAGGAAAGCTCACCAAACCATCTCAACCTACCAAGCCTTCAAACAGCGAAAACCCGCTTGGTAATCATGCAATCTTCGTGGGGTCAGTCCCTATTCTAGATTGTTCTTATCTCATCACACCCTCCGACGACCAAATCAACGCGGTTTGGTGTAGTGATGATGAAGACGATGAATACTGGTTGCCCACTGACGAGGTAATAAGCCACATCAATCAACTTGCAAAAGACATCAATCACCTAAAAGCTTTGCATCGGACCGCAGTCGAGCGTTTGGAACGACGCGTCAAAAAAGAACTCGGCAATCCAGCCTCGCTCGATACCCTCGAAGCCCTCCATCAGAAGAGCGACGAAGGTTTCGTCAAATACCTCGTCCGGTGGAGGAAACTACTCTCCCGAGTTCCAAATCATCCGCATGAAGACGAACTCATAACCACTTTTCTTTTCAGCTTGCGGCCCGCCTGGCGATATTACTTTCATTTCTGCAACGTTCAGAACTTTGAACATCTCATCGAAATTGGCACCCGCATTGAAAAGGACCTCACATCAAGCTATGAGGATCCCGCCTATCGGGATACTCTTCAAGAACGCACCCTTAGGGGACGAAAAAGACACAACAAGCATGGCTCTACAAGGAATTTTGACAAACTCTACATGCCTTACGCCGTAGCATTACAAAAACTAGTCGAAAAAGACTACCTTACACCGATCGGACCTATCAATGAGCCGCCCATGAGTAAGAAATCAAAATCATGGGACCCCAGCGCCTTCTGTGCATACCATCGGGGCATGGGGCATAGCACTGAGAGTTGTCTCAAACTCAAACACGCCATCCAAGATCTCATTGATCAAGGAAGAGTCAAGAAACCGCGGATGAAAACTACACCTTCCTCCACCAACGATACAATCTACTTTTCGACCATGTCACCAACCTCAAAAACAAAGACAACAGCAACTCAAGCAACTCAAGCACCTCAAGCAACTCATGCAGCTCAAGCAGCTCAATCAGCTCCTCCAGCCATGAAGACGACGAAGAAGAAGAAGAGATTCTTTTAGCTTCTAATGCTCTTAATGTCGGGTCATCCGTCGACCCATCTATCCTAGACTCTAGCTTTAGTTTAGATTTCCTTTTTACGGAGGCTAGCTCCAAGCAATTTTCTGAATTATCGAATAATTCTTTTCAAAATAATGAAATACATAAATTTGCTTACGTCTTGTCTCAAGCTAAAACAAACAACAACAAACAAACAGCTAAAAATCAACAAACAACCAACAAAACACAAAATGCAAAAGACACTAACTCATGCAAAAATGAACAAATAAATGAATCATTAAACAAATACATTGCAAACCTTGTCTCTCCCAAAACACAGGATCCTGTCATCGAGGAAACCATAACCATAAACGTAGGAACCCCCGAAGAGCCAAGGGAATTACAACTAGGTGCCTCACTGAAGCGAAAGCAGCGTGCCCGGATTCACACGGCTCTAGCGAATTCAGGGCGTATTAAGCTTGGTCATACAAGGACATGCCCGAATCGAGCGAAGAATCGCCAACACCGCATCCCGATTAAACCGATTCTGAGCCAATCAAACAAAAACTAAGGAGATTACGTCCGAATGGTCCCTTATGGTTAAGGAAGAAATTGAAAAACAACTTCTGGCCGGTTTCATCCAAGTCATCGAGTATCCTGAATGGGTCTCGAAACATGGTCAGTCTTGAAGAAGAATGGAAAAATTCGGTATCGTTGACTTTCGCGACTTGAACAAAGCTAGTCCCAAAGATGACTTTCCATTACCCCATGTGGGCGTCCTGGTTGACAACAACTGCCGATCACGCCCTCCTATCCTTCATGGGCTGACTCACGCGAGCTACAATCAAATCAAAATGTCTTGCGAAGACATGGCAAAAGCGGCCTTCATTACACCGTAGGGCGCATCACTTTACACGGTCATGCCTTTCGGCCTAATCAACACCGGTGCAACATGCCAACGCACCGCCACAACCCTTTTACATGACATGATGCACAAAGAAGTCGAAGTCTACGTCGACGACATGATCGTGAAGTCAAAGGAGAGAAGTGGTCACATCACTAACCTCCGCAAGTTCTTCACCCGCCTACGGCAATACAAAATGCGCCTAAATCCCCAAAAATGTACTTTTGGAGTCAAATCCGGCAAACTACTAGGACACGTAGTGAGCCAAAGACGCATCGAGGTCGACCCCTCGAAAGTCAAAGCAATTCTAGAAATGCAACCCCCGAAAAACCTCGACGAAATTCGAAGTTTCTTGGGCCAAATCCAATACATCTCGCGCTTTATTAGCAAACTCACCATGATATGTGAACCGGTTTTCAAGAACTCAAGAAAACCGACCACGTTGAATGGGACGAAGAATGTCAAAAAGCTTTTGACAAGGTCAAAGAACTGCTGACCAATCCACCAGTCCTACGACCACCCCAAAAGGATTTACCTTTATCCTTATACCTTACAACAACACCTACCGCCATGGGCGCCATGCTCGCTCAAGAAGTAAATGGTGAAGAACATGCAATCTATTACATAAGCAAGAAGTTCCTCGATTATGAGACTCGATATTCCGCTGTCGAGAAGAGTTGTCTAGCATTAGTATGGTCATCCAAGAAACTCCGTCACTATATGCTAGCACACCAAACGAGGGTCTATTCCACAATGGACCCCGTAAAATACCTCTTCGAGAAACCTGTGCTTAACGGACGAATGGCCAGATGGACATTGCTCCTAGCCGAATTCGACCTTAAGTCGCATTGCCCTCAAAGCGATCAAGGGGCCAGGCGGTCTCCGATTTCTGGCGAAAATGCAATCACCGAACAACCAATCATAGACACGACATTCCTTCCAGACGACGGGATTTACAACATCGACCAAGAACAATGGGAGTTATACTTCGATGGCTCATCCAACTATCGAGGTTGTGGGGCAGGAATACTTCTCATATCCCCAAATGGCGATTATACACCCTTATCCATCAAATTGGACTTTGACGTAACAAACAACGCAGCAGAATACGAAGCATGCTTGCACGGTCTCCAAGCAGCGCTTATACTCAACGCCCGCAACATAAGAGTCTATGGGGACTCCTCCCTCATAATCAACCAAGTATCCGGAGCATGGAAGATACTTAATGAAAACCTTGCGTTATACCAAAGCAAAATACAAGAACTCATAAACGAATTCTATCACGTAGAGTTAATACACCTCCCGCGCGAAGAAAACCAATTCGCAGACGCACTATCCAAACTCGCGTCACTAATCAACATACCCCCAGGGATGGAAGCGTCACCCATCGTCGTAGAACGACGGAATGAACCAGCTTACATCTGTGACATCGAAACCGAGGAAGAACAAACTAATCCTTGGTACCAAGCAATCATCAATTACAAGACAAACGGTGAATACCCACCAAACACCGACAAAGCGGCGCCAAAAGCGAGCCCCTCGCCTATTATCATCACATTAAGTGATGGAAATGGGCAAACTACTCAAAAAGGCGCCTCAAGGTACACTACTCTTGTGCGTCGACCACAAGGACACGAAATCATGTCCCAGTACGATGGCGAGTGCGGACCTCACATGAACGCACGAGCCATGTGCAAGCAAATCATAAGGCTAGGATGGTACTGGACCACCATGGAAGCCGATTGCGCCAAATATGTCAAGCATTGCCATAACTGCCAAATCTTTGCAAACATACAACATATACCTCCTTCACCACTATACAGTCTAACCTCGCCATGGCCATTCTCCACATGGGGGATCGACGTCATTGGCAACGTACAACCCGTGGGAGCAGGAGGACACTGCTTCATCCTCGTGGCCATCGACTATTTCACCAAATGGGTCGAAGCCGCATCATACCGCAAACTAGGCACAAAGAAAGTTGCAAAATTCATACAAAACACAACGACATAAATCATCACCCTATCGACCGCAAACCAACGGCGCGGTCGAGGCAAAGAACAAAGCGTCGTATCGATCCTCAAAGATGATCGACACTGCCACGACGGCCCGATAAAATCCCATTTGCATTATAGGGATATCGCACCACCATCGCGCACGGGAATGACACCCTGTTTCCTAACATACGGGATGGAAGCGAGTCAACCTGTAGAAATCGAAATGTAATCCTCCGGTTCTCATGGAAGCGGAACATTCCTGAGCCAGATAGGGCACGCGACCGCTATGAACAACTCATCCTTCTAGACGAAAGATGCCTGCATTCACTAAGTACAGTCCGAATGTATCAATCCCGCCTACAACGCGCATACGACAAAAGGGTCAAGCCGCGAAACATCAAAGTGGGTGACCTAGTACTCAAATCCGTCCGAGCACCACTACCAGTCAACCCAAGGGGGAAATTCAAACCCAATTGGGCCGGACCGTACCTGGTCAAGGACATCCTTCCCTGAGGAGCCGTGACGTTAACTGACCTTGACGGTCAAGACTTCCGATTACCAATAAATCTTGATCAACTCAAGAAATACTACCCCTAAATTCAAACAAATTTGCAATGTATTTCAGAAAAAGAAACTCACTCTCGCATGAGTGAACTACGCTCGGTTTGATTCCACACCTTTGTGAATACGTGGCGACTTTGCAAAGGCTCAGCCAAATCACACGAACTCGCCAGGTTTGATTACGTATTTAAAGCAGAATCGTGGCTGACTGTCAAAGGCGCAACCGAACCTCCTTAGCACGCGCGCCCAAAGCTTAATAAGGTCGAGGGTATCGCACTCACAAAATGACACGCTCAACGCTTAAAAAAGTCAAGAGCACAATCAACACAAAACAAGAAAAATAAATCTAAGTCCAAATCTTAAAAAGGTCGAGGATTTAAAGACAAAATGCAAGTGTTCAAAGCTTAAAAAGGTCGAGAACATCTCAAAACACAACAAAAATAAGCAACGAGACAAGACAAAAGCAAATGAATTATATTTTATTACTTTAATTAGAATTGTTCACAAGTCGAAAATGAGCAAGGAACAAACCTCCTTAACTCTTTATTTGAATTTAAATACATTTTTATTCGAATAAGGAAAATTTTCTAAGCAAAACACAAAACAAACTACTCAGTCTTCTTTCGCCGTTTCGGATTAGCCTCTTCATCTTCAAGAGGCCGATCCGCCACAATCTTCGAGCTAAGAACACGGATAGATCTCTCAAAACCTGGGGGCTCGATTGGATCCTCGTCCCGCTCGACTGGGGGCTCCTCGATCCTTGGCCCTAGGCGATCTTTAACAGTCACCCTCGGCCCAAGCCTTTCCCGCGTCGGTCTCGAAGACGAAGCACCTGCACTGACAGCACAAAGATCACCATAATCCCTCCTTCCGCGCACCACCTCATGCAATAAGGAGGGCTTTGGCCCATTCTTTTCTCTCCTCCTTTGATTCTCCCGCTCCCGAGAGTCCTTGGAACGACACCAACGCGTATAGAAATCCGTGACACGGGTAGACTCTATGTGCGCTGGAACCGCCCAAGTAACACGATCTGACCATCCTCGGATCCAAGCATCAATCATCTGGTTGTTTAGCACAACAACCCCTCCAACCTGCGTATCCTGTTCCGGGATCGTCTGGGCAAGCCCGATTTGCCTCTTCAAACGAAGAGGATGAATCCACACACCCCGTTCAAAACCACACAACATCGACGGTGGCGCGTTCGCCCGCAGGCGGTATTTGTAACCTCTGCAATATCCCACCACGGAACATACCAACGAATAGCACTCTCCCTCACAAACCCTCGGTAGTAGTTGAGTGAACGCTCCCGAGGGTTGGCCCATTCCATCTTCCGCGACGTCGTCGCCGCAGCCTTAAAGACAACGCCGAGGGGAAGAGCAGCATAAACACTCAGCCTCTCCATGAGCCAAATGTTGAGAATCCTAGCGCAGCCTCGGTACGAGCTCAGACGATTAGCATAACGGTCATCTAAGCCCAGTATAGTCTCCGCTAGGATCAACGCAAAAGGATCGTGTCCTCGCTCCATCTCTTCAACAACACGAGCATACCTCGCGTTCCCGAACACACCATCGGGCATCGACCCCGCAAAAGCATAACGGTGAACCAAGCAAAAAGCAAGGGCCCTTCGCCTAGAACGGTCCGAAATACTAGTGTCAACCTTATTAATGTACCGCTGACACAAGAGAAGCATGTTTACCTTGCCTCCCTCAAACAAACCCGCAGCATGAGCATTCGTCATCCCAAGGAAGTTTCGCAACATCCCGTTAAAGCAAAGCTCGTGCCTCACAACCACAGGAGTAGTCCGCTTCGACCATCCAAAGAATGGCGCGAACTCCTCCATCAAAGGACACACCTCTCCCCCGGGAAACCTAAACACATGCAAGCTAGGATCCCAATAATCCAAACACGAATCAAGGAAGTCTAGATCGACTTTCATTTGGCGAAAGCCGATAAAAACACCTGCACCATCATCATAC